>JAJHZJ010000027.1:5047769-6247769 GCA_023548195.1 Bettongia penicillata ogilbyi
TTTCCTTGGCAGAGATACTGGAGGGGTTCGCCATTTCCTTCTCCACCTCATTTTACAGATGAGAAAACTGAGGTTAACAGAGTTAAGTGAATTGCCCAGGGTCACACAGCAAGTAAGAGGGCTTGTAGTCACTCTGTCACCTAGAGATAGTGAGTTTGTATTCATTCATTCAGTCCAAATCTAAGTGGATTAATGTTACTATGATCTGTGGACATCAGGTCCAAAGGGTGCTACTATTCCGGGGAGGGAGGGAGAGAGAGAGAGAGAGAGAGAGGCACAAATGGCAAGATACCCAAGCTGGATGGAGAAGACTGTAATCTACTTGCTGAACTTGAGAAAGGGAGGAAGCCAACCTCCCTTTTCAACTTTATTATATATGACCTTCACAACTTTCTCAATCTAGTAAAACTGACTTCCTTGCTGTTCCTCACCCATGAAAGTCTATCCTGTGCCAGATACACATTCCTATGTTTTTGCAGAGACTGCATTATAATACCACTTACTGGACCCATTAGTCCAATATTGGACTAATAGATCCAATAGTCTTTGAGAGACTACATCCAGTTTCACCTCCTCTGCGAAGACTTCCACGACCACAATAAACTACAGTGATCTCTACCCTCTTTGATTTTCTACAGTACTTACTATCTATACCATATACTTGTCACTTAAGATATTATGATAAAGCAGAGAATATATAAATTTATATAGTCTGTCTACCTTGTTTAGAATGCTTTCCCCAGAATCCCTTAGTTCCTTTCAAAATTCAGGCTTAAATGTCACTTTCTATAGGAGGCCTTTCCTGATCTCTTAGCTGCTTGAGTCTTTCTCTCTATGGTTACCTCTACCAACTCAGCATGTACTTTTGTATATGTTGTGTTTTTTAAAGTGCTTTCATTTGTATGATCTCATTAGATTCTCACAACAGCTATGTAGACAGGCAGAGAATGTCTGATTATCCTCAAATACTTCGTATTTTCAGTTATCTTTTAATTTTAGTTTATTCATACCTGAATAGGCCTTAGCTGAAAAAAGCCAAGTTCTCCCATTGCATCTTGGGCAATCTTCAGTCATCTTGATGAATATCTGGTCACTGGATCCAGATGGCTCAGGAGGAGAAAGTGAGGCTGGTGACCTTGCACAACCCTCCCTCACTCAAAACAAAGTCAAGTGCATGTCAAGTCATCCTTTCTCTGATGGCATGGTCTTCTTCGAAGACAAAGGATGAACATAACACAATTCATGCAGATGTGGAGTGTAGCATGGTGGATAAAGCACTTTCAGTTGGGAAGACCTGGGTTCAATCCTGACTTGAATACAAGTTTTGTAATTACAGGAGATATTTTTATGACATTGCTTTCTCTTTTTTTACACATAGTAGGTAATCACTTAGTAAATGCTCTTTTTAAAATTCATTCATGCTAGGTAGCACTGAGGATGGAACACTAGGCGTAGAGTTAGGACGAACGAAGTTCAAATCCCGCTGTGCAACCCTAGGAAAGCCACTTAACTTCTGTCTGCCTCAGTTTCCTCAGCTGTGAAATTAAGATTATAACCTTATAGGTTATTGTGAGGATCAAACGAGATAATATTTGTAAAGCACTTAGCACAGTGCCTGGCATATAGTATATCCTTAATAAATGTTTATTTTCTCCTTCTTCATTTCATTGATTCTTTGTCTATTCTCCTACCTGTCTGACCATTCCTCACTTTCCTTTGATGGATCATCATCTCAGTCATTACTCCCAATTGTGGGTAATAATAATCAATAATAACCATAATCACCTTGACCTTCCTTTCTCTATATACTCTCTTTTGCTAATGTCATCAGCTCAAATGGTTTAATTAATCATCTTGGTGCTGATTACTCAGGTTTATGTACCTTAATCTTAGTCTCTCTCCTGATCCCTAGACTTCACATTAATAACTATTGGACATTTTGAACTGGATGTTTCATATGCATCTGAAATTCAAGATGTATAAAATCTAATTCATTATCAACCCCCACCACCAATCCCTGCTTCCCAAAATAAAAATAACATCCCTCCCTCCCCCCCAAAAAAACAAACAAACCCAAAGCAAAAACAAAAACTCCTCTGTTCTGAATTTTCCTATTTCTATCCAGAACACCATCATTCTTCCAGTAACCCAAGTTCACAACTTTATTTTCAATCTGGACTCCTCACCTTCTATATTCAGTCTGTTACCAAATCTTATCATCTCTGTTTCCACATCTCTTATATCCATTCTTTCTGAGGAGAAAATACATATAAGAGGTGTTGTGAAGGTTGGTATGGTAAGACTGGACAATGGATTGGACATGAGGAGTGAGAGATTGAAGAGTCAATAATGCTGAAGTTATAAACTTGGACATGCTGATTTTGAAGTGTTCATTGAAATGTCCATTAGGCAGTTAGCGAAATGAGACTGAAGTCCAGGAGGGGAGGGATTAGTTTTGTTCTGTTTGACACAGGAGAGTAGAACCCAGAGAAATAGGTGGAAGTTTCTAAGAGGCAAGTGTAGGCTGCATGTACAGGAAAGCCTCTTGATGAAGCTATCCCAGAGTAGGAGCCTTCAAGCAGAGCCTGGATGATCACCTTATGAGTATGGCGGTAGATATATCTAATGGTATACTCCAAAGAAAGTGGAGATTCATTTCACGTAAAAGTTGGACTGACTGGTTGTCGAGGTCCCTTCCAACTCCAATTCTGTGGTTCTGTGAACCTAGGAGACTGAAGGGATGGTAACACCTTCAACAATAATGGTGAAATTTGGAAGAGGGATAGGTGGATAACAAATTCTCTCTTGGTGATATTTGATTTGAATTGCTTATGGACCATCCAGTTCAAAATGCAAGTTATTCATTTTTTTCTGACTTTACCCTTTATACATCCCATAAACAGAAATGTGATGATTGGTCACTGTTGTTTCAGAATCTTGCATGCCTACCTTATGTAAAAAAAGTGACTACTTTTGCAGCTAATGAACTCTGATAATGTAGCACTTTATCTATTTGGTTCTTTTACATGCCTTCTCAGTCTTTAAATCTTTATAGGCAGATTCTTCTCCCCCTACCCCTCTGCTCATTTTGAAGAATGACTTTTCTATGGACTCATAGGTGACATCTACAGGATAAAATCTAAACTGCTTAGTCTGGCATACAAATTACCTCAAGAACTGTTTCAAATCTCTATCTCCAGTCTCATCTCCCATTACATTCTGACACAAATCCTTTACTTTAGCCAAACTGGTGATTCATGATCCCTACTTTCATTTCTGTCTCATGCCTTTGCTCATGACTGACCATCCCTATTCACAGGGTTAGTCATAAGATCATGTATTGGGAGGGATGTTAGAGGTCATCCAGTACAGTCTCCTCACTTTAGAGGTGTAGAAACTAAGGCCCTAAAGAAATTAAGCCACTTGGCTAAACTTACACAGATGATTAGGGGTAAAGCCAGGTTAAGAACTCAGGTCCAAATCCAGTACTATGCAACAAACTACATTCCATTAATTCGCTTATTCATTCATTAAACAAGTGTTGATCAAGAACTTAATAGATGGTAGGCATTGTGGTGATGCAGAGATAAATAAGACATAATCTCTGCTCTCAAGGTCTAACATATATCTAGAGATGTAAAATTGGTACAAAGTTCTATAGGTGTTTGTTTAGAGGAGGGAAAATCCTATCTGGTTGGGCAGGATCAGAGATTTCATGAAGGTGGTGGCAACTGGACTAGCCTTAAAGTATGGATAGAATGACTTCAATAGGCAGAAAAGGGGGAGAAGCCACTCTAGGCAAAGGAAACAGTAGGAGCAAATGTGTAGAAGTAGGAGAGGGTGGGTTGTATTCAGGGAACAGGGAATAAACCAATTTGGCTCAAGTATGGGATGGACAGATGCAGGTGATTAGCAGGGAGGTTAAGTCTAGATAGATATATTCTCTTTCACCATCTAGATTATAAACTCTTCAGTGGCAGGGACTATATCTTCTACTTTATTCCCCAGAGTGACCTAGCACAAATCTAAGTACATGAACAAACATTTGTTGAAAGAACACTCTGTCTTTGTATATGAATTGAGATATATCTTTGTTGTCTCCACATTGAATCAGTGAGCTAATTTGTACTTTCTGTAATAAAAATTTTTCATGGGTAATAAAAGGAGTGTTGTCTGACTTCTATTTATATTTAATTTGGAGAAGTTTAAGGGCATACTCATAGTCAATTCAGTGTCAGTTTCCTCATCTGTAAAATGAAGGGTTTTGAATCACCCTTTCAGATCCTTTCCAGCTCTAAGTCCCATGATTCTATTTTCCTAAAAATGTTGGAGCAGGAAGGGACCTTAGAAACTTATACAGAGAGCCTATGTAGGCACAGGATCATAGATTTAGAACTGAGAGATGACCTAGAGGTCATTAGAGGTCAATCCTTTCATTTTACAGAAGAGGAAACTGAGGCTCAGAGAGGTTGCGGCTTACCCATAAGGCATACACAATGAGTGGCTGAGGCATTGTTCACACCCAAGACTCCTGACTCCCAGTTCATCATCCAATCCTGCCACAGAAGAGGGAATGGAGGATCAGAAAAGGGCTCTGACTTGCCCACTGTCCTGCAGCTATTTAGAAAACAAGATGACTTCTTTCAAATGAAGAGCCGTTATTCAGAAGAGGGAGCTCTGTGTTGTCTGTCACAGGTCCAGAACTATGACTAATGAGTAAAAGGTACAAAAGTAGATATTGACTTGGTACAAGTATAGCAAGACTCTGGACTTACTCTCCCAATCAACTCAAGCATTAGCAGGTTGGATCCCCAAAGCAACCCCTTGGGCATCTAAGGGAAAGAACTTTCTAACATTTAAGGCTGCCACATAAGGTCGTAGATTCTTTGTCACTGGAAGTATTCAAAGACTGGAAAAACTCTCAGTTAAGGAAACTTATGGAAGAGATTTCTTCATTAGGTGGGAAGTTAGACTATCTCCTATCAGGAATATTATAGAGAGGATTTACAGGGAAGTAAAACTAGAGCGACTACCTAGACATTTCCTTCTAATTCTAGACTGAAGGCTTTGTGTATTTACTATGTGATAGATTTGACTTTCTTTTCTTTTTCTTCTCCTTAAGGCTCTGACTTTTTACCATAAGCAAAAAGACCAATCTCAAAGTGACTCATTCCCTTTGGTAACATTCATCTGCTTCATTTTTCCAATACTTTTTTGAAAGATGTCTTTACAATCAACCAAATTTGTGTGAAGGTCTGTCTCAGTAGAAGAATAGCCTCCTAGTCTGCCAAAGAGCAAGAGGGATGGTTTGGGCCATCTGCTCCAGGACAGGACAGCTGTGTTTGTAAATGCACTATTTATCAGGGCTCTCTTAAAGGACATCTGGACCTCTCTACCAAAAAAGTCATCATTAGCCATATGATTTCAAATTTTCATGAGGCCACAGAGCAGAAGTCCAAGCAAGAGTACATCTGTGTTTCGGCTTGCTCAAGCAGGCTTTCTTGATTTGCTGGGAATCACAAAGCCAACTAATCTTTTTCCCACTATGATCATTTATATGAGTCCACAAACATGCCCAGTACATGTTATTCATCTTTCTATTTGCCAAATACTTTTATTATACACATTTCAACTTAAATCCAGTCCTTAAAGTTGAGTTGTTGGGGAACAGGATTGTGAGGAACTCCACTGAATTCTCATCCTTCTCGAGTGTGGTGGGTGTCCTGTCCTTATTTTTATGCAGGTTTTTTTTATGGATAGGACAGCTATCTATTCCAGCAGGAGAGGAAGAATATAGAACTAGATCAGGGGAAAATCCTCTTAATAAAATAATTTGTTTGAAGAACTTGGACTCAATTTAAAAGGTCACACTCAAGGACCTAGAAGGTCATATGTGACCTCAAGGCCACAGTTCCCTGTCCCTGAGCTAGATCATTGTGGACATCAAGAGACCAATTTGGAAGTGGGGGAATTGAGAGTTCAGGACATTGGGGGTTGAGGATGGTGATTATAATTTCCTAAAACTTCTGGAATTTAGAAATTGCTTTAATGTTGGATTTTTAATAATTCCCTGGCTTATTTTCTCTATTGTTTATGCCTTTATGACATTGCAACTAGATAACTAAATGTTGTAGGCAATTCTGTTTTCGTTCACAAAGTATGGTGGGCATCTACAGGATTTCATATGGGTGAAGTACATTGAGTGACAATGGAACATAATGAATAGAGGGTAGTCCTGGATTCAGGATGACCTAGGCTCAAGCCTCACCTCTGACACATACTGGCTGTGACCATGTATGAAACAACCTCTCAGTGCTGCAGGCACTTAAAAATTGCAAAAGTTACTGATTTGCAACAGAAGAGAGTATTTCCTTACCAGGATTTCTCTACATTGATGAAATCAGAGGTCCAGACAGAAAAATAAAAAGCATATATGAAGCCTTCAAAGGAGGGATGTTTGGGAGTACTTCAAGTCCTGAGGCACTGTTCTTGTCAATGTTTTAAATACTTGGATTGATCTGTTGAATTAAAATCAAGTTATCCAAAGCCAAGTTTTGTTTCCTGTTGCAATATGGAGAAAAGAACATCTTGATTATGGAGGTAAGACTCAAGAGTCTCACCTTTGAAAATTCTGAGGTTAGTCTTAAGTCTGAGTTTTGGAGTGTTGTCATTAACAGTGATAGGAAGATAGATAACCAAGCTCAGGAATTTGTGAATTTTTCATTCCTCAGTATGAATATCTCATTATTTATTAAACAATTAAGAGGCCTTTGCAAATTATATTATTTAAATATTAGGAAATGGGGGTGGGGAAATCTAGTCATTAACCTTTTAAATCAGTGAACATGCCAACTGTTTACCATACCACAAACTTTTTAATGCATATTATCAAAACACTTATTGACTAAGCATTCTCTCTTCTGTGATCTTTTTATTTTATAAACCAGATGAAATGATTTCCTCAAGTAAATCAGTGAGAGGCTAGAACTAAGTTCCGGGCTTGTATTCAGTACAAGAGGTCGGACATGTCCTCTTTAGAATGCATTCTTTCAGAGAACTAACTGGCTATGGCATTTTAATACAAAGAACAGCTTAGTTCAATGCTTTCAACTGAATTAAGATTGACAGTGCAGAGGTTAGAGTGAAGAGCAATGGCACATATAATCTTTAGCTAACTGATGATTCAATAACTTCCTGCCCCATGGGAAAGTCAAACTGCTTATTCCATTACTATAGTCATGAAACAATGTTATTTCCTAATATAGGCATAAATTCTCATGTCTCATTGTTTTTGGAACTGAAGTGCTGTAAAAATATTTGAATAAGGAGCCTCTAGTTTTTACAAACCCCTTATATATCCTCTGTCTATTGGTGCTGCATTGTGACTACCCACATAGCATGCTACAGTGAGACTGGAGGACTTGGACACAGGGGACTTGGGTTTGAATACTGCCTTAGCTACTTCTTTCCTGTGAGACCCCTGGCAAAATTATTTGGCTTCTTTGGCTAAAAATACAAATGATTGGGACTCAGAGGAAGAAATTTTTATTTACTTTGCCAATTAGTGCTAATATAACATGCTACCAAGAAAGATGCCACCTTAAGACAGTCTCACTTAAGACCAGAGAGACCAGGAAGACACTCTGGGTCTGTCTCCTCATCTGTTAAAATGGGGGATGGAGAGAGGTTTGAGGGTTGGGCTAGCAGACGCCTAAATTCTCTTCCATCTCTACACCTTAAATACCATAATTTTTAGTATTACTCTCCATGCCACTGTATGCCTATACTTCTCTTAAACAGGTGTCCCCTAAAACCAGGGTGGTAAAATGGATAGAGCTGGCCTTTTGTCAGGAAGACCTGGCATTTACACTCCACCTGACACTCTAAAATTATGAATCGCAGAGGTGCCAAACTGCCCTGGGACAGGGAGATTCCCCAACGACAAGTTCCCTACAATCACAGGTACAGCCCCTGTCCCCTTTAAAACTCAATTCAAATTTCATATTCCTATGTAAAATTTGTCTTTAACTTTTTCTCCTTTGGAGTTCAACTTTGTCCTGCCTTTTCTGGTGAATTTATCATGTAACTGTTAATGACTTGTTTTACCCACCTAAATAGATTATACTTGAGGACAGTAAGCACCTTATTCCATTTAGCTTGGCATCGTTGTTGCCTAGTTCAAAGCACTATTCCGATTATGTTGACTTGGAAAATTTAGATGTATGTTAGAACTTGTAATTTATCTCAAGTTCCTTTGTGGAAATTAATCACACATCCTGGAGTCAAAGGAAAAGGATAATCTGGAAGAACCCTTTTAGCTTTAGACTCCGAACTAATTTTATATTAGGGTTAGCCAGTTTATCAGAAATAACAATTAAAATTTTAAAATCCCCTTATAGGTTCTAAAAGTATTTCTTAAATCCTTAAAATGACTTCAGATTTTCATGTAATAAACTTAATTCTTTTAGGGGGGAAAAAAGTCTGTGACACCCCACTAAAATGGTAAATGTAGGCTGAACAGTACTTGCATTAAGGTAAATTGAGTTAGGAATTTGATTGACAAGATACAAAAGACCATTTCCCTGCTAAAAGGTAAGGTTAAGGAGCTAAATTTCACTAGCTCCTTACTTGCATTTATAGGGAAGCAGCTGAAGGAGTAAATACATATAATATCTAGAAAGGAATAGCTGGCTTTATCACTCTGGGCATTTTAGTGCAGCAGGTAACAATTTTCTTTTGGCAGATTTTATATAGGAATTAAAGTAGAAACTCCAAGGCTTAAGGCAGACCATGCACAAGTGGAATTTTTAATTGCAGAATTTTTATTTTGCATTAACAGAACAATGTTAATTACAGTTCTATTCAGAGCAATATTATCTACCACAGTCAAATCTAAGTTCCCGAAACTTCAGATGGCCAGGAACAGTAGCACAAGCACATAACAAATTATTAACTTATCAACAAGACACAAAAGTTAAACTTGTAGTGTAAATAATCCACTTCTATTGGTATATTAAATGTATTTAAAAAGAAAACAAATATCACAAAAAAATCAAATAAATAAGTTAACGGAAGGAGCTTTTCATAGGCATTTTCACGAACATTTGGTCCATTTGTGGTCTATATAAACAGCTGACCTGACACATGTACACCTGCAAGTAACAAGGATTAGGCAATCAATAATTAATTAAAAGCATTTGCGGTGGACAATAGAAGGACCAGACTCATCATATTCTTGCTTGCTTATCCACATCTGCTGGAAAGTAGAGAGAGAAGCCAAAATGGAGCCTCCAATCCAGACAGAGTATTTTCTTTCGGGTGGGGCAATGATTTTGATTTTCATGGTGCTTGGAGCCAGGGCTGTGATCTCCTTCTGCATTCTGTCAGCAATGCCAGGATACATAGTGGTACCACCCGATAACACTGTATTAGCATATAGATCCTTTCGGATGTCAACATCACACTTCATGATGGAATTGTAGGTGGTCTCATGAATCCCACAGGACTCCATTCCCAGGAAAGAAGGCTGGAAGATTGATTCAGGGCATCGGAACCTCTCGTTGCCAATGGTAATGACTTGACCATCAGGTAGCTCATAGCTCTTCTCTAGGGAGGAGGAAGAAGCTGCAGTAGCCATTTCTTGCTCGAAGTCCAGGGCAACATAACACAGCTTCTCTTTGACATCCCTCACAATCTCCCTCTCAGCTGTTGTGGTGAAGCTGTAGCCTCTTTCAGTCAAAATCTTCATAAGGTAGTCGGTGAGGTCCCGACCAGCCAGGTCTAGACGCAGGATAGCATGTGGGAGGGCATAGCCTTCATAGATAGGGACAGTATGGGTGACCCCATCCCCAGAGTCCATCACGATACCAGTGGTACGACCAGAAGCATAGAGAGACAGCACTGCCTGGATGGCCACATACATTGCTGGAGTGTTGAAGGTCTCGAACATGATTTGTGTCATCTTCTCTCTATTGGCCTTTGGGTTCAGAGGAGCTTCGGTGAGCAGAACAGGGTGCTCCTCTGGGGCGACTCTGAGCTCGTTGTAGAAAGTGTGGTGCCAGATTTTTTCCATGTCATCCCAGTTGGTGACAATGCCATGCTCAATTGGATACTTCAGGGTAAGGATACCCCTTTTGCTCTGGGCCTCATCACCCACATAGCTATCCTTCTGCCCCATGCCGACCATGACCCCTTGGTGCCTGGGGCGACCCACGATGGAAGGAAACACAGCCCGAGGGGCATCATCTCCGGCAAAGCCAGCCTTGCACATGCCGGATCCATTGTCTACCACAAGGGCAGCAATTTCTTCATCAGCCATTTTGGAATGCGCCTGTGAAACTAGGGTAGAGACGGTGAAGAAGGAGTTAGGTTAGAGCCGAGGCCCCTGCTCATCCACCACCCCACCCCCACCCCGGGACAACGGCTGCTCAGGGCAGCTACCCGGATTCCCCCCTTCCCACCCTTCAGCTAGCCTGGATTAGAGGCCTGGACAGAGGCTGGGGCCTCTGCTGAGGGCGGCCACAGAGGGCTCGGGGCCTAGCGGCCCTCCGTGAACGGGAGTAGAGCACAGGCCTCCGGCTCGCCTGCTCCGCAGCGCAAGGCTGATGAGTCACCGGCTGCGGTGGCAGAGAGCACGCGAGCGCCCGAGAGCCGGCGGAGCGGGGCTCTCCGTCCTCCCACAGAACGCTCCTCACCCTTCCCCTCCTTCCCCGGCCGCGCCCCGTCTCGGCCTGGACCCGTTTACCTCACGCTGGCACAACTCTAGCTCTCCGTCCCGCTTCCGACTACGTCTACGACTGGTGTGTCACTAAGCCAGGGCGCGCGCCCCGCTTTTAAACTCACCGCCGGGCGCGCTCACACCGGAACCGGAATTCCACCCTACCCGAGCCTCCCATTGGCCGAAGAATTTACCGTCCATTTCCTCCCTAAACCCCGCCCCCGTCATGCTCCTCCCCTCCCTTTTTTCTTTCATTCCCTCCGGAGGAGGAGTCACTTCCGGCCAAGCCTCCATCTGCCTCCTCTTCCGGCCTCGGGCCCCGCCTCCCCCCAGCCCCGGTTCCCTCACTCTCTCGCCCCGCCTCGCTCCTCCTCCTGGCCTTCCCCTCCGGTCTTCTCCCCTTCCCTCTCCCTCCCTCCCCCCACCCCGCCTCCCTGCCCCGCCCCGGCCCCCGGCGCCGCTTCCGGTGCGGGCCCCGCCTCGCTGCCCCAGCCGCCGCTGCCGCCTGCGGGGCTGGAGGAGGAGGTGGAGGAGGCAGAGCCCGGGCCGCTGCGGCAGCGGCGGCCGGACTGGGGAGCGGAGCTGCGGCAGGAGCGGGCCGGGCTGAGGCCGGAGCCGCCCGAGGTAACACCGCCCGCGGACTCAGTTTCCCCATCTGTAAAATGAGCTATTTAGAATAAGTCAGGTTCAAAGGCCCCCCCAGCCCCCTGCGACGAGGGAGGGAGGGAAGAGAAAGGTGGAGCCTTGGGGAGTCAGCGGGGAGGAGACCAGATTGGAGGGGGCGAGATGGGAGGGGCGAAAGGAGTCAGTGGGGAGGGGGCTGAGGTAGGTTAAGGGGGGGTGAGATGGAAATTGGGGGACCTTTAGGTGTCGCGGGGAGAGGAAGATGTAAATTGTAATTGCTTTAGGGATGAGGGGGAGATGAGGGCAGGGAGGAGAGTAAATGGAGGATTTCCGAGATGGGTTGAGGGGGCAAGTTGGGGGGGGAGGGTTCAGGGGGGGTGAATGAGGAAGGCTAAGATAGGTTAAAGCCTGTGGAAGTGTGGTCCCAGAGACAGGTCTTCCAGGGCAGAACTATTTTCATGATACTACTGAAACTTAAAAATTTTTAATACGGTGAATATCTGTTGATATAACCCACAAAACAGTGGCTCTTTGGAGAGGTCCTTGGTAATTTAAGTTTTGTAACCACTTAAAGGTTGGGGTATGTGGGGGGGTATATTGTGTGAGCATTAGGGGTGACAGAGGAAGGCAGGGAGATTAGGAGAGTAAGTGGGGAGGGGCTGATGTAAGTTAAAAGTGGGTTTAGCTTTAACTGTGAGGGGAACGATGGTGGAGATGTAGGGTTAAAGGTAGGGGAATGAGAGGTATTAAATGTGGGGAGTCACCATGGGGTAAAGATAGGGCTGAGGGAGTCAAAGGAATCCGTAAAGTTGGGGTCCTGGGGTTAAAGTTAAGGTGGGGTGAGGTTATTAAAATAGGGGAAGGTTGGAGGAGGGCAGGATGTGGGGGGGGTCCCCCAAGGGCTGAACAAAGAGAGAACAAAGTGGCTTAAGATGGGGGCTTCTGAGATTGTGAGTTTGAGGAGATAAGGGAGTAAGAGGCTACAGATAGAATTGGGTAACAGGATATAAGTGAGATATAAATGGGGGTGGGGATGGTGAGGAGTTGGAGTTATAAAGGGTGGGAAGGACCTAATGAGGAAGGACGTTCCCAAGTGTTGGGGGTTGCCATATAAGGGGGTCCAGAAGGGATCTAGTAGGGGGGGAGTGAAAGGATGGTTGGGGAAGTTAGAGGTAAAGAATGGATTAAAAATATCAGTCAGAAATTAGTGTATGTAGTGTGGGAGTTGGGGGTAAGGGGAAATTATGTGAAAATGGGGGTATTTGGATGTATGAAGAGGGTTTTGTTGGGGTTTTTTTCTTAGTTTTTAGAGCAGAATAAGTTCCCTAAATACAGTCGATACTGTTTTTCTGGACAGACTGGTTGTTTTCAATGTGAGGGCTAGTAAAGCCTTTAGGCATCACAAGGCATCTACATTTTTTGTCATGTATGAGTCCCCCTCCAGGTGCCACTTTGTGTAAGGTGGGAGTTGCTAAATCCTTAGTAAGATGGAATAATTGAGTGTCAAATGAGGACACTTCATGGACAGTTCACTTGTCATTTTCTGCTGATATTAAAAGGAAATTTGAAGCAATCCCATAATTCCCCCCCCCCCCGTTGTTGAAGTTACTTCACTTCTGGGTTTTAAATGTCTTAAATCTCTTTTATCTCCCAGATTCTGATGGGAACAGAAAGCTTGTCATAATTATTTTTTAAGTGAGAAATGAAGTGAAAACAATTATGCTTCTTTTTTTCTAAGTACCCAAAGCGGTGAGGGCTGTGAGAAGCCACTTGGAATTTAAAGGTTCCATAGAATGTAAGAAGCAAAGGCACTATTTGTAAAATAAACATAGAAAATGAGGATTCTTAATCCATCTCTAATCTTTTGCTTAGCTTTAAACATCCTCTTTTCTCACTCTAATCCATGAAGAATGCTCAGTGTCCTAGAAGGCTTCAGGGTTTTTGGGGATGCGAAGGACTTTGATTGGCCTGTCCAGCCCTCAGACATTAGCATGTATCAAGTCACAACCCGTCCCAGGCTAACATACATGTGGAAGCAATGGTATGCCATCATGGTAACTTTCATTTGCCTGAAATGTCCATTATTCACTTAGCAAGGCTTAGGTGAAGCATTATCCCATCTGAGGCATATGAGCCTTTGTGTATCAGGACTGTAACCCATACGGTGTTTGTTGTGGGGCTAGGCTGGGGGAATGGAGGGCGTGAAAGGGGGTGTGTGTTTGAAGAATGATTTGTAAAAGGAAGAATGCTGCTGAACCTGCCCCAGAAGCCTTCTTTCCTGAAAGGGCCCTTCATTTTGGGGCTGGTCCTGCAGCATTAGAACAGTCATTGTGCTTCTCAAAGAAAGGGAATGTGATGAAGATTACCTGGCAGTTATGACAAAAGAGGAGAAATTAGCTTGTGCTCTTTATAGACAATATTGATATTTGCTTCAGATTAATTAACTTTAAAATCTCCAGAGGAGTTTCCTCTCATTTGTTTTGAATGATGATTGCAATTTGAAACTCTTGCATGTTTCTTTCATGCTGTTGAAATTGGATTCTTTTTAAGGACTTAGTGTCCAGTTAACATTGCTCAGTCCACTTAACAAGCTTGCTATCGTGGCATTTTGTAAAGCTTAACCCCAAAGAGCAGCTTGTTTGGTTTTCCTTTCCTTTCAAAGGTGGGGGAGGTAGAGAGGGGGGAGTGGAATTCCTCTCTGCTTCCTATCTATATATGTCCACCTTGGCTGAGACATTCCTAGGGTTCTTTCAATTCTCTTTTCTTCAGTTTTGCTCGCTCTTGCCTTCATGATTCTGGTTTTAAGAGTCACGGACTTTGTATACTACAGATCTAGATGCATTCCTGACAGTTAAAAAATATTAATATCTGGAAATGTTGAGGGGAAAAAGATCAGAACCCAGACATTAGGAGAATGGAACCTTTCAGAATTTATTTATTTTTAAATGTTTAGAAGGGAATAACTGCACTTCCCTGTCACCCTTGCTTCCCACCAGTTAAGGGCATAATCTGAAAGTTCAGCGTGAGAGACTGAAAGTCTGCATTTACGTTTAGTGTGAGTTCAGATATCAGATCAGGTTTGGATTTCTCATGGTCCTTTGCTGGAGAAAAGCTGTAAAGGAAAGCCTGTGGAGACATGTTTTATATGATTGCTTTTCCTTTGTAGCCGACCTGCAGGATCCAGTGTGGATCCCGTGTGCCTCCTGGGCAGGGCCCGCCTTCCCAGCCATGCCAACCGGCGGATGAGGCTTGAGGCCCTGATGGAGCAGCTGCAGAAGCAGCAGCAGCAGCAGCAGCATCCAGCTCCTCTACAGATGGATTCCCGGGAAAGGCAGGAGCGGCAGATGAGAGAAGCCCAGCTGCTGTACACTCAGCAGCTGGCAGCCCAACAAGCCAGTCTCACTTCCCCATCTACCAAGGCTTCTGGGAGTCCCACTCTGGGGTCGCTGGCCAGAATTCCACCAGCAACAGCAGCCTCTCGGGTCATGAACTCCGAAGCTGATGAAGAAGAGGAAGGTGCACTGGAAGAGGAGGAAGGGGATGGGGAAGATGCAGAGATCACTGAGAAGGAAGCCCAGCATTCTTCCAAATATTTCCACATGCAGAAAGTGACTCGTCACGATCCCAGAGCTACCCCCACAGCAAATCCTTCCCCTGTTCCAGCCCCAGGGCTTCAGAGGGGGATGTACATCAAAGAGGATCATGCTGAGGATGCTTCAAAAGCCCCTCCTCCAGTCTCAGCATCTGGCCGTCCAAACTGGACCCTGGAGGAACAGCTTAAGCAGGTCAGTGTCTATTCTGCCGGTGCTGTCCATGTGGCTTTGTTCAGAGGGGCCCCAGACAGATTATTTGGGGGCTCCATGTTAATTTCTTGGATCCAGCCTTGTTTTCAGGTCCCCCTTCTTTCTCTCTTGTTTCCTCCCTTTGAGAAAAGAAGGAAAACCAACCTTTAGGGATTCTTGAAAGGCAGAACAGCAAGGCCTTTTTTTCTTCCTTGCCTTAGTGAACAAAGACTGGAAGTATAAGGGCTATAAATTCAAATCCCATGTCTGCCATGGACTTCCTTTGTGACCTCTCTTTTCCCACCTAAAAGGGAATAATGATAAGTTAATGCAAGTTAAGTGACTTGTTAGTGCGAAAGAGGGAAGGAAGGGCATGAATCTTGCCTAGGGCCCTCTGTGTGCCCAGCCCTGAGCTAAGTAAGCACTTAACGAGTACCATCTCTTTGGATCCTCACAACAGCCCTTAGAGGTTGACACCGTTATTATCATTCCCTTTTTACAGCTGAGGAAACTGAGGCAGACAGGTTAAATGACTTTGCCCAGGTCATAGGTCTAAGTTGGGATGTCTAAGATGGGATTTGAACTTGGGTTTTTCTGACTCTAGGCCTGGTGCTTTATTCACTGTACCTCCTAGTGGCCTCTAACAATGGATTCCATGATGAAACTAGTAATGTTAGCCAGGTTCCCCATTCTACTGTATTTTCTTTTATGCATACTGATAGAAGCATATTCAGAGCTGGATGGAAACTCAACCATCATCTAGTTTACCCCTTTTATTTTATAGATGGGGAAACTGGGGCTGTGGAGGCTAAGTGACTTGCCTGAGGTCACACAGTAGGAATCAGAGGCATGATTTGAACCCAGGTCTCTTGATTCTGGAGCCTCTTTCTGCTGTACCACAATGGCTTTCTCAGATTAAGTCACATGTTGATATTTTTACACTAATAGGGAAGGACATGTTTTCGTGCAGAGCCAGGGATGGAGCCAGAGGAATTCATAAAGTTGGATCCTTGAATCATAAGCTGTTCTGGATTTAGAGATGACTTTCTTTCCTGCCCCAACATTTCTGGACTGGTCTGTAGGATAATAGAATTAGAGGGTCTTCAAGTCCATCACCCTCCTTTTTCAAGTGGTGAAATGGGAGCCCTGGAAGTGATGGGACCAAACCAAGGTTGCCCAGGTCATAGCCAGCAAAATAGAGATTCAAACCTAGGGAGTCCAGAGCCAGTGTTTTTAACACAGCACCTGCTAGGCCATCTCTTTCCTCTCCTTTGTACACACACTATGTCAGAGAAATAAGAAAGGAGCCAAGGTACAGAGAAGCCAGCCCTCAAATCACTAAGTGATTCAGTAGCAGAGCTGGGACAGGGGCCAAGGAGTCTCGGCTCCCACAACAGCACCTTGGCTGCAAAGCCAGACCCTCCCAGTTGATTTAAATGTGATTTAGCACTCCATGCTTGTGAATTGCTAGCAGCCCCTCCATTACCATGTGGTTGGCAGAGTTCCATGTTGAGTCAGCATGGAAGAGGGATCCCTGACAGCAGTCGGGGGGAGTTCAGGCAGGAGTTGATGGGGTCTTGGCGGCTGGCCAGATCCCTGCGCACGAGTCCTTATTCCTCGAAAGTAAAGCCGTGTATGAGAAGTGGAGCTTCCCATCCTGGACTGCCTGCCTGTCTTCAGGAAACAAGGCAGGTGTTGATGTCAGGCCATGGGGGTTTTAGAAAAAGGCTCTTCAGAAGTGACTCATATTGGCATGGGAGAATTAATCAGGTGCCCTTGTGACAGGGCACCAGAGGGCACACAGTGGCCCCCTCCTGGAGTCTGAGATTGTTGGCCTAGATGTTCTTTAGGCTCCATCATTACCAAACCTAAGTCAAGATGTTCTTTGAATATTGGACCACTTTTCTAATTAGACACCCAAAGGGGTTGAGTGCCTTAGACTAAACCTCTCCTTTCCCTGGATTTGAACAGGAGTAGAATCAGGAAGCAGCAGTCTTACCCTGACCAGTTTTACTTATGACTGAAAGAATTACTGACTTGAAAAACCCTGGTTTGTGTGTGTGGTGCAGGTATAAAACTCACCTGTTTTCAATCCACTCCTCTTCTCATTTCTGATCATCTGAATAAAACTGATTAGTATTGGTCACTGTCACCTGTACCCTGCCAGGAGTAAAATATATTTGTATGTGTGTGTGTGTGTGTGTGTGTGTGTGTGTGTGTGTGTGTATGTATGGGGCATAATAGTTTGGGGATGTTTAGAGAAGTCTGTGTCTTGTAGGTCATACAGAAAAGAACCACAAAGCCTTTTCTAAAGTTGCTTTACAGAGGTCATGGTCTTTTCTCCAGTGTGGTTAATAATATCTTGGAGATTAGGTGACATTTGGGGGGCTGGGGGTAGCTGTTTGGCCTTGCCCTCTCTGAACTTGCTTCCTCTTTGTACACTGGAGAGAACAATGGCTGGGTTACCGCCTAGACACGATTGTTTGGCAACTCAAATGAAATGATGTATGGAAAGTGACGGGAAGATTTAAAAATCCTAGATAAATGTCAGTTGTGATGTTTGTGTTGTTATTTCCTGACTGTCAGCCAGGATGGTTTTTCCAAATCTAGCTCATTTTGTGGAGTGTCAGCCTAATTTCTGTTCAGGTAGGAGAACAAACATTATAAATTGACTTTTGTTTAAAAAACATGCATAATGATCCACTTGACAAGTTACTTGTGTCTGGAGCACTGAATAATGGTAAATAGACGTACCTGAAAAAACATATCGAAAAGCAAGGTGCCTGCCATTGGCAACTGAACAAACATTTGGAAAGACTCTTGGGTTGTAGAAAAGGTGATTGAAAGTATATGCTGTAGAATATGGGGAGCCATACTTGGGTTTTTCTCCTTCTCTACTCCTGAAAAATATTTGCTTCTCCCGAGTTGGGTATTTTTCGAGTATCAGTGTGTATATGTGTGTGTGTGGGGGGTGGGCACAGGGGAATGGTGGTTGTTTTGTTATTCCCAGTAACAGTAACAGGGTGATGGGAAGATGGATGACACCATTGAGCCTGGCTTTTGCACCCCATTGGGCTTGGATAACTGAGGAAATAATTGTAAAACCAGGCAACAGAGACAAAGGCCCTGAGCTGATTTTGACAACCAGAGGGGAAAACCCTGTCAACACAAACACGCACGCATGTACACATGCAGCAACTGGGAGGTGTGAACCATTTGGAATGAGGCTTCAGGCTTCATTGTATGGTGGGGAAGAAAGGGCATTCCTGGTTATGGTTAAGGCATTTGCCACCATAGTGGCCAAAGGGAAAAGATCTGAGGTGCCTCATAAAAGGACAGAAGAGAAATAAGATTTTCAGATTAAATGCAGCAACTGAAGCCCTATAGGAACAAGAGGGTCTGTGTCTAGTGTTTTGCATCCTTGGACAGTCCCTGTGGTTCCTGGGAGTGGGGCACAGGCAGTGGCAGCTGCTGATGGCTCGTACTAGCTAGCCATCACCACCTCGATTTCCCTGGTGTAGGACTGTATGGGACAAATAGGCCTAGGGACCCAATAGAGAGCAAAAATTGCACCTTCCCAGACAGGGCATCCTTGTAGAGCACTTTAAGAGGCAGAGAGTTTTTCCCACAACATTTACAAATGAGGTTATCTAAGCCATGGCAGAGCCAGCTAGTTACTTAGTTCTGGGGGCTAGGCCAGAACTCTTTCTACTTTACCATCAACTGGATTTTTTTTGATGGGTGTTTATATTATCCATATTTGTACAAAAATACTACAGAGAAAAGATGAAACTACCAAAGAGCTTTTTTCTTTCTCTGTCCATGCTAGGAAAAGCGTGGAGGTCCCTTGGCTTCTGTATGGACCTAGAATACTTCAGAAACTCTGGGATGGATGGACAGACGGACAGACAGTGAGCTAAAGCATTTGTTAAGCAATTACTTTGTTCCAGGCACCGTATGAAGTGCTGGGCTCACAAAAACAAGCCACCAAAATGGTCTAGAGTCTCAAAGAACTTGGGTTCTAATGGGGAAGACAGTTCATTCATGGGGGAGGGGACTGGGAGAGAAGCAAAGGGACCTTTAGAGCTGGGGCAGTTCTGGGCCAGAACTTCCTGATCCCCTAATCCAGCCCAAAGTGAAATCACCCTCAGGAGGCCAGATGGTCAATGTTCAGGGGACAGAGCAGATCCGAGAGTGACTTTAGATTGTTTTGACAATATTGGGGAGATGTGTGACTGCCTGTCTTTTATGTATAGTGATCAAAACAGGATAAGCTTCCTACATGCACTGGCCCCCTCTGAGCTGCTCTGGGATGTCAGCCTCCTGCCTTCCCCCTTTTGCTTCCAGGGTGTGGAGCTCAGGAACAATTTGAAAAACTGGACAGGTTGTACTTTATTGCTGCTATTGTCAACTTTCCCGTTGAATTCAGTACGTCCCTTTGGCAGCTGACCAAGTAGACAACGGGAGAAGAAATGCTGAGATAGAGAGCCAAAGAGATGCTGTATTGAGTCAGATGAGTGGTCTTTCCATCCTAGTTTTCTGTCTTTGATAATGTCACCAGGGGGATGGTTTAGGAAAGAGTGTAGTTGCCCAGCTTTTGTGTCAGCCTGTATATGATCTAACTTTCTCCTGAGAGAGTACACATGGAAAGCTGAGCCTCCCTTCCTAATGACCCACCTAATTAATTTCTTTGATCTAGTCATGCCACCTTTCTGAGTTTCAGTTTTCTCATTTGTAAGAAGGGGATTGAACCAAATATCCACTAAGACCTTTTTACCTCTAGAGCCTTAAGCCCTTGAAATCTGGCTTCTGTCCTGGGTCATTCTCTAAAAGGTCACCAATGTCACCACTTTACTTCTCATCATTGACTTTTTTCAGTCCTTATCCATCTCCTTTTCTTATCCCATTTGACGCCTTTGACCATGCCTTCTTCTTGGATTATCTTTTCTTCTGTATGTTCGAGAGTGCCACTAGCCTGTCCTCCTTTCTGTCTGACCATTCCTTATTCTCCTTTCTTGGTTCATCAAGCTTTTTCTACTGTCCAAGTTTGCGTGTTCCCAATTCTTGTCGTACACCATCTTTTTTTCTCTCTATACTCTGCTGTGGTGATAGAGTTCTTTCATATGGGTCCAGTGACCACCTCTATTCAAAAGATACCAGTCTCTTCTTGAGATCTAGTTCTGCATCTCCAGCTAAATACTGAGATCCTGTTGCACTTCAAACTCAGCACTCTTATAGATAAATAAATACACCATCTATACAAATGAAATATCGGTAGAGAGGGGTTGAGGAAGTTTTTGGTGGCAATGCCTCCTTAGGGTATTGACACTCAGTAGACACACCTTTAAGAATCACCTGTATAGAGGTGAGAGATAAAGCCAGAGAGCTAATGAGATGGCTAAGAAAGTGAAGGACAGCTGGGGAGGGTCTTGGGGAGGCACCTTGGGAGCCAGCCTGCCTGGAGGAGCTCTTACCTCCATGGGCTCGGGGAGACAAAAGAGAGTTTTAGAATGCATGTGACGGAAGTAAAAGAACTGAGAAAATGGAATGTCTTTGAAATGAAGGGAAAAGAGAGAGCAGAGAATGTCCATAGTTGTCCTGCTATTAAGTGTTATACAGAACTCTAACCTGATCTCCTGAGTGTGAAGGAAGAAGTTTAGCGTTGAAACCAGGCGGTTGGGTTTGATTGGCCTTCCACTGGCGATTGGTCCAGGAGGAATTGGTGACCTTTGAGAGAGCAGCTTCAGTGTGGTAGTAGGAAAGGAAACTGGATGGCAAAGAATTAAGAGATAGCCAGTCTTGTAGTGGATCTTTCATTTGTAAATTTATGTAAACCTTTTTTTTTTAAAGCTCTTACATTTTTGGCCTGTCTTGCTTCTGGATAACAGGTTTCATATTACACACTGTTAGGTTGTATCAGGTGATTGAAAGAGCATTTGATTTAGAGTCAAAGAATTTGGATTTGAATCCCAGATCTGTGGTTTTCTACTATTGTGATCTTAAGAAAGTGCCTTCTGAGCCTCAGTTTCCTCATTTATAAAATGAGATCGATGGACTAAATAATCTTGGAGATGTCTTTCATTGACAGTCCTGTGCGTGTTTCCACTCACTGAATGGATTCCTTTTTATTTGCCCTAAAATTCTTTATCTAAGCAATGCATTTTGTTGTGAAATCTTGGAATTTCATGGATAGATTCCCTTCAGTCTAGCCATACATGTCATAATTTCATAAGCTATCTTCAGGACTGATAAATAATTGAACTCTTCAAGCTGATTTGAAAATATACCTTACTATTTTTTATAACTATTCTACTAGGCCTGTGGTTTATTTGGTACAAGGAACTCTGATGAAGAAACTTCCCCTGCCAAGCCTAGTGACTGCAGCTCTACCACTTGCCAGCTGGGAGCCCTGAGAGGTTCAAGTGACTTACTTAGGGTCACCCAGTTAGAGTATGTCAAAGATGGGGCTTAATCCTGGTCATTCTGACTTTAAGGCCAGTTCTCAAGCCACTAAACTGTGCTGCCTCTCCCTATCTTCCTATCCTTCCTTCCGTTACTCATTGATCCCCTTCCTTCCCCCTCTGCCTGCCCATCCACACCTTTAAAAAGTTTTGTTGATGCTTTCACAGAAATCATAGTTGTTTCTGGAAACAGATCTGCCTCCCAATTCAAAACCTTTCCTTGTAACAAAGAAAATTAGTTACAGGCCAGCAGCACAGTGACCACATGTCACATGACCATATGCCTCATTATATCCTTGTATGTCCCTTCTCTCTGTCAAGAGGAAGTCAGTATGTTTCAGGGTCAGTGTAGGTTCTTGGGTTCCTCAGAGTTCTGCTTACTTTTAGTGGATCATTTGATTTATGTGGTTGTAGTCATTGCCCTCATTTCCTTTCTTTGTGCTGCATCAGTTCTTACAAGTGTCATATTTCTCAGAATTTTTCATGTTTATCATTTATAACCACACAATAATATATTATTTATATTCACACATATTCAACCATTCTTCAGATTATAAAAAAAGTTAATGTCCTTTGTTTTTATATTACCTTCATTTCCCTTCTACCCAGAAAGCTACTACCCCTCATAACAAGGAAGGGGGTGTCAGGTTGTGGGGGGAGGAACAGTTCAGCAAAACTGTCCAGCACATCCACAGAGTCTGAGTGCACAAGCAACTGTGCACATGCCAAGTGTGGATCAAAAGGAAATGCATCACTGTCACTGTGGCTGTTGTTTTTCTGGTTCTGTTTATTTCATACTTTATCAGTTCATGTCAGTCATTGCATGCTTTTCTAAATTATTTGTATTCTTCATTTCTTATTATTCAGTAAATATTCCATTACGTTCATGTACCGCCTTTTGTTTAGCTGGTCCCTAATCAATAGGTATTTACTTTGTTATAGTCCTTTTTTACTGCAGAAAAGAGCTACTATTGATTTATGTAGGACCTTTCTCTCTCAGACTCCTTGGGGATATGTGCCTAGCACAAGGTTCTCTAGGGCAAGGGATATGGACTTTTCATCAGTTTCTTAGCATAATTCCAAATTGCTTTCCAGAATAGCTTTACAAGCTCTCCCAACAGTGTATTAGTGCTCCTGACTTTCTTTGACCCCTCCAACCCTGACTGTTCTTGTATTTTGTTATCTTTGCTAACTTACTATTGGGTGGGGAAACCAGTTAGTGCGAGCACTTTGAGCAGAAATCACCATCTGAACTTAATGTAGATTGCCCAGTGCTCATATCCCTTCTCCATCAAAAACTTGAAATTTGTAGCAGACCAAATAGTGGTCAAGAAATCCAGTAAGAAGTCTCTAGTTAAGGGGCTTGTTTCACCTCCAAACTGTACAAAAGGTCAGCAGAGGCCTGTGAGCAATAATAAAGGAATCTTCAGTAGGGCCAGTACAGGCAAGTAAGCCAGCAGCTTCCCAGCTTCTCCTGTGGTGGAGCAGAGACACATGTACCCTGCAGGGCTTCTGGCTCTGCAGCAGCAGGAGTGGATGGTACCCTCTAGAAAGCCCCAGGAGCGTTGGAAGAGCCCCACTGTGGGCCTTGGAACCAGGAGAGCTGAAGGGACCAGTGGAGCAGGGTACCTCTTAGTCATGGACAGCCCAGATGCACAGGGGCTAGGAGGTCCATACCCTTCTAAGGCCCAGTGCTCTGAACTTCAGAGATCCAGGGGGATCTAAGGAACTTGGGGCAAGACTGCTCATCAGGGGCTGAGGCGGCCCAGCACAAAGCCCCAAGTCTGGAACTAAAGCCAGAGACAGGAATAAACCAAAGAAGAGACTGACTAGTGAACTGAGTGCCAAGCCTGAGTCAGGAGGGCCTGCCAGCTTCAAGTCTCAGTGCAAATCCCGATCGCTGTCGGTGTTAGCCTCTTCTGCTCTGTCCAATATTTCCACTTTATGCTCTGTATGTCTTGTCCATGCATACTTATTTTCACATTGTCTCTCTTGTTAGATGGTGAACTCCTGAGAGTAGCAAATATTGTTTGCCAGAGCTGAGCACCGTGCCTGGCATATAGTAGGTGTTTAATAAATGCTGAGTGACTAACTGGGCAATCAGCTGAACTTCTTATCTAAAATTGCGAGAGAAAACTAAACTTACACGCTTTTTGGTGTAGAAAGAGATCAGATTCCTAGAGCACTGATAAGGAAGGTGTGGTTTACTGGGAAGTGGAAGTCAAAAGCAAAACAAACTTCCTGGTCCCAAAAAGGAATGAAAAAGGGGAAAAAGAAAGCAAAGAACTAAGCTCCTACCTGTTGCCCATCCAGTAGGGACAGACTGAAAAAATTAAGTTATGTGAATATAGTGCAATATTATTGCATGAGAAACAAGGATAAAAGATGATTACAGAGAATCTTAGGTCTCATGATCTGATGCAGGGTGACAATTTCTACAAAGATGACAACATCATCAAGAGTAAAACTTTGAAAGACTCAAGTCCGAGATCTGATGGGCTTGGTGGTCAGCCATGCCTCTGCAGGCCCCGGGACGGAGGAGGTCGCCCACCTCGAGATGGGGTGGAGTCACAGTGTAGAAAGGCTGACTCAGCCACCTCGCTTATTTGTTCCTTCCTACTCATTTTTAATTGGGTGGGAGAGAGGTTAGCCATAGTGACCATTTTTAAAAAAGAGAGCAATTTAAGCCATTTTTAAATGGCCAGAAGAGAACAGAAGGAGGTACAGACAACAAGAAAGAGAGTTTTAGAAATAATGTGTGAAATGTATCCTATGCTTTCTTCATGAAACAAGTGGGATGAAATGGAGATTTCTCATTTTATCCACAATCCTCTTCTGATTTTACTTTTGTAGAAATGCTCATTTTGGGGAACATTGAATGTCAGAGTAAAAAAAAAGTGGAAAAGAATTTTCATCCAATCAAGAAGCATTTATAAAGCAACTGTTTTGTGCCAGGCACAGTGCCAAGGGCTAGGAATTCAAGAATCAGCCATATCAAAGGAACTTACATTCTAGTAGGGGAGACATCATATACTTGTAGGGGTGTGTAAAACATATACAGAACAGCAGCCAAATAGCTTGAAAAGGGAACACACTGGCTCCTTGGCAAAGAGGGGACTAGAGAAGGTGGTGTTTGAGCCCCGTCTTCAAGGAAGCCAGAGACTCTAAGAGCGGAGCAGGGTTGTATTCCAGGCATAGAGGGTCAGGGGAGGGGTGAGTGTAAAGACATGGCAGAATCAGGAGCTAGAATTGTAAAATGTGAGAAACAGCAGGTAGGGCACTGTGATTTTACTCTAGGGCAGAGAGGAGTAATGGATGCGAAGAAAGGGAAGGGAGAGTGGGCAGGTTAGGAAAAGCTTTAAGTGCCAGAGGAGTTAGATGATTCTAGAAGTAATAGGGAGTCTTCAGAGGCTGAGTAGCTGTGATGTGGTCAGTCCTGTACTTTAGAAAATCACTTTGGTGGCTTTGTGGAGGATGGTTTGAAATGAGGAAAGACTTGTCAGTGAGACCGGTCAGGATCATATTGCAGTGGGCTGGTTAAGAGGTGCTGAGGGCCTGAATTAGGGTGGTGATTGTGTGAGAGGACTTAGATGAGACCTGTGGTGGAGTTAGAGACAAGATTTGGCAATTGATTGGATGGAGAGAGTGAGGAAGAGTGAGGATTCAAGAGTGACTCTGAGGTTGTGAACTGGATGACTAGAGGGTTGATGGGACCCTTGACAGTCATAGGGAAGTCCAAAGGAAGATGAATTTTGGGGGAAAGATAATGAATTCTGCTTTGGATAGTTTGAGATGCTCTTGGGACATCCATTTTGGAAATGATGAATAGGCAGATGGTGCTTTGAAAGTGAAGAGAGAGACAGAGACTGATAACACTAGGACTACGTCCACGTCTTGGAGTCATCCACGTGGGAGAGTGTAGAGAGAGAGTTGAGGAACCAAGACGAAGCCTTGGGGTACATCCACGGTTAGTGGCCTTGACATGGATAAAGATCCAGGAGAACTAAGAGGAAGTACAGACACAGAAGTCTTAGTTCTGTTGAGAGTATTCAGGAAGAGGAGGTGGTCAGCAGTGTCAGGTGCTGAAGTCCAGAAGAATGAGGATTAAAAAAAGGTCACCGGGTTTGACAGTCGGGAGAGTAGTGGGTCAGTTTGAAGAGAGCAGTTTCAGTTTGGTGATGGGGTTGGAAGCCATATTGGGTTAGAAGAGAGGGAAAGGACAGCAAATGGTGAATGTGGATAGCTTTTCCCAGAAGTTTAGCTAAAAGAGGAGGAAGAAAGCAGGACAATGGCTAGTGGAGATCTCTGAGGGTTTTTTTAATTGCACTAGTAGTTTCTTGTCCCATTAAGGTGATTTCCTTCAGTTCACTGGTATAAATTTCTCCCAAACCTTCCATTTTTAAATAGCTGTTTCTTATAGGGAGAGTGTCTAGACCTGTGATTTCCTCAGTGTAGGGAACTCCCAGATGAAGGAACTCTTACTTTTCTGCAGAAAGTTGCCTGAAGCACCAAAAAGTTAATTGACTTTCCCAGGGTCACTTAGTCTATATGTTAGAAGAGGGCCTTGAACTCAGGTCTTTCTGTCTCCAAGGCCAGGTGTATATCTACCATGCTATGCTGTCCCTCTTCTCCAACTCTGTTTGCTCCCAGGTAGAAGTCTTCCATCTTTTGAACCTTTTTTTGGCCTTTCTCTTGACCTATTTCTAGAGAGTCACCAAAATTTCATGCAGCAATCTAGATGCCAGACACTGAGTTGTCCTGCATTTCCTAGTGTTGCCTGGGGTTTCCTTTGCTCTCTTGGCCATCCCACTGCACTAGTATCTTTAGGGAGTAATTCATGGGTCCTAACAGCCTAGAAATAGAATCAGGTTGTTTTTTCCTGAATGCTTTATCTTGCACTTGCCATTGTTGAAGCATTGACACTCCTGACTATGCATACGACTTCCAAAGCTTCATCTTTAGACATTTGGCATCTGGTTCCTGGCCATATCATTGGTTCACTCAGATTTTTTTCTTTTAAATTTTTATTTTGCCTTCCAAACCCCTTCCCTCCCACCTCTCCCCCAACCACTGAGAAAGCAAGCAATGGTACCTATTACACACATAAAGTTGTGCAAAACACATTCCCACATTAGCCGTGAGCAGCAGTGCCTTTTAATCAAGTTACAGTATTTCACCTCTTATTTCATCTGTGAAATGAGGAGATTGCATTCAGTAGCCTCAGAGACCTGCTTTGGGTCCCGAAGGTCCTTTTCACCCTTGAAGTCTTAGGATGCAGAAAAGGTCTTTATTGTATTATGGCATATGCCACTGTTACTTGTTGGTAACCAGATGGGCAGGTGAGCTCTCTCCTGTGGCCTAGACATGCTTCCCTCCTAAAGAAAAGCAGCAGTGGTTTTCCTGTATGTGTGTGGAAGAGTGACTTGTTGCTTCTTTACTGGATCTCCATGTACTGATTCACTTCTAGGTATTTGAACTAAGCCCCAACCTTTGCTTTAGTCTTTAAACACAAACTCAGAGGAAGGTCCTCACTGTAGCTGCTAGACCTAGGAGATCCCAGGGCCAGGCCCTTTCTCTCTTTTCATAGGGGACCATCGAAGGAACAGGAGTTGCTTAATGTGAGGCTCCGAGAGGGTGGGGTAGCTGTATTCTAAGATTTGAAGGGGTTGCTGTGTAGAAGAGGAAATAATAGATTGATTTGATTTACTATGAGGGAACAGAACCAGGAGCCAACAGGTAGCAAATACTGAGGAACAAATTGTGGCTAGACGTAAGGAAAATAAATTCTTATCAATTAGGGTTGTCCAAAGTGGGATGGGATCCCAGAGGCTGAAAGTCTCAGAGCAGAGGCTAGAGGAGCCTCTCCAAGGGAATTCATTTGGGGTCCATGTTGGCCTGGATGACCAGCTAGGTCCTTTTCCAATTCAAAAATTCTGTGATTGTCCATATGCACTTAATGTAGTTGTTTGTGCTAAGCTGAGTTCCAGGAGAACAACTACTCTGCTCCAGGGCTCTGCACATGGTAGGTAATTAAAAGTGTTCAGCACTGCTGTAGATTTTCCTGAGTAAAACGGAAGTGTTTTAGAAAGGCTGTTATCATGTAATCAAAATACAGGTTGTTTGGGCTGCCTGCCTTCCCTTCCCCAGCCCCCACCTGCTCATTTCTACCCCTCAATTCAAGTGGTATTTTCCAAGCCACAGACTTTGAATTGATCTCTTGCTGGTCAAAGGTGGGCAGGATTGTGGCTAGTTCCTGCTTAGGTTACCTGACAAAGGAAGGTGTGCATCTGCTAATTATAACTGCTGTCCTCCCAAGCTTCAGAGCCTGCAGCAGAGCACTAAATCCCGATCTTATCAGGAGGCTTTTGGAGTCCTCCAGAGTCAGTATATCAGCATCTGTTTCACTTCCTGGGCCTCCACTCCACCTACAAAAGGAATTCTGCTGATTCTCCTGTAATCCCCATTCTGGCCCCTTTATACATCTCATTAACTCCAAGTGTTTGTGGTTGGAGCTGGTGGGAGAGCAAAGAGCATTCTTGTTTTTCTCTTCAAACTAAGATTTGTAAAGTGGACTTTTGACATTGCAACATCAGACCAAGCCTGGGAGAACTGTAATAGATTAGACTTCCCTAACTATGTGCCTGGCTAAAGGCAAGCTAGTCTCTGAGCATCCACAATTCCAGACATACATCTAAAATATTAGTGAGATTTGAATTTCAGAGTTAATGCTCATCTTTCTAAACTTTTAGAGCACCTTAGAAAATAGAAAAATAGAAAATAGAAGTCCAGAAATGCTTTCCTTCCCTTCTTTCTAAGGGAGACTGTCCTATAACTGAAGTTTAATGCCTAGAGATACTTGTAGCCTGGATCACAAGGTTTGAAAACTGTTTGTCTGAAAGGGATAGAAAGGAAGAAACCAAGCATTATTCAATAGTGGCTTGAGTCTGGGATTGAATTGCCATAATGAAATTCAGTGTGATGACTTTTTCAGGATAGGGCCAATTGATAGAGCTTGACAGACCAAAAGGAGATGACAGAAGGCACAAGCACCTTGAGTTGGTGACCTGTTTCTTTTATTTTCATAGAATTCTTGAGCTGGAGGGGACCTTAGAGGCCATCTAGTTCAGCTGCCTGCTTGAGGAATAATTGCCCTCGATATCATCATCCCCAAGAAATGGTCATCTCTCTACTTAAATACCTTCACTGAGAGGAAACCCACTTGCTAAGGAGTCAGCCCATTCCCTCTATTCTTAGACTATTCTAATCATTTAGCAACTTTATTCTTACAAGGATCCTCAAAGCAATCTTGTTGTTATTCCTTGTTTTTCATTCGTGAGTCAAGTAGAAAAATACTAACCATGCTTCCAAATGCCAATCTTTCTTATACTTGGAAGAGAAGGATTGTGTTACCTCTGGCTTCTCCCTTTCAAATCAAACATCCTTTTAAGGAAAGGGTTAACTCTGTCTTGGGGAGAAGTGGGGAATGGGAAGCTGAACTTGCTTTGGACATCTGAGCTCTGCTTTAATAAGATATTCCAGGTGGTTAGAATAATCCTAAAATAGGCTGAATTCTTAATTGCTTTTAAAGTCAGGCCTTCTTGTCTCCAGGGAGAGAGAACTCTAGGGAATACTGACCCAGCTCCTGAGATTCTCAGAAGTATGGTAAGAATGTTTTGGTTTTTTTTTAATTTTTAAATCACAGTAAAGAATAAGAACTGGAAGAATATTTAAAGATCCATAAGCCAATAGATTTACTGCCAGCAGGAATCTAAGTGCCCATGTAGTCCAGCCCTCTCATTTTAAAAATGGGGAAACTGTGGCCCAGAAAGATGGAGCGATTTGTCCGCAGTCACACAGCAAAGTGCATTAGAGAGCTGAGACTGGAATCCAGAGCCATTGGTCCTAAGCCCAGCACTCTTTCCACTGCACCGAGCTCTAGTAGAAAGCTATTAAAGAGAGGACTATCCTTTTACCACCTTTTCATGCCATTGGAAGGTTGACACAGCAAGATTTTAGATTCTCCTGCCAGATCCTTTCCAGTGCCAGAACTCCAGCTAACTTTGGGGCTGTGGAATTAGCTCCATCATCTTAGTCAGACAAGCACTGGATTGTGAATGCATGTGTTCTTTTCTACCTAAGGTTTCCTGGGTGGACCATCTCTCAATTTTCCTATCTTGATCACTGGTAGCATCTTATCCCATTTTCCCAAGGCTCTAAAACAGAAGTTAGGATTTCTTCTTCCCTATTCTTCATCCTTGTTCCTTCAAAATGCCCTGTCTGTCCATCGCTCCTTTTCTTTTCCTATTGCCACTGTTGTCCAGATGATGCCCTTTTTCCTGGCTAGCCTCCTGATTAGTGTCATTGTGCTTCTCCCTGCCTGCCATAAAATCCATTCGCTCCACCAGATTCATCTTTCCAGAGCAGTTATTTCATCATGTCACGCACACCCCTTTCCTAAGAAATCTCAACAGTACTCTCACTGAACACCAGTCTCTCAGTGAACACACCATGCTATTTCTCTGCTTTCAGACCTTCATATTGTGTCCTGTCTTTCCCCATCCCAAATCCTCCACTCTCAAATGGCAGCCTAGGCCCACACCCAGAGGAGGCTGTGATGGGTAGCCTGCAACTCTCCTTCCTGTGTTCTGTCCTAGAACTTGGGATGGTATCGGAGCTGCTCTGGAGCTGAAGGGGAATGTTCTTTACAGCAGACAGGCCCAATCCAGGGTCAGGGCTCTTTTTTTTTACTTAGCACAGGGCTGAGACTGAGAAAACCTTGTTGTGGCTTTGATCATGTCAGCCTTCTCAAGTCTCAGTTTTGTCATCTGTACAGTGAGGGAGATGAACTCGATTTTTACACATCTTCTTTCCAACTCCTACTTCTAGCATTCTGTGATTCTGTGAATAAGTAGTGACTAAAATTTAAATCTACAAAATTAAGGCATCAGAATGCTAGGAACACACTTAAAAAAAATACATGTTTTTGATAGCTTTTGTTTTTATACTGTCTAAATTTCCCCATGGATCCCTTTCCCTGCCCTGTTCCCAGAAAGCTAGTCCTTATAATAAAGACTTAAGAAAAAGGAAGAAGAGGAAGAAGGGAAAAATCAGCAAAAACACCCACTACACTGAAGAAGTAAAAATATTTGCAGTGTCCCACACTTCTGCAAAGGGGTGGGGAAAGGAGTTTTCTCTTCATTATGGCCAAGCCGGTTTTGGGGCTTTTGTAACATTCATTTTCAGTTGTTCAGTGGTGTTGGTATTTTGCGCTTACATTATTGTCATCCTGGTGTCTCTGTTTTCTCTGTTCTGCATCACTTTCAGGTTTTCCATACTTAGAAAAGTGGTTTTAATCAGGAGCAGTATTTTCATGAAAGATTCCCTTGACTAACTGTAGCATCATAATTAGTGAAACAAATGTTTGTACTTGTTAATTGTACTTTAAACACATTTCTAACGTGATTTCTCAAACCAGGCTCTCCTTACTTGGTGGGTGGGAGAAGCATTGATTCCTCCAGTTCTGCTAACACAAGAGTCGTTTTTCCAGCTGGTGTGCCTGGAATAATTGGACTTTTCTTCCAGCAAAGTAGATTTCCCCACCTCCCAGCTGTAAAGCATAGTCTCATGATTTCACTCTCCCCAAACAAGAGTATTTGTCTTGTTGGGGTCTGGCAGAGGGGATTAAGATTGGGTTCTGTTGAGGTAACTCTTGACTACAAGCCTTTCTTCACTTATGGTTGAGTAAGAACCTTATTCCTGGAGTCTAGAAATTTAAAGGGCATTCTGGAATTCTAAATGAAAGAAAACGGGACCTCCAGATTTGGCCTGAGATTCACAAACTTTCTGGTCTCATATTCCTCATCTGATGAAGAGGGCAGCAAGAACCATTCACCCTCTGATGTTCTGTGATTTGAGCCTCTGTGTGGGAGACTCCCACTGACAGCCCACTTTGGTTTGAATATTTATTTTGTGGAAAAAGCTGTTGATTCTGATTCCTTTCAGAATGCATCTAGATCCCCCAAGACTATAATGCACCCCCCTGCCCACCACCACACACACACACACACACACACACACACACACACACACACACGCACGCACTTTCCCTTGCCACGCATGAAGCCTTTTCTTCTTGCTGCATTATTTTGGAAAACAGTTCGTATCTCCCCTCTACAAACTAACTCTTGGTGCAGTTGAGCTGAATGGGCATACAGAAGCCAGGCCCAGCTGCAGCTGGGGCCCGGTATTTAGTGACAAACTGTCAGTTTCCTGTGGACTCCTGGTGAGATCAAAGATTTAGGAAGGGAGTTCTCTGGGAGGGAAGGCCAAAGGGTTGTAAATGGCAATAAGAGACCAGTCGGCGCTGTTGTTGGCTTCCCTCCTGCATTTCTAGGGTAATTCAATACTCTTGCTGACAGTGCATGAAAGGCTATTCCCTAGACAGGTTATACCTTGTGCTCAGTGGCCAATTCAGCTACACTCTCCTCTTAGACCCCTTGATCATCTTTACAGTGTCCAGAGGCTTCTTGAGGTTGCTTTTTCCCCCAGCAGACTGAGAGTGAGGTATTTTGTTCCCTTTGCCTTCTCCACTACCCATCTGGCCCAGTCATCCTCATTATTCACTATTTCTCTGAGTTGTAACTTTCTAGTAATAGAACCTGCAGATCAGCCCCCTGTCAAGGATTCCTCTTGCTTGTAAACTTGCATTGCACAAGTAGATCAGCTCTTGTAAAAGTTGATCAGGGTGAAGAGCCAAGCAAATACTTGCTCAAACCAGTAATCCAGAAGGTGGGGGAAGGGGAGGAGGGGAATGGGGGGAATAGTCATAGAGAAGCTTTGGCTGTGAGAGGGTCCTAAGCCTTGTCTTTGCTCTTGGAGGTCACTATTAATCCCAAGCTAGACAACAGCAGATATTTCACTGAGAATCAATGTTTATCCATATACCTAGTTACCTCTGAGGAAGACGTTATACCCCCTCCCCATCTACTTCCACCCTCAAACAATGATGAAGATACATGGCGAAGTTTTTCCCACCATCTGTATTTATAGTATTTGGAATTTTGTAATATACAGTCTTAGGATTTCAGCTATCCATAGCCATGAGCAATTACTCCTCTGTTTTGCTCTAGGCAAATAGCAGGCTGTTTTTACTTTTCCTGGATGGGGCAAACAGTGAGATCATTCACAGAACCCCCACCTCCTATTTCTTTGCAGTTGTTCTCCAGGCTTTGATAGACTGATTCCTGAGTTTATGGCATTTCAAGTTAAAAATCCATCGTTACACAGATTTTTAAGCCCCATAAACAATTGGCACTTAGTGGTGTATATTCAGGGACCAGACTGTTCTTAAGAACTGATGCTGTCTTAGGCTTGGGTGGGGCTGGGGGTGGAGCTTGGGTGGAGCTGGGGGAGCTGACTCTTGAGGGTCCAGGTGCCTCCAGCTTAAAGGATCTTCCCTTTCTGTCTCTCCTCAGCTGAGCCTTCTCACATGGGTGTTTGTTTTCTCACAAAGACCTGCAGCGCTCAGTCACACATACATGTTTATTTTTCTATGCAATCTCCTGCTGTGGGAAGCTAGGTAGAAATATTCCAGTTTGTATATTGTGATCCCTCAACCCAGCTGAGTATTAAATGGTTTCTAAGTGGACATTTCAGAGCAGCTGGAAGTTACTGTAATTAGCAAAAAGCTGGGTTTTAATCTCTCTTAGTGACAGCCACACAAAAAAAATTCTCTTGTGAACAAAACCAGTGTTCAGGCCTCTTGCTAGAGCAAGTTAGAAATTGACTGGCCACAGTAAACAGCTGACTTAACAGAAGTGGCAGTAATCCCCCATTAAATGTCTTTCAGCTGATGGGGGCTCACAGGGTAATTGACTTTCCAGCAGGAATTACAAGCTCAACCAAAATTACTGGGCATTAGAGCAGCCCCCTGCCCTCTTGTGAAAAAACTGCTGCAGTTCAGCCTGCTTTTGCTGATGCTGTCCATCTTTATTGTTCATTGTGTTTGTTACTACCAGATGACACCAGAATGCTGGTGACTCTGTGTGTGTGTGTGTGTGTGCGCGCGCGCGCGTGCGTTTATGGATTTCTTCTTGCTTAGTCATTGTCTTTCCTGAGCTCAGGGTGCTACAGTGGGGCTTATCACTAGGCCTGACCAGTATGATGAGTCGCTTGAGCACATTTCATTCTACTAAGGGTGGTATTTGGGGCACTTTTTGCCTTGCTTTTTGTCTCATAACTACCCTGCCCGAAAGTAAGTGTGTGTATGTAGGTATGTATACATACCTACATACGTACTTTTATATATATATATATATATAATATATATATGTATGTATAATATATACATATATCACATACATTATATACACAGTGTGTATATTGGTATACATTATGTCTATTTTATATATATATAATGTGTGTGTGTATGTATATATATGTGTATACAGACGTTTCATCTACACCTCATATCTATATTTGTCCATTTCTCTATATAGCTATGTCTGTATATCTCTCAAACTAGACTTCCTTTGAGGAGGCCAGCGAAGCCAAGGGACAAGAGTATCACCACAGGCTAGAATCCGATTCCTGTTTAGCATCTTCCTCTTCTCACTCCTACTCACCTCACATTCGCCAATCTGTTGTCAAACCTTGTTGTTTCTATCTTTATGACTTCTCTCATTTCTGTACCCTTCTCTTCATTCACATAGATGTTCCCTAGTCCAGGCCCTTGTCCCCTTTCACTTGGATTGTTATATCATAAATAGCATTCTTATTAATTAAGCTTTCTGACTTCCAGTCCAGACTTCCTTCAAAAAACTGCCAAAATGATTTCCAAAATAGATTAGGCTACGTGCCTCTTCTTCCCTTCACTCAGTAAACTCCAGTGGCTCCCTATTTTCTTTAGAATCAAATATAAAATAGAATCTTCTCTGTCTGGCATTTCAAGCTCTTTACAACATGGCCTTCTCCTGTGTTCTTACACATTTACTCCCTATGGAGTAACCATATGGAGTTCAACTATATGAACTTACTTGTTATTCCTCACACATGACACTATCCCTTCCATTGCCAAGTCTTTTCCCATGCCTGGAGTTCTTTCTCTCCTAACCTCTGCCTCTTAGAATTCCTGATTTCTTTAAGACTGGGCTCAAGCACTACCTCCTACAGAAGACTCTTTTCTGGCCCAAGGTTACCCTGTCCTCTGTATATATCAATTTATCTAGATATTCTGTCCTCCATTGGAAGGTAAGCTTTTAAGGATGGGATTTTTCTTGATATCTTTAGGATCGAGCACAGTACTTGACACATAGTGAGCACTTTTAAATGCTGATTGTTTGATTGATTGGCATGGTATTTACACCAGGTTTGTGGAGCTACTCCTGCTTAGAGGCATTTAGCTTCTCCCAGAAAATGCTGCTCCTTCCTTATAGATTGTATCACAGGCACCAGCAGCAGTCTCTTGAATGTATGCCTGGGGTTAGTTTCGGGGTAGGGATTATGGACTGGACAGGACACAGGAGAAAGAAAGGAAGACTCAGTTCAGCTGATCAGAATCAGTTAATCAGCATGTATTTTTTAAGCATCTATGGTATGCCAGGCATTGTGCTAGGTGCTAGGGAATCCAAATAGCCCCAGCCCTCAAGGAACTTACATTGCACCAGAGGAGATGTGGATAGCACTTCGCTGCCGATGTGGCCAAGGTGCTGGGTTTGGAAGAAGGAAGCCTCAGGCTGGGGGGTCCTGGGCAAGTCATCCTCTCTGAGTCTCAAATTCTTCATCTGTCAAGTGGGGTGGATAATAGCGCCTACCTCCCAAGGCTGTTGTGCAGAACTAACAAGAGAAAATGTGTACAGTATTTTGCACATCATAATACATTACATAAATGTTGTCATTCATTGTGGTTCTTCTTAATGATGGTGATGATGATGCCAACTCCAGCCATTTTTGAGGAGGACTGCCCTAGCACCTGGGGGTTGGGGTGAAGGGGGCTTATATGTGAGTGGAGAGAAGGGCACAGAAACAAGAGATATCATAAAGATAGAAATGACAGGGTTTGATGACAGATTGGCTGCCTGAGGTGAACAAGAGTGAGAAGAGAGGAAGACTAAACCAGAACTCAGATTCTACTGCATTGTGTTAGGGAGAGCCTCCTTCAGAAGGCGGTGCCCAAGTGATACTTGGAGGAGACTCAGGATTCTAGGAGGCAGTGGTGAGGAGGGAGCCCATTCTAGGCCCAGGGACAGAGGATGGTGCATGATTTGAAGGAACAGTGAGAAGTTCAGTATAGATAGACCCAAGAGTTACATGAAGGGCAGTATGAAACGGAAATTGGAGTCAGGTTACGAAGAACTTTGAAAACCAAGCAGAACCATATATTTGATCTTACTACTAAATGTTCTCATTCAGTGGCTTAGTAGTGAACACAATATTACTTTATCACTTTGGGCAAGTCACACCCCACCCCTCCCCCACCCCTCGCCTCAGATTTCTCACCTGTAAAGTCAGAATCTCAGAGTTGGAAGGGACATCAGTGGCTGTGTAGTCCAATCCATCTTCAAAAATCAATCTCCTGCAAGATATATAGTATTGATTGAGCCCTTGTGTGAAGACCAACAGTGAGGGGGTTTCGCATCACTTCCTGAGCCATCCCATTCATTCCACTTCTGGAAAGCTCTAATATCTGACATCAGGTGTAAATCTGCCTCCTCACAACTTCCTCCCATTACTTCATTCTCTGAGGCCAAGCAGAACAAGCCTATCCTCCAGGAGGGATAGAATCCAGGGATTGTTTTTCAGATTACACCCCCCAACCCCAGTCAGCTTTTCTCCAGGTGTTGCTTGGGCTGATTCTACTCTAGCATCCTCCTGGTGCTCCCCTTTTGGACACTCTTCTTCTTGTCAGTGGCCTTCCTAAAAAAATGGTGTCTAGATCTGCTCACTGTGCCCTAAATGTGGTCTCAGGAGAACGGAGGACGTTAGAACTGGGGCCCCTTCCTTCTTGCAACTTGATGACCCCAGCACCTCCCCTACCTTGCACTTTTCACGTGGAGATTTTTAATCCGATTTTAGGATTTTTTTTAGATTGAACTCTATTTAAATATTTGATTCTGACCAATGTTCTAACTTAACAAAATCTTTTTGAATCCTGACTTTTGTCATTTGATATATTAGTTATCTTACCTAATTCTGGACAGATTTGATAAGCAAAGTATCTATTATTAGTCCTTTGTTTTCCAAGAGGACAGATACCTTCACAGGTGATGTCTTGACTAGCTCATGAATTGGACTTAAGTGAGGCAGGACTGAGCAAAGTTGTCATCCTCAATCTCTCTTCCAGAGTCATTGAAGTCCAGTGGCATAGTAGCTGTACCTCTCTCCAAGTCATTGATATAGACTGTGCAAAGCACAGATCCCTCAGGCACTCCACTGGAGAACTCTTTGCCTGGTACTGTTAGTACTACATTGAACTATTCAAGACAAGTCTTTGGGGCTGGCTGTTCAACCAGTTCTGAAGGTACTCAATTGTGTGCCTGTCTAACTCACATTTCTCTTTTTTCTATAGACGAGTATGAGAGATTGTATTAGCTTCTTTGCTAAAATGTCAGTAAAAGAACATGTGACCATTCTCCTGATCTGCTAGTCTAGAAGCACCATAAAAGATGGAAGCAGTGTTAGCCCAGCATAATCTGTTAGGATTCATTCCATGCTTTTTCTTTTTGAGTGTTACTTCTCTAGATGGATTTGACCTTAAAAGGTCAGCAAGGTGCTCTCTCACTGTGTTCTCCCTTCTTTTAGGCATCAGCTCCCTTGCAGTCATTTGTGTGGTGACCTTTCCAGCCCAGAGATCATTCTCCTTGGCAGGGAAATGAGAATCGAAACCAAAGTAGAGCCTCTCTGCTTTGTCTCACCAAGTTCAGAGTTCTCATCCTATCTGCCCTAAGCATTGATGCTATCCCTTCTTTGATATATAGTTTATATATATTTAGAACTCTTTGATGACAGATTGGCTATATATAGTTTTTAAAACCCTTTTTCTTATCCTTGGCTTACCTTTCCAGTTACTGGTCATAAACCATCTTTGAACTTCCTCTTTCTCCTAATAAAGTGTAAAAACTAAAAAAATTTCTCTTTGTCATCCCTGACTTTCCTCACCTTACTCTGACCCTCATGGCCCTGCTCTTATGGGGTTGAACCACATTTATGTTTTTTGTATCTGCCTTTAAAAAAAATTTAAATTGGTTGGTCATTTCCCTGAGCATCACATTCGTCTTCTTAAATATGACTCTCCCCTTTCCTCCTTAGAGTTGTATCTTCAGATGTTTGTCTTTGCACGCTCCCCAGGCTAACATATTTCTCATTTCTAAACTTCCTTCTAGCTTTAAGATCCTGTGATATAAAGAGATCATAAACTCACGGATAGAGATAGAGATTGGGTGTGTAGGTCTGTAGATACACATTGTTGTTTAGAGACTGCCCATATACAGAGGATGACAGTTTATTTGGGAAACATTGATTAAACACATTCTATGTACAGAGCACTACAGTAGGCACCAGGGAAGGGAGAGAATTTAGAAAAACTCCTTTTGAATGGGGATTTTTTTCATTCATTGTATTTTAGAGCATGACCAAGTGACTAGCTAGTCTGGAACATATTAGGTATTTAATAAAGGCTTGTTTATGAAATTTATAACCTAATAAGGAGATAAAAAATGCTTATGCAAATAACTGTAATGTTGGATAAGTGCATTAGAGAGGTACAAACAGTGGTTTGTAAGGTCCAGTTCCCTCCCCAAACCTTATTAAGAACAAAGTAATACAATTTATGGTACTCCGTAATGGATGATTATCAGTTCTTTAAATAATAAAAATAAAATCACGTATTTCTAGTTTTCTTTAAACTACCATGAACAGTTTGCACTGTAAATAGAAAATGGATTTTAGCCTTATTGGTACCAAACAGATCTGCTGAAAAATGCAACATGTATTTAAATACTGTCTGCTTGAAGGATAGATCACAAACCTTCAAATAAAAATTTCAATCACCACTGCTCTTCTGTGGCCAATTCCATGTTTCCTGCTTGTAGATTCCCCCAGAGTCTCTTTTCTTCATTTCAAGATACATGATAGCCTTCTTCAGGTCCACTGTAATAACTCTGAGTTTCTGTATCCTCTACTTCCACATCCTCTTCAGTAGGAGTGGAGTTACTAATCAGTCAAGTCAGCAGATGATGTAGTTTTACTTTCCTTGTCCTTTTAACAATGACATTAAGTTAGAAATTGAGGAGAGGCCCACCAATCGGGGAATGGCTGGACAAATTGTGCTATGTGATTATGATGGAATGCTATTGTGCTATAAGACATGATGTGAGAAGATCCTGGCTTACCTGAGCTGATGCAAAGTGAAATGTACTATATACAAAGTAACAGCAGTGTTGTGCAATGATCAGCTGTGAATGACTTAGCTGTTCTCAGCAATACGCTGATCCAACACAACTCTGAAGGACTTAGGATGAAAAATGCTCTCCGTTCCCAGACAAAGAACTGATGGTGTCTGAATGCAGATTGAAGCATACTTTTTTTACTTTATTTTTCTTGAGGTCCCCTCCCCCCCAGTCTATGTTTTCTTTCACAACATGACTATTATGGAAATGTTTTGCATGACTACACATGTATAACCTATATCAAATTGCTTGCCTTCTCAGTGTGTGTGTGGGGGTGGGGGATGGGGGTAGGAAGGGAGAGAATTAGGAACTCAGAGTTTTAAAACTAAATATTAAAAAATTGTTTTTACATGTAACTGGGGAAAAAAATAATAAATAAATTAGTTTAAAAAAAAACTCAGTGACATTCAAGCATAGATACATATCACCTTGGAACTGGAAGGTGCCTCAGTGGTCATGTGCTCTACCTTAGTACCTGAGTAGGAATCCACTCCCCAGCAGTTGGCTAGCTAGGTTTAGCTTAACCTTAAAATGACCTTGAGACAACTCGTTCTTACTTTTAGACAACTAAGTATTAGAAACATTTGCCTTATAATGGAAGGAAATTTATGCTGCTGCACCATCTACCAGTTGCTCCTCTTGTGTCCTCTGAGGCCAAGTGGAGTAAGCCTTATGCCTTTTCTGCATTAATAGCTCTTCAGATACTGAGAACAACTATCATGTCTCTCCTAAATGTTCCTTCACCTTTTACTTCAGTGACCCAGCCTATCATCTCTCTCGTTGACTTTCTCTACACTTACTCCATCTTGTCAATGACTTCCTAAAGTTTGGCACCCAGGACAGAACCAGGTCTCCAGATGTAGAGCTTTAGGGTCATGTTCTGTGGGACTGATAGCCAGTACACACTGCCTGAGATTTCAGCTTTTGGGGCTACTGTGGCACACTGTTGACTCAGCTTGAGCTGGTACTTCACTAAAACCCAAGTTTTTTTTTGTCATAAGCTGTTGCTTACCTATGTCTTCCTTATCCTATACCTGGGTGGTTTGGTTCTTTTAAACCCAAGTATAAGATTCTACAGTTGTCTGTTTTAAACTTCCACCTATTAGATTTAGCCCATTTATTCTAGTCTCTCAGGATTTTTTTGGACCCTCAGGCTCCCTCTATCATGTTAGCTGTTTTCCTACTTTTCATTTGAGTAATTGATGGCTTCCCTGAATTATAGCTTCTTTAATGAGAATAAACTTTTGATTTTAGCAGCAAAGGCTGCTCTCTTCTTTTAAGTAATATCACTAGAAATTTCATACTTCCTAGGAATTCCAGCACTAGCTTCAAGGACTCAAGCTCTAGATGTCTGACAGACTAGTTTGAAGAGAGATGCCAGTTCCAGCTTCCTTTTACACCCTAGCCTTTTCTCTCTCATCTTTGTTCATTTACAGAGATGGGTAGGAGGGCAATGTGCATATTTTTGCAGGATGATGGTGTTATTGTGATGGTGATGGGGGAAACAGCTAGAAGGATGTCTGGCTTCTCCCATGTGTTATACAACCTTTCTTGCCCTTGTCTTTGAGAAGCCCCAGGCCCTTTGATAATCATGTGTTATATCACTATCCTGCTGCAGTTTCACCTTGTTCCTTCCTATTTTTTTCAATCATTCCATGAAAAGTAAAATGACTTCAATGTTAGATTTGAATGAGGAACTGTTTATTTTGGATGCTTTCTGACCAATATTTCATGTGAGCCAGAATAACTGAATTACAGACCTTTTTTCCTTACCTTAAATTATACCTTAGCCTTTCTACTCATGTGACATCTTTCCTTTTCCCTTGTAAACTTTTCCTCTTTGTTCCTTTTCAGAATGGTAGTTTGACCTGGAGTGATGATGCTGATGGAGGACGAGGAAGAGAGATCTCTCGAGATTTTGCTAAGGTCTGTGCTATTTAGTATGGTGACAGAAATCCTTTGGGTTTAGAAAAAAAGCTTATTTTCATGGATCATTTCTCTGATATTCTACCCAAATCTCCCAAAGCTAAGGATAGGGGTGGGTCATGATTCCTAATTAGGAGGGTCCCCCAAATGGAAGCAGGTAACTTTTTATGTCCATGGCATTGTTCTACCAGCATGATGGTATTTGACATCGTTCTTTTTCTTGGGGGATGGGGTTTGCAGTTGTATGAACTGGACAGTGACCCTGAACGGAAGGAGTTCCTGGATGACCTTTTTATCTTCATGCAGAAGAGGGGTGAGTACTCATATACTGACCAGCCTCCTTCCAGAGTCCTAGCTCCAGAATTCCACTGAGAGGGACCTGCTGATCAAGGCTGGGAATTGTAGTGGAACCAGCCACCAAAGTAAGTATACAGGAGTCTTGGATGAATCTGAATGGGACTTTCATACAAATCCTTCCCTGTCTGTTTTCACTCCAATTAACTGGTCCCAGGAGTCATTTCAAAATTGAATGTGGCCTCCATTTTATCATCCCAGCTGCTCTGTTGTTCACTCTAACCATCACCAGGGCCCCCTGCAGTCTTTCTTACATCCTGGAGAGTGAGAAAAGTAAGTGGAAGAATAAAAGCCCCTTAGGATTTGTAGCAGAGATCTGAAATAATCCATGAAAAAGAGAGGCCAACCCTTCTTTCTGTTCTCAAATGGCTCTTTGATCCATACTTCCATTCTCTTGGTTAGCACATTGTTGCAGTTCAGTTGTGAAATGTGCCAGACTCTCCCTGACTCTTTATTCCTCCTTGTTCTCCATCCCTCCCCACCCCCTACCACTAGGGACCATGGTGTAACTGAGCCGGGACCCTAGCGTGTTTCCTTCCTGCTTTACATCCTGTTAGAGGAACTGGGTCACTAACAAGGTCAGCTCTTAGGAAACACGGGCAGGAATCGTGAACTCGCCACCATAGAGCTCCTTGCATTATCACCCTCAGTTACTCAAAGCCACAGGAAAGACTTATGCCTACCATGTTTCTTCTCAGCCCCTTGCTTCAGTGCCACTACTGGGGTTCATCCATCATTCCTTTTGTGGGCAGAGAAATCAGCATTTCCTGAAAACGGGAGGTTAAGAAATGCTGGTTCAGCCTGGGCTAAGATGTGTTGGCCATTCTTCCTAATTCTGCTCCCCTCACCTTTGGCTTATGAGAATCATAACAGCTACCTGTCTGGGATGTATGTAACCACAGGATTGTTTGAGGGCATTGGAAAGTTTGGAGTCATATTTTTCCCAGCCATCAATTTCTGTGAAAACAAGGTCTAGGAAGGCTAACTGGTTACATTATCTGAAGCTACAGAAATCAATGTAAGTGAAGAAAGAAGGATATAATCCTGAAAATGTATGTGACTGCCAGCAGAAAACCTCCTGCTTACCCTGGGAGAGAGAGAAATCCACTTAATACTTTGGTCTCTCCTTCCAATTACCTTTTAATTATTTACAAGCTCCACAGGCCCAGCTGGTGCAAGCCAGGAGCTGATCCTGCTCGAAGGGGCTGCCATAGCAATATAGATTTTAATCAGCAGTGTATTTCCACTGTTTTATTTTCTTCTTTATTGCTGTGTTCATTTCCCAGAAGGATTTTAAAGGGAAATGGAAGAGTAGTATTGGCCCTGCCAAGACAGGAAAACAGTCAGGGCAGCCTTACCAGACTACGGAGAAGCTGAGCAGGGAGACTGGAGACCTTGGGCGGGTGGGCCTGACTTAAACAAATCATCTCCTCATCAGAAGGCAACAGTGAAGAGTCAAGATTGGAGTTTGTTGGATTTCAGCTGACACTTGGCAGACAAGGTTAATTGGCAACCTCTTTGGGTTTAGTGTAAAAATCTCAACTTGGGTTGTTGGGAATTTGAGGCACCCTAGGGGAGGGAACACTTGATGTACTCATTTCTGTATGCCATTTGTTTGGGCAGTCAGTATTTATGAAGTATCTATTATATGCATAACGTTTCGCTAGCTACTGAGAGACCTAGGATGTTTACATAAAGTACAGTCTGTGCAGGTTACTCATTTGGAGGTCAAAGGTCTGGGCTTCAGTCTTGACTCTACCACTCAGCTTGATCTGTCTAGCCTGGGGTCATGTTAGCCAACTCATGGAATTTAGTTGTTCACCAAATTAGCATGCAATATTCAGTGCCTTCTCTGTGGCAGGCACTGTCCTAGGTGCTGGGGATAGATACAAAGACCAAACATGAAACAATCCTTGCTGTCCAAGAGTTTACGTTCTGTCTGAGGAGGTGTGTGTGTGTGTGTGTGTGTATATGTATATGTATACACATATAGAATTAAGATGTACAGGGTATTCCAAAAGCTAAAAGCTACACTAAGACACTTGGCACAGCCTAAATAGAATAATACAAAATACATATAAGAGAATTAAGTACATGGTAATATAAGGGAGAGTGGCAGAGACTAGCAGCTGGGAGAGATCAGGAAAAGCTTCCTGAGGAAGGTGATGCCTGAACTGAGAGGGAAGAAAGGAGGCAATGCCAGACGTTGGGAATGGTGAGGGTGAAGAGGTGGTGACTTGTATGTGAGGGACAGTGAGAAGATCAGTTTTTCTGAATCCCAGCATGCAGGGTGGAGAGCTGCGTCTTGGGACCAGGTCTTGAAGGGCTTTATAAGCCAAACAGGAGGTTATAGTTTCTCCTAGACAGAATGGGGAGTCACTGGAATTGATTGAGTAGGGAAGTAGTATGGTCAGATCTGTGATGAAGGAAAGTCATGTTAGCAGTTGTGTGGCCTCTGGATTGGAGCCCCAGCAGCATCTGCTATGATGAGCACCATGTGGACTGAAGCTGGTGCTATACATGCACATAAAAGAAGTCAGATTTGAAAGATATGGAGGCAGAGACAAACTTTGGCAGTAGTGGCTTTGTCGGGGAGAGAGCAAGGGGTGTCCTGACCCTGGGCCTGGTGAGTGGGAGCTGAGATATCTAGGAGGCGCAATACTGGAGCCCAGCAGAGGAGACATTTGGTTTGTTCCATTTGGGCTCCAAAAGGTAGAACCAGCATCGGGGATAGGAGTCGACTTTGTGTTAGGACAACTTTGTGATCTTGGGGGATAGCTGCCTCGAGGTGGGTGGGGTCTCCCTCTGGGGAGGTCCTCAAGTAGAGTCCACTTGTCAGGTGGCTCAGAGGAGGGATTCTTTTTGGATTGGACTAGATGGCCCACTGATATCTCCAACTGTCAGATTCTGTGACTGAGAGAGATTGAGGCGGCATGTAGGGAGATCTGGAGGTTATCCACATGGAGATAGGGAACCTATGGGAGCCTGCTGAAATGACAGGAAGAGAAGAGAGGAGGGACTGATGAAGCAGCCCAGGGGACGGAGGCAGGTGCCTAGGAGAAAACTGACCCAGAATGCCATGGGACAGAGTATTAAAATGAGGAAGGTGGCAGCAGCATTACGTACAGTACAGGCACCCAGAAGGAGAGCCCTAAGGAGCAGCCAGCTCCCTTGAGAGGCCTACCCTGACTCTTCCAGACCATAGTGACATCATCTTCTCTAAATTGGAACATTTATCTGTACATTGCACATGGAACGTAAGCAAGGAGGCAAGAGGTCATCTTGCTCTTCAAGGTCCCTGCCTTTGACCAGGCAAGGATGTGCCCCCACCCAGCCTGTGAGTGGGCTGTCCCAACTTCAGGCACTGAGAGCAGTTCATCTGGTGGAGTTCCCTGCCTGCCCTTTGTATTTCTCTCTTCCCTAGCTGCAGTCTTCACATTAATTTTACAGGACCTTGGTATCTTCAGATTGTTATGAGTTATCAGATGAGAAAGTGTGTTTAAAATACTTAATAGACAGAGGGCATTATATAATGTGAGCTCTCATTTGGAAGGGCAAAGTGGTTGTATTGGAAAAAATGTAAGACTCAGAGCCATTTGAAGTGGGCAAGGTCACTTACCTGAGGCATTATCCTTATATAAATGGGAATAATGAAGCTTGAATTTCCTGCATCCTAAGGATGTTTGGAGGAGAGTACTTGGTAAATGGTAAACCTGAGCTATTCTTATTTGGAATCTCTCTGATTACCACAGGTACCTGAGCTTTGACTTCATCTAGGCCTTTTTTTTTTTTAAACTAATCTATGATTTCTTTGGTATAGAGAACTCCTGGTGAGGAAACTGCTAGCTATGCAAATCAACAACTATTCTGCAAATTATAACCTTAGAGATTTGTCTGAGGCACCGAGAAGTTAAGGGATGTGCTCAGGGTCATCAGCTTAGTAGGGCAGAGCAGGCATGTGCTCAGGGTCTTCCTGTCCCCAGGGTTGTCTCTGGTCCACTCTGCCAAGTGGCGTCTCATCCCTTTCCTAGCCCAGTTGCTCCTACAGTGGGGATTGTTCTTCTGAAGCATCTTACCTATTCCAGCTTCTGTCCCTATATCACAACTCCCTCTCTCTTTTCAGTGCCAGTGGTATGACTAGTACAGAGCATCTCATTTATCTTTCCATATCCTATTAAGGGAAGAAGATGCTAATTGCCATTGTTCTCATTTTACAGATATGGAAACTGAAGTGCAGGATATGCAGGGTGCTTCTGTACAAGGTGATGAGGGGAATCTAGGACTAGGAGCAGATTCATTCATTTAGCAGATATTTCTTTTTTAATTATTTTATTTGTTTTCAGTGTTCTACAATCACTTCCATATAACTTAGATTTTTTTTCCTTACCCCCTTCCCCCTTCCTCCTTCCTCCCTCCCTGAGATGGCATGCAATTTTATTTAGCAGATATTTCTTGAACCCCTGCTCTGGTACATGCCAAGCTCTCTGCTGCATACTTTGAAGGGGCTGGGGCTAGGGTGCAAAAAAACAGATAATACTCAATGATCCTTCACTTGAGACATTGACATTCTAGGTAGGGAGATGAGGTGTAGAGGCTTAGGAAAAGTTAAATGATGTGAGACCTGGCATAATAGAAAGAAAAGAACTATATAGAAAGACAAGAGAGTTGAGTCATAAACTCTGCCATTCACAAGCAATGTTTCTTTAACCTCTAGCCAAGCCTCTGTTGTCTTGCCCATAAATGGGGCTGAGACCTTGTCTAGTCAAAGTGATCTCCTGACTCTTTGGTTAAATTTCATATGACTGTTTTATCGATGTTGGTGTCTAATCTTTCTGCTAGATTGTAAAGGCCTTGAGGAAGGGAATCATGTCTTATTTAAACTTGTATTGTTTACGCCCAGCACGTAGCACAATAAGTGCTTTTATATGTATGTACACATGCACACACGCACACAAACACACACACATATTTTAGGGGAAGGGTATTCTAATGGAGAGTAGTAGGAGAGAAGGCTGGAAAGGAAGGTTGACCCACCATTATGGCAGTTCCTTAATGATGGACCTAAGAGTCCTTTATTCTATAGTCACACAGTCTAAATCATTAGAAAATTGTGAACAGGGGATTGACATGATCACTTAAAAATCATTTCTATACCATTTTTAAGGTTAAAAAAAGTTTTTGTCTCATAACAGTTCTATGGGTCAAGTAATAGTATTCTCATGTTAAAACTAAGGAATATGAAAATAAAAGAGGTTAAGTGAGAGAATCCATGGGGAAGGCAGTGCTTTAGAAACATAATGACCCAGGGGTATAAAGGACAAATTTGAGTGGAGAGAATGGAAGCCCAGTCGTGAGGCTATTTCCATTCTACTTGCCATGCCTGCTTTTTGGGAAAATACTCTCATTCTGAAAGTCTGTCAAGGAGACTGGGCATTCATTGTGTATCTTAGATGTGTGAAGCCTGGAATCTTTACATTTCACATGTGAGTGAGAATAAGGACCCCTGCCATTTGTGACTTTCTTGTCATTTTAAATTGAGCTTTCTGAGGTCCGTGGGATAACACCAGCTCTTGGCTGGTGGGAAGAATAAATGGCAAATCTCACAAGAAGCTTCCAAAAATTCCCTGAGCTCGAAAGGTCGCAGGTCCTTGTCACTGGCGTCAGAATTCTGGGGCACAGTCTTAACACAGGTTGAATAGATGAGGTTTATTTGCAGCAGGAGCACAGCAGGCTATCCTGAATGATTGCAGCTGCAAGTGATAAAATGACTTTCCTGTGGCTAGAATGCCTAGGGAGGTAGAGAGAGGCTCTATAACTGCCTTTTTGTGTTCCTGTATAGCTCTTCCCCTCTTTTAATTGTTTGGGTGAATTGGCTTCAAACGAGGGATCTTTCAGCCTATAATCATTACCTTTGATTTCTAGGACAGACTTGTTTCTGCTTGTTTTTTCTTGCCCTTATGCTACTGGTCAGTTTTCTTTACCGTTGGGGCAGCCTGCTTTTACACATTGGAAACTGGGCAGGGAGCCCCTGGGCTGCAGATCCTGCACTGTTCTTTCAACTTCTTGGACCTTCTGGGGAGACCACATGCCTCCTATTCTCCTATTCCCAGCAGCCACAGGGGAACTGTGCTGTAGGGGAGTCTACATGGCTTAATGTCTGGGGAGTTGAATTAGACTGAGAAATAGTGGATTCTAGGAGTGGAACATGGACTGGAGGGAGGAAGGACTGTCAGTAGGCTTGAGTTTAGGCATGTGGTGACTGGACCTTCCTTGGTGTGGTGGCACTGTTGGAGAAGAGAAGGCAGTGTACTCGAGAGATGTTACGAAGATATACTTGACAGGGACTGGCCATAGGTCACATATGTTGGGGGCGGAGAATGTGAGGAGTTGAGGATGAAATGTTAGGGCTTGAATAACTGGGAGGATGATGGTGCCTTAGAAAATAAGTAATAGAGAAGTTGGGAAGGGGACAGGGTTTAGGGGAAGAAATCATGAGTTCAATTTTGGGCATATCTACTGGACAAGTTCAAGATTTTTTTTTAAATAATATTTTATTTTTTTCTCCAGTTGCATGTCAAAACAATTCTGAAATGTCAAGCTATCTGATAATAGGTTATACATGTGCAAACATGTAAAACATTTCTGTGTTAGTCATTTTGTACATGGAGACTCGAACAAAAAAAGAAAGTGGAAAAATAATGTGCTTCGATCTGTATTCAGACAATATCAGTTCTTTTTCTGGAGGCACATAGCATGTTTCATTATTCATCCTTTGGAATTGTCTTGGATTATTGTATTGCTGAGAATAGCTAAATCATTCAGTTTTTCATCGTGTACAGTATTGCTGTTACTGTGTACAACATTCTCCTGGTTCTGCTATCCAGGTTAACAGAATTTTCCCAGAATGAAAGCTCTGTAGAGAAGGCGTCAGGAGTAAAGGAAGTGGAGGCACTGACTGTAGAAGGCCTTCTCAGGGAGTTTAGCTACAGAAGGTAAGAGAGATGTGGGTGATAGCAGGGACGGATGGATGAAGTGAGGATGGGAGAGAAAAGGGCATGTTGTAGGTAGTAGGGAAGCAGTCAGTAAACATGTATTAAGTGCCTACTTTGTGCCAGGCATTCTTCTAAGTGCCACTAGATAGGGAGAAATTGAAGATAAGGGAGAGAATAGGGATGATAGAGGAGACAATCTGTGGACGAAGACAAATGGAATGAGATTACGTGTGAGTATGGTGGGGTAGCCTTGGCAAGAAGGGTCAGCTCATTGTGTGAAATAGGGTGAAAGAGAAGGTAGGGGCAGAAGGCTTCTAGGTGATAGATGAGGAAGAGGGGATAAGGGAGAGCTCTTGGCAAATTGCTTTCATTTTTTTTGTAAGATATGAGACAAGGTTCTCAACTGAGAGGATGCAGGGAGGGGGAGTCACCGGAGATTTGAGGACAGAGGAAAAGATTTGGAAAAGGCACTATGGTGAATGAGATAGTGAGTTAGGGAGATATAAAAAGATTGCCTTGCAGCAGTGAGGGCTTAGTTAGGCAAAATGAATGGGATGTGAAGCATGGTCTGTTCTGGTGGTATGGGAGCAAATTGTGTACAGACACTTAGCAATTAAAACAACTTGATCCAGGGTCGAAGCTGAGTGGATTAACTCCCCTACTACCCGATGTCATATTTTGTGTGGTCTAGTCCAGAGATGTTTTTCCAGGTGGGGAGAAAAGGAATAGCAGCAAGAGAGAGGGCAAGATGGCGGCAGGGGTGAGGAAGAGACTGGAAGCTATGTGAGTTATGAAAGGTGCATAACCTGCTCCAGTGTATGCAGGTCTTTGTCATCGTTAGGTCTGTCTTGAGGGGAGCTTTGTTGGTAGTATCACTACTAAAGCACATTTTGTGTATGGCATTTGACTCCACAGATGCCAAAGCTGAAGCTCTCGCCATCTCCCAGGACACTCTTCCTCAGTTACTGGAAGCCAAACTGAGTTAAATAACTCATTCTTGATGTTAATTATTTGAGAAGATCATTGCTGGTTCTTAGAACCCTTTACCTTCTGAGCCCTACCCATACTTACGTATATACATACACACATATTGGTTAACCAGTTCCATGTAGAATCCATGGGCTAATTAAACTCCCTAGTGGTTGTTTGTAAATTATTCCCCAATTTCATCAGCATGCATCTCAGGACCATCCAACATTCTTGTATCCACTGAGAAGTCCTCTTGATTCCAGTGCCCTGAGACTCTTATAGACATAGGAATATAATCTCTTTACCTCTTTGTAAAGGAGAAAGAAGAAGGGCCTGTTCCTTTGGCAGTGGAGCAGAGCCTAAGGATATTCAGAAAGCCTGGACTAGGGACCTCACAGCTCTATCCTATCTCAGTGGGCTAATCCCATGTAAATAATCTGAAAGTACTTGGCCTAGTACAAAGATGTGGAGGCCAGACATGGTGCTCTGTGGCCTGTGAGCTCCATCCTTGTATACAAGGAAGGTGTGATGAAGAGCCCCGGAGAGGATAAGGAAATCTCTGCATGCTACTGCATTTTGTACTTGGGTTTCATAGCATTTAAAGAAAAAAATGCCCTTTGCCCAAAGGTCAGAGCAGGAACATCAAAGGCGCTGATCCCCTGTGTAGGACTTTCACTGGCATTCTCTCTAAGCCAATAATCTTTGATGGGATTCATGTTCGACCAACTAGCTCTGCACACACTTTGTAAGGTAGTGGGGAAGAGAGGGCCCCCTTATTCTGTTCAAGGTTTCAGACCAACATTGGTTTTCCCAAAAGGGCTGAAGGATCTGCTTTTGATGTGTGTGGACTAAGGCTTGACTATGCAAAAGGGGCTTGGCTGAGGATGTTTCCTTGTGTTGTACGTTTATCAGTCCTTTACAGCCTAGGAAATGCTTGCTTGCCTGTGGCGGGAAAGTGCTTCGTGGTATGTCCTGTTAGCCCACAGCACAGCTCTGGCCCCAGAGGCCCATCAGCCCAGACTGGAATGGAGCATCATCCTCAGGAGAATCCTTGTCTCCCTTCTGTTCTGCTTTAGCTTCTCCCAAAAGTTTAAGAGGCAGACTTTGTGGCCTCAGACTCAGCCACTTTTTTGAGGGCATCAAGAGCTCAGCTCTTGACTTGTTACCATTCTTCAGGCCACACAGCTGCTATTGCCACAGTATGTCTTCCATTTCTGTATTGAGCAGTTATTTGATGTCCTACAACTGGCTGTCAGTTATCCTTGGTGATGGGAGAACATGGGTCATTGAAAAACCACAGATGATCTAAATGATTCACTTTAGCCATTAGAGTTAGCCTTCTCCCGTCCAACTCTTTTTACCAGGGCTTACAACAAGTAGGCAAATGAGTTCATTTGAGTTTCTTCCATCTCTGCTAGTAATCTGGCACAAATGAGGAGGAAGGCCAGGGGAGGGCGAACAAGCTCAGCTCAATAGTGCATCCATCTATGGGAATGGAATCTGGCATTCTGCTAGTGGCTTTAGTCAAAAAACGCTTGGAAGGGAAAATGTGCTGCATATATGTGGATATAGGGGAATGTTAGGATGGAAAAAAAGGCCACTATAACACACTGTGAGAATGCATTCCAGTGCTGCAGATTCCAGAAGGCTGGTGGTGGAGAATCCAGCAAAGAGAGACCTGCAGAGAGATCTGCAGCTCCTGACAGTCAGCTCTGCCCTAATGGTACAGGGTTCAGGTCTGTGCTCCCTTCTCATTGGGTTTGTGACTTTGGGTAAAAGTCATTTGGGATTTCTCTGACTCTAGTCTAGTGGCTGCCAGCTAGCTGACACAGTGGATGGAGCTTTAGATTTGGAATCAGGGAACTCTGAGTTCAGAGGCTGCCGCAGATATTTTACTAGATGTATGACCCTGGGCAAGTCACTTACCCTTCTCAGCCTCAATTTCCTCATCTATATAATGAGGATAAGAATAGCACTTTAAAAATGAGGAAGCCGAGGGTCCCAGGAGAGGGGACTTGCTAGTTAGTCTGTGAGCTTCTGGAGTTCAGGACCCTTTGATTCTTTTTCTTTTCTACGTTCCCCACCTTTGTGTCCTCAGATCTGAGCACAGGGCCTCACCCAAAGGAAATGCTTAACCAGAGCTTGTTGGCCCAATGCGTTCCTCGAAGCAGCACACAGTGGATCAGGATGGAACAGAGCAGGAGGGGGATTCACAGATAGCCACCCCCACTTTGAGGTGGCAGGACTGGGAGACAACTGTCTTTTGGAATTGAGGGGACTTAGAGTGTTGGATAGTGTGCCAGACTTGGAAACAAGAAGTGAGTTCAGACACAGCAATGCTTTCTGCACGGTATAAATGGTTTTGTTGGACACTTGCATCTTAATTGCATCTCCTACATTATGAAACAGTCCACCTAGCATTTGCTTTGCACACCACCTGGTCCTATGGCCCAGTTGCTTTCAGGAAGGTATTTCCTACAAAAACAATTCAGAAGAATGTCCCTGGTCACCTTCCTGCCTGGTCCTAAAAACCGAGGTTTTGATAGTGGAAGAGTTAATCTGCAGAGGCATGGCTGGGAGTAGGGCCTGCCTTGGTGCTTCCCCCACTTCTGGGCTGTGTTTCCCTCTCCTCCTAGTGTACTTGACAGTTTTTCTGCCAAAATGATTAATGATCCTTTCTGAGCCAGGGAAAAACAGTAAGGGTCCCTGGCAGGGCCATGCCCTGGGTCCAAGACTCCAGCCCTGCAGTGGTTGGCATGGAGGCCTATATCTGAATTCATTTGTGTTCTGTGCTCCTGGATTGCTCCCATAGTCCCTGGAATATATATACTTTCTGAGGGTGACAGTAAGTGGGCTTTCCCTCAGCGTATTGCTCTTGTCCCACTCCCAGTTCTTTCCCTTGGGCCGAAGGTTGTCATCTCCTCTTCCACCCCACGTTTGATATGTCACTTCAGTGTTTTCTCTTTAGGTGAATTGCCAAAATGTGTTTATTCAGTCCCCCATTGACTTCAATGGGAGAGAACCTAAAGATTGGAAAAATTTCTAGGCATAACTGAGGAGTTTCAGACCAGTGATTTAGATGGAGAAAATAGAGCTAGATAACACCCCCCAACCCCAACAGAGCTGTTTTTCAGACTTTTTATCAGGTAATTATCCCATTTACAGCAACAGCCATGCTCAGTCTTGGGCTTGTGCCGTGCTCACATTGGCCTCCAGTAGCATTCCTGGCAACAAGGGCTAAAGAATCTCGGCTTCTTTCAATAGATTACGGTCCCCATAAAAGCCTTTCACATGGCTGCCCCTCAGGCTGCCTCCGGCTTCCAGGCTGAAATCTGATAAGAGGCTGCTTTGTTAGAACTGTCAGTCTCTTTTATTGAGGAGGGAACCCGAGCCCACTGGCATTTCTCGGGGTACAGATAAGGCCCATGACTCCTGTCAAAAAGAACATGATTAATTACCCTCAATTCCAACTCTTGCTTTGAGAGCAGTGACTGACAGTACACAGGCTTACACGTCAGGTGCTGATACCCTCCTCGGGGAGGTGGGATGAGGCAGCCATTCTCCAGCACGGGCAATAGGAATGACTCACAGGAGCACGATGGATTTTTGTTTATTTCTGTCCCACTAGCTATACATAGCTGATTAACATCAATCTTAATGGGAGAAACCAGGCTGAATGGCATGTATTAGGAAAAGGGACTCATTAGGAGGGTTTGGTGGGTTGGCCTAGGTGGCTGCTGAACTCCCTTCCACTCTGTGATTCCAGGGTTGGGAACTCACAACACATACAGGCCTAAGGCAGAAGCATTTAGCCTGTGTTAAATACATGGCATCTTTGCTGCTGCCTATCCCAAGCTAACACACAAGTTCCCCTCATGGGAGATTTGCCTGCTTGGCTTCTTTCTCATTTATTCTTCCCAGACCTCAGTTTCCTCATTTGTAAATTGGGTAAAATGAACCTTCTGCCCTTTGGCCTCTCTCTGCTTTATTGTAAATCTTTGTTTTACTGTAATGTCAGGATTTTCTGTGGTTGAGGGCAATTTGGTTTATCAACAAAAGACATAAGAATAGGTCTCCTTTTTAGCATTGTACCCTATACCTAGGTCCATGTGGCAGAAAAGGAGGTATGCCCCAGATCCCACCTTTCCATAAGACATAATTCCATGTCTCCAGGAATTGTCCAAACCTCCCACGTCCAGCCAGCCACACTTAGCCTGAGCCTTACTGTGGGGCCTGGGCTGGGTATTCTTGCTAGCTCTTCAGAAGAGCCCGACAAAAGAGTCAGGCATCTTTTACTGACTTTTCTTGAGTCATGTTAATTAACCTGGACATGAGAATTACAAGTGTGAAGAAAGTCAAAATAAGGGAAACAATGACACTGACCCTGAGAGCGAGACACTGGAATTTCAATAGCTGGATTTCCCTTGCTAGTAGCTGCCTCCTGCCTTCATCTGTGCCTCATGAGAAACAGCCCTGTTTTCTAGTCTAGTACATACTGTCACAGAGTCAGAGAATACCACAGGTGGAAGGTTCATTTCCAGAAAGTTTGTGTTTGATAGTTATTTTGAATGCAATTTCCTTTTCACTGATGACTCTAGGATTTTGTTGTTCTATAGAAATGCCATTGATTTGTGGCTTTATTTTCTAGCCAGCAACTTGCTAAATCTCTTTTCTTGATTGGTTTCTTTGCTCATTCTCTGGGATTTTCTAGATAAACCACCATGTCATCAGCATGTAGGTAGAGTTTGGTCTCCACTTGGCCTGTGTTTGTGCCTTTCATTTCTTTCTTTTGGTCTGTTAGCTGTTGCTAATATTTCTAGAATAATATCCGATCAGAGTGGGAAGAGCATCCCTCCCTCCCTACTGGGTGATCCACCGTCCTTTGCCCACAGCCCCCCAGGGATGAGGAGCACTCTTCTGGGCTAACCTTCCTCTTCTAGGCAGCTCAGACATTTCTTGTCTATTATCTCTGTAGCTTCCAAGTGCCACATCTCCCACTCCCCCTCACTTCTTTGGGGGGAGCATCCCCTCCAGAAGCCAGGACATTGATTCTTTCTGCGTTGTCCTTTTGACTACTACCCGTGGAGGCCATAGGCTCTTTAGGATTTAGAGTTGGGAGAGATCTGGGAAACAACCTTGTCTAATCCCTTTCCTTTTACAAAAGAAGAAACTGAAGCCTAGAGATGTGGTGGAAATTACTCTTCTTTACCAGCTTCTCCTTCATGTCCTCACCCCAAACTGCAGCACCACACCCCGATACATACTACATCAATTCTAACTAATATTAGTGATGATAATCACTGCATGCTAGGCACCATGTGAATTCCTTGACAATGCCCACAACACCCTGGGAGCAGGTGCTGTTATCCCCATTTTTCAGATGAAGAAGGGTGACCCGTCCAGGGCCGCACAACCATGAAGCATCTGAGTCTATATCTGAACTCACATTCCTCTATTCCAGGCTCAGTGCTCTCTCTACTGTTGCCCCAGTGCCCATACCTGGCTTTCCAATCTTCCTAGAACCTCACCCCACTCTACTTACACAATGCTACTTTTTATTATTCCTTTTATTCCTTCCCAAACATGTACCTTGTGGATGTCCCATAAGCACCTCACACTCAAGAGAATTCATTCTTTCCCCCTGTCCCACTGCCAAGCCTAAAGCAGGGTATAAGTAGCAGTAGCTGGGACTTGAACCTGGCTTCCTGACTGTAAGTGCACAGCACTATCCACTACACCATGCTGCCCCTCGAAACACATTTTTGTTTTTTTACTCAAAACCTTTTTCTTTAGCTGATCATATAATCAGCTTATTCGCAAAACTTGATTCCAAGTGTACTGTTTCTAGAAGTCTAACTTAGTTTCAGAAGATGACAATGGCACCCCCCACACATTTGCAGAACACTCTGGGGCCCCTGATGGCCCTTTCCTCCAGACTCAGCTGAAGAGCCACCAAAGAGAATCATTCTTTCCACTTTATTGTCATGCCTTCTGCCTTCCCAAATTTAATTCTAGTGGGCAGAAACACAGAAATCATCTGGTTTGATTTCCAACTGAGTTCAGTGGCACACTAATGGGATGGCATGGCCTTTCTGTCTTAATCACCTGTTTCTGTTTCCCTTTGACCCTGTGGTTTTCCCATGGGAGAGGACAGGTATTCTTATACGTTGCTGTAGCCCCATAAGAGTAGAGACCTTTAGACAGGGAACTTCCTTGAAATGAGTGATGCAGCTCAGTTGTAGCTGAGAGAGAAAGGATTCTTCCAGAGTCCCCTGCATTGTCTCTGAGTAGCTATTCCCTAAACCCTGCCAGCTAGTAACTAAGAAATTCAAGCAAAGAACTCCCTCCACACTCCTGCTTTTTCCCACATTTCTTTTTGTAACCAGCAGGAAAGCTTTTAGCACCAGTGATTTCAAGAGGGCTTGAGCCTGAAAGCAGATATCATTTTCTTTTTGTTACGCATAATATTCTTGCCCTACTTAGCCAGGCCTTGTATTCTCCTTGTATTCTCTAGGGAAAGTGGACCCTGCCAGGCTGTGTACCCCGTTTTCTCCAACCTCAGTCACTGAGCAGGCCCTGCTGAGCCCACTTAGGGGAGGGGAGATGGGAGCATAGACCTGATGATCTCTATAATCAACCTCACAGCCCCACTCCCTCCCTACAAGCTGGGTGCTCGGGGAATGTAGAAGCCACCAAGAGTACCTCCTGTGTGTAGGCAGACATCATTGGGCATCACATCCAAAGAAGAGATTAGCAGGTGCCTGGCCACACACAGCTCCTACTGAGGAAGTGGTAAACTAAGCCAGCAGTCAGTGGGGGCAGAAAAGGCAGAGATGAACATGACTTGAGATGATGAGGAAAGGTCTCCTGGAGAAGGAAGAGGCCTGAAGCTTGACCTACAAGGATGGTTGAGTCCTGTGGGTGAACAGGGGAGGATGTAGTGCACAAGGAAAACCAAAGGAGCAAATGTGTGGGAGAAAGAGTGAGAGTGATGTGCCAGGCCTATCCCTGCCCTCAGAGAGCTCCCAGTCTGATGAGCGAGACAGTAAGCCAGGCTGTGTGCAGGCTGGGAAGGAAGGTGTAAGAAGAGACTGCCAACAGGGCAGTTTGTATTTGCTCTTGGAGGTGATAGGGAGCCATAGGAGTTTACCGAGGAGGGAGAAGTGACATGGACAGAATTTCACTTTAGGAGAATCCATTTGGTAGCTGTTTAGAGGGGTCAGAGAGACTAAGCAACCGTTTCTTATTATGGTCAAGGAACTGGTACCAGACTGCTGGCTGTGAGTGGAGAGAAATGACAAAGGAGACTGAATGACATTGGAAATGTGGGGTGAGTGTGAGGGAGGAATTGAGGGTGCCACCAGGGTGACTGAGACAATTGTGGCATCCTCAGTAGGAGGAGGGAAAGGCTTGGCGGTGGGGCAGGGGGAAAGAATGAATTCTCTTGAGTGTGAGGTGCTTATGGGACATCCACAAGGTACATGTTTGGGAAGGAATAAAAGGAATAATAAAAAGTAGCACTGTGTAAGTAGAGTGGGGTGAGGTTCTAGGAAGATTGGAAAGCCAGGTGTGGGCACTGGGGCAACAGTAGAGAGAGCACTGAGCCTGGAATAGAGGAATGTGAGTTCAGATATAGACTCAGATGCTTCATGGTTGTGCGGCCCTGGACGGGTCACCCTTCTTCATCTGAAAAATGGGGATAACAGCACCTGCTCCCAGGGTGTTGTGGGCATTGTCAAGGAATTCACATGGTGCCTAGCATGCAGTGATTATCATCACTAATATTAGTAGAATTGATGTAGTATGTATCGGGGTGTGGTGCTGCAGTTTGGGGTGAGGACACGAAGGAGAAACTGGTAAAGAAACCCAGGTCCTCAGTCTACACGATGGGGCTGGAGAACAGAGGAAGAAATGTGTAAAAGATACTTCCAAGCAAAAAATCACAAAGACTTGGAAACTGGTGATATTTAGGGAAGGAAAGTGGCTGAACTGCCTAGACAAGGAGATGGGAGGACTCATGCTTCTCCCACTGCCAATGGAAAAGTTGGAAGTGGAGGCCACCTGCAGATGTGTTGAGTTTCAAATGCCTGGCTCATGGATGGGAATGCCCCCTGGTAGGTGGAGATGTGGGAGCTGGAGACAAAGGTTTCAAGTTGCGGGATGGAATAGCCTCACTGAGTTGAGTTTGTGCCAAGAACAAAAAACCCCTTCCTCCACGTTCATCATTCAGCAAATGTTGATCAATCAATCCTTCTCTGTCTGAGGTACTATATGTGCCACTGTGAGAGATGCCAAGTACAGACTGTCCTCAGGCAGCTTACAGCTTGTGGGTGATAGAGCAAAAAGCCTTCATGAACAGCGGTCAGCTCTGTAGGGGAGACTTTGGGCCCATCACTGCAGGCCCTGCTCTTGGCTCCCAGTTGGATTCAGCTGCATTATCCTGCTAATTTGGTTGGCTTATGTGGAGAGAGAGGCAGAGATGGAGCTGTAGAAGGGAAAAGTTATTGAAGGTACCTGACACTTTACCAAACATTCATTCAGTGCTTACTGTGTGGAAGACCTCCTTAGAGACGGGGCTGCACAGATGAACAAAACCACCATCCCTCTCCCAGAGATGCCTGTGGCATGTACACAGGTAGATCTGGTGCAAGGCAGAATGTGATGGGGCCAGGAAAAACTAGACTTTGAGGATGGCTGGACATGTTACTTTCAGCTGATGAGGGAAGGAGAGGTGGGGAGGGAGATGTAAGGCATCAGCACAGAACTGGATGGTAGACAGCTCAGCTGAGGACACAGAGAAAGCCAGTTTTCTCATTGTCTTGCATGTGGACTTCCCAATCAAAATGATTTTCAGTTTTAGTTTTGTCTTTCCGAAAATAGCAAAGAAATATCTCTTGGTCTGGAGCAGAAGAACAGAACTCCTGTATTGTCCCTTTGTTTCACTTCATTCAAATGTCTGAGACCCCCATTTGACTTGGATTAATCTGTTTAAAAAAAAACCAAAAAAACCACCACCAGCCAGAGCTGGTGGGGCTGAGGTTCCAGGACATAGAAGGAAAATGCCATTCTCTTAAAATTTTGGGGGGAGGAAATGAGAGTTGAGACACACTACCCTTATCTGATTAGGACAAGGTTTCCAGCCTACAGGGCAGCTCAAAAAGAGATCTCAGCAAGACTTGGGGGTGGGGAAAAGGATGGAGGAGAGGCTAGCTTGTGTACAGTATAATGAATTTGCCATCAAAAGGCAACAAGTCTTATACCATGACCTGGACAGTGACCCTTCCCTCTGGAATTCTCCCCTCTGACCTCTGGATCATTAATCCCAAGGCTGCCAGATGACAGTAATCCATCATGCGCTCTGACAGGCATCACAGCCGGCTGTGAAAGGATCCACTGCGTCCAGGCCCCTGCCCCCCTCCTCCCTGCCCTGTCCCCTGGTGCTCATTAGCAGCCCTTCCTGCCTGGTGCCAGGTTTCCTAATAAAGTCCCTGGCTCCTCTCTCTTCCCGTCATGGCCAGTTGGCGGAAGCTTGTCCAGCCTTTCTGTCATCCAGGGGCCTGCAGGGGGCAAAGAGATTAGGAAGAGGGACCTCGTTAGCTGCTTCTCTGGCCTATCAAGACCTGCCAGTCAAGCAGCTACTTCAACATGCCATGGTGTCCACAGAAATGACCGAGGGATCTGGGAGCAGAGCTGTAGCAGAACCAGCATGGGAAAAGACAGGAGGAGGAGAGAACACGCTAGTTCTGTTGCACATTCTAGAACCCAGGCAGTGGCTGGGAAAACCAAGTCCCTACTTGGATTGATCTTCAGACCTTTCAGATTGTTGTTTAGAATTATAGGATGGTAAATCTAGGAGGGGGACTCCCTGCAAAGGGAATTATGGCCAGAGAGGGGAAGGTATTTTGGGTCACATTTTTATTAGGTACCTACTAGGGGTAGAATATTGTGCAATGTGAGACAGCATGAAGAGACGTGGACTGACTTGTGAGGAGTTTGTGGTGATGACAGACATTGATTACTGTGGTCTGGATCATTCAACCAGGCAGAGAAGGGAGGTGAGAGCAGAGCCTGGGGAGAGGCTGGGGAGGAGAGAAGCCATTGGGCCTGGAAGGCTTCCTGGAGGAAGGCACATCTGAACTGGCTGCTGAAGGAGTCCACCAGATCCTTGATAAAAAGGGGAGAGACAGCAAAGGACCACAGATGTCTGGGACAAGGCAGCCAGTCCCACTCGGCTGGAGCATAGAAGCAATCATGTGAGAAGTGTGGACAAGTGGGGCAGCCCCAGGCTGGAGTTAAGGTGTTTGGACATCACTCAGGAGGGGGCTGCTGGAGGAGTGCCGGGTAGGCAGAAGCTGGACTGGTGCTCCTTTCTCTCACACCACGGCCCAAAGGGCCAGCTCTGTCCCTTCTGCTATTTCCCATACACAGCTCTTGGGGCAGCCAGTGTGTGAGCAGAATGCCCTCTTGTCCAAGTGTAGGTTCTAGTAGCACTGCTTCTTTTCCTTCCTGCTTCATCCTACCCTAAGGATCCTCCTCTCTGCTACCCGTCTGTTCCTCCTCTTGGGAGAACAAATTCTATTCATGAAAAGATAGGGGAGCTAGAGTCTTGTGGGTCCTGTTTCTTTCTTGGAATCTTAGGGTTTCATCCAGATAGCAGAGAGATAGATAGAGATTTGGCAGCTGTCCAGTTCATTTTGTCAAGACCAGTGTATCTTATCAAGGTTGGCCTGGCCAGCCAAGAAGCAGCAGGCTTGTCTCTTTTATCAGCCACCACTCATGTTGTAGGCAAGGACTATGTAACTGCCAAGCTGAAAAGGAATTGGACAGTCCTTTCATGCCCATCTGGCCTTGGAGGGGAAGGGTCACGGAGATAAATCTGACACGGCTGCCATGCTGGTGAAGCCCTCCTCACCTCTCAGCTGGGTTATTGGAATCACTTCCTAATTGTTCTCCATTTCCAATTTTCCCTTTCCAAACAGTTTCCATATTTTGTCATTCCAGTTGTCTTCCTGATCGAGCCATGTTAGTCCCTGGCTCAAAAGTCAGCGGTGGTTCACTATTTCTTCCAGGACAAAAGAAAATCTCCTTAGCTTGGTGCAATGTAGCTCCAGCCTGCCTTTCCAGGTCTATTTTACATTATTCCCCTCTTGATGTCCTGACCAACATGGCCTCCAACGTGTGCCCCATAAACCCACCCCTCCCTCTCTTCTCTCTGCCTTCGTGCAGGCTGTCCCTCATGTGCAGAGGTCACTCCTCCTCACATCACCTCTTGTAGCTCAGCTGCCACCTTCCACCTTCTCTGTGCAGGCAAGGTGTCATCCACACCCCTGACCTAAGTTTGTTTGAATCCCTCTCCCTAGACACAAGCTCAATGACTCTGGGTGGGACCTCGGTTTCCTTCCCTCTTCATTGAGGGGTTGGATTTGGCCTCCCAGGGACTTTGACCCTTTTCTGATCCCCCTAGCAGTTAGTGTTTCTCCCTCCTCTTCAGATTACTTGATATTTTTGTATCTGGGCACATTCCACCCCAGTAGAATGTCAGCACTTTGAGAATAGGTAGTGTTTCTGTTTTGTTTTTGTATGCACATAGTTGGTGCTTAATAGATGTATATACAATCAAAATTGAATTGAGTAGTGTTGCCTTTCTATGTAATGATCAGTAAGCTGACCCGTTGAGGCTCCCAGATGGACAGAATTTGGGGTCCTGAGTGTTTAGATTAATTAGCATTATTCCTAACTCATCAAAAGTTCTCTTTCAGAGTTTTCATGTTGTGTTTTCTCTCTTTGTTATCCTTGGGGGGCAATTTTAGGGACTCCTATCAACCGGATCCCCATCATGGCCAAGCAGATCCTGGACCTCTACATGCTGTACAAGCTGGTCACTGAGAAGGGCGGCTTGGTGGAAATCATCAACAAGAAGATCTGGAGAGAGATCACCAAGGGCCTCAACCTGCCCACGTCTATCACCAGTGCAGCCTTCACCCTGCGCACCCAGTGAGAGCCTGGCCCCTTGGGGAGGAAGGGGGAGGGTGAGGAAAAAGGGCCCCAAGGCCAGCACCTGTGTCAGCAGGCTGAGGAGGGAGGGTGGAGCATGCTGTCACAGGGGCTAAGCTGGGTGCCCTGCTCCTCTGAATCTTTCTACCAGGTACATGAAGTACTTGTATGCCTATGAATGTGAGAAGAAGGCTCTGAGCTCCCCTGCAGAGCTCCAGGCTGCCATTGATGGCAACCGGCGGGAGGGCCGGCGGCCCAGCTATAGCTCCTCCCTCTTTAGCTACTCCCCTACCACCCCTTCCGGGCCTGCCTCCCTACTCTCCCCGCCAAAGATGCGCTTCCCCATCCTGGGACTTACCCCCAGCAGTGGTGGGGGGACTAATGGCCCTCGGCTGCCTCCAGCAGCAGCTCTCAGGAAAGGTCAGTGACTTCTCGGTGCCCAGGCTGGGGGAGGAGAGGGTATGGGGATGGGAGGGTGTATCATGGAGAAGCATAAAGCCAGAATTTTGGGTGCAGCAGTGAGGGGGGTATTTATCTCAGAGCCCCCTAGCCTTATTCTGATCCCATTAACAGGTGATGGAGTTGCCATGACCTTACCCATGCCCAACCGGCTGGCTGTGCCAGTGACCTTGGCGGGAGGCCAGCAGGCAGGCCCCCGCACCGCTACCCTAGAGCAGCTGCGAGAACGGCTTGAGGCCGGGGAGCCTCCTGAGAAGAAGGTGTCGAGGATGACTGAGGAGGAGCAGAGGTTCATGCAGCAAGCTTTCCATCGAAACCTGTTAAGCGTGGCCCGGCAGCTCCCCATGAAAGTCAAAATCAACGGCAGGGGTGAGGGAGCAAGAGCTGGGTGTCCTGCCCTTGAATCAAGGGCCTCAGGGACAGGGACACAGACTGCTGGGCATGGAGGGAGAAGGGGTTTGGCTGGGGAAGAAGTGGGTACCAGAGAGAAGCAGCTGCTGCCCAGGCTCTCCTAGCAAGGGCCCCAAGGATGTTGTCAGCTCAAGGTGCCCTACCTCCTCCCACCCCTCTGGCAAATCTGGAGGTGGGGCACAGACCATCAGAGGCAACAGCTGCTGTTTCTTTCCCCCTATCCCTTTTGATCTAGCTAAATTAAAGGGCTCAGCCTTCTTCCCAGATGTGGGCAAGGCCAGGGCAGGTTTAGGGAGGAAGGGACGACTGTCATTCCAGGGACCTGGCCAAGGAGGCAGTTAGCCTGAGGCTGGGCCATTAAAAAACATCTTCCTCGTATGCTGGCATGATCGACCTTCCTTCCTTCTAGTCCCGCCCTCTCCCCATGTTTCTCCCCTTTCCTGCTTGTTTCAGGGACCTGACTGGACCAAATTGATCTGTCGTGTGCACTAGGGGCCTTTGAGGAAAGACCCAAAAGGCCTTTCCAGGAAGCTCCCACTGTGCCCATGTTGACCCAAAGTGTAGGACACAGAGAAACCGAGCAGGAAGCTCAAAAGTCCCGGACAACCAGGGTCATCATCTGGACCTTTGAACTGCCCTTTCTGCTTTATGGCTGAGGCTGACCCTGAATTTTAACTGAGCTACCAAGCATTGCCCCTCCCCTCCTCCTGGTTAACTCTCCCAGGATCTGGGAAAGACCAGGGGAAAGCTTGTTTTGAGAAAGGTGGGGATAGGGTTTGGAGTGGAGAAAGAGACTTGCCCAGCAGTATTTCTCTAACTGAGGGAAAAACTGGTACCTGGTTTCTTTGGGGACTCATGTATAGAGTGAAGGAAGTCACAGTCCTGCTCTGCCCAGTCAAACTCCAACAGAAATGAACTGGGCTGGGTATTGGCTTAGAAAAACCACAAATTAGCATCATCCACATTGCACATTTTATTTATTTTGTTAAACATTTCCTGATTACATTTTAATCTGATTGGAGTTTGATACCTCTGCTCTAGAGGATTGGGCCTTACGCTTTGAAGGTTGTTATAGAGGTGAGACATCAGACTTCTAGGGGGGCTCCGGATGATGGGGCCTTGAACCAGTGAGAGAAAGTCCAGGGTGGCAGATTTGTGTTTGTTTCTAACAATGAGAGCATTTTGAAATAGAAGAGGATGTCTTGTGAGCTCTATCAAAAGCATCACACAAATGAAATGGCCCATACTTCCATTCGCTAGGGAGAGAGGGCTTGTGCACACACAAGTATTTATACAAAATCGAAGGCGATTGATAGAGGAAGAGGAGGGCTCGTGCAGGACATTGTGCCAAATGTGTGAGGAGGGCACGGAAACACGAGTCTGTGCGAAGGCTACTTTGGTTGGATTGTAGGAACTGAGAAGGGGAGTCCTATATCAAAAGATCGGAGAGGTGGGTTGGATCCAGGGTGTGGAGAGCTTGAAATGGTTCCTGTTGTGTTCTAGGAGAGATGGGGGCCTCAGTGACACAGTCAGACCTGTGCTTTAGGAACATTCCCAGCTGGCCAACTTCATGGATAGCTTGAAGGACTGTTGGCCAGCTGTCAGAGAGGAGCAAGATTCCTGGGGAGGACCAAATGACCTCAGGATTCTTTTCAACTGATGATTCTGCAAATGCCCATTCTTGGAAATGATAGAAACTGCTCTCTAATGGTTTAGGGATAGACCTGTTTGAGAGTCAGGTAATCTAGGGTTCCAGGATTTGGTGGCAAAAGAGATATATTTAGTCTTAATTCCCTCTTGGCCTTAGATTAGCAGAGATCTAGGCTTCCAGCTGCCCAGTTCTTCCAGAAATTCGAGACTATCTGGGTATGACAGGTTTGGGGTGAAAGTATGTGCTGGGGAAGGGAGCAGTGGAGAGTGTGTGAAACAACCGTGTCGTTTGGATTAATGGCCATTCTGAAGGGAGAGGGGCTGGGGAGCTAGAGGGCCTGTGTGCTAAGGGAGCCATGGAGAAAATAAAAGATGGCTTTCCATGACCACTGCTGTACTCTGAGCTCTTGGAAAGAGCTTTTTCACTGTTCTGGCTAATCCCTAGAGCAGACCCTTTGAGAAATTCTCCCACAGAACCAGAATGATGGCGGAAGGTGAAACTCCAGCCTAACCAAGCCCCCAATTTTTCCATGTCTTCCCGCAGAAGATCGCTCTGAGGCAGCAGCAGCACTGAACTTTTCCACTACTGGCATTGGCAGCATCAACATGTCTGTAGAGATCAACGGCACCATCTATGCAGGTGAAGGGAGCAGTGCTGGGTGGTTCCTCTGGCCCTTGTCCAAGGCAGCACCCTTGGGGTCTGTCCTTCACCTCCACAGGCGGGAAGTAGTCTTTGGGGCACTGAGGCAAGGGGTGGAGCTGGCTGGCCCCCCGAGGCCACACCTGTACTTGGAGGCTTTGGTCCCCTCAGCCATTACATGGTGGCAATGATATTTGATCTCTGAGCTCATACAATGGTTGAGAGCCAAAGGGCAGCTGAGCAACTTCATGCAAGCAGTGATAGCTCAGTTTTCCCCTTTAGAGAGAGACCCATTGACGGGACCTTCAGTTAAAGGCCTGGACATATTTCAGGGCATTTAGGGCAATGGGGGCGTGCCCAAGTTTCTTTAAATGGTCGGTGTTCTCCCTGTCACTAGTCACAAGCCTCTCCAGCTCACTATGGGAGAAGTAACCAAGGGAAAACTTGAGGGGGACAGAGAGGCTGGTCTTTCCAAGCAGTCCATCTGGCCCTAGACATACCTGATGTCTCTTTTTGGTGCGACAGGGAGTCACAGGCAGGCACCAGGTGGGCACCAGGCCCTCTGGCAGGCTAGTCATTTGGGCAGCGGGGGAGTGAAAGTTGGGACTTCTGGGTTCTTGGCCTTTGCTCTCACTGGCCTTGATGTCACTTCTGTCAGCACTGCAGCAGGACCCTCTGAGGAGGCCAGGATCCCCGAGTGGGATTGACAAGGTAAAACACTAATTCTGACCTCCTAACATGTCTTCTCCTTGCCCTAGGTGTGCTGTTTGCCCAGAAGCCCGTGGTCCACCTCATTGCCAGCCCAGCCCCACAGAGTACCTGTAGCAGCAGCAGCAGCATCAGCTCCCACTGCTCCCCGAGTCCTACCTCATCACGGGGCACCCCTAACGCAGAGCCCTCAACCAGCTGGGCCCTCTGATGGGCCGGGAGGCCCAGCTCCCCACCTCGAGCCAGGAAAGGAGTTGAACAGTTTTTACCTCATCTCCCAACACCCACTTCCAAGATCATCCAGCTGGACAGCAAGGGACCTGGCTGGCCCATCTGTCCAGCCCCATTCAAGTCCTGCTGTGCCCCTGGGGAGGGAGGGGCCTGAAGGGGAGGGGGCAGTGCTGTCGGATCAGCCGCTGTCTTAGTTGATGGGGTGGGGGTGGTCCCTGGTGACTAGTGTCTCCCAACCTGGAGCAGCACAGTGTATCGACAATCTGAGAGCCGGCAGGGGATTGGATTCCCCTCCATGCGCCTTCCCCTTAATTTATTTCCCTTCCCATTTGCTCATCACCTCCCCATTGTTACTGACTCATCCTGCCAGCTGTGTCCTTAAACTTCATTCCTCCCTCCAATCACATGGAAAAGATGATCTCTAAGGTGCCCTGTCACCTCCCCCTCTGCCTCTTCTGGGGATGAGGGCTAGGCATCTCCCTTCTCTCCATTCCCTCCCCACCAGTCCCCTGGAGATCTGGGGTTACCTGGTATGGACCACATCCCCAGTGAGCCCCAGGGCAGTGCCTGCTCCATTTTTAACTGGCACAGAATGGGGCCTGAGCATAGCCTTGAGGAGCCCCAAGCACTGCTGAGTTGTCTTCTGAGGGAAAGGGATCGCTTCTCAGGGTCTTGTACAGTCCAAGGTCACCCAAGGGTACTCATCTCATCCCATCCCAAGAAAAAATAAGCCCTTTCACAATCCTTATCCCCCACAGTCCTTCATGTCCACATGCCCCACACTCCACTGGCCAGGCCTGGCCTTCCCCTTGGCCCTTTCACTCCCACACTTCCCTCCCCCCTCCATCCATCTCTAGGGGCCAACTCAGCACCCCAACCCCCAGGTCCCCTAATCTGCCTGCATCGGGTTCTTTGAAATACCTCAGATTTGTAATTGTTGATGTCTGATTCTTCAGGAAGTATTTGCATCTCTGAAATCTTTTTATATGTGTTTTGCTGACTTTGTTTTTTATTTTTATTATAATAATTATTATTATTGTAGCACCAAAGATTAAAAAAGCACCCCATCCCCAAAGCTAAGCAAATAGCTTTGTATCCCAACCCTAAAGACCCTTCCCTAGCACCACAGAGAAGGGACAGGGAAGGCAGGAAGCAGATGACTCAGGGATAGGAGCCAGAGAGAGGCAATGGGCAGCAAGACTCATTCCTTATGCCTCCCCTAGGAGATCAAGGCCCCTTTCCTGCCAAAATGGGGCTTGTCACAACTCCTTTTCCAACCCCACCATCCTGCATCTGGGGGAACACGGGCCCCCTACATGGCATCATCGAGTCTTTGGAGACTTTGTTAGTTGGAGCCAAAGAGCAGGGTTTTCTAGCTGCTCCAAGGTTTCCTCTTCCCCCGTGGTCTGGAGCCAGTTCTTGCACAGAGATCCATGAGCGCCTCCCATCCTGTCATTCTCTCTAGACCATGCTGGCTCAGGTGGAGAGCACGGACATGGTCAGTCTGACTCAGGAAAGAAAAACTGCTAAGGAACACAAGCACGCAATCGATCCAAGTAGCTTGCCTCTTCAGCTGGGGCCCTTCTCCTGGCACTCAGAGATCCCACCCATGAGTCAGACCTTGTGGAATGGAAGTGGCATCTCTAGAAACCAGCATCACAAGACAGGAGTCGGACTGAGATTGGAGGCAGCTAGGCCTTGCTCACTGGTGTATTCTGGGCCCCTTGACTCAGCTTCAGCTCGTGTAAGCAGTGTGTTGTTCTCGGTGGTTTGGTTGTGTTGGATGAACTTTACACCTGGAGGAAATGGGAATAGCAAAGGATATCTCTTCCAGTCACTCAGTCCTTCCCCCCAGTAAAGTCAGCCTGTCTTCACCTCATCTGAGCAAGACTTCCAGCCAGATGGCAAAGTGTGGGGGCATGCCCGTGGAGTAGGATGCAGGCCGAGGGCCCTGGCTCCAAGATCTGCTTCCCCAGAAAGGACCTTTTTTTAACCAGAGAGGGCAGCCTTGCTCCCTCCTTCCCTCCCCCCCCCTTACCTTATATATTCTAACAAGAAAATGTGATAGCACATGGGTAGCCTAGGCGGTGGATGAATACCTCAAATGTCTTCTTACAGCAAGGGTCTGTATATGTTGTTGTTATTTTCTATCTTACACGCTCTCTGAATGTTTATATTCCAATAAACTTCTACCTCTTCACAAGAACAGGCACTGCCTCTTTGCTGCCATTTCATATAAGATTCTCTGTTACTTGATGAGAGGGTTGAGGGCAGTGTTCCTGGAATAGATAGTTACGAGAAAAGGGTGGAAACCTCAGTGTCTATCAGCATGTTGATGCAAATAAGTGTGTTCTCACTAGTCATTTCATGGGTGGGGGAAACTGGAGCTCAGCTGGCCACCAATAATGTAGGTATTTGGAAGCAGCAACTCGAGAGCATGTCATGGTGAACAAGGTAAAAGATCTGCTCTCCTTGGGTGACCCGAAATCAGGCTCTAGCGGCCTTTATCAGAGGGAATTTTTCTTTCTGAGTAATTGGCTGCATCACTCTAGGGATGTTAACTCTCCAAGGTGATGACTCGGAGGCAACATGTTCTTGTCTGTGTGAGCTCTTGAATGGAGTTTTCTAAAAAGAGACTTAAGAGTATAGAAGGCCAGTCCGGATCATTCCTCTGTAACCTGGGCTATGGGATTGTCATTCTGCATGAGCAGTGGGAGCTCCCCCATACTTAAGAAACCACAAGGCATGGTATTATAGACTTAGAACTGAAAGGGTTTTTAGGATCATCTGTTCCAACTGCTCCCCCATTTCACTTTTGAGAGGACAAATCTGGAGAAGTTAGGAGCCAGGACCCCCCTGCCCCCAGGTCATTTCAGTTCAGTCTTACTGAATGCCTCCTGGGGCTTGGCTCCAACAGTGAGAGGAATAAGCTCTTTTCTGAGGAAAAGCACTGAGCTTTCCCCTAAGCTAGTCAGTGACAGAACAGAGAGAATGAGGGTTCTTTTCAGACCCTGGGTCTTTCCTCACCAAACCCTTACTGGCTTACATGGGGCCTATGGTGCTGTCCAACTGCCACAGGCTTGACTTGGAGTCACCAGGGGGCACTCTAAGAAGGGCTGTAGTGGAAAGGATCTCTTTCCATGATTTTGTCTTCAGCTGTGTGTTCTAGTAAAGGGTGAGAGATGGGAGAATTTCAGTAACCTTTTCACCCCTTAGCATGACTAGAACCCTGGCCTGCCCTGTCTTAATTGAGCCTTTTCCATCCCTCAGACACCAATGAAGGTGTTCATCCACTACTCCTTGCTGATGAGTTCCTGATAGGAACATTAAGATCAACCAAGGCACTAATAGATTAGTGACAAGATATAGTTCCCTGAGCCAAAGTTGTCCAGTGACCCTTACATTGCCCAAGAGGGATTTAGTGGCTCGGCCTCTCTGGAAGGTTTGGGTTAAGAAAGCTCCCCTTTGGACTCCAACATCTATCCTAGTTAGAATTCCTTCCTGGTAACAGCCACTATTCAACACTTTTGGGATGGGTGGAGGTGTAGGTCTATACTCCATACATGTTGAGTAAGCTAACTCATGTACCTGGGAGTTGAAGACACACACCTTTGATTTTGAAACAGTATTGTGGATCTCGAGCTCAGAAGACCATCAGAGACCATAATTCCAACCAACCCTTTCGTTTTACAGATTGAGAAGCTGAGACCCAGGCTATACAGATAGTATCAGAGATGGAATTTGAACTCACACCCTCTGACTCCAGAACAGTTCTTTTCTATCATACCATCTCACTTTCCCCTCTGCTCCTGGACTGGGTAGTTCACACTTGGGGTTGTATGCTTTTGTAGTGGGGTTTACATGAAACATTAGGCCTTTATTCTGGCTAATGCTGAAATTAGAGGTGAGATTTTATACCTTTGCAATGCATTATGGCTCAGTCTTCCACTTGCAAGATCTTTTCTATTCAGGCAGTATAGTCTAAGTCCTTAAATAACTGGGTTTCAGGTTTGCTGAAAGTGAGTCCTGCCCCAAGGATAAGGGGAAGACATGTCAGGAGGAAGGGAAAGGGAGGCAGAAGAGGGATCAAGTGTCTACTAGGACCCCCAGCCTAGTGCTTGGCAGTATGGGAAAGGCATAAAGGTGCTGGCCTTGCTGGAGGAGGGCATAGCTTCAGTTAGACAAGTGGTACCTACATAGTATTGGACAGTCTTATCAGCAGGTCTAGCAGCTCAGTGGTGGGGAAAGCAGCACATCTGAGGCAGCAAGGTGGTTCAGTGGATAGAGAGCTGTACTTGGAGTGAGCAAGAGCAGAATTAGAACCCTACATCAGACACTGACTGGATGACCAGATGACCCTGGGCAAGGCACTTAACCTTCATTGGCTTCTGTTTCCTCATCTGTAAAATGGGGGGAAAATAACCTCCCATGGCTGTTATGAGGTTCAAATGAGGTGATATTTGTCAAGTGCTTTGCAAATATTAAAGTACTATATAAAAGCTATAACAATTATTATTTGGAGTCAGACACCTGGATTCCAGTCTTGATTTTAAAATTTAAATGAATAATTAATAATAAATATAATTATTAATATCACTTTGTAAATAATAAAAAGATAAAAATAAAATTTAAAATTAATGTAAATTTATAATTTTAAAATTTACTAGCTATGGGACCACAGGACAATTCATTTAGCTTCTGAGTAGCAGTATTTGCACTACCTACTTCAGTGTTGTGTAAGCCTAAATGCCATGTAAGTGTGATTATTATAATAAAGTACTACAGTACACTGGGCTTCCAGTCAGAATGACCTGGGCCACACTTGCTTGGTCGAGTTAGCTCTATCTATGCCTCCATTTCCTCATTTCTAATATGAAGGGGATTGGTACCTCTCCCCTCTGATGGCTGCCTCTAGGTGGCTTAGGGATCCAACTGCTGTAGGAAGACACTGCAGTGTCTTATGGCCCAGGTGGCCTCATTGTCATGCAGAGAGGGATGGAAACATGCCCCAGAGATTCCTTTGGAAGAGAATTTTTTCTATCCAACTTCTCTTTTTCCCTGAAGGGAACCTGCACAAAATTAGTAAAACATCTGGAGAGCAAAGCCTGAGACCCTGAAGCCCAGAAATAGAGGACTATGAGCCCTCAGGTCTGACTCAGTTTCTGACCACACCAGCCTTGTCAATAAAAGACCAGATTCTTGGCTTCTTCAGGGGCTGCTTCAGGAAATGGGTAACCAGTTCCTCAGTTCCTTCTTCAGCCTTGGCATTGGCACCCCTGAGGATCCCTTCATTCAACTAGCACACCGTCTTTCCTGTTCTATGCCAATCCCATGATGGGTCCTAGAGAGAGAGAGGGGGGAGAAAGGAGATGACCTGAATCCTTTCCTTGGTTATGTCATAGTCTAGTTGGAGATATGAGACTCAAATTCATGAGAAAAAATAAAGGAAAATATAGGATAGATAGTTGATGATGGGATTAATTGTGAAATGTCTCCAATTAAAGGCAAATTCAATAAGGGCTGGGATGGCCAAAGAAGACTTCCTGGAGGGCCTGGGGACTTGAGTTTGGCCTTGAGAGATGCCTTGGATAGATGTTGAGGAAGAAAGATGAGGCCATGTTTAAGGGAGATGCAACCTGATAAAATGAACAGAGCACTGATCTAAAGTAGTAAAACCTTTTTTCTAGTCCTTTCTAGTTTTAGTCACTTTTGTCTCTGGGCTTCAGGTTCCTCATCTGCAACATGAGGCTGCTGGATTAGATGTATCTGTAAGGTCTCATCCAGTTCTAACATAGGAATCTATGATCATGGAAAGTGAAATCAATTGTCCCTCTCCCTGCTTTTGATGGAGGATGTAAGGAGAGTCACAGAGCAAGCCCTGCACTACCCAGTTACCCCTCCCTGATATCTGAACCTGGGGTAAAGAAGGCTAGAGCCCAAAGGAGGGCTTTACTTAAACCAAACTTGCTGATAGCAAAATAAGAGCTAGTGGAATAAAAAAAACCTAGCCTAGGTTTACCCAGGTAGTAAGAGGCAGAGCTAGGATCTGAACGCAGATTCTCTGAGTCCATTGTTCTGCCCATTAGTGTAGTCCTTGCACAACTTAGCTCCCAGAAAAAAACGGGGGTTGGGACTTTTCTCTCCTGGGAGGCCCCGCCTCTAATCAGCCTCCGCCCCGACCAAGGGTGGAACAGAGCAGCAACCGACTGTCTGCTCAACTTCAGAAGACACCCGCGGAGGTGGTATCAAACTGGAGCCAGGGACTCCAGCTCTCCAGTCTTCCGTCCCCCTTCCCGAGGCACCTGAAATCCAGGAGCTCTGCGGTAGGCAAAGCCCTAGGAGGGGTAGATTGTGCCAGCCCCAGGGATGCCTCAACCGGCCCTTGGTCTATCCATTCTGGGAGAAGTATCCATGCCTGCAGCAGGGAGCTCCCCCTGGGCACCCCAGGCTTTTGATAGTCCCGTCCATGAACAGGAAGCAGGTAATCCTGAGGTGGGGCTGAGCTGTGGGGTGGACAGCGATTCCCTAGCGCTGGGGTGGTCGGAGCAGCCCAGAGACTGTGGAAGACTGGGGTCCGGAAAGGAGATAAGGAAGACTCTTAGGGGTGGGCAAAGAAGGGGGTTCTAATACTGGGAGGTTTCATTCTTTCCTGTCATGGAAGTCACTTCCTTGGGCACTAATAACTCACATTCTAAAAATGTTTATTCTGAACTTAAAAACACCAAATGAAATGGGCATTTCTCAAGCAGATCTCAGTTACGTATCCCTTGCTCTTCTTTTTAAGTAAGTTCAACCAGTAGCTTTCAAAGCTGTCCTGCTGATCTGTCTCTTTTTTTATCTTCGCATTAAAAAAAAAAAACCACAATCCTGTGATACCCTCTCTTTTTTCATTTTCTTTTTTGCTACCCTATCTCTATCCCTATTTCTTCCAACCCCATCCAACCCACTGGGATATAGGGGGAAGGAAAAAGAAAAAAAAAGCCTTGTAACATACAGTAAAACAAACCTAATTAATTTATTGGCTGCATCTGAAAGTGTGTATTTTAGCATCTTGATTTCATCATTGCTCTGTTGAGAGGTGGATACTTGGTATTTCTATCTTCTTCAAGCTTACAAAGTGTTTTCCTTGTGAAATTGGGAGTGCAAGTATTACTGGTTCCATTTTACAGAGGTGGAAACAGAGGCTCAGAGAGATGTTATGGATTGTTCATAAGTACAAAACTAAGAAGTGTTTGAGCCAAGATTCAAAACCAGCTCCCTTCTGACTCCAAGTTCAATGATCTTTTCTCCACTCCATGGTGATTTTCTATCTGAGTTACCTTCCCTCTTCCTGTTCCTGCTAATAGTGAGGAAATCTGATGCATACAAACATATTTACATACACAAATATGTAGAAAGAAGATACAAAGACTCCTTAGAGACAGCAGAACTGAGTTTTATTTTCAGGCTCTCCACTGCTGCCCTGCCTGTTGGGAGAGTAATCAACATTCTGATTGGTCCCTTGGAGTATGGTGCCCACATTTTCTCACGTGCTTCTCATGACAACTCCATGAAGTAAATAGTCATGGATTATCCCCATTTTAGAGATGAGGAAACTGAGGCTTGGGGTGTTGAAGTGATTTATCCAGGGTCACAAAAGTGCTCAAGAGCTTTCCTTTGCACCTCAGTTTTCCCTGCCTGAAGAATGGAGACAAGTCCTCTCCTTTCTATGCAGAGTAAGCATATCAGTAAAAATATATTTTTAAAAGGTATCATAATTCATATTAATGCAATAGCCAGATAGCCAGAAAAATAGGCAATAGGACCTATTAGGAAACCAGGTCTGGAATGACTGTGGGGTTTCTGCTTTCTTTCTGTCCAGCCCTTGAAGGTCAGGCACATCACCTCTATAGCCCAGAGTCCAAAAGGCAAGCAGCTTCCTAGAAAGTCTAACCCTCTGCCTCCCTTGTACCTTCATCTTCTGGGAGATGCAGCCACCTCTCCTAGGGCATCCAGCCTTCCCCTCACCTCCACCTCTTCTCCTTCAGGTGCAGCCTGTTTACTGTCCTGTTCATCTTTCTTCCTTCTGGAATTCATTTCTAAATCCTCACAAAAGTGATTTAGTTCTGAGAGACCAAGTCCTCACTTGTACTTGCCCTATCCCTTTTGACTTCTCACCCATTGACAATCTTTTAAAAGCCTTTAGTCTTTTGTTAAACACCTAGAGGGAGATAGAGATGCTGAAAAAAGACTCTAAGAATACTCACAAAGTTCACGGGAAACTTGTCCTTCTGACAGTTTTTCTGAGTTTTTCTGGTCCCTAGGTCTTGGAGCTGAGATTTTGAGTCTCTGAGGTTTCTGGGGTCCTTCCTGCGCCCTCCCTCTTCCCCTTGGCTGGGCCTCTCATTCCCATTCCCCCCCCCCCCGCTTTCTTGTGACAGGGATTGGGGGTGCTGGCAGTGGGTGTGAATATGAATGAAGAAAAGAATGCGGACACAGTATCTTCACTCTGCCCCCACCCTCCACTCCACACGGCAGACAAGCAGTTGCTAAAAGCCAAATGCAAATCACACACAAACTACATGGAAATAACTCTGAAGCCCAGGCTCCTTTCCCCACCCCAAGTTCTACCTTCAGACACCTTGTGCTAAGGGCTCTGCCCCACCCCCCTCCTCAGGCCTCGGTTCTTCCCCCCGCCACCTCCCACACCTAGCCCAGACAAGGTCCCTACTGTTTATCCCAGCTCACATCCCTGACTCAGCCTTCTGAGCAGGAGGCAAGAACAACCTTGAACAGGTGAAAGCTGTTGAACCTCCACCAGGCTGATTTTCCCTGGGCCTGGGGCCAGCCCCCTCCAGCCCCCTCCAGCCTTGTGACCTGGAGCAGCTTTCTGAAGTCTCCAGTCAGACCTACCTGCCCCAGGTGGTCCAACTGGTCATCCAGTATGGAGGGTCAAGACACTGGAGAAAGTAGAGGAAGGCAGGGATCATCGAGTCTCTCATCCAGAGCCAGGGGGGGCCTTAGAGCTGATTTAGCCCACCCTTCTCTTTTTATTGTTTTTTTTTTATTAAAAAGAGTTTTATCAATTTTTTTTTTTACATCACAGTAATTTAGCCACAACCCAACTCCCTCAATAATACCCTTCCTTGTAACCAAGAAATGCAGGTAAGCAAAACAAATGGAAACACAGACCATGGCTGACAACTCGTCTCATTGTGCACCTGTCACCCACCACCTCTTTACTAAGAGGAGAGGGCATCAGTCTTCTGCAGTCAAAAATGGCCATTGCATTGATCTTAATTCTCATGTCTTTGTTTATTTAAATAAATTTGTACTGATATCTTTTGATTTTAATTACCTTAATGTGTCCCTGTATGCTTCCCCTTCCTCCTTCCAGAGTCATGCCCATCCCACAGAGCAAAGAGTATAAATCTGGTGCCTTCTAGTGTTATTTTCCTTTGCATTTTATGTATTATATATACTATATAATTTATGTATTTGATTCTACTTGCCATCATCTGTATTAGTTCATAGAAATATCAAGTTTCTCAGAACTCTCCAAATTCATCCTCTCTTAGGGTAAAACAATAATAATACATTCCATCCATAGACCACCTTTATGCAGTCATTTGACAATCTGTGGGCATCTGCTTTGTTTCCAGATATTTACTGTTGCAAATATTTTCAGGCTCTTCATTTTTCAGGACAAGGCTCAATGATTTGCCACACAGGTAGTAAGTGGCAAAGGTAGAATTTGAACCCAGGACTGTGAGCTTCAAATCTGGAGCTCAGCCCAACATCCTATGACACTGACCTGACTTAGATGGGGAACAGGTGACTGGCCTCACGGTTTGATTTGAGAAGTGCTGGGGAAAAAGCCCCTGTGGCAGGAAATGCCCCAACAGATGCCTGAAGTTTTAAATTAAAATTTCATTCCTTTGGAAAAGCCCTTGTCCTGTCCTCTTTTACAAAGTACAAACTACTGGCTTTCAGACATCCTGATTTCTCCTTCAAGGGTAGTTCTGTCACCTGGAAAGGAGTTTATCACATCTATGAAGCTTAAACAGGCCTAAGGAATGGACATCTTTAATTGGGGTAGGAGCCAGGGAAGGCAAGCCAAGGTTGGGTGCTCTGGTAGAAGGAGGGCATGGGCTAGGCAGTGCAATGGATAGAGTGCTAGTCCTGGAGTCAGGAAGGTCTGAGTTCAAATCTGAACTCAGATGCTTACTAGCTATGTAACCTTGGACAAGTCATTTAAATTGTTTGCCTCAGTTTCCTCATCAGTAAAATGGGGATAATCATAGCACCTATCTCCCAGGATTGTTGTGAGGCATTAAAGAATTGTAAAGCACTTGGCACATAGTCAGCATTATATAAATATTAGTTATTAAATGTATTCTAGGTAAGGGGAAAGGGACAGAAAAGAGCATAATAATATGTAGAACTAGGAGAGACGACAAATACGTAGTCCAGCACCTGGCAAACATTGACCTAAAGTCCAAATCTCACAGCCTCGTTTTTGTAGGAGCTAAGGATGGTGTTCACATTTTAAAAATAGAACTTTATTTATAGGACTAGACTAGTCTCATTTTACAAATGGGGAAACTGAGGAGCATAGAAAGTGACTAGGATCACAGAGTTTGGTAGCAGAGCTAGAGACTTGAGTTCAAATGATGCCTCAGCCACTAACAAGCTGTGTGACCCTAGGCAAGTCATTTAACCTCTGTCTGCCTCAGTTTCTTCCTCTGTAAAATGGGGATAATAACAGCACCTACCTTTCAGGGTTGTTGTGAGAACGAAATGAGATATTTTTTGGTAAAGCACTTGGTAAACCTTAAAGATCTATGTAAATGATAACTCTTCATTATGATTATTTCTATTATGATGATGATATCCAGATTGTGAAGTTAACAAAAGTAGAAAAATCCAAAGGCGGGGCCCTGTTTCATTGGTCAGAACCACTAAAATTCATCTTTGAGCTAATCCCATTCTCAGCTGATTATTTACACACAACAAGTGTAGACCACCTGTCTGCCAGCAAACCTCACTAAGCTTCTTCCTAATCATCTTGGTGGGAGCCTGGCTCTGCTACCTGCTCTCCCTTTGCAGGGAAGAACCCACAAGGATCACTGTGGCCCAGTGGTTCTCAAAGTGTTCTGGGGGCAGTGAATGTCTGCCCCAAATCATAAGAAGCTCGTGTTTGCATTCACAGATGTCTGCTTTGAGTCTCCCAACTTTCCCATATTACACCCCCAAAACCTGATGGCAAAGAATAATACTGTATTTGGCTGTGAGCAAAAATCACTGTGAGTGAGAATCTCTGCTGAGGTGAGAGCTATAATTCTGGCTGTCATCCAAATCTGGGATAGAGAAGAGGAAATCTTCCCTGAATGGATGAAGGGGGGGCACTTAGGGGAGCACAGGACACTTTGGGAGAAGTGGTCATGCTATGAGGCATGGGGTCAAGTGAGGGCATTTGCTCCCTACATATTGGCCATCCTTGGTGCCCCATGACAAAGCCCCTGACCTCCATCCTGATTCTGACAATGATGCCCCTGTGGGTAATGGGCTCCTCTTCTTATCACTCCTTCTACTGGGGGCTGCCATTCTATTTAGGCAGACACACAGCAGAAGGGGCGCTGGATCTCAGGTCTGAGGTCCCAGGTCCAAATCTCACCTGTGACACCATCTGTGTGATTTTATTTCCCTGGGCCTCATTTTCCTCATCTTTAAAAATTGAAAAGGCTCTCAGATTGAATCCAGCTCTGACTTTCTAGCTGAGATTCTATCTGCCTTGCTTGTCAATTTGTCAATCACAAATGGCAAGGCTCCTTAAGAGTCAACCCAATATGGCGAACCTTTAATAAACTTTGTTTTACTTTGGCTGGAAGAAGTTTTGAGTTGAATTCATCTGGCAGGACTCAGTGTCTTGATATTTTGGGGTCCCGAGTGCCCCAAACCTCAGCATTTTGGTTCCCTGACCAGGAAGAATTGCTAATCTCAAGTTCTCCTGCCAAGACCAGAAGAGCAGCAGAAGCCACAAAATGACAAAGTGAAAGAGATTTCCAGCCCAAGGCAGCCTGGAAGGCTGACAGGAAGGGTATATCGCACCAGGTGTGGAGTGCAGCACAATGTGGGCTGTGCCACAGCAAGGACAGAACTGGAGCAGGCTTTAAGGCATCACCTGTAGCAGCTGTGGGTCCCAGATTCTTCAACACATAAGCACCAAAGACAGTTTCAGAGGTCAGTGAGAAAACTCTTTCACTTGGGTGAGAATGGAACACAGCAGTCCAGCCCTGACCTCAGGCAGCAGCAGTTTCCATTGTTGGAGCCCTGGCCTAAAACTCCTGGGGGAATTGAGCAGCAGATCTGGATCTTAGCACTGAGTGGCTGCCCTGAGTGCTGGTGTGGTGGAACTGGTGGAGGTTCTGGAGAGGGAATCCTGTGTATAGACCAGAGTGCAGGCCAGGAGAGGAATAAACTCCTCTCCCTTGATTGTGCCACCTTGGAGGAACTGAAAACTTACAGGCCCCCGGAGTATACCCTCCCCTTAACAAAGAACTCAAAAGTCAAATGACTGATTGTGAAGATGCTCAAAAAAGGGAAAAAGAATCAGACAATAGAAGGTTATTTCCTTGGTAAGCAGGTATTTTCTCTCATCCTTTTGTATGAGGAGGAGTGATGAGTGCCATCAGAAGAAGACCTAGGAGTCAGAGCTTCTGCATTCAAAATCTCCAAAGTGGATGTGCAGTGGTCTCAGGCCATGGAAAAGCTCAAAAAGGATTTTGAAAATCAAGTAAGAGAGGTGGAGGAAAGGTTGGGAGGAGAAATGAGAGCGATGCAACAAATCATGAAAAATGAGTCAAGAGCTTGCTAAAAGAGACCCAAAAAATGCTGAAGAAATTAACACCTTTAAAAATAGACTAACTCAAATGGCAAAAGAGGCCCAAAAAGCCAATGAGGAGAAGAATGCTTTAAAGAGCAGAGTTAACTAAATGGAAAAGGAGGTTCAAAATCTCACTAAAAAAATTAGTTCTTTAAAAATGAGAATGAAGCAGATGAAAGCTAATGACTATATGAGAAACCAAGAAATTACAAAACAAAACCAAAAGAATGAAAAAAAAAATGAAGACAATGTGAAATATCTCATTGAAAAAACAACTCACCTGGAAAATTGATCCAGGAGAGACAATTTAAAAATTATGGGACTAATTGAAAGCCATGATCATAAAAAGAACCTAGGCATCATCTTTCATGAAATTATCAAGGAAAACTACCCTGATATTCTGGAACCAGAGGGTAAAATAAATATTGAAAGAATCTACTGCTCACCTTCTGAAAGAGATCTGAAGAGAAAAACTCCTAGGAATATTGTAGCCAAATTCCAGAGTTCCCAAGTCAAAGAGAAAATATTGCAAGCAGTCAGAAAGAAACAATTTGAGTATTGTGGAAATACAATCAGGATAACACAGGATCTGGCAGCTTCTACATTAAAGGACTGAAGGGCTTGGAAAATGATATTCCAGAAGTCAAAGGGACTAGAACTAAAACCAAAAATCACCTACTCAGCAAAACTGACTATAATACTTCAGGGGGAAAAATAGTCATTCAACAAAACAGAGGACTTTCAAGCATTCTTAATGAAAAGATTAGAACTGAATAGAAAATTTGACTTTCAAACACAAGAATCATGCAAAGCATGAAAAGGTAAACAGGAAACAGAAAATCATAAGAGACTTACTAAAGTTGAACTGTTTACATTCCTACATGGAAAGATAATATTTATAACTCTTGAGACTTTTCTCAATATTTGAGTAGTTGAAGGGATTATATACATATAGACAGAGGGCACAGGGTGAGTTGAATAGGAAGGGATAATATCTAAATAAATAAAATTAAGGGGTGAGAGAGGAATATATTGGAAGGAGAAAGGAAGAAATGGAATGGGGCAAATTATCTCTCATAAAAAAGGCAAGACAAAGCTTTTTCAATGGAGGGGAAAAGGGAAAGGTGAGAGGGGAAAAGTGAAGGAAAAAGAGAAGATGGGGATAAGGGAAGGAGGGGTGTGATAGAAAGGAGGGTAGATTGAAGGAAGGGGTAATTAGAATGCATGGTGTTTTGGGGTGGGGGGAGGAGAGAGATGGGGAGAAAATTTATAACTCAAAATCCTATGGAAATGAATGTTGAAAGCTAAAAATAAATAAATAAATTGAAAAAAATTGAGAAGATTGGACTAGATGGTGTCAGAGGTCTCTCCTGGCTCCCTGACTTCATTCTATGATGTCCACTTGTGGACAAATCCTCCCAAAGTGCACAAGAAAAATAACTTCTTTACAAACCAGAATGGGTGTTCATAACTAGGAAAAAGTTAGTAGGGGCAGAGAATGTCTCCAAATGCTTAAAGGGCTTCCATAGGATGGAAGAATCACATTCCAATTTGATTCCATTCAATAAGCAAGTATTTAGTGCCTACTATGTACCAGGCACTGTGGAAGGTAGTGGTCCTTACCCTTGAGGAGCTTACATCCTATGGAGGATGGAGGGGGATTTGGGGGGGAAGGGATTACTCACATGTACAGATAAAAAAGAAATACCATTATATATTAAATGCAAAGATTGTCTGTGGGGGCAGAAAAGAGCATAGCATGTTCCCTGAGGGCAAAAAAAAGGAGTAATAGATGGAAGATGTACAGATGGAGATTTTGGCCCTAGGTGAGGGGAACCTCCTACCAATTAGAGCTGTCTCAAACTAGAATGGGCAGCCCATGGAGGCAGTGAGCTTCCTGTCCCTGGGACTCTTCAAGCAGAGATTCGATGACTGCTGATTAGGGAAGTTGTGGATAGGATTCCTGGACAGGGGCAGGTTGGACTAGTTGACTTCTGAGGCCTTTTCTGTTGGTGCAGTAGAGAGAGCACTAAACATGGAGTCAAAAGACCTGAGTTCAAATTCTGCTCAACCTCCTCCAGCCTCAGTTTCCCCATCTGTAAAATAGGAGGGAATTGGGCTTGACACACTCAACTGTCCCTTTTGGCTTTAAATCTATAATTTTGCTTAGTCCTACTTTGCCCTTTCCCCTCTCCCTCTCTAGTTCCTGGGAGAAAACTATAGACAGATATTTCTGAAACAGTAGAAGTGAGGAAGCTGAATGAGGCCCAGTAGTCTGAGAGGAGACTAGCTAGTACTTAACACTCATGCAGGCTAGTATGGAGCAGTGGAAAGAGCCCTGGTCTGACAGCCATCAGAATCAGGTTGTAGCTCTGTCTCTGTCACTGATTACATAAAACCATGGTCCTCAGTCTCCTTATCCACAAAATGGAGATAATAAACCTTCCCTCCTGGGCTCTCCAGTTACATTGGTGAGAATCCTTTCAAGCATATTAAGCATATTACACTCATTGAAGAGGCCTTCATTACTCTCTATGTTCTCATTATTCACATGAATGACAATGGGTTTATCTAACTGCTTAGTTCACTATGGGTTGCCCTCCTCCCAGGCCCCCTCCATGGGGGCAGCCCAGCAGCAGAGACCTAGAAGGGGAGATGAGTTAGGAAGAGACCCAGCTTTGTCCTCACCACCAAGCCTGCTGGGGAGGAGGGGGAAAGTACAGAGACTGAGTGGCTGCAATCCCCCATGGAATCATGGCCTGCGCCGTGATATAGTATATTACCAGTCCTGATGTAATGTATGTGAAGTACTTTGCAAACCTGAAACTGTTCTTACTGTTATTATTATTCCAGGAAGTGATATTAGAGGAGGGACGTAAAGGATGGGGGTTTTGGGAGATAGCTTGGCATTAGAAGACAGAGGCAGAGGGAGACAGAGACAGTGAGAAAAATGGAAAGACAGAGAGAAACAGAGGCAGAATGGAAACACAGAGATGAAAAAACAGAAACAGAGAAAGAGACACAGAGATAGGATAGACATACACAGACAGAAAGGAAGAAAGAGAGAGAGAGAGAGGGAGAGGAAGAGGGAGAGGGGGAGAAAGAGAGGCAGGGAAGGAGAGAGAGAGAGAAGGGCAGAGTGGTAGGTGCTGAGGGAGGCAGAGCAGATTCCTGCCCATCCCCCTGGGCTTAGAATTGAGGGAGGTGACACCCCTCTCCCCACATCCCTGATTCCAATCTCTTCTCAGTGTCCCTACAGATCTTCCTGGGAATTGGCTGCATTGTCCTCTTCTCCAGCCTCCTCCTGGGCTGTGCCTTCTGTTGGCGCTGGAGACAACCGCGGGCCAAGCTGCCCACCCCAGCTGTGGTTCTGGCCCTGAAAGCTGTGACCCCTAGAGAACCCCTAGATGTGTCTGTCCAGCCTCAATACCAGGCCCTCCAGGCCTGGGAGCCCCCCTCCCAGGTCTCTCCCTCTCCACAACCTCCTTATTTCCCATCTACATTAAAGAAGAAGCGGCAAAGGTCCAGAGCCAGCTCCCTGGGGTGGCTCAGCTCTCCCTTGGCCTCCCACAGCCTCTCTGGTCGCCCCCAGCCTCATCTCAGTTTCTCCTTGGGCTATTCACCAGTGGAGGAAGAACTGATCGTGACAGACATCCGGGCATCGGAAGTGCCCCAGGGTCCCCTGCCTGGCAGAGGATCCTATGTCAAGCTGCACTTGGTCCCTAGCAGGACTGGGCACCGAAAAACAGCCCTGCAACCTTCCGGCCCTACTATGGAATTCCATGAGAGGTTCTGCTTCCAAGGCTGCACCTCCCAGCTTGTGGGGACACAGGTTCTGAGGATGGCTCTCTACAATCGGGACTTCCCCAGACTCAGAAACAACTTTGTGGGTGAAGTGTTCTTTCCCTGTGCTCAGGTGGCCTCAGATTCTCTCTCTGGCTACCTGGTCAACTACACCCGGGAGCTGTCCACCACCAAGAGTAAACAACAAAAGGTCAGGGAGCCATGCGAATCAATAACTTCTGAGAGCAGAACTTCTGCTACTTCTGAGTAGTAGAGCCTACTAGGCCGTGGCATGGGGTGGGGGAGGAGGAAGAAAAATGAGCCTCGGGACCCTTAGGGCTATTTTAGAGTCATCCTCCATTCCTAGGAATCACCCCCATCCTTGGAGATCACCTCCCAGTAATCCAGGTACCCCTCTCACATCCTTAGAACTCATCTCCTTAATCTGGCATTCAGAGATGCCTCCATCCTACACTGATGGCACTCAATCCCCACCTATCACTGATATCGTGAGTTATGAGACTCAGCTGCCATAACTGGATTTCACCTCTATCCTGGTACTCACCTCCATTCCTAATATTCACCTTCAATATCTCTTGCTCTTAACTTCTATCTCTGCTACTTGCCCCTCCATCCCTGGCATTCAAATTTGCTTCCCTTCCTCTACTACTGGTACTTAGTCCCCACTCCATCACTGATACACTCATTTCTGATCTCTACCCCATATCTAGTATTTATACCTACAGCCCTGGGACTCACTCCCCATATCTGGTGATTAGGGCTTCTCCCATCCATGGGAATCAGTCACCCTCTTTGGTACTCACCATTCCATCCTAAGCCTTAGTAGTAATTCCACTCCTATCTTGGGCAGCCAAGTCCTAGAAAAGGCACACTGGGCACAATCTCAGAGTCAGCCTAGAGCTACACTCAACTGACCACCTCATAAATGACTCACCTGTGGTCACATTTGCTTGTCCTCTGCATTCACCTCCACTCACCCTGCCCAGCAAGCACCTCCATCTCCTCCACCATAGGTATGACTCCATGGACATTGCGTCCTCCTACTGCATAGGTGGTTCACAGCTTCCTCACAACTTTTCCCACTGGAGAGATTTCCACCATCCTATTTCCAAAGGAGGCAGGGTCCTGGGATATGGGGGTGTGACTCTGGGAGATAAGGTGGGGAGTTAAGGGCTTTGGTGGCATGGCCACCAGGCTATGGAATGAGGGGCAGGCACTGTAAGAAGGGACTGTGAAGTGAGAGGCAGGGCCAAGGAGTGGAGGGAGTGCAGTCATAGGATCTAGGAGTAGGACTGCAAAGTTTGAGACCGGTAGCGAGATTACTTAAAGCAGAGACAAGGCTGGGCTTAGGTGGGATGGTCTATAGTCGATGGGGGCACCCTCACAATATGAATAGAAATTTTTCTGCCTCTTGCAGAGCAATAACTCCCAGGACTTGTTGGCCCCAGCTCTTGAACCTGCCTGGATTGGGTCCCAGGGCCAGCTCTTCCTCCTCCTTCAGTATCAGGCTTCTGCCCATCGCATCAAGGTGCTGGTCCACAAGGCAGAAAACTTGCACAGCCTGGGTCGACTACCGGGACACCGGGGTATGAAGAAACTGGGAATGGGAAGGCAGGGAGGACCCAGGGTCAAGGGAGGCAAAGAAGGGGCTATGGATTAATTGACCTCAACCCTTGCTCTGGCCCAAATCTAACTCTTCAGACCCCTCCTGATGATCTCAAGGGTGTGAAGAGGGATGAGCTAGCTCTACTAATACAGCTAGTGACCATTTGTTCAGTCCAACAGATCATGATTAAGCACCTACTGTATACCAGGCACTCTTTACCAGTGGATGGTTCCTACAATGACTGAGCTGAAAATATTCTTAGAAACCATCTGCTTTAAACCCCTAGAAGAGTTAACTGAGGCCCAGAGAAGTGACTTGTGCAAAGTCACACAACTACAGTTAAACCAGGATGTGAGACCAAGAATGAATGGCCCTCCTTCCTCAGAGGTCTCCAAACTCTTTAGAGGGCCTTCTTCATCTCTTTCATCTCTCTACCATCCAGACCTCTATCAACGGTGCTGTGGAAAGGCCACAGGATTGATGATGACGATAATGATGATGAATGATGAAGAGCCTACTATATGCCAGGCACCATGCTAAGTGTTTCACAAATATCTAATTTGATTTGGATTCCTGGTACTACCAATAACTTTCTGTAGGACGATAAGCAAATCAATCCCTTCTTTTCTTTGAACCTCAGTTTCTTTATCTGAAAAAATAAGGAGGTTGGACTAGGTCAGGGGTTCTTGAAGGGCCATGATCAGATTTCAGGGGGTCCATGAAGTAGTAAAAAAAATGACAATTTTCATTGACCTCTTACTGAAATTTAGGATTTCTTTCAATGACTTCAGAACATGATTCTGAGAAGGGGTCCATGGGCTTTGGTTGTTGTCCTTCGTCTTTGAAGAGGACCAAAATGACATCACCATTGTAAAGTGAAGTTTCAGTGTGTCCGATTATGGCTGATCAGACCAATACAAGCTTGGAATGCTCTACCAGAGGTTGGGCACAGATAGAATGTTTGAATATTTGGGGTGGATATCCCAAATTTGTGCATCCTTCATTTACTTTGAGTTGTCTCAATTTTGCTTTGCTCAAAGAGCACAGCACCTTTTCTTATGTGGGCACACCATGCTCAGCAGTCTTGTGCCAGTGTGTCCCATGTTGCACAGTCAAATCCAAAGTTCTTGAGCGAGACCGTGAGAGTGTCCTTGCGTCGTTTCTTCTGGCCACCATGTGATTGCCTGCCCCATGAAAGTTCTCCATAAAATAGTCTTTTTGGCAGGCATACGAACAACATGGTCAGCCCATTGGAGTTGTGCTCTCTGAAGCATAGTTTGAATACTTGGCAGTTCAGCTCGAACAAGGACTTCAGTGTCTGGTACCTTATCCTGCCAGGTGATCCTCAGAATCCTCCTAAGACATGGGCTTTATGAAGCTACTAAAAGGATCCTGGTACAAAGATAAAATAAATAAAAAGACAACCTTTCACTCCAAAATTGCTAAGATTGCTATGAGAAGTACCCCCTCAAATGTCCCCTTTCCTGGGGTTAACAACTCATATTTAGGGGGTTCTGTCCTGGATTTTGAAGACCAGAGTTATTTAAAGGGGATGTGACTAAGATGGCTGAGTCGGGTCCTTCACTTGAGAGCCCCCCAAAGTACTGTGTAGATGAGAGAAGATTTGCTCTGTTGGTCCTGAGAGGACTAGCACCAATGAGTGAAATTAATAAGAAGGTTGATTTTGGTGCAAAATGAGAGCTTTCTAACATAGACTGGTTCAGTGGTGGAGTGGTTTATCCTGGGAGGGAGGGAGCTCTCTGTCACTGAAGGCATTCAAATGAAAGCTGATGAATCACTTGTCAAGGGCATTCCTTTGTTGGAAGGTTGGATTTGGTGACTTCTATAGCACCTTCTACTTTGAAGATACTATGATTTTTTAGCTTCTGTTAATGCCTTGGCAGCTCAGAGAAAAACCTCAGTCTGTCCCAGGTTGCAGAACCATCCGTGTCCCCAGCACCCTCCCCTTTCCACCTTTGCTGCCTCATCTCTGTTCTCCATGCTTCTTCTCAGAGCACTCTGTGGTGATAGGCCTGTACCAGGCTGGCCAGCTGCTGGATTCCCAAGAGACTCGGGCTGTGGTGGGATGCAGCCCAGTGTGGAATGCTCCCTTCCTCTTTAGTCTCCCTGCTGGAGACCTGCATGAGCCGAGCCTCTTCCTGCAGTTTACTATAATGCAGGTAAGGATAGGAGGGGGTTTGGGGGAACATTAGGAGAGGCTGCTCCAGCTTCAGAGTCCAGATATCTCATGACCTAAACCATCCGGGGCTTGGGGTCCTTCCTGAAGACAGGCTCTCCCGCTGCCCAGTTATTATTCCTTAGGAATCTAAGTTTTCTCCAGGCAGGGATTTGCACTTAGATTCCATAGCACGGGTTTTCGTTGTCATCCTAGGTATTTTATTTTAGGCATTTAAAATATTATTCTGAGTTGTCCCTAGACAAGCAAAGGGGACCATGACAAAAAAGGTGAAGAACTCTTGTTTCAGACAGAGGGTATGTGTGGGCTAGCGAGCCAAACTCCACATCTGGTGTCTTCTGACACCCAAATCTAACATCTAGCCATGGGATCTTGAGCAGATTGATTCCCCTCTTGGGGAGTCAATGTCCTCACCTGTAAATGGGAGATGGTAATTGTCATCCTTTCTGCCTGGGATGGGTACAGATCCCCTGGGAAGATACTCTGGCAAACTGCTGGGAATGATGGGAAACTCCTCTGGAATGTAGGTAGACACTTGTACTAGATACTTGTGAAATGTCATCATGGCTCCCTGCGTATCTCTCCCTCTCCCAATATCTCTCCCCAGGTGCAAAAACAAGTTAGTTGAAGGGATTCATTATGCAAAGGGTGTTCTCCCTAACCCTACCTCCTGTACTCATCCCTAGAGCCACCTGCTGACCCGAACTCTCACCCTGGGCTGGGTCCGAATTGGTCCAGAAGCCCCACCCACTGGGCGTGCACATTGGTGGCACATGTGCCAACATAGCCTCCAGGAATCTACCCGGTGGCACCCCCTCTGCCCAGGCAAGCCAGATCCTCCTCAGGTCAGTAGCCTCTGGATCTTGGACAAGAAACATTTGATGTTGAAGAAGAAGGTCCCCAAGCAGGAGGGGCTGGCCAGAAGCATCAAGGGATAAAGGACGGAGGTGCTTAGGCAGCCCTCTTCTGAGCCACTAACTGGTGCCTCAGTTGTTTCATCTGTATAATGGATGATCTGCCCTGACCCACCTATCTCAATGGAGCTGAGGATCCTATGGGAAAATGTGCTAGGTACATGTAAGGTCCTCAATAAATCATGATGCATTGGTTGGACATAATCAACTCTCTGAACCAGAGGGTCAAGGAGCTGAGAGTTTCGTCTACTTTAGAGGCCTCACAGTATGATTGTGGGGAAAACACTTTGTGAACAATTAGATAGAACTTAAAACCTTTCTAAGTCACACCTTGCACAAGAGGCCTTTCCAGTCCCTCTGCTTCTGCCTTCTCCTCCCCCTTCCCACTAACTTCCATCTACTCTTTGTATGTACCTAGTTAAGGCATTGTCTCTGTGTGGGACTTTTTGCTTCTTGGGGGCAGGGACCACGTTTTTGCCTTTCTTTGTATCCCCAGCATTTAGTATACTGCCTGACACATAATAAGTGATCCATAAATGCTTGTTGACTGACTAAAGAACTGTAAATCTAAGACCACTTCAAAAACCTTCAAATGTGAATTATTCGTCAATCCCTATTAACTTCCATACTCCATCCAGACATTATCTTGGTACCTTTGATCTTCACTGTTCCAGGCTAAACAGCCAACCCTCAATCCTCTGGTTTTCAAGGCTAGTACTTGGAGGAGTGGAAGAGGGACTGACTAGCTTCTCTCTGTGACCCAAAGGCTATCTTAGACATCATGGATAGAATTTACAAACTGGAAGATTTAGGCTCCTTCTCTAGGAAAACTTCCTAACCACCAGAGCAGTCCAAGGGGCCACTTCCAGGGGAAATGACTTTTCCATCACTGAAGGTTTGCAGAAAAAGACTGAGTGAACTCTTGTCTAGCATGGGCTAGCGTCTATTTCAGGTAGAAATGGATCCTTGCCAGGATGCAGATTGACTTAGAAAACCATCAATTAACATTATCTATGTTGTACCATTTAAAAACTTATTTTGTTAGATAGTTCTCAATTACATTTTAATCTGGTTTGAGGTCCACTTGGGAATTTTACAGGCTGATGTTGTGACTAGGTTCTGATACACTGTGATTCCAGGGACCAGATTTCTTTCAAGCCTTGTCACTTCCTCAAGGGAGTGGAAGGTAGCCAGAAGAGCTAGCAGGACTGAGGGAGGGGATAATGGTCTCTAAAGAAATCTTGGGCAGCCAGGTGGTGCAATGGGTGTAGCACTAGACCTGAAGTCACAAAGACCTAAGTTCAAAGCTTGAGTCAGAGATGTTAATACTACTAGATCTATATCCCAAAGAGATCAAAGAAAGAGGAAAGGTACACAAATGTACCAAAATATTAATAGCAGCTCTTTTTGTGGTGGCAAAGAATTGGGAATTGGAGGAGTACCCATCAACTAGGAAATGTTTAAGCCAATCATTGTATGTAAATGTAATGAAAAACTATTGTGCTTTAAGAAATGATGGTGATGGTTTCACAGAAACCTGGGGAAATCTGTATGAACTAACTGATTCAGAATGAAATGAGCTGAACCAAGAGAACAATTTAAATAGTAACAACGGTATTGTAAAAACAGCTTTGAAAGACTTAGGAACTCTGACCAAAACAATGACCAACCACAATTCCAGAGGACTTATGATGAAATATCTACTTACCTCCAGATAGGGAGGGGGTGAACTCAGAGATCAGGTTGAGGCATATTTTTTAAGACATGACCAATGAAGGGATTTGTTTTGCTTGACTACACATTTGTAGCTGAGGTTTTGTTTTTCTTGTTTTCTCAGTGGGGGAAGGGGGAGAGAATTCAAACCTGAAGATAAAATCTAATTTGATTTAAAGAAAAAAATATAAGTTCTCAGACTTTAAAGGTCATCTAGTTCAGATGAGGAAACTGATGCCCAGGAGAGTGACTTGGCCAAAGTCACTCCAGGAAGTACAGAGCTGAGATATCAACCCAGATCCCAAGGCTCCAATATCAATATTCTCTTCCCAATTCCAGTCAAGGCACCTCCCAGGTGCTTTTGAATTGTGATGGTGGAAAAGACTTTTGAGAGTCCCTTGGAAAGCAAAGAGATCAAATCAATCAATACTTAAAGAAATCAATTCAGGTTATTCACTGGAAGGTCAAATACTGAGGCCAAAGCTTAAGTACTTTGGCCACATAATGAGAAGATGACTCTTCAGAAAAGACCATGATGTTGGGAAAGACTGAAGCCAAAAGGAGAAGGGGAAGGCAGAGGATGAGGTGGAGAGATAGTGCCTCAACAGCAACAAACATGAGCTTGGACAGACTTTGGGAGAAGTGGAGGATAGAAGGGCTGGGTACGCTATAGTCCGTGGGGTCACAAAGAGTCAGATGTGTGAGCGACTGAACAACCAAAATCCCTGACCAGCGGGCCATTTAATCTTTGTTTGAAAACCCTTTATTAAGAGGACCCTCACTGTCCAGCACAGGGCCCTTTCTACTCTGGAATTTCCCTATTAAGGTTTTAATTTTTTTCTGACATCAAGCTTAAACTTGCTTCTGCAATTTTCATTTGTTTATAGTTCTGCCCTCAGAGGTCAAGCAGACAAGGCTAGGCCCTCTTCCATAGGACAGCAATGGTGTCCTTCTTCACAAACTTACCCTGGGTCCTTACCAGCATCAACTGATCATGGGATGGTAGGAGTGAGACAAGGGGTAGGATGGGAATCTGCATTTCTTCAGGGGCTCAAAGGAACTGAACAGGATGGTACGGGCTTATGCCTGGGAAGAGAATCACTCTAACTGTGGCATAAGTCTTAGGGGAATTTTAGGGATACAGGAGACAATCAAAGGATGAAAACCACCTGGTTGGACTATGTTTTTCTTTGATACTTTAAATACTTTTTTATTGATATCTTTTGTTTTTACATCACCTTCATTTCCAAATAAAACCCTTTCCCACCCCCATCCAAAGATCTATTTGTTACCCCCCCTCCAAATATAATATTTTTAAAAGTCTTTCAGGAAATTAAGCAACATCTCACCTGAGTGTCACCATACCTGGAGTACCCCATACCCAGAATCCCCTTCTTCTGCACAGGATGGGGGGAAGTGCATTTTCTTAGCTTTTCTTTTTCCCCAGGGACTGCTTTGCTCACAATTACCAGCATTCTGTTGTTTCATTTTGGGGGTGTTCTCTATTTCAATCATTGTAGCTACTGAGGACGAATCTTCCTTCATGTTGATCAGTTCAGGGGAATCTTCGCGATTACCTGTCCCTGAAACATTCTCCTGAATTGATCATCTCTTTTCCTTTGTGAAATCCAGGATGGCTAGGATGGCAGAAATGACCAGCTGGTCACAGCAGCAGAAGAGATCAAGTATGTTTGAGTCCCAGGCCCGAGGGAGGCAAACAAGCTCAGGAATGGAGAGGGTGCTCCTGGATGTGTTCCTGTTATCTTCCCCTCTAGAACAGAAACTTCTCGATTTCACTAGCAGCTAACACAAAGCCTGGCACGTATTAAATAATTGCTTGTTGATTCACTGGTCAGTTACTTGTAATGGAAAGTTGACTTAGAAGACGAGGTTTCTAATCCTGACTCTTCTGCTTGCCACCTGTGAGACCTTGGACCAGTCTCTGACCTCTCAGCTGCAAAATGAGGAGATGCATCTAGCAGAAGTCCTTCCCTTCTGGCTCTTAATTTGTTTTCTATGATCCTTGAGTCAGGGATGAGAGATTAGATGATTTTAGAAGGCAGCATGTAATCGGGAAAAGAAGTCTGGATGGAGTCAGATGGTCTGAGTTCTAATCCTACCTTAGACACTTACTAGCTGTGTCACTTTTGACAAGTCATTTACCCTCTGTCTCAGTTTCCTTATCTGTAAGATGGGGATATCATCTCCCCCACCAAGTTGTAGTGAAGAAAGTGCTTGGTAACTATTAAGACAATATGCAAGCAGGTATTATTATTTTCATAGGGATTAGTAAAGAAGAAAGTCCTGGGGCTGGAGACAAAGGGCCCTTGGACCATTTCTGAGGAAGATCTGGAGCCCTGGCAAATTGAAGTGAAATCAGATTCCTGAGCAAGTCCATGGCCGGTACCTGCCAATTCCACTCCAGACTATTCCAGTAAGATCCCTCCAAGTCTGGTCTGTCTTGAGGCCAGGAAAGAATGTGACTGAACCCTTTCTGCAACACCCCCTGCAGCTAAGGAAGGCTGTAGAACTCCTGGGTTTGCCAGTGGAACCTCAGTTTAGCTGCAGGGAGAATGGAAGGAGGAATGTCACTGAGCAGGCCTAGCCTTGGCATGATTCTAGGAAACTTGGGGAAGATTCCTCCCCCATTGACTCCTCCCCAATCCTCCTTCATGCTGGTGGAGGCCTGAGATTGCTTCACCCCAAGGAGAGAGCTGAGGCTTAGAAAGTGCATCCCTCTAGGGGAGGGAACTCAGAGATTGAGAAATATCCGGCGCAAGGGTTCTTAACCCAAGGTCCATGAACTTAAAGTAAACATTTTTATAACTATTTCAGTATAATTGGTTTCCTCTGTGGTCCTATGTATTTTATTTAATGTATTTGATGCCCTAATTCTGAGAAGGGATCCATAGGCTTGCCCAAAGGCAAAGATCATCAGACTTGCCCGAAGGGTCCATAACATAAAAAGGTTAAGAATCCCTTCCCCTGCACAGGGTTGGTGAAGGATCCCAGAGGCTTTCCTGGGCCCTGTTCTGATGGGAGAGGGAGATAGAGAACAGAGTCCTGAAGGCCCAGGGGAGCAGAAGGAAAAATTGTGGCATAGAGAAAGAGGCATACACACAAAAAAAGTCTTAACTTCCCCTGGACTTCCTGAGCTAAGGGCTAAACTTCTTGCTATAGCCTATATTCTCACTGATCAGTCTCACCAGGGGTCCCCCTTCAGGCCTTCTTCCCGTCTCTCTTAGGATACTGAGGAGGCCCTCCTAAGTATCATCCTTTCCTGCCTCCCTGAATCTCAGAATCTCAAAGTTGGGTGGAACCTCAGAGGTCTTTTAGTTAGGGACCCCCTCTTCTCTGTTAATAACTGGAACACTTTCTGCCCAGAGAGTGGGTACTTTCCCAGCATATCAGCCCAGGAGAGAAGCAGGGGGTTGGGAATCAGTACCCTACCACAAGCTGCCAAAAAGAGGGGGCCCTCCAAGAACAGGAACAGGGTGCCCCCCAAAAGGGGGAGCTGCCTCTTTGCAAATCCATCCAGTCCAGAGTGGGGGTGATGTAGCTGCTGACAGTCCCAGGGAGGAGCTCTGTTTCTCACCCCCCATATCTAATCTGTTGCCAAAGCTTATGCCCCCTTTTCTCTTCTGAAGCTGCCCCTCACTCTAGTGCAGACCTTCATCACTTCACACTTGGACTATTGCAACAGCTGCAGGTGGGATCTGCCTGCATCCATTCTCCATGCAGCCACCAGTGAAGTCCTGAATGCAGACCTGACTAAGTTACTCCCCTACTCAATAAACTCCAATGGCTCCCTATTGCCCCCAGGTTCAAAAACAAAATACTGTATTTGGCATTCATCATGTGCCTCCCATCCTACCTTTCTAGTCTTCTTCCACTTTACTCCTTTTGGTCTAGTGATACTGGCTTTCAGCTGTTCTAGGGATAAAATACTCTGTCTCTTGGCTCTGGGCATTTTCCATGCCTGGAATGTTCTCCCTCCTCATCTCTGCCTCCAGGAAGCCTTTCCCAAACTCTTAATTTTTCTGGCTTTCCTCTCTCAATTGTTGGAGAACCTAGACTGGGTTTTGCCACCCTAAGGCAAGTCATTTCCTTGTTCTGGGTCTCGATCACCTCATCTATAAAATGTCAGGGATGGATCAAATAGTATCTATGGTCCCTTTTCATTATATGTAGAACCAATGACTTGTTGATTCAAACTGGATTAAACCTTGACTTTTCTGCATGACTGGGAGCAAGCTCCCATCCCTCCCAAGTAAAACCACCAAGCAAAACCACCAAGCATGATGTCATCTCTGTCTTGGGGCTATGTTTGGGAATAGCCTCAGACCATTCTTCTAGTAGGATGCTGGGTAGATCCAAGGGTCAGGCAAGACCATAGAGGATTGGATTTGGAGTATGACTGGGGATACTGGGGAGAGGGACTGGTTCTTACCTGCTCCACTGGTGACTTCTTGGTCCCCTGATCCCCAGAACTTCCCTCTGGCCACTCCCTGAGGGGCTGCCCTGCCTTGCTGGTCCTTTCCCGCCTCTCCCCAAACAGATCCTGCAACTGAATTGTAAAAGAAGGATAGGGCTGAATGGGGAGACTGCAGTTAGTTGTTTGGGTGATGAGGGCACCCCCAAGACCAGCTCTGAATTCTCTACCCAAAGGGACTCTCTATAAGGAGCCAGGATTTCTGGCTACGGTGGGGCTTGGGGATAGGAGACATCATTTATGTCAGCCCCATTGTGGAACTATTCAAAATGTACTGGTAATCCCTGGAAGTGTGGGCAACTTGGTCTCTGATTTCTTATTCCTCTTTCTGGGCAGGCTGTCTTTCAGTCCACTGTAGCCAGGGAGGCAAGTGTGTCTGATTTCTTCCTTCGTGGTAGGTTGGGAGGGGTTAAGTCTGTTCTCCCTCTTGGGAGCCTAGAAGGCCAATGCTGAACTAAGAAGGGTTAAGTTCTAATGGGGGCATTTCAGTCTCTATATCAGGTCCTCGGGGAGACTACTTCAGAATGAAGCCTTATAGGAAAGGCCAGCTGGAGCCAGAAAGCCCTTTGCCTTCTCCCCCAGCCCCATGACTCCTCCACCTCCAAGCAGGCCTGTCCCCTACCTGCTCAGTCACCAGCCGATGCTGCTGTTTGACCCGCTCAACATCCCTCAGGTCACTCCGGGCGGCTCGGCCCCCCTTTGGGGCATGCTTGTTGGGACCCTTGGATTGACGATCACATGATCACAGATTTACAGCTGGGAGGGTTCTTATGGGGCACTGAGCCAACCCCTGTCCCCCCCTTCAGTTAAAGCTAACAGATGAAATGACCTGCCCATGTCCCATGAGGCAACTAGGTGGTAAAAGGGATAGAGAGTCTTGGAGTCAGGGAAACCTGAGTTCAAATACTCCCTCAGACTGTACTAGCTGTGTATCCCAGGTCAGGTCATTTAACTCCTCAGTCTCAGTTTTCTCATCTGTGAAATGAGAATAACAGCACTGACATCATAGGGTTGGTGTGAGGGTCAGGTAAGATGGCACACCTAAAACATCACATGGTCATTATCAGCAGTAATGAGCGTCTCAGGAAGGATGTGAGCTCAGGTCTAGCTGACTCCAAGACCTTTGGTGTTCTAGCCATTGCTCTACCCAGCTACCTCCTGGGGAGAAGGCAGAGAGACCAATGAAGGGGGTGGGTGCTGGGACCATCAAAGGCACTTGAGAGCCTGATCAATCCATTCCTGTTCCATGCTGTTCCCTCCTATCCTACTGCTGGCCTATCCTTAGATCCTGGAAGGAAAAGTTTGAGACATTCCTGGTCTGGGAGGAGGGACCCCAGTGCTCTGAGTGGGGAAAGAAGACACTCACCTCCATAACTTTCTGAAGCTGCCTCAGTGCCTGTGGTTTCTCCTCTGCTGGTTTGGAAGATGCTTCCCAACCTGGAGACATGCCAGGGCCCAGAAGCTAGAAGCTTACAGTCCATCCAGGTCAGCCCCTGCCCCCCATCCCGGCCCTGGTCACCCTCTGCCCCTCATCCCAGCCCTGGCACTGCCTGCCCAGGGGGGACTTAGGTCAGGGAAGGGGCCAAGAAGAGACATCCACACCCTCAGAGAAACAAGGATCCTGAATTATCTCAAAAGGAGTGATAGAGCCTGATTTGTAAGTGATGTAAAAACCCATGTCCATTTGCAAAGCATATGCAAAACAGAAAAGTCTATGGCCCAAGAGCTGCTCAGGAACCAGGAGTCAGGGTTCTCATCCTCTTGGTACAACCTTTCTGAGCCATGTTAGACAAGTCACAGTCTCTCTGGGCCTCAGTTTTCTTAAAAAGCAGTTGATCCTTTTTGGCTCCAACTCACTATGGTTCTATAAGACTACAAACCATTGCCAATAAAATTCTGCTCAGGCATTGCACTGAAAATGGATTCAGTCTCCTCTCCCAGCCCCAGGCAGAAATCAAGGGGAACTCACCTTGAAGCACTTTGTCCAGTTGTTCCAGAAAGGCATTACAGTGAGTGCAGTGACCCTGGGGAACCCCCTCCCAGCCAGCTCGAGGGCCCCTCTTCAGTTCTTCTGGAACCAACTGACTGAAGCCCGATGGGGAGGTAAGGGGCAGTTTCTAGGTATGGGGACATTGGCATTCCATGAACCATCTTGTCAAAGCCACTTTGGGTCAGTTTCCAGTAACTAAGTAATTTGAGCCCAAAATCAATCTATGTTTCTGAAAATTCTCCTCTTCAACCTGTAGAGTAATTCCATCCCTGTCCCCACTCCTGTCCCTTTGGCCAGTCCCCCCACCCCAATCTGGCTCCAGTCCCTGGCCCTACTCCCTCCCCTACAGTTGTGTCCTTGACAGCTACCTTAAGCAGGGAGGAGGGTGTCATCTCTGTCTGCCCCTGCTCAGAGGCCCTTGGGGTCTGGAGCTCCCTCAGTGCTTTCTCCCTGTAAACATAGATTTTCATTTAAAATTTCAAATGCCCAACTGCTCTAGTAAAGGCTCACAGCCTTCCTCCTCCTCAGGGTTTCTAAATGGTAACTGAAAAATAGCCTGAGGAACCAGTGCATCAGGTCCTAGTGGTCCTAATAGTCATTACCAGCAGCGTAACTTTAGAGATCATCTCTAGCATAACTTGGAAAAACTGAGGTCCAGATTGGTGAACACTATCCATAGATGAATCCCTAACCCCAGGCACAGATAGACCCTTAGATCAGCCACTCATACAACCCTTAATCCTGGCCTCATTTTCCTTGTCTGTAAAATTGAGAGGGTTGGAATAGATGTCCAGCACTCAATATATGAGCCTACCTAGGTCACTTCCACCAGGCAGCTCCTTCTAAAAGAGTGAGAGGAGGGGCCAGCAAGGGAGAGCTGAGATCATTCTCCATTACTCCAGTCCCAACTGTCCAAAGACGACCATGCTACACCACCTTCCACAATCCTAACTCTTGTGAGTAACTGTCTCTAAAAGCTGGCTGGTTTAGTTAAGGGTCATCATGTTGGAGCCAAGGTTAAGGATCGGTCTATGCTTAGGCTTAGGGGTCAGTTTGTGGATGGAATAAGGCTCCAAAGTACATGGAGAAGCTGACTTTCTCACATAAGACTGAACCAAAAATCACATGCTAACTCCTGGTCCCATATTTCATGTGTACTTGGGAGCATGAGGGGGACTTTGGAGGAGATGCTAGGCCTGAGAACTTGAGGAGTGTGGATTCCTTGCATACTGGGGCTGACTGGGCTCTCTTCAGATCAAGTGTGAAAGAAGGATGTGAGCCCCTCTGGCGCAGATCCTCCCTCCCTCCTGCCCCACACCTCCTTTCTAGTCTCTGGTGCCAGTGCATAATGCCCTGGGGCTCTTGGACCAGTGTGTGCCTGTGAGGCAAGGCTGCTCAGAGCAGGTTTGTTCTAGGCACAAGGGGAATGCAGACAGTTCCTTCTCTGTGCCTGGAACCCTTATGCTGACCCCTACCCAGGAACACTCAGGATGTGCCAATTTTGGCTGGAGCCCCTTTTCTTTCCCAAGAAACAGGAGAGGCCTTGGGGGCAGGGATAGGACAATGCCTGTTCTGTAGCTTCCCAAGACCAAGAACCACTTTTCCCCATTAGATAAGGAACTCTCTAAGGGTAGAGACCGAGTGTCCAGACCTCTTTGCCTCTATTCACACAGTACCTAGTCCTGGGTCCATGATGCAGATGGATCAAAGCATTAGCTCTCTGGCCATCCTATCACCTACCCACCTTCACTTCCTTCTCTACCCTTGATTCTTCTAGAAAGAAGAAACCTTCCCAGCCTTACCTCAGACAGATGATGAAGAGGCAGCCCTCTGCTTCCACCACCCCAGATCTTTGGCTCTAGTAGGAAAAGAATCTGCTGGCTCTGTGTTCTGTGTCCCCCTGGGAATGAGGAGGTGCCCATAGGATACAGTGTGTCTGTGTGTGTGTATGTGTTTGTGGGTGAATGTGTCTGTGTGTCTATGGGTATCTATGTGTGGGGTGGGGGTAGGAGGACATTGGCTCCTGAGAAGCATGGTTTCTATGCCCTTTGGGGTTAGGTTAAAAGAATTGGGATTGTTTAGTGTTGAGAAAACTGAAGAGAATGAGTGTTGGATCAGAGGACCTGAGGTCCAATCTTGTCTCTTCTACCTGTGGTCAACTAGAATCTAAGTACACATCCTTCAGCCTCTCTGGACCTCAGTTTCTCCATCTTTAAAATGGAGTGATTATATTAGTGGATCTTTCAGTTCCTTTCCAGTGAGGATCCTATGACAGCAGCAACCTTCAAATATCGGAAGGCTTTTACATGAAGGAAGGAGGAAAAACATCCTGACTCTCCCTACAATTAGAGCCAGTGGGCAGAAGGAAGATTTGGCTAAAGCTTAAAAGAAATTTAAATATGTTTCTCACAATTTTGAAAATTCCCTGAGTTGCTCTAGTAAGTGGCAAGTCTGGAGGAGCACTCCTGGGATAGCCCTGGAAGCTCCTGCCCTGAATGGAAGGCTGGGTTTCTGTGTCCAGATGCTGCATGGGAGAGGAGTGAAGAAAGGAGAAAGGTACTGCCTGTTGGGGCTTTTCTATGAGCAGAAGCAGCTTAACTGACTGGCCTATCATCCCTTTGGAAGGCAGAGAACCTGGCCCCAGGTACTGCAGAGAGAGGGGCAGTTTGGCAGGGGCAGGCCTCAGTGGGTAGCATAGGAGAGATGAACCAAAGCCCTCTTTGTCCTTTCTTGTCTCCCTGGCCTGTCTTCCTTTCTCTCCACCCTCCTGGGCTGAGTCAGTGGCCCCAGTTCCTTACTTCTCCTCCAGCTTCTGCTGTAGAGATGACACCAGGAGCTCCAGCCTTAGGTTTTCCTGTCTGCTCTCCCTGAGCTAGAGAGAGAAAAGAGGGTGAGCAGGTGGGCCAGGGGCCCAAGAGGGCAAGAGCATTTAACCTTCAGGCCCACCTCCCCTTGCCTCCACTTCCTGCCATGCCAGGTACCAGCTTGGAATAAATGACCCTGATGCCCTCCTCATGAGGGAGTCTCTCCTCTTTGGGCTTTATTTTCCTCATCTGTAAAATGGACAGACAGATATCCCATGGGCCCTCCTGATCTCCCTAACATCCATGCCATACTGTGGAGGCCAGACTTCTCCCAATGCCCTTCCACGTAATCCTTTGGAATGTCGACTCCAACCTCATGCTCTCCCCTCTGTCTGGATGCCTGCCTCTCTTCCATTCGAACCTGGCTAGTTCAGTCACACTTTGTCTTGCCTTGAACCACACCCCACATGACCTTCTCTGAGCCCCTCCAGACATCAGATTCTACAAAATCCCTGAAACTTTGAGGCATTTGGATATAGTAGATTGGATTTGAAGTCAGGAATACTTGGGTTGGCTCCCCACCTCTGACACTTAACTAGTTGTGTGACCCAGGGAAAGTCACTTAATCTTGTTGATCACCTGTAAAATGGGAGTGACCCAGACCACAGGACTGTGATGAGGATATTGAGGAGAGGTAAAGCACTTCATGAAAACCAATGTGCTATGTAAATGTCAGTTAATCCCGCTTCCTTTATTCTTATTTTTATTATTGTGGCCACAGGGACAACAGAATTGTTCTCTTATCAGCTCCTGTTTCTCTCTTTCTAAGTAGACTAAGAGTTTTCCCAAGGACAAGATCTGAGGCCTCTCCCCCCCAGCTCCCATCTCTTGGCTCCCACACATCACTGGAGACCCAGGAGGTCCCTGGAAAGACAGTGACTTGAAGTGTAGGACTCAAGATGTCCACACATGGCCAGAGAATATGGAAATGACCCACCCCAGGAGCAATGCTGCCAAGCCCCTGGGTTCCCAGCCCTGTCAAGGAGCTTTGGAAAAAAGGAGAGACTTCCTCACCCCCACAACCCTGGAGGTGCGTTCAAGTGTAAATGTCTCCATTTTGTAGAGGAGTCGGAGAACTTAGGTAATTTGTTGGTGGAGTAGGAATTCAAACACAGGCCCTACGACCCCAAACCCAAGGTTCCTTCCACTTCACTAAATTGTCTCAAGGGAACTTGAAGAAAGATGAGATCTCTGGGGAAGGAGCAGGGCGGGGGTGACTCCAGAACCAGGGAAAGGGTTGTCTCTTGGATGTTTTTCTGGTCAGTCACCCAATGTAGCAGTTCCTTGGCTCCTGCCTGCCTGCCCTCTGATTCCCCAAACCATCCCATGCCCACTCATCTCACTTGGGTCTCACAAAGGTCCAGTCATCCCTCCCCAAGGTTTGGAACCACATGGAGCCCTGCTTCTTGAGGGGGAAGTTGCCCAGCTTAGGATAGAGATTTTGGAAATGCAGAGGCATGGAGGGGGCAGGGAGAGTTGGGAGTACCTGATTCTCAGCAGTCTCCAACCCCTGTTGTCCGGAGTCCCGGGTGGTGAGCAGAAGAGCCTGGAGACAGACAGACACAGAAGGACAAAGTCTGAAGACAAGCTGACCCAGAAGAGGAGTTGACTCTAGCTAGTGGTGAATCTGTCAGGATCTCAGGTACACTGATGGAAGAGAGTTGGTGTGATGAGGAAGCCTTTTAGGTATCATTGCGTCTGCCTCCCACCTCTCAGGATTCTCCTCTGACTGATTCAGCTTGGATTGAACTCCTTTGGGAAGATTTGGGTGATCTCCTATGTCCTAATGGCTAAGATTCCTTGGTGTGACTCCTGGAATGGGAATCCCTTAGTTTCTTGGAGAGGCATCATGGTACAGTGGAAAGTGTGCTAGATATGAAGTCAGATCTTGTCCCAGACACTTATTAGCTGTGTGACTTTGGACAAATTATTTAATCCTTCTGGGTCTCAGTTTCCTCTATAAAATGAAAATGGTTGGAGTAGAAGGCTACTAATGTCCTTTTCAGTTCTTAATATAAGATTTTATCTGAATTCCTACAGAATATAATCAGATTCCCAGGTCTGAACTGTTCTCTAATTGATATATCTGTGGACCTTGTCTCCCCAACCAGATTAGGAGCTTCTTGGGAAAAGAAACCCTTTATCTCTTCTAGTCTCAACAAGTATAGATGAGTATGGAACTCAGTGAAAATAAGTTGAACTTGACTTTGAAATTAATGGTGGTTGATAGAAACTGCATTGTCTAGGGTTCAGAGACTCAGGGGATCTGAGACTCGAAAAGGTCTTGGGCCTTGTCTTCATCCCCTAAGGGAGGCCCCAGAATTCATCTCTGTGATCCACCATCATGTTAGCTGGGGTCTGAGACCTCTAAAAAGAGGACTCTTCCTCTGTCCAAGGTCTTGATTCTAGGACCACTAAGTGGGTGCTCCTTGATAGATTGTCTAGGATTGACCCAATTGATTCCTTTTAGGTATCCTTTTAGGAGTGCTCCCTGGGAAGAAGACCCAGGACAAGATACCCTCTCACACCCAGAATCCCAGGACCCTACCTTGTGTTCTGGCTTCCTCAGTTTCAGTTCCTGAAGCTCCTGCAAAGAAATCCTCATGTTCTAAAAGGTTGGGCTGGGAGGAGAGAGCAGGAGGACATGAACCCTGGACCTTAGACCTTTCCATCCCCAACTATCCTCAAGGATGTCCTCCAGAGTCAGGGGCTGAAGATTTGAGGGTGTGGGAGTGAGTGAGGGAGAGAAAGACCAACTGAGGACCAGCAATATACCCAGGAAAAAAATCTTGTGGTTAGTAGGTGGGCAGGGTCCCTTACTGAGGCAAGGTTCTGAAGGTGCTGCTCCTGCTCCTGCCCCAACATTCTCTCCTTCTGCAGCTGCTGTCTTAAGATTTCTGCATCTGACAAGGACCCAGGAGCTCCTGCTTCCTGGCTCCCTTGAGTATCTCTCTGAAATGGCTGAAGCAACTCTGGTACCTGAGGGCTGAGAGGGAGAGAGGATTCCAGTGAGTTTCTCCCACATGGCATTCAGAGGTACCACCGGAGCTGGCAGTGATATGGATGATCCACTCTTTTCCATCTCCCTGAACATACATAGTGCACACATGAGAAGAATAGGAAAGAGACCCCCAAGAAGCTCATAGCCCACTAACAGAACCAATCCAATCAATGAATGCTAGAGGTGGAGAAGTGGATACAGTGCCAGGCCTAGAGTCAGAAAGACTCATCTTCCCAAGTTCAAATCTGGTCTCAGACATTTCCTAGTTGTGTAAGCCTGGACGAGTCACTTAATCCTATTTGCCTCAATTTCCTCATTTGTAGAATGAGCTAGAGAAGGAAATGGCAAAGCACTCTAGGATCTTTGCCAAGAAAATCCCAAATGGCATTAGAAAGAGTTGGACACAACTGAAATGACCAAACAACCACAGGAGAAGGAAGGAAACTTAGAATCATTTAGTCCAACTGCTTCATTTTACAGATAAGGAAACTGAGGCCTAGAGATCAAGGAATAGAAGCTACAAAGAGGCAAATTTAGGCTTGATATCAGGGAAAACTTCCTAACAAATAAGCAATGATCCTTAAACTAGGTGAACTTAAAAAAATTGGTTAGCTATTTCAATATAGTTTTCTTTATAATTCTGTGTATTTTACTGTATGTATTTAACAATATGATTCAGCAAAGGGGACCATAGGCTCCATGACACACAAAAGGTAAAACCCCCTGAATTTTGGGGGCATCCTAAAGATGGGTGGCCTCAAGAGGTCCAGATCGCTTTCCCACAGGAAGCAGAGGCTGGATGACAACTTGTCTGATGGGACAGCGAGGCCATTCTTGTTTAGGAATGGGTCAGACTAGGGGGCCTCTGAGGTCCATCCTGTCAGGTGACTTGCTCAAGATCACTTGGAGAGGCAGCATGATACTTATTCTCTCTTGGTTTCCTTTTCCTCATGTGTCAAATGGAGAGGAGCAAATGAGCTAGCTCATCTACAGAAAGGGCTCTGTAAAGCAAGGAGAGCGGCAAGAAGGGGATATGGTCTTCACTTTTTCTGTGTCCCAGACCCCTGGGCAGTGTCCAGAGAAGCCCAAGGACCCCTTCTCAGAATCATGCTTTTAAAGGCATAAAATAAAACACAGAGTATTACAAAGGAAAGCAAAGGTCAGTGAAGACAAAGATGAAAATGTTCTTTTTTTTCCATCCAGGTTCATGGACCTCTGGAAATCTCTCCAAGTTCACAGATCCCTTGGTATAGTGGAAAGAACCTTGGATCAAGAGGATCTGGGTTCAAGTCCTGTTGTTGATGCTTTCTACCTGTGTGGTCTCAGTTTCATCTGTAAATGAGAAGGGTTGGACTCTGAGGGGCCTTCCTGCTCCACATCTATGATGCCCAGCATGCAGTCATTGTTTAATAAGTGCTTGTTGACCGACTGACCGACCAAGGGCAAATTCTTCCCTTTTATATGTTCCTTGGGAGAATGACTTCTTTCCTCTAAGAACCTCCGTTTCCTTGTCTGTAAAATAAAGTGCGTAGCCTGGATGGCCTCTAGGGTTCATTCCAACACTAACCCCGGGCCGACTTCAGCTGTTGTTAATAGTAGAGTCAGGACCACAGCTGATGTTCCACAGCTACCACCTGGTCATCTAAGAATCCTTCTGTTATACCAACCTACCCCCTGGTGGAGACACAAGGTGGTGCACACAATCCAAACAATTGATTCAGGGATTATCATTCCTGCTTGGCTCCAGCAGCTGCATTTAGGATGGATGGAGGGGAGTGGGGTGGGGGAAGATTGCTAGGAGAAAACTGGGAACAGACAAAGCTGTCCAAGGTTTAAATACCAAACCCAGGCTGCCTTCCTAGCACCGTTGTTATGACTGCTGTTCGTCCTTCCTTCTGCTAGTCACTAAGGAGACACTACAAATCCATCCATTAAGGGTCTGATATCAGGCTTACCTCCTTCTCCCTGTCATATCTAGTGTGAACCACTTGCCTCTGAGGCACAGCCTCATCTGCCAAATGAGAAGGTGACACTAGATGATTGGGCTCAGGAGCCCCTGAGGTTCTGGGAGGCAGCATGGGACATACAACAGAAAAGAGTGAGTCAGCTCCAGGTCTGTCGCTTACTACCTGTGTGACCTTAATGAAGTCACTTAATCTCTATGAGTCTCAGTTTGTAAAATGATGCCCTTTGAGTCCCCTTTTAGCACTAAATCTATGATCCTATGTGGTCAGAAGAGCATGATAATGGCAGGCAGGGGCCAGGGAAGCATGAGGAACAATAAATAAAGATGCCCTCCCTCATCCTATTTTCAGTCATTACACCTGATTTATGATTATTTGCATCCTGTGTTTCTAATTTATTTTTCCACAAGTACTTTCATTTGATTCCCTCAAAACTCCTGTGAGGTAGTTAGGGCAAATGCTATTGTCCCCCTTTTACCAATGAAGGAACTGAGGTCCAAAGAGGGAAGAGACTGAGAAACAAAGAGGAAGACGTCCTGGAGCATTCAAGGGTACGCTGTCACATGTGTGCCCTGTGGGGCCGCAAGAGAAGCAGGAAAAAATGGAGTCTTGTATCCAAAAGAAGTTGGGATAGTGACTCTGGGTTAATCCAGAATCAGAATTGTCTAGAGTTAGAAGGTATCTCTGCCACCATCTAGTCCAACCAGGACAAGAATCCTCTCTACTACACCCCTGACAGGAAGTCATCCAGCCTTTACCTGCATATCACCAGTAAAGGAGGGATCTGGTACGTCCCAAGGCATCCCTTCCTGCTCCTCTATGGACAGCTCTGATTGTTAGGACAATTGTCCTGACCTCAAGCCTAAAGTCACCTCTTTACAACTTCTCCTTGTTCTTGGTTCTGCCCCTTGGGATCAAGTAAAAAAGGCAGCTGTCACTGAGTCTTCTCCAAGCTAAACATCCCCAGTTCCTTCCATTGGTGTTTACATGGCATGAACTCAAAGCCTTTTGCCATGGTAGGCACCTATTCTCTGGACAGTCTCCAGGGTACCAATGTTACCTTTAAACCATGGCCCCGTGAACCAAACACAATGCTCCAGATGGAGTAGAATGCTATGGATGATCCCCTCCCTAGCCTTGGGTGCTCTGCCTCCTGTAATGCAGTCCCAAATCATGGTTAGCTTTTTGGTTACCACATTGCATTGTCAACACACCTTTGTCCCCCTATCCCCAAAGGTTTCCTGAAGAAGGTGGGTATAGGGCATGAGTTTACCAAGTGTGAAGGTACAGGCAATGGAAAGCATGTGGAGTAACTTTGGTTGTAGCAGACCCAGGATGGTCAAAGTACCCACCCAAAGGGTTAGGCCAGATAGAGGGGGCAAGCTCAGACAAAATGGGAGACGAAAACTTACCTTCCTGATGAAGATCTTTGAAGTTCCTGGAGGGTTCTCTGAGGCTCTGCTTTGGACTGGAACAGATGAGAGAGAAGGATGTTGCTTGTTGGGTGACCCCATGGCAACTCCAATGGCTGCATTGAGCAGGGACTAGAATGGAACTGGAGAGGCTGAAGGGAAGGATGCCCAAGGGTACCACCCCTACCCTTTAAGTCTCAAAGGACTCTAACAGATTTTTCTTCTTTTTCATTCCTTGGTTTAGCCTTGTGATTTCAACTGTTTAAAGGGAATTTCTGGTGTGGAAACTCCCTTCACCGCTGCAGATTAATCATTAGTCTGTAACTTAGAACCATGGAGAATTTTCTAGGACCACTGATAAGTTAAGTGACTTGCCCCTCATCCCACAGCTAGTATTAATATCAATATCAATAACCTGATTCCAAGACTTTTCCTCTATCCACCATACAGCTAGGGATTCCATTTCAGAGGGTAAATGAAGAAAACCCTTATGTACAGAGTCCTATTCTACTGTCTAGAAGAGACAAAGAAAGGTAGAGAGCTCCAGATATGAGGGGAAGACAGTCACCTACCCTCAGGAGGCCTCTAGTCTGATATTGGAGACATAATCCTACTCTCAGAGAAACTCTACTCTGTCACAGACTGTCACAGGCTCCCAGGCTGCCTTCAGGGATCTCCTGAGGAGGCAGGGGGGACATTAGTCCTGCCCCAAGAAGCCCCTATTCTGATGCATATGACATGGCTGCCCTCAAAGACTTCATTATCCCTTTCACCCAATCACACACAGGCACTCGCTATGGGCTTTTACCATGTCCCATCGGGACTGGACTTCCACCCCCTTCAGGGTCCCAGGGGGGCATGATCCTGGCCCTGGCACTGTCTGTGGGGGCTCTGCCCTCTGGGGGGCATCCCGAAGCTGGTGCTGCAGGGCCAGGCACAAGTTTCATTCTAGTTCCAATTCCTGCTTGCAGGCATCCAATTTGACCAGCTGGGGATAGAAGTGAAGGGAGGCATCAGTCAGGTGGCAGGGCTGGTGGGCTGAGATCATGAAGGATCAAGAGCCTGAGGAGGCTCAGTTCTCCTAAACCAGAGAGAAGGAATCCCAAACCCTGGACCTGTGCCTGTCCATGTACAAAACTATGGGCTTTGTACTTTATGTATTATCTCACTGGAGCTTCTGGGAGGGAGTCCATAGGGACTATTCTATTCATTTTACAAATTGGAAAATGGAGGTCCAGACTGGTGAAGTGATGTTCTCTTAAGTCAAACAGCATGTTTGTGACTGAACCAGTGCCAGAACCCAGATGACCTGCCTTTCAGTCAATGGCCTCTTCTATTAGAAAATGCTGCTACTCGAAATCTCTTGGACACCTGGTTACAGAGATTATGAACCTTCTGATGAGCAGGGATTCTGGATTTGGTGAACTGATAGACTCTCAATTTTTGGAATCCTGGAGCCCAGACCACAGCTACTTGGCAATACAGTGTCTAGAAAGGGTAGATCCTAGGAACCAGGCTGGGTCCCTTTGCTAGGTACTGGCATCCAGACTCTCCCCACAAACTCTGCTCTCTTCAAACCCTAAAGGAAGCTGGAAGTAGACTGCCAAGCTGTGTCCCCATCTGCACCTTCCACCTCCGGATCTCCAGTGCCATCTGAGCATTTTCCTGCTCCAGCATTTTCATTCTGCTTCTATTGGAGGGGAAGGGAGAAGATGAAAAAAGGTTCATGAATGTGAGAAGTTGGGGGATCCAGCTTCTGAAGAAGTTTCACCATCTTCCCCTTCCCAATTCTGAGATGACTTCTGTCTTCTTTGAGGGCCTTCTTTGTAGTGACCCAAACTCCCCAGGACACGCTTTTCTTTTCTCCCCATTGCTACTCACCTCAGCCTCCAGGTCATACTTACTGGAGATCTTTCTGATATTCCATCTTCTCTGTTTGTGAGCTTGAGTCCTAGGAGAAATCAGGATCAAGGGAGGAAAAATTGAAGCTGATTCTTCCCCTTCTGGCTCCCTTCACTTCTTCAGCTTGACCCCAGGGGTCTCCACCTCCACCCTTCAAGCCATCCAACACTGGTCCCTAGTGGGAACCCTGGCCTGGACTCTCATGTCACAAGAAGGGTCAGATGTTTAACAGAAGTTTCATGAGACCCTGATACAGAGGAGAACATATTGACTAGAGAGAAGACGAGAAAAATGGGGTTTAATCGATAGAGTAAGAGATTTGAGTTAGATACAATGAAGAATTTTCCCTAAATTAGGGCTGTTAGATATTGAAATAAAATTGAAGGGAGACAAAGAGAGACACAGAAATAGAAGCAGAGAGCAGAGGAGAGAGAGAAAGAAGGAGGAGAGGACAGGAGCAAGGCCAGAGGAGAGGCAGAAGAATCATCCTCTTTCTCATTTCCCCAGAAGAAAGACATCGATTCATCTTCACCTGCTGGGTTCCTTCCAGCTCACTGGTCTCGTTTGCCCTGAGAGAAAGATACTGTCAGTTTCATACATTAAGCTCTCCTTTCTCTTCCTTTTATCTTTTTTTCTTCTACCCTTCACTCTGGAGTCTTTACCTTCCTCTTCCAGTCTAACCTTACTACAATTCTGATCCTTAAGGCTCATGAAGACCCATTAACCAATGTGAGGATTATTCCTTCCATCAAGGAGACACAAGGAAATCTTTCCCCACCCTTCCTCCCAGACAGCTTCCAAATAAGTCTCCCCCAACCTTCCATTCCCTAGAGAACCAAACACCATCAGGCAGCCACTGGAGTCCAGAGGTCACTTACCTGCCCATGGGGTCTTTCAACTCAGTCAGATCTTCCTCTTCCCCTGAGAGAAGCTCTTGGACCCAGGGGATCTGGGAAAGAGAAGAGAGGAAATTGGAAAAGAAGAGTATTAGAGAGTCCTGAGCAAGGAAGAGTTAACAACGAGCAGTCAGGTGGGCAGGGAGAAGTGCTTGAAAGTCTGGCTGACATTGTGCCAACGAGTATTCATTTGCATGTACACTAGGCATGTGTTTTGCATGACATTGGAGTCACAGACTGCTACAGTCTCTGAATAATTAAAATTGAGTTCAAAGGTCAGTGAAAATGCCCAGGCTAGGAAGGAGTTGATTGCATCACATTACAAGTGAGGATTTATTCCAAGAAATCTATGTTCTGAAAAGAAAATGGGCCAATTACATGAGGAAAACAAAGTATAACCAAGGGGCAGCCCATATGTTCCATAGGCATCCTTGAGAAGTCAAAAGAAAGTGAGGAAGGTGATGATCCGCATTGGCCTGGTCAAAGTACAACTCCCTTCCTTCCTGGAGGAGGTAGAAGACTAAGCATGTGCAATATTGTATACACTGTCACATGGGGTTGATATGGTGGTTAGTTTTGCTAAACTGCTTTTTTCCTTTTCTTTTTTGTCATTTTTTATTCTTTGTTACAAGGAATGTCTGGGTAGAGCTAGGGTGATATTTGGAAATGAAGGTGACATAAAAATAAGGAATTAATAGTTTTTTTAAGAAAGTAAGGAAGGCCCCAAGGACATTGGGTTGACCCCTTTTGGCAAACTTATGGTATGGGTATGGGCATGGGTAGGTGATTATTCACAGGAGAAAAGGAGCAAGTTCCAATGGGAAAGACAGGAGCACAAAGGGATTCTGGGGAGTGGAGGAAAGGGGGGCATCTCAGAGAAGTGGCACTGGTGGGAGAACCATAAAGGGCGTGCAAGGAAAGTCCACCTTGCATGACCAGTCTCTCCTCTGCCTCTGGACCATCTCCAGTTCCTCCTCCTTGAATTTCAACTCATTTGCCACCTGGCGCCAGCGTGCTTTCCAATACTGAACTACCTCCTGATGGGTCCTGGGGCATGATCTTTCCTCCTCTTGCTCTTCATGGGGAGTTGCCAACCCCTTTTGGAACCAAGGATGGCTGGGGAAAGAAGAAGGACAAGGAGTCCTCTATGCACGACTCATAGCTTGGGAACTACTCCCTTGCCTTTTGAAGCAGCTCACATTTATCATTTTCTGAGGTTGCCCATGTGGCTCTCAACTTGGAAAGACTGAGCCTTCTCTGCTGTGACTCCTCAGCTTGTCTGAATTAACCCCCTCTCTACCCTGGGCATCTTGAGGTAGGGTCTGAGCCATGCCACCTCTCTTCCATTGAAATGGGATATCCCTTAAATAGATCTGCAGTACTTAATTGGGATTGCATTTAAATGGGCCATTGCTAAATAGGCCAGAAACATTTGGTTATCAGAAGGTTCCATGGGGCTTCAAGGAGAATGAGTCTGTGACATGACAGTCTCGATTAGGATTGACTAGCCTGGATACTTTCACCCATTCTGTCCCTAAACTGGCAAGTCTGGGCCTTCTCTTTTCAGGGTCTCTCTTCTGTGATGGTGATGCTTTCTGTTGCTTCTTGAATCAGCTGGGGTTGAGGGCTTAGAACAGCATAACAAAGAGCTTTGAGATCCCTAAAGGGAGTCACTTACCCACTGGCCTCACTATTCTGCCAGGAAGCTGGCCCCAGTTCAGTGCTTCCCCTTTGCTCCTGGAGCACAGACAACAGCACCAAGTTCTCCCCCACCAGTTGGGCTCTCTCGGTCTCCAGGATCTGGAGCCAGTTGTGGGAAATCTTCTTCTCTGCCTGCAGCTGGTAGAGCTGGTCCAGACAGGTCCTCAATTGCTGGCGGCTTTGACCTAGCTCTGAGGAGAGCTGCTTATTCATCTAGGGAGGATCCCATACCCAGCCCAAGGATTGTGGGTCATTCTCCACTGCTTTGGGGTTGGCCTCTCACCAGTCCCACTCATGTCCATCTAACTTAGGGCCCAGCACATAGTAGACTTGGCACAATCAATTGACTGGTTGGTTCTTGGACAAGAGACATAAAGTTAATCACCAGATCTGTACCCCAAGTTCTTCCTGCTCTGTAGGACCACCCAAAGCACACTCTGCCAGTATGACCTTTGAGACCCCAAGGTCACATACATAAGGTGACTAGGCATTAGATGAGGTCTTGAGGGTAGGATTATTGTTAATATTATTTCATTGGAGAGGCATAGTGGAACAGGCACTGGGCCTGGGGTCAAGAAGTTTAATGTGAGTTCATATTCTATCCTGGCCACTAGCTGAACACTCTGAGCAAGTCACCTAAGTTCAGGCAAGCTCCTAGGACTTTGACTTCACATCAGTGGAGGGAGGGCCTTTGAATATTATTCTTATTATCATTAATCACTACTATTAAATAGATGTTAAAAAAAAAAAACCCAAGTTGAATGCCAGGGACAGCATGATACGGAACAGAGATGACCTTGGTGTCAGGTCTGAATCATTCCACTGGACACATCCTGGCTAGGGAACCATCTGAGACAGAGGGGATGTCCTGATCCAGAGAAGTTGATGTCAACTCATGTATATATAAAACCATATATTAACACATATGCATATATCAACTACACATATATCTTATATCGACTTCCTATTTCCCTAGTAGAATATAAGCTCATTAAGAGTAGGAAACGTTTCATTCTCTGTCCATGAATCAGCAGTATCTGGCACTTGTTAGTATTCAGCAGGCATTTAATAAATGTTTATTGATCAATTCAGTATTAAAGAGACTTGGTATATGGTTTTTCTAATCAAGTTGGGGGCACATGAGTCAAAGACTTAGAGACCTTAGTAAAGCAGCGTTGGAGCAGGTTTGTGTGGTTAGACCATTCAAAGATAGATAAGTCTCCTTGGAAGTTAGGGAGCCTGCTGAGAAGCTGGCCTCACTGCTTATATATATAATTATACAATATGCCTTGAGATTGGGTGTGTGTGTGTGAGGGGTGTGTGGGGGGGAATGCACAAAGTCCCAGTGGGGCCTGTAGGGCTCCCTCATTATCTCCCTCTGTACTCAGGCCCCATCTGGGTCATAGTTCTCCTGGAAGAGGAAGACCACTACTACTTTTCCCTTCCTTTCCTCCAGGGCAAAGGGTGCTGGGCTACCTTCCAGAGAGCCTGAGGCTTGGCTCTGGCTCTACCAATAATTTACTGTGAGACTTTGGGGAAGCGTCTATGCCTCTCCTCCCACCCGTCGTCTCCACCTATCTATTGAGAGAATTGGACCAGCTGCTCTCCAAGGCCTGCTCTGGCTGTGAGATTCTAGGATTCCAACCTGAATTCTCAGAAGTTAAAGTTCCAAGAAGGGCAGGGACAGGTGGGGGTTACCCAGGAAGAGGGAGTCAGGACAAAGTTACCTCTTTAATGATCACCAGCTCCTCTTGGAGAAAGGTCATATCCTGGGACTCCTGGGGGATAAAGGCTTTTGGGCCCTCAAATGGTACTTCCCCCTGGCCCTCTAGAGTCTCATTGGCATCAGAGCTCAGTTCCTGTTGTAGCTTCACCTGGAAATAAAAACCAACCTTAAATTCCATCAGCATCCCTCTGTCCCAGAGATTTTTATCCTTTTTGTGTCATGGACCCCTTGGGTAGTCTGGTGAAACCTTTGGAGTCTTTCTTAGAACAATCTTTTTTAAATGCATAAAAATACACAGGATCACAAAGGAAATCAGTTATATTGCAATTCAATTACAAAAATATATATTTTTAAGAACAAGGTCACAGACACTAAATTAAGAACCCCTGGTCTTCATTGACCAAGTGGGCCTACTTTTGGGCCATCAGCCTATTGATCTCTGTGGTGAGCCTCACTCTTTGTCTCCCTTTTGTAAGTAAGAGTCTGCTCACTAAAGTCCTCCACATCCCCTCACTGGAGGTCCCAGCAATGACCTTGCAAAGAAGACTTGACAAGGCCAGATAGTCTGAGCTGGGAAAGGGGCACATCTCTGCCATCTCATGGTACCTGAGGGATGGAGTCCTGGTTGGTCAACGTCTGGAGCTTGACCTTGAGGTTAGTCCCCTGACCCTCTGGACTGGGCTCCTTCTACTCAGAGAATACAGAGAGCCTCTAGTCAAAGGACATCATCTTTCAATATGTTCTTGAGCCATCCCAATGTTCCTTAGACTAACCTAACCACACAGAGAGTTTTCCAGAATTCTACCTGGTCCACAAATTTGTCCAGAGCCAAACTTCCTTGCCTAGATTTCAAGGGCATTTAAGGCCTACACCTCTCTACTCATTTAGCCTTATCTCTCATCACGTCCCAACAAACAGTCCCTGCTCCTGCCACTGTGAGATCTTCACTCCCTTTCACACAGCCCATGCCTGCTTCCAGAGCCATAACTAGAATGGGCCACAAGTCCTAGTTCAAGTACCATCTTGGACACATACTGGCTGTGTGATCCTGGGCAGGTCAGTGAACCTTTGAGAGAGTGAGGCCACTCTCTCAGACTAGAAGGTGCCAACTTGCATCATTGAAAGAGGGAGTTTCTCTCACCAGGGAGTTCTCTATGCCAGAGGAATGAACTTGCTGGTCCATTCCTTCTCTTTCTAAGAAAATTAGTTCACATAAGAGGCATGGCATGCTTCCTTTTTCACGCCAATTCATCAATCACCATTTATTAAGGGCCTACAAGATACCAAACACTCTGCTTAGCTAACCCCACTGCCCCCCAGGCTGTATCCTATGGTCTCCCACACTCACAACTGAACTTCTCTCAAAAAGTTAACTAAGGGTATTTCAAGATGCCTGCTCCAAGCGACCTTTGCCCTTGGCACCAAAATTGCTAGTTAATGACTGCTCATTCCTTCTTCTGAATCTTTTTCTATGCTGATGCCCTATCAAAGCCTTCTCTTCTCTCCTCCAAGTCCTTCAGGACCCACAGCCTCTAAGGCACCTTCCCTGATTCCTCCAACCTCCCTGCTCTACCTCCTATAGTGAACAAGGCTTCATGACTCCCACTGACGCTTGACTTTATACCATCCCCTATTCTTTAATTATTTAATTCATGTGACTCTTCTCCCACTGGAAGATGAACTGAGAGATGAGACCTTCTTTTTCCTCTGCCTCCCCCACGTGCGGTGCTAGATACTCAGGGTAACTCAGGAAGGCTTGCTGGCTGACAGCTGTCACTTCCCATCCTTCCACCCACCTCACCCCATCCTTTCCAGTCTCTTCCTGACCCTCTTGCTTCCAGGGATCAGGTGCAGGCTTCCCTGGAGTGGGAGGTGAGGCCTTCAGGTTACCTTCTGTCCATTCTTACCTCTGGGTCCTCTACAAACAGCGGCTGCTGGCTCATTCTGTCCAAACACAGCTTGACTTTCATCACTTCTGCCTGCAGATACAGGATTCTGGAGGAGAGAATGGGAGGAGGGGAGGAGCGTCCTTCCCTCCTGCTGCCCATCCCCCCCACCCTTCTCCCTCTGCTCTCACCACCTTCTGATCCCACCCTCCTCACTTGCTGTATAGCTCTCTGTCCTGCTGTTGCTCCTGTCTTCTGGATCTCTTCAGTTCTCTTCTCTCCCATTCCAGGCGAACAAGAGAGAGTTCCATCTGCTGCCCCAAAAGGAGAAGTGGAAGGAAACAAGAAGAGATGTTTTCTGGCCTTCCTTCCTCTTATCCCCTGACTTTTATCCCTGGCAGGGGGCAGAGTAAGGGGCTTACATGAGAGTGCTTGGGGCTGCCACCTGGGGCCACTGATGAGAGGGAAACGATGTCCAATGCCTGTCCCAAAGATCTTTTTCTGGACCTCCCAGAGATGATAACCCTGGATTTGGAGGTATCTCATTCTGGGTATCCAGGAGCATATTTCCAAATGTCATGGGTGTGCAGTCTGGGCCTTCCATGCATGGTCTACCAGAGATGTCTTGAAGACCCTCACCCTCTTGCCCCTTTCCCACGCCCTTTGACCTGCCTAGATAAGTTCCCTTTCTCTCAAGTCCTTCAGTGTGTCCTGATCTCAGGATTTAAAGTACTCCAGTGCCTGAAGGGAGGCACCCCAGCCTGAGACAAAGGAGACCCAAAGAGAAAAGTAGCATTAGTTACAAGTCAAACTGGCACCCGCATCCAATAGCTCCCTTCTTTAATGACAACTTCTCTTATCATATGGGTAAATTACTGGAATATGACTGGGAAGGGTCATGAAGCCAGTCAGAAAATCACTTTGGAAATTGGTGAAAGGGAAGAGCTCACAGCTGGGCCCAGGATAGAGGTGTTCATCAAACCCAAGGATCAGCCTTCACAGCACTGCAGTTGGGCTGAGAACTAACAGAAATTGGGATCCCAAGAAACAGAAGCGTATTTGAAAGCCTAGAGACAACGAATACTCAAAGCCTTGCCAAGGAGAAAGGAATCAGACTTTGCTGTGCTGGATCCCAGAGGGCAGCCCAAGGAGCACTAGGGAAAAAGCCTTTGGGGGTAGTGCGCCAACAGAGCAGAGGACAATCTATCATGCTGGCAGAGAAGTCATCTGTTCCCATATTGGAGGAGTGGTCCAGAAATGTTTGAAGAGGTCACTCACAACTCAGGGCCACAGTTCTTTCCAGGCCTTTAAGTAGAAGCCATATGCTGCCCCTCAAAATCCTGGTTCATGGGAGAAAGCCTCTGTCACCTCTTTCCTCCCACCAAAATCCAGGAGTTGCCAAGATGCCAAACAGCCTGCCCTGGGAGGTCATGCCATTACTCTGCCTGGACTCTTCAAGCAAAGGTTGCATGACCCCTTGTTGAGTTGGAAGTAGGGGAGATGCTTGGGTTTGCATAAGATGGCTGCTAAAGTCCTTTCCTTCTGTGGAACTCTGGAATTCTGGGAAGCTCGAGAACTAAAAAGCTGCACAGCTTTTTCAGTTAGTGCAGGGACCTTGGTTAATCAGAGATATGGGTCAGAGGCATGGAAGCTGAGAGTTACTTAGGATGAGAACAAGCCTGGGCTAGAACCTGAGGAGGAATACTGGTCCCAATGGAAGGAGAGCAAGAATGTCACTCTGGAGACAGTCAACCAGGCTTGACTCAAAGAATATTGCTTCCTTATCTCACAGAGTTCTAGGGCCTCTCCACTTAATGTTAATTCAATGTGTTTCCCCTTTTTAATTTTCTTAGCAAAGATATTTTAACACTGTCCCTACTTCGTTTGAACTAAGGGAAGGAAGATTTGCTGACAAAGCCCAGAGAAGTAAGACCATGTAAAGAAGACTGGACCTGGAGTTAGAGAACCTGGGTTCAAACCCCACCCCTCAAATTCACTATTTGTACAACTTTGGGCAAATCACTCCTTATCTGTAAAATGATGAGGCTAGACTAGACGGCCTCTGAGGTTCATCTGACAATCTCTCTCAGATCAGAGCTAGATAGAAGACTCTTCGGAAAAAAGAAAGAATCAGCCCCCTTCCTGTCCCATCTAAGGGCTTGCTGCATTGATCAGTATCCCTCTCTCATCTGGAACCTCTTCCCATTTCCTGCCTATGCACTCGCTCACCATATTTATCTCGTTCTTAAAAACCATTACTCAATCCTCAAGCCAGTGGTTTGCTAGTAAATGTTTAACAATCAGACCACGGAGGGGAAAAATACATCTAGGACACACCTTTTAACTGAATTTGCATCATTAACATTTTCTCCAATACTTTCTCAAGTCTAGACAATCAACAAAACAATATAGCAAGCCCTGATTTGTAGTGTTAACTGATTTCCAGGATGTAAATGCTCACACAGAAAATTTTATAATCAGCTCTCCAGAGTCCTCTCAAGCTGGCTCCACCACCCTGCTCACTCATGCTGGTTTCTGTCTCTCTTTCCTTTCACTGCCAAACTGAGCTTCATTTCCCAACCTCCTATTCACATGTCAGTCCTTGGCAGTCTGGCTCCCAGTTCTAGTTCTAAATTGATTGACAATCTTTTAACTGCTAAATCCAACCTCTTTTCTCAGTTGTCATCCTCCTTGACCATCCTGCAACTTCTGATACTGTTGACTATCCATTCCTCCCAGACACTCTCTCTTGCCTTGGTTTTTGTAACAATTCTTTCATGCTTCTCCTCTTAGATCCTTCTCTATCTCCCTTAGGGGCCTATTCTAGGCCCTGTTCTCTCCCGTCTCTGTAATTTCTGTCTTTGGTTGACTCCCAGATGCATAAATTTATTGACCCTTATCTCTTCTCTCTTCTCTCTCTCTCTCTCTCTCTCTCTCTCTCTCTCTCTCTCTCTCTCTCTCTCTCTCTCTCTCTCCTCTCTCTCTCTTTCTCTCTCTCTCTTTCTGTCTCTCTGTGTCTATCTGTCTCCCATCAATTCCTTTAGAAAATGTTACACAGTTATCTCAAACTCAGCATGTCCAAAATAGCATCTTCCCACCTTAAACCACCAATCCTCTAAACTTGTCCATCTCGGTTAAGGGTACTACTATCTTCCCAGTTCCCCAATTTCTCCTTCTTACTCTTCCCCCTTTTTCACCCCCACATCAAATCAATTCTACTGTTATGTCATATCTGGTACCCATCCCCTTCTCATCATTCACATTTACTGCCTTAGTTCAAGTCTTTATTACCTCTTACCTGACTACTTAAATAGCCTCCTAATTGGCCTTCCTTCTAATCTTTCCTCTTTATAATCCATCCTCCACAAACTGCCTACAACTGCTCTGTCCATGTTACTCCAGTACTCAAGAACCTTTCATGGCTCCCTGTTGCTTTAGTAAAAAATACAAATTCCTTAGCGTAATATTTAAAGTTCTCCACAGTATGGCTCTCATTTACCTTTATGGTCTTATTTCACATTATTCTGCTTCATAAATTCTGCATTTCAACTAAACAGGATTACTAGTTTTTTTCTCCCTGAACTTGGTATTCCATTTCCCATCTCCATACATTTGAACAAATTCTTCCCTTTTCCTGAAATGGATTCATAGAACGATAGAGTCACATTCAAAACTGGATGGTATCTTAGTCATCATTAAATCCAACCCCTCCTTTCTCCTATGATGAGACTAAGGACAAGAAAGGTTATAGGATTTGTCCAAGGTCACAGAGGTAGTAAGCGGCAAAGGTGGTATTTGAACCCAGGACTACGTCAGCTCTAGCCCTGTATCCATCTGCACCAACCAACCAATTTAAAAGGCACACATTAAATGTCTCTTCCATGTCAGGCCCTGTGTTAGGTACTAAGGAGAGATCGAAAGACAAAAATGAGATGGCCTGTGCTGTCAAGGAGACCTGCCACAGGGAGGTGATGAGCATATACAGAGGTGTAGACAGAATCAATAAAGGTTGTTTAGGGACAGGGTTCACTAGCAGCTGAGGGGCATGAGGAAAGGTTTTGGGTAGAAGATGGATCTGGAGCTGAGCCTGGAAGGGAATAAGGGAGAAAAGCAAAGATGAAGAGGGACAATATACTCGGTATGAGAAGAGAGAGAGACGAAGAGTGAGGAATAAACATTTGTGCAGTCCCTACTATATGCCAGACACTGTGCTAAGGGCCAGTGCAGAGGGAGGTAATGGAGGGCTATGTGAGGACTAGCAAGGAAGTCATTTCAGCTGAACCAGAGTGCAGGAAGGGCAGTGAGACATCATGGAACTGGAACAGAAGGTCGGGCTGGAGCCACCACGTGACTTTCTCGCTGCTCATCTCTAAAAAGGCTTACCTTCCTGCCAGGTCCAGTTTGGGCAGTGTCTTCTCCTCTCCTTGATTCCCCTACCCAAGTTATTAATGCTCTTTTCTCCTCCTGCCTCCATTTTCCTTGTACTCCATTTGTGTACATAGCCCACCTATAATGTAAGCTCTTTGAGGGCAGGGACAGTATTTCAATTTTTTTCTTTGAATTCGCAGAACCTAGGAATGCACCTTGGATAGAGCAAACGCTTAATGTGTGTTTGTTGAACAGAATTAACACAAATGGGGTTTTCAAGTGTTGTGTTTTGTTTTTCCACACAATCACAGGCAGGTGAAGGCAAAGTCTATTCTCCCCTGCCAGAGGCAGCCAAAGGCAGGATCTCCAAGTCAACATTGGGCCCAGTCCCAACGGGGCCAAGCTTACAATGCATCTGGATCTTTAGGGGAGGATTCTTTGCAGAGATGGGGTACTATGGGTGTGACATTGCAGGTACTGTCAGAATCTGATGGGTTTTATTGAACTGATTTTTTGGGGGGGGAGTCTTTCTTATTCTTTTATTATAGGGGATGGCTCTCTGGGTGGGAATAGGGATATAATTGGAAATGAAGGTGATATGAAAACAAAAGATATCAATGTTTTTTTCAAAGCTGACTCTTTTATCTTACTAGTCTCTCTTTTCCACCATTTGCCATCTGATTTCTATGACTACTAACTCACTGGAACTGCTGTCTCTAAAGTCACCAGTGATCTACTACCCTCTCGCCACTCCTCTTACTCCTTAATCTCTCTGCAGAATTGGACCGCTGGCTAAACCCTCCTTTTCTTCATCTTCCTGCTTTACAGACAACACACTCTCCTTGGGCTGCTCTGACCTTCCTAGATAGCCTTTCTCTGCCTCCACTACTGGCTCATCTTCTTCCCATGATCTTAAATATGATATTCTCCAAGGTTCTTTCCTTAGCACTGTTCTCTGCTCTCTCCACACTCTTCCTTGGCAATCTCACTCACCCCCATGCCTTCAGCTACCATTGGGGATTTTTCTCAAATCTATGTCTCTAGTCCTGCCCTTGACTCAAATTTCTAGAACCTAGTAAAATCACTTAACATCTCCAGCCTTCAGGTGCCTCATCCAGAAAATGGTTTCTAAGGTCCTTTTCAATTTGAATCTATGACCCTGGGATCTTATGATCTCTTCATCTAGATGTCTCAGTGGCACCTACAATTTAGTATGGACTCACACAGCTTTTTATCTTTCCCACTAAAACCTTGATTCTATTTCTGATTTTACAGTTGCTGGGCACCAGGTTCTAAATCTTGTGGAAGAGGACCATCCTTAACTTAAGAGGACAGGATGGCCATGTTTCCACAGTGCTTTGAGGGCCAGAGATACAAGGTAATTGGAGAAGGTTCTGGACATCAAGACCCTGAGGACTTGCATGGGTATAGAGGGCAGCAACACCTAAGTTTAGGTGATTATAAAGAGAATACTGAACAAAGACAGGTGGGAAGGAATGGAGAGGGAGCTGGCAAAGATAGGGAGAAAAATGTGGTGGTGGCATTTAGCCAAAAGGGCAATGTAGGTGGGACCAGACAGAGCTGGGGGCCACAGTGGGAATGCCCCAGCAACACCACAAAGGAAGGAAATAGGAAGCCAGAGGGTAAAAGGCAGTATAGAAATTCCTTCACTTTCTGGACAGTGTTCCAAGATGTTAGCACCTGCTAGATTGTGATAGCAAGGGCACCAGGAAGAGACCGCTGCTAACACTGACCTATACTCTGTACTCCTTTGCTTCCCCACCCCTCCCTAGTGACTGCCTCAATCCTACTCCTTTGGGTTGAGGATAGGGGCAATGTGGAGAGGGGATGGGGATTCAGTAGGAATAAGAGTTCAGCTTCCAGGAGATGTTTGGGTTGGGGGGTGTCTTGCAGTCATGGGGTAGGAGTGCCAAGAATGTCTCTTGCTTACTTTAATTCTGAATCCTTTTTCTTGAATTGTATTCTAAGTAAATATTCTTTCACAGTACCATGGTGTCTCCTGATTACTCCTGGATGCTCTGGGTGGGATGTGATTCAGAGAGGAAAAAATGGGGATTTGTGAGGCAAACCAAAACAAGCAGTTGGCAGTTGAGCTGTATGCGGTATGTAGAGGGGCAATGCCCTGCCTCTTCTGTGACTCTTCCCCCTCCCTCCCTCATCATGGCTGAACCATGTTCCTCCTCCTCCTCCTTCTCCTCCTCCTCCTTCTTCTTTCTCTTTTATGGGATCCCTCCTCTCTATTCCTGCTGCCACCATCCAGAACATGTCACCATCACTGTCTGTCCCAAGTCCTAGACTCACATTCATAAGCTTACATACTAATTTCCTCTCAACAATCCAGTGAGGCAGTAGTATATTATTATCTCTTATTTTTAACAAGGGAGGAAGCTGAGCTTCTAAGAAGTTAAATGCCTTGCCTGTGATCATGTAGAGAATAAACCTTTGATGTGGAATTCAAATCCCAATCTCCTCTCTTTACTATGACACACAGTAAGTCTTCTGACTATATTATCTTCCCCCTTAAATTCATCCTTCTAGCCACTGTTAGTCCAATCTTCCTTGCGCATAGCTTTGCCCAAGCTATTTCTCTGCTCAATAGCCCTCAGTGGTTCCCTGTTCCTTACTGAGAAAGATTCAAGCTCCTGTGTGGCACGAAAGGGCCTCTATAATGTTTTGCCATCTTACATTTCCAGCCTTTTGGAATATCTGCTCACTTTCCCTTACTCATTTACTCAACTGCAGTTCCTCAGTAATTGAGTAATCTCATCAAACTGAAATACTTATTCACTCTCACCTCCTACAACCCCCCTTTCCTTGCCCAAAGTAATCTTTTCTTTTTCAATCATGGCACCAAAATTTTAGGAAAGGCATTAGAGGATGTCATTGGAGAGTGCCCAGGGGAATTGAGAGCAATTTGCTCAAAATCACTTGTGGATTGGTTGAAGGAAATAGGATGGTTAGCCTGGTCAAGCTTTAGAGGGGCCATGATAATGGTCTACAAGTATTTAATGGACTGTGATGTGAAAGAGGGATTCAATTTGTTCTATTTGACCCCAGAGAGCAGAGCAAGGAGCAATACCAAGATGAAGATTTGGGGAAGTAAAAATTTCCTAACAGTTAATGATGTTCCAAAGTGGCAAGTACTGTGGGTAGTGAGCTCCCCATTCACTGAAGATCTCCAATTGAGGTCTGAAGGACTTCTTATTAGAGATATCGTTAAGAGCATTTGGGGCCAGGTACAAAATGGACCAGGAAACCTTGGAAATTTCATCAAACTCAGAAATTCTACTGTCTTACAGAGGCCTATTCTTTCTACAGTCTCTGTAATGACAAGGTTTCTAGATCCAGGCGGCTATCGTTAGCTTGAATTTCTGGGAAATCTTTGATCATATTGACCTCAAATAACTGTAATTTGTACCTAGTGGTCCTAATACTGTTTGTGGAAGTTACTTAGAATACATCTCATCCCTTGTGCACACAACAATGTTTCAAATCCTTGAATAACAGTATCCAGTACCATAAGAGTTGCCAAGTATATCACTATGTAGCAGTGTAGCAGTGTGGTTGTAAGAAATACCTCACGTGGTGCTCCTAACAATCCTATTAGGTAAATAGGATAAGTATTATTGTCCTTGTTTTACAAATAGATAAATGATGCTCAGAGAGTTCTAGTGACTTGCACAGGGACACACAGACAATGTCAGTGGCGCGCGTCTCCTGATCCCAATTCCTGTGGTTCCCATAAAGAATCCCCAGTTACTTCCATCATTCCTACTGGAGCAGGTGTCTAGGATCTCTCACGCGGACACTTCAGTTGGTCAATAGTGAATGCGTCTCTTATCCCACATGAACCTGAATTGTACATAATAATCCAGAGATGTACTATATTCCAGGTAAAGTTCAATGCGGATTGGGGGAAGAGCTGGGAAAAAGAAGGAGAATGCAGGCTCTGGTTAAGGAAGACTCCTGGGTCTGAGGACAGACCATGACAGGCAGGGAGCTGCTTAGTGCAGAGTAGACATCTATGAGTCACTTTGGCCTGAGCTCAAGGCAGTGCCTGGAATACTAGCCAGAAAAGATCATGCCCCATTAGTACCACTTAGGAAGAGACACTGGCTGGCAGCGATGTGAGCAGGGTGTAGCAAGGAAGAAAACCCAGCATTTTCAAGAAGCCAGATAAGAAAAGAGCAAAATGAAAAGCATCCCAGGCTGGGAAGGAGGCAGACTTTATAACTAAGGTGAGCATGGACGATGTGCTGACCAGGGCGGTCTGTGCCCTTTGTGACTGGCTGAGTGTGAGGTTAGAGTAGGGTGCAGAAGAATTCAGCAGAGCAATCATGGAGGGAGGTCCTGAGGCTCTTGTTCAAAGAGAAGAGTTCAGAAAACCCCAGATTTGGCTTGAGACCCTAGTTCTAGGCCTCACGTTCCTGCTGCACTTTGTACCGGCTCTGTGTGATCTTGAGCAACGAGATCTGCCTCTGACATTTATTAGCTGTGTTACTTTGGGTAAGATATTCAACCTCTCTGGGCCTCAGTTTCTTAATCTGTAGAGAGGGGCTTAGATTAGATCGGGGGTTCTTAACTGTGGTGCACAGACTTCCATGGATGTCAGTGAGTCTGAAGCAAAAAACAACAAATCTGACATCTTTACTTTCACTGACCTCTAACTAAAATTGAGCATTTCCTTCAATTATTATTATTTTTTTGGTGAGGCAATCAGGGTTAAGAGACTTGCCCAGGGCCACACGGCTAATCAATGTTAAGTGTCTGAGACCACATTTGAACTCAGGGCCTCCTACCTCCAGGGCTGGTACTCTATCTACTGTGTCACCTAGCTGCTTCTCTTTCATCTATCGCTAAAAAATGATTCTGAGAAAGGGATCCACAGGCTTTGTCACACTGCCAAAATGGGGCCATGACACACAAAAAGGTAAGAATTCCATGGACTAGAGACGAGATAGAACTAAGGATCACTTTCAGATCAAAATCTGATATCCTATGACACTATGACCTTACCTCTCTGGGCCTCAGTTTCTTCATCTATAAAAAGAGATAATGATTTTATGCCTCCTTGACCTGTCATGACTATCACAAGGATCCTCTGAGAGGACGGATGAGAAAGTGCTTTGGAAAATAGGAAGCAAACAGGAGGAATTATTGTCCAAAGGCTTTCCCTTGAAGCTGCTTGTGATGACAGCAGACACGCCCTCCATGAAGTTAGCTCTTCTTTCCTCCTTTGGTCACATTCACGTGTCCCTCTCAGTAGCATGGACACCTCAGAGAGGACATGGGGCTTGGGCTCAGACTGGGGGCCAGGGGCAGACAGGAGGGGTTCCCTATCCCATCCATCCCCTTTCCTCTTGAAGGTCACAGGGGAGACATACATTATGGAATTGTACCTTCTGCCTCAGGTCAAGCAGCTCACACTTCATTTGGCTGAGCTCCAGAGCCTTCTCCCGCCTTTGGCTCTCCTGTGCCTGCTCCTTCAGGGTCCCATGGGCTGTCGGCAGATGGCCCACCAGCTCTATCCCCTGTGGAATACTTTCTAACAAAGATGAACGAAGGTCTTGTTCTGACCTGCTCCAGCCCTGGAAGGCCAAGGCTCTGCTGTTGACCCCACTGCCTGTCAGGTCCAGAAGGTGGGGTAGAGAAGCCCGACGTCTGATGAGTGGGTTTGAGCCTTTGCCAAAGTGGCCACAAGATGAAGGACTACAGAGGAGAAAGGAGGTAAATGGGGAGAGGAGTCAATGCCCTGGAGGACAGGGTAGGACTTCGAGGTTTGGGTCTCCTAGCCTCCCCTTTCAAGTCATACCTCCTTTGATAACACTCACCTGGCCTCAGTGGGATGGATGCCTCTCAGGAGGCTTGGTGACTGTGATCTGTCCAGGTGCCTGAGATTGTGGGAGGGCCATAGGCAGGAGAGGTTCCCAGACTCCAGAAATCCAGAGGTGGCCTTCAGAGGGCCCTGCATGAGGGGAAGAAAACCAAGTATCATTAATGCTCATCAGTATCATTATCACAGTTCCTTGCATATATATTTCTGAGGGATTCAAGAAGGAATTATTGCACCCATTTCACAGATGAGGAAATTAGGGGCCTGAGGGTTTAAGTTATTTTCTCATCATCACATAGCAAATCAGGACTCGAGCCCAGGTCTCCCGAGTCTCTTGAGCTTCAGTCACAGGATTCCCTTGGGGAAAGGAGTCTGGTAGGGCTGAACTTAGGCCCAGTCCAGGACTTATCTGGGGTCCTGAATCAGTCTGTCAGGACTTCTGTAGCTTGAAAAGGAAGATTAAATGCTAACAAGGCTAGAAAGGAGGGAGAGGAAAAGGAAGAGGGAACGTCAGAGATGCAATTTTAGCTATAAATGCCAATGGTGGGGACATGGTCAGCCCTGAGGTGGCAAAAGTGGGAAGTCTTGAAGATTCCTGTCCCTTCCTGAGGGTTTAAGGCTCCTCTGGGGACAGTAACTATCTGATTTACCTCAGGCAGGTCAAAGAGCAATGGGATGAGAGAAGGCAAAGCCGAGCCCAATGGGAGGAATAGCAGGAGGGGTGGAAAAAACAATCTGTGGGCTAGGAAACCACCTCCCACTATGTAGGAAGCCTTAACTATGAGTGGCTCTGGAAAGTTCCTTACAAAACCCAGCCATCATCTCTACCCTAAGAGAGTCTCTGGAAGATAGGCAGACCTTGGAGTGACCTCCAGGCATCTCCATTGACCTGGCCCTAGGGTAGCCCTGAAGCCTCCCCAGGAATAGAGAGCCTTTGGTCAGGTCTTGGTGAAAGCTGCCATTCTTGACGACATGGGAGGGCAAGCTGGGATAGGTGGTCCAGCCTTGGAAGGACATGCTTCAGGGGGAGCCAGGAGAGGAGAGAGTGAGGCCTCTGAGGCACCCAGGTGCCCACAGATATCTGGTCTAGACCCAATTCAGGCACCTTCAAACCTGCCAGGAGAAAAAACAAACAAAAAACCAAACCCCACTATGAGTGAGCTGATGACGGAGGGGACAGCAAGCAAAGTGCCCCTCCCCACTTCCTAGCCCAGCCCACGAGGGTACAGCAACATTGCCATCCATCCAGGCCTCTGAGTTCATAGGCATAAGGAAGAACTCTCTCTGCCAAGGCAGATCAGCACCTGCCCTGCCACAACAGGCTTCGAGAGTTGCCGGGGACAGTCAGTCAATATTAAGACCCTACTGTGGGCCAGACACTGTGCTAAATCCAGGGGACATACAGAAAGGTCAAAGAGAGTTGGGGCTCCCAAGGAACTCACAGTCCAATGCTGGGAGACAACATGTAAATAGATCTGTGTGAACAAGCCCTTGGGAGCTCCAGAGCTTCCTGATGCCAAGACTGCCTCACTCCCCAGACACTAGGCTGCTTCTCAGGTGGGCCAGGGTCAGATAATGTGTGTCTGAGAGGAGACAAGAAGCCAGGAGATCTGAGCCAGGGAGCAGATGTTTCCTGAGAGCTTGGGGGACCCATGGAGGGAGTTCTGAAGCTTAGGCATTGGAGAAAATGGTGGACTCAGAGAAGATCAAAAACCAAAAACTTGGAGGGCAGGGATACCTCAAGGATGCTGAGTAGGAACTGTGTCCCCAGAACACAAGAGGGGCCAGTTCAGGGAGTTTTTGTGAGCAGAGCCCAAACATACCACCAAGTCTGGGTTCAGGTGACCATGAGGAGAATAGCATTCATCTGGAATCACGGAGCAGTGATTTCCCCAAGGTCAAAGTATCTGGGCCATGAACTGGAAATGAAAGTAGGTGTCCATAGATTGGGGAATGGCTCAGCATAAAAGAAGATACTATTTTAAAGCGTTTTGAAAACTTTAAAGCACTATAGAAATGCTAGCTATCATTGTTATCACTGAACAAATTGGGATCTATGAAGGCAAAGTAACATTATATCATAGGAAATAAGGAATGTGAGGAATGCAAAGAAACATGGGAAGATTTGTATCAACTGTTGAAAAACCAAGAAAACACATTGATCATACCAACGTAAACAAATGGGACAATAAAGGAAAGCCATATTATAGTAATGACTAACCTTGGTCCCAGAGAACAAAATTAGGGAATGTATCTTCCTATTTTTCTTGAAAAAGTGGGGGACTCAGGCTATGGAATTCTGTAAATAATATTAGATGTGGTCACTGCTACTGTCAGTTTTGCTTAACTGTTTTCCCTTTGACCTTAGGAGGGGAGAGAGCTGAGAGGAAGGAGGTCTATTCACAAACAACTATGATATAAAAACCAAAGGCATCAGTGAAACTTTTTTAAAAGAATAAAAAGAAATAGGTCAACATTCAGCTGTAAAGTGAGCCCCAAACACTTGCTTACAGAAAAAAATCCAACCAGTCTGGGGCATTAAACAGGGACATTTTGAAGTAACATCAGCTCCCATTTTTCTAGTATTTTAAGCCTTGCAAAAACCTTTCCTCACAACAAACCTGTGAAGGAAGTGGTGCAGGTTATTTTTATGCCCATTTTGCACAGAGAGGTTAAGTGATTTGTCCAGGGTCACCCAGATAGGAATTATGAAAGTTAGGGTTTTAATCTAGATCTAATGCTCCTTCTATTATGCCCCGCTAGTCCCTAGGTTCTGCAATGCTTCCAGCTGAGCCAAGTTAATTTAGGGGTATAATACTACCCCCATACAGGGAGACCTCTAACAAGCTACTTTGGGACCAGGGGCAAGCAGCACAAAGCATGCCCTCAGGTCAACTCTTAAGAAGACAAATTGGATTAAAGGGAAGTAGAGACTCTAGGATGAAAGGTCCCTTGGGTGGAAAGTTCCTCAAAGCCACTGATGGGGGTGGGGGGGTGGGAGGCAGAATGGAGCCTGGGCAAAGAGAATCTCACCCAAGGGCAGCCATCTGTTAATTTCCGATCCTGATGAATTGTTCTCAATGATGAGGTATTATATTTAGTTCTTTCCTCATTATTGAAGGAGTGTCAGTGCAATCAGCACCCTCCAAATATTGGTGCCCTGGGACAAGAACCCTTTTGGGCCACCTTAGTCAGAGTTTTATATATAAAGTGTGTGCCCTTGGAGTGGAGCTTCCCTCCATGCACTCTTGCAGCCCAAGGGGATGGGTGTGGGTTAAAGTAGTTTCTTTTCTTTACACATCTGGCTCTATGTCTTTGTGGTCCTGTGGGAAAAGTGATGGGGAGGAGGATGGACTAAATAATCCTTAAAGTCCCTTCATGCCCTACATCTAACATACTAATCTCTGAAGAAAAAAAAAGAAAGGTATGGAATCAGTATTGAGTGAAAGTCATCCTTTGGAGGCAGTGGATAGAGAATTAGGCCTAGAGTCGGAAAGATCTGAATTCAAATCCCATCTGAGACACATACTACCTATGACCCTGGGCAAAGTCATTTAACCTTTGCCTGTTTCCTTAACTGTAAAATGGGGATCATAACAGCACTTACCTAACAGGGTTATTGTGAGGATCAATAGATATTATTTGTAATGTGCTTAGTGTGGTACCTGGTGCATAGTAGGCACTTAATAAATGTGTGTTCCCTCCCTTTCCCTTCTTCATCCATCTCTAGTAGAGACAGTGGAAAGGAAACTAGCCAGTCAGCTAGATTTACATGTAAGGGGAACAGTTAACTGCTTGACTGTGTAATTTTTCAGGGACTCAGGGAAATCCATCCTGCTCCTCATCCCATCAAAGCCTTTTAGACCTTGGAAGGAGTTTAGAGATCATGCAGTCAATCAGTCACCTCAATTGACAGAGAACTAAGGCTCAGAGAAGGAAGGGGACTTAGAATCACAGATCTAGAACCAGAAGGGACCTCAGATGCTGGCTACTTTGGTCCCATGATTTAACAGATCAGGAAACTGAGGTTCAGGAAGATTACTTGCTTCTAAGATAACACAGGCAGTGACTGGCAGAGATCTCCTGCCTTACAATCTAGGGTGTTTTTCATCACAAGACATTCCCTCCCACCTCAGCTGCCTGCTACCTCAAATGGTACTGACCCTCAAGGCTTCTTCCCTGGAGCCCCTGACATGCTAAGGTGCCCAGGAAGGCTCATGCTTGAAACGATTCTCTGGCACATCTTTCCTAGTAAAGGAGTGTCACAGCAGGATTTGCTGACAGTCACAAAAAACGCTGGTGTATGTATAGGTGGGGAGTCGGGGAAGACTGAAAAGGGGGAGGGTGGGGAGCTGTCCAGCAGCCAGGGATCCACTTCAAAGGTTCATCCTCCCAAGAGCCCAGGGAGAAAAATCAGATTCCAGCTGCACAATGATGGGAGAATCTAGATCTTTGCTTGGGAACCAGAAGACAATGGACTTAATGGGGAAAAAAGGAGGGCTTGGGCACTGGGTTTCTGCCCCATCCCTGTTTCTCCTTTTTGCCCTTGCATCTCTGCCATTTTCTTCATTCTATTGAGGCCCTCTAGGCCTGTGCCTCTCTCCTCCCTTCCCCTCCCCCCAAGCCCTGCTTTTAGAAGAGACTTTGATATCATATGAGATCAATTATTATAATGTCTCAAAAGAATCTTGGTCTTGGTCTCAGGAAATCTGGGTTTATATCCTAGAACCAACACTTACTAGTTGTGCTAACCTGTGAAAATCACAACCTCTCTGAGCCTCAGTTTCTTTATCTGAAAAAAATGGGGACACTATTCCTTGTTACACTCTACCTGCCTAACAGGTTTCCTGTAAGGCAGATAGGATATGCAGTGAATAGAGCACAGAGCTTAGAGTCAGAAAGACCTGAGTTCAAATCCAGCCTCAGACACTTACTAGCCATGTGACCCTAAGCAAGTCACCTAACCCTATTTCCCTGTTTCCTCATCTATAAAATGAGCTGGAGAAGGAAATGGCAAATCACTTCAGTATCTTTGCCTAGAAAACCCCAAATGGGGTCACGAAGAGTTTGAACATGACTGAAAGGACTGAATGACAAACAACAAGGACTTTGTAAAGTTTAAAGCACTAATACAAGTGAGTTATTAGTCAATGACCTCTTCTTAGTGTGACTCAGTCAGTCCCTAGGCTCCCCCACCTCAGGGCTTTGTAAATCCTAAACTTAGCCTTCCCTTGATGAAGAAAAGTTCCTTTCCATGGAAAGGGGATCACAAACCAGCGAAGGACTTGGGAGGCAGCCTTCTCCAGTTATCATGTGTTTCACTTCATGGCAGCTTTCGCTCTTGTCAATCCCTTCTAAGCTATTGATTGATCAGGACTTAAGGTATTAGCCCTTTCAAAGTATTTGATTTTAAAAGGGGAATTTTGAAGGTCTGAAGGAATAAAGCTCTAATATTGGAATCTAGTAACATATTAAACCAATAGGAGAGATATTTGAATCACAGAACCTCAGAACTGGAGGGGATCTCAGAGGCCTTTCTACCATATATCCAACAAATACTCACCTAGTCGTTGCTTGAAGACCTACAGTGATGAGGAACTCACTGCTGCCCACAGCAGCCCATTCCACCTTTGACCAGCTCTCATTGTTAGGAGTGTTTCTTTCATATCGACTCTCAAACTCTCTCCATAGGCCAAACTTTTTCCACTTGACAGCTCTTCAAATAGAGGAAGGCTGTTATATCAGATTCTATCAGTCTTTTCTTCTCCAGGGTAAATATTTCTAGTTCCTTCAAAATGACTCTTAAAGGGTTCGATCTCCAGTCCTCTAGCCATCCTGACTGCCCTTTCCTGGGCATGTTGCAGCTTGTCAATGCCCTTTCTAGAATGTGGTGCCCAGAGCTGGACCCAATACATCAGGTACACTCTGGCCAGGGCAAAAGACTAGGGGACTATGACCTCCTGTGGCCTAAATTCTCTGACTTTCTCCATGGAGCCAAGGATCACACTATGTTTTTCAGGGAGGCATTATAGGAATGGGGGACCTTACATCATAACATACAGTGCACTACTTGCTGGAAGACTGACCCAACTAAGAGAGAAGTTCATTTGGAATTGGAGTCACCAATGGACTTCTTCAGCTTTGGGGTCTTACCCATAAGCTCCCAGTGATTGTTCAGGGATGTGCCAGGGCTGAGGATGGGTGGGTGAGAGAATGGCATAGACCCAGGCTTACCTTCTCCTTGATTTAGTTCCTTGGGGTTAGAGGGTTCAGGTCTCTTAGAGTCTCTGAGCCTTCCCAGCTCTCACAATGCTCAGGCATTCAGGAAGCCATAGTTACCCCAGGCAACAAGCTCCATGTAAACTGTCCTCTCCCATTGGGATGTGAAACTACAGCAAAGGGGGAGGGATCAAGGAGGAGGAAGAGAAAGAGACAAATAAATCCAGAAGTAGGTCCTGCCCTCCCATAGCCTGAATCTTTGACTTGATAGAGCTATTTTTATTGCCAGTAGTGCCTGCCAAGGTCACCCTGAGAGGCCCTGGTCAGGGCGACATTTCTGAGTTGGCTGGGAAAGTTACTTTTTGCCTGAGGACTTAAAAGTTGTATGGAAGAATATGACTGGATTCAGAGTCACATCCTAGGTTCAAATCCCTGTTCTTACCACTTGTGAGTCTGTGGACAAACCATGTCCCCTCTCCAGGTCTCAGTTTCTTCATTTGTAAAATAGAGGGACTAAGTCTCCTCCAGTTCTAAATTTTATGATGTGTGATCCTATGATCTATTCTGAACTTCAGTTCGTTTTAGATGGGTTACTTCTTGAAGGAACTGGGGAAATTTAGCCTGTACAAAAGAAGATTTAGGGGAATATGATAACTGTCTTTGTATTTGAAATGATGTCTGTACAGAAGAGGGACTGGACTTTTCCCACTTAGCCCAAGAAAGGCAGAATTAGGAGCAATTAGTGGGAGCTATGAGGGGGCAGGATGCTTTAGGATGGAATCAGGATTATGATAATGATAGCAAAAAATGCCAGATTCCCAGAATCACAGATTATAGGAACTAAAGAGATCATCCCCACCCCACCTCCCTTTTACAGAGGAGAAACCTGAGGCCCCAAGGGATCCACTGACTTGCCTAGGGTAACATGGGGACATTGTGGCAGAGCCAGAATTAGAAATCAGGTCTCTGGAGCCCCATTGCAAAGTTTACTTTAGTCACCTGACTATAAGGATGGCCAAAGTTAGGTCAGCAGTGTGAAGATGCCTCCTGGAAGATATTGAAAAGAACAACGTCCTGAGAGTCAGGAATCCTGGCTTCAAGCCTCACCTCTGCCTCTCGCAAGTGTTTGAGTTTGGGGAAGTGTCAGTTTTTCACAGTGAGACAGCTCATCTCCCCTTTACATTCCCATGGCCACTACCCTCGTTTAGGACTTTCCATCTCACCTAGACTGTTGCAATCACCTTCCAATTGGAATCCCTGCCTCAGGTCTCTCCCTAGCTGCAGTCCATGCTCCCCTGGGCTGAGTTGCCAACTTGATATTTCTATTTCTGAATTGGTCTGGCTCGGTCAAGTGTCTGCTCCAGAACCTTTGGTGCTTCTGGAAGAAAATGCAAACTGGTTCGTTTGATATTGGAAGCCTTTAACAGTCCACCTTGACAGGCTTACACATGGTTTGGTGCTTCATATATTTGTTGTTCTGGGTGAACTGATTTAATTTGCTCAGACCACCCATCCTCTCCTCACCCACTTGGGTGCTTTTGTAACCCTGTGTTACCCCACGCCTAGAAGGCACTTGTCCCTCACCTCTCAGACTCCCCAGCTTGCTAAAGGGCTCAGTCTAAGGGTGGCCTCCTCCAGAAGCTTACTCTGAGGCCCCAGGTCACTGATTGTACCTTCCTCAGCTCTGTTGCTCACCCCTGGAAATGACTTTGCCTTTTCTTCTTGTAGATGTCATTCCACTCTCCTTCCTTAAAAAAATATAAGCTTCTTGATGGCAGGTACTGGTTTTGTCTTCCCATCCTCAGTGTCTAGCAAGGCCTGGCTTCAAGTTGGCTTTTGGTAAATGCTTATTGAATCCCTACTGAATATAGGTGAGTCATAATTTCTATGACCTACAATCTTATATTCTAAGAAATAATTCTACCAAGAGACTTCTGGCTTCAGGAGGAGACATAGGTATCTATGGTATGCCCTCTGCAGACCTAAGGTGTAGTAAGAAATCCCCTCCAAATCAAGGCATGCATACTGGCTGGGAAAGAGGAAGGGCCACAGCCCAGGGACAGAACTCTGGGGAAGGAAACTCCAGAGACTGGGGGAGAGAACAGCTGCCACCCCTAAGGATATGCATCCTGCCTCTTTCCAAAGGACCTCTGGAATGGAGCTGAACAGTAATAATTACCTCTACTCAACCTTCTGTTGAACTGAGCCTAAGGAGTAAGTAGGGAGGCGGAGAGAGGACAATGTGTCATCCCTTGCATGTCCCTCCTCCATGTTTTTAAAAAAAATCTTTTTTGATATCTTTTGTTTTTATATCAACTAGATTTCCTCTTGTGACCTTTTCCCTTTCTCCTCAGAGGGCCATTTCTCTAGAAAGAAAGAAGGGAGGGAAGGAAGGAAGGAAGGAAGGAAGGAAGGAAGGAAGGAAGGGAGAAATGGAGGGAGGGAGGGAAGAGAAAGAGGAAAGGAGGGAGGGAGGAAAGAAGGAAGGAAGGAAAGAAGGAAGATAGGAAGGAAGGGAGGGAAGGAAGGAAAGGAGGAAAGAAGAAAAGAAGGAAGAAATTTTAGAAAAGCCAATCAGCACTGAATTGAAAAAAACTAACAAAGATACTGCTCTGTACCCATGATTCCTGATCCCTGTGAAGGACAAGAAAGTGGTTTGGAGCCAGGTTTACTCTATAATTCTGCAGCCTTTGATTTTCTTTTCTATTTCTATTTACATTGTTGCAGTTCTTGTATCTACTCTTTTCTGAGCTCTGTTTCATTTTGTTTCAATTCCTGTAAGACTTTTCCATGCTTTTCTGTATCATTCTTGCTGCTATCTCTTACAGCAGAGTTGTATTCTACTACATTCATGTACCACAACCCTGCCCCACCACCTTTAACCTGGGGAAGAAAGGGTTCAAGGAGAGTCGATAACTGTCTTCAAGGGCTGTCACCTAGAAGAAGAATTGGATTTGTTCCTCTTGAGACCAAAGGGCAAAGCTAGGTTAAATGGGGTATTACTTATAAAAGATTAAATTTAGGTCTGATGCTGGAAACCACCCCACCAACATACACACAACTTCCTAAAAATCAGAGATTTAGCAACTAACTGGATACAAGAGTTGAGTTCAGGGAAAGGCAACAGTTGAAGATGACTGTGCTTGTGAATCCAGACAAATAATAGTAGTTAATATTTGTATAGCCCTTTAAGGTTTGAAAATCACTTTGTAGGTATTTTCTCATTTGAACCTTACCATAACCCCGTGAAGCTGAAGCCAAGCAGAGTTAAATGACTCGCCCAGGGTCACACAGTATCGAAGACAGGATTTGAACTCAGATCTTCCAAGGGCAGCACACTATCCTTTATTCTACCTGTTATTATTGCTGTTCATCCTTCATTCTCAAAGAGGACCAAAGACACAAGCTGCCTCAAAGAAGGGCACTGGTATCCTCACAGAAATAATGAAACTTAGAAGAGGGGTAGGAAAGATAATGAATTTTGTTTTGGACATGTTAAGTTTGGGTTGCCTATGGAACATTCCATTTGAAATGTCTATTAGGCAGTTGGTGATGGGGGAACTAAAGGTCAACAGAGAGACAGGGACTGGCTACATGGGGACTCATCTTCAGAGAGAAGACAACTGAGCCTGTGGAAGCCGATGAGATCACAAAGAGAGGGAAGAGAGAGAGTTCAGGACACAGGGTCTTGGAGTCCACCACAGTTGGGAGGGAGGGGTATGACATGGATGATGGCTGACACATAATAATCAGAGAGGAAGGAGGGCAACCAAGAGAGCACAGTGTGACAAAACCTCAGAGAATTATCCAGAAGGAGAGTTACGGAATCTTAGAGTTGGAAAGAAGCCTAGGGGCCATCAACCTTATCCAAGCAGAGATCATCTCTATATCCCGGACAATTCTTCAGACAGCTTCTGCTACATAAAGTTCTTTGACCAACTGATTTGCTGACTTAAGGTTTTTATCAGTAGCAAACCCACTACCTTCTCAGGCAGGTCTATCTATTCTGAAACAGCTCTAATTATTAGGAAGCTATTCCTTTCATTGAACTTAAATCTACCCCTCTGAAGCTTCTCATCATGTGTTTTGTTCTGCCCTCTGGGGTCAAGCAGAACAAGTCTAGTCTATCTTCCACATGACAGCCTATTAAATAATTGAAAATGATTACAATGCCCCTCCCAAAGCTGTTCTTTGCTGAGTTTAACATTCCCAGTTCTTTCATGTGATCCTCACATGGCATGATTTCCAATGCCCTCACCATCCTACTTGTGATTCTTGGAATACTCTCTTCAGTTTACCAATGTCTTTTCTAAAATGTGGTGATCTAAACTAAACATAGTCTCCATATGAATTCTGACCAGGGTACAGTGGAATGGAGTACAAGGACTTTACCCACTTGCATTTGGGATACCATAATTAGTGTTGCTGAAAATACATTAGCTTTGGGAGCAGCCATGTTGGTTTTCATTGTGCTTCAGTTCCACTGAGACTGGTATATTTTTTACATAACCAGTTCTCTAGTCACATCTCCCCCTCTAGTGGGAGTGGGGGATCATATTTCATCTTTTATAGTCAATAAATGTGTGACCCCAAGCCTAGTTTTGTGATCTCAGAACCTAGTTTTTTCCAATGGAAAAAGGGGAATAATAACCCTGGTATTACTGTCTTTTTCTATTTCTATGAACCAAGTCCTTGGTAAGTCTGAAGGTGATATATATAATCATGAAACATATAATGTTGTACATTTTAGGTCATCAGTACAACTGCATAAGCACAGGATTTGAGAAAACAAAAGTGGAGGCCAGTCACCAAGAGGTCCTTCCTCTCACATCTCATCTCACATCAGTCAAATACCTTCCCCACTATCTCCCTCCTTTGCCCATCACATAAAAAGGTGAGCTCTGTCCTTGCCAAGCACAACCCTTTTATAAGTACCCTCCTGTCTTGTACTACTACACCTATCTCTATAATTCCATAGGAGTCCTTAAACACCTCCCTTCCTTCAGATACTAGTGCCTTCCCTCTGAGATGACCTTCCTTTTACACCATATCTTCTTTTTTATGTCTAGTTGTTTTCTCCCCTGGTAGACTGTGAGGTACCTGAGAGCAAAGACTGATTTTTGCCTTTCTCTTAATCTCCAATTGATGGGCATCCCCTCAGGTTCTAATTCTCTGCCACCACAAAAAGAGAAGCTATGAGTATTTTTATCCTTTCCCTGTTTCTTTGATGCAGAGTTAGTAGTCTGTTGGGCATAATTCCAAATTGCTTTCCAGAATGATCAGACTAGTTCACAGATACAACTGTGCATGAGTGTACTAATGTGTTTCTACCACTTACCATTTTTCTTTCCTGTCATCTTAGTTAATCTAATGAGTATGAGACAGCACCACAGAGTTGTTTTGATTTGTATTTCTCTAATTTTTAGTAATTTAGAGCATTTTATATAACTGTTGATAGCTTTAATTTCTTCCCCTGAAACCTATCTGTTTATATCCTTTAACCATTTGTTAATTGTGAAATGGCTATTGAAATGGACATTATTCCTTCCTAGGCCCCTAGGTTGAGAGATATCTGTTAGGTTATTGGGCAGGGCTGGATAACCTGCCTAGTAACAGGTTTTTGCTGAGCCCCTGTCAAAACGTTATTCCCCTTTGGGTTGTGAAATATGTGATGAATTGTTAACAGCCATTTTCTGTTTAGTCCCTCTGCATGGTAACAACCTGTGCCCCACTAATGTTAGACCTTTTGCCAGGCAACTATTTTTGCTGATCACCCCCCTTCCTGACAACTACTTTTTGTTGGATGACAACCAGTCTTTGATTGGGTCCCTCTCCTGGCACATCTTCTGTTGGGGTCCTTTGCCTAACAGTACCCTGACAACCCCCTTCTGTTTGGGGGCTCTTGCCTAACAACAAGCCCTCCCCCCACCCTGCTCTGTCAGAATTATGTTTGTTATGGAAACCACAAGGCTGTACCAAGTAGTACCAAAATACTTAAAATGCACACTCCCACCTCAGTTCGGGCTGTCTCCTCTGGGTCTCTCCATGAGGCAGCCGCCAGCCTGGGTAATAAATGATGCTCTCAAAATTCCTAATTGACTTTTGCCTGTGAATTATTTCTTGGTTCATCCATTTCTGCTATTAGCCCTGTAAATTTGACTCAATTCCTATATATTTTAGAAACAAGACCTTTATTAGAGAAACCTGTCACAAAGATTTTTTTTCCAGCTTCCTGCTTGTCTTCTAATTTAAGTTGCATTGATTTTGTTTATGCAAAAAACATGTTAATTTCATATTATTAAAATTATCTATTTTATCTCCTATGAACCTCTCTATCTCTTCTGGCAACTACTTCAGCTCCTTCAACCCCTGTTCCCTCAGTAGCCACAGCTACTGAAGATGCAAAAAAGAAATTTTCCATGACCAAAGTTGTTGTTACTGTCATGTGATTCAAGATCTGGAATGAGTATGGTTTCTATCTGTGGAAATAATAGTAAATGCATTACCATTTGCTTTGTTGCCATACCCTAAGAATCATTAGACCCTTACATATGAAATTTCCTATACATGTTGTCTCTCACAACTTTTTGAAGGAAAGGGCTATCTTGCTTTACTATTTATATTCCTAATGCTTAGCACTTGGCACATTGCTCTTAAAAAGCAATTTTTCATTCCTTCATTCCTTTCTTGCTGTGCTTCTGACTGTATGGACTTCATCACCTGACCCCCTTCCCACCAGCTTTTCAGCTGTCTTTAGTGTTGTTTTCTCCCACTAAAATGTAATCTCCCTGAGGCTAAAGACTATTTTTATTTTTATTTGAATCCCCAGAATTAAGCCCAGCGCTTGGCACACAGTGAGTATTTAATAAATGTCTATTAACTGTTGTTATCTCATTTGTCAATTGCAACTTATAGTTTTAAAGAGTTGCCTAGACCCTATAACAGCAAGCAAAGTGGGATTTGTTTGTTTGGAGTTGTTTTCCAGGCTCAGGCTAAATTGTGAGCACCTTTGAACTGTAATAGGTCACAGCTGTGCTGAGTCATGTAGGTTTCATGCCTATTGACTCTGAGCCAATCAGGAGCTGCATCTTCATTATATATACTGGGAGGTTAGTATTTTACTGGGGGAGGATCATCAAGATCGAGTGATTGTCTGGTTGAGACTCTGAGTGGTTGTATATTCAGGGGACCCCCCCTTGCACCCCCACTGCTTAGACGTAAAAGTTCTTTTGATTCAGGAATGTATGTAAAGTGTATAGCAGTGTTGCTTTGATTCAGGCAGTAAGAGTACTGTTGGTTTTTATTTCTCTGTATTTTCTCTGTTTGTTGAATAGATAGGAGGTGTGGTAGCTTTGGAAATGTAAAAGATAAAAGACAGTCTGGAAGCATTTGGTTGAACTAATTAAAGTGATTGTTGACCCCTCAAATTGCCTTTCCTTTTATAAATGCAAATGTAAGAACCCCCCACCCCACATGTAGGGGTGCTCACTGATACAGACCCATGGTGTCAAACTCAAATAGAACCAGGGACCACTGATCCATATAGGATCCCTGCAGGTCACATATTGATTTAGTTTTAAACTCTAATATTATTATCAATACTTTTTATTTATTGAATATTTCCTAATTACATCTTAATCAGGCTCTAGCCACACTCAGGAGTGTTAGGGCTACCTGGGATCAGTGGCTCACATGTTTGAATACCTTGGGTCTAGAGCACTGGAAAGTTAAGTGACTTTTCCAGAGTTTGTATGCCTTGAACTCGGGTCTTCCTGACTTTGAAGCCAGTGAGTTATCTACTATGCCTTGCTGCCTCTGATATAATACAAAATAGATAGAAGAATCCCAGATTTGGAACCAGAGGTCCTGGGTTCAAATCTTGATTCTGTATGACCTTAGGTAAGTCTTTAACTGATCTAAGCCTCAATTCTTTCAGACCAGAAGACTTGTAAGGCCCGGTATACCTCTAAATCTATAATCCTGCAACCCTGTGAGATCCTAATCACAGCTTGACAAATTCCACCCCCAGGTTACAATTGTCATCATCTATCTCCACTCATTCTTGCGTCCTGCTGAAGAATATCACACTACAATGTCCACCATGTCTGCTAAAAATTTATATTATCTATTCTTTATTGCATCCCACCTATTGTGATGCAATTTATTTTGTTCTTTCATGACTGCCTCCTTCTAAAGCTCATTACAGCAACTATTCCAAACTTTCTTTTCTTTTCTCAAAACCACAGTAACCACTCCTCCCTCTCTCTCCCTCTCCCTCTCCCCCTCCCCTCCCTCTCCTTCTCCCTCTCCCTCTCCCTCTCCCTCTCTCTCTCCCTCTCTCTCCCTCTGCCTCTCTCTGCAAAGGACCCAACCTCTAACCATGACTTCTGCCTTTCCATCTAATCAATGCCTCAAAATCCCCTTACCCCATTCTCTATTTTCTCCTGAGAAGTACAGGTCTCTGCTACTTTTGCTTTTGGTTCCTCCCCTCCAAGTCTCTATCAGGAGCTTGCCACCTTGATCATTCCCTCTCTCTGGTCCACTGGCTCCTTCCCTGCCACCTACAATGATGCCCAGGTTCTCCCATCCCATCCTTAAAATTTTGTCACTTGACCCTCTAATTCTCTCAAACTTTCTTCCTCCATCTCCCTTCCCTTCCATAGCCAAGTTCCAGGATTCTTTGCTGTAACTACGTTTTTATTTCCCAGTCACTTGTCAAACCCCTTGTAATCTGATTTCAGATCCTGTCACTCAACTAAAAATAGTCTCTTTAAAGTTTCATATTTTATTGATATTTTTTAAAGCATCACTTTTATTTCAAATATGTCCCTTTTCCTCCCCTCTCCATGGAGCTAGGTTGTATAACAAAGAGGAAAAAAGGAAAAAAAAAGAGTTCATCAAAATTAACCAATACAGGAATCTAGTTTCACAGTAGATATGTTCCATGCCCCTAGTCCTTCACCTACCCTAAGGAGAAGAGGGAGAAATGTGTATTTTTTCATAATGTTTTTGAAATGTTATTGGTCATAGAATTCCAGAAATCTTTTTGGTTGTTTTTTACACTTACATGGCTACAGTCATACCAATGATCTTTTAAGCCCTAACTCTAGTTCACATTTAACTTAACCTCTGCAGCTTTTGACATTGTCAACTCCTTCCCCCTCCTCCTGAATTCTCTCTCCTTTCTTGGCTTTTGGGAGGCTGCTGTATTTGTTTCCTCTTACCTGTCTGAGGGCTCCTTCTTAATCGCCTTTGTTGTACTATCATCCATTTGCCACCAACAAGCTTCAGTGTCCCTGAAGGCTCTGCCTTCAGCTCTCTTCTCTACTCTCTGTACACACTCTTTCTCTTTCTCTTGATGATGTCACTCTGCTCCCATGGGTTCAATTATTATCTCCATGCAGATAACTCTCAGCCCTCAAGCCTCTCCTGAGCCCCAGTCCCATACTGCCAACTATAGTGGGGAGGAAGAATGGTATAGTGGAGAGCACATTGACTCTGGAGTTATAAGACTTGGGTTCAAATCCTTACACTTACTCTCTGTGTGACCTTGGGCACCCCATTTTAATTCTATAGGCCTCAGTTTCTTTCATCTCTATAATAAAGGGGTTGGACTAAATGATGTCTAAGATTCCTTTCAATTGTACATCTATGAATTTTAAAATGACCATAGCTAGACTGCCCATCAGTTCAAACTCTATGTGTCTAAAATGGAGCTCATTATAGATTACTCCCCAAACCATCGTTCCTCCAAACTTCCCTGTTTCTGCTAAGGACACTACCAACTATCCAGTCACCCTATTTTCTATTTCTATATTCCCAGGGCCAAACATAATGACTTGCAAACATTAGTCACTTAAACACTTGTAGACTTGTTGAATGTTCTCTAGAGTGCTTCCTGGCTCCCCCTCTTGGCATTATGCTTCGTATTGCAGGGGTGCTCTAGGCAAGGGGAGCATAATCTACCGCCCTTCTCCGCTTGCTCCCTAGCCATCAAAATATACTCTGAAAGAATGAATAAATCAAGACTTGGCAGGGCACCTCTCAAAGGGTGCTAACCCATTGTTTCAGCCTTATTAGCCCCTCAAAGGGAGGGACAAGATCTATTTATAACTACTAGCTCAGGCTCTCTGGCAAACTGGACCCAAATACAATTTTTTGCATGACAATAAAAATAATGTTATTGCTGATGGATGGAATGCTAGTACGGGCCATTTGCATAAGGCTTTACAGCTCACCAACATTTTCACACCTTCTCTCCTTAGAAAATAATAGCCCTTCAAGCCTTAAAAACTCTGATGATAACACAGTTCCAGAAAAAGAAGCCTGGCATCCACCTCTTGCCAGAGAAAGGGATGGACTTGAAATGTAGAATGAGACGTACATTTTGGACATGGCTCTAATGTGGGAATTTGTTTTGTTTAACTTTGCATATGTGTCACAAGCATTTTCTTTTTCTTTATTGTTCAATGGGTAGGGATGGGAGGGAGAGAAAATATATTCTTTTTAGTAAGAAAAGACAAAGGGAGAATGGCCCTTTAAATTAGACAGATCAGGGATTATTATACCCATTTTAAAGATGAGGAAATTGGTTTGACCAAAGATAAGTACCTAGAAGGGGTACAATAAAGATTCAAATCTAGGTCTTCTGATCTCTAGGCCAGAATTTTGTGGATTATTTTTTTCACTAAATCACCCTGATGCAATTCTTCCCTGGGAAGGACTCAGCTCCCTCAGAAAGACAGCATGTCAGGGTGTCAGAGCACAGGAAAATACCTGGTAACTGGAGATGGAAGCCTTTCTGCCGTCCTTATAGCCAGTTGAGGAGAGTGTTTCCTCCAGAAGACCCTCCCTCTCTAGATGCTTAGTGACAGTTCCCCATTGGCACAACCCCTAGTCACTGTGATATGTGAAGAATCAGCAGGAGTTGCTGCATCATCTTAGCAAAGTGAAGTCCATGCAAGAGTACAAAGCAAGAGTCATGGGAAGAAATTACTCCACAACTGGAGGGATCAGGAAAAAGGAAGGGGGCATTTGGGCTGATTACTAAAGGATACAAAGGATTCCAAGAGACAGATGAGGGCACATTGCCTTTGCAAAGGCTTGGAGATGGGAGATACATACAGGCACTCAACCACTCACACATACAGGATGATGAGATACAGGCTAGTGACTCAGAGGACAGAATAATCACCCAGGGCTTGGCTAGTATTGCATGTGGTGTTTTCAAAAGCCCTGGCATTCTGAAGCCTATTTGAGGACTCAGTCAGACAAAGAATCCCATTTCTCAGACAGCAGCTGAGGCTCCATGAAGGGGTGACTGGCTCCAGCTGGCACACAGCTAGCTGCTCTGGCAGTGGTAAGAGGCCTTTGGTTTTGGTGGCAGAGGAAAGGGGGCTTAGCTTCTTGGGGCCAAGGCTTTACATCAGCCTGAAGCCTAGGGCAGTTTCTAACATTTCTTTTCTCCTTTCACCTCTTCTGGACCAGGGGAAACATCCTTCCTTCTTTCTCCCCGCCCCGATCAGTTCCAGATGGGGGCACCTGGCAAGGTCGGTGTTTTCTCTCCTTTCTTATGCTCAGCCACCATTGTGGACAAGGTGGTTGGGGCTTCTTGGCCTGAGTCCTTCAGGATGAAAAGGGCTAACAAGACAGGGAGAGAGGGGCTAATTCCCACTGGTAGGAGAATGCATCATCACAAAGTGGCCCAGTGTAATCGGTGGATGGAGTGGGTTATGCCAAGGCTGTGGGTAACCCGGACAGGCTGGCACATGAGGGCGTTCTGCTCAGCTAGAGATTAACTGCAGACAGAGATCTTTGTTGAAATCCAGGTGCTTTCTTTTATCTGCTTAACATATTTGGTGAGAGGTTGTGCTATGGGAAGAGCCATCGGGTTTGGAGTCAGGACTGAGTAGTGCCAACCGTGTAGCTCGGGACAAAGTTCTGGGCCCCAGTTTCCACCTCCTTGAGGTGTTGGTCTAGACTAGCTTCCTGTTTGGGGCTAGGATGGGTCTTGGGGAGCCTTTAGTTAGCCAGGCCACTTGTTTCCCCAAGTCTTCGGGGCCGGACAGAGAGCCGAACTGGGTTCCTCTTCTGGTCAGTCTGGAGAGGTCCCTGAACCGCGGCTCCGAGGGAGCCTTATCTAGCCCGCTAGAGTCAGAGGCTTGGCAAAAGCACAGGCAGGTGGCCCGGGGCTCCCCAATTGTCTCCGTGGGTGGAGGCAGCTGCCCTGATAGATGGTGAGCTCCCCATCCTTGCAGGTATTCAACCAGGAGATGGATGACCCAAGAAGGGACTGATTCCATTTAAACTAGGAAGGAGGCGGCCTCGGAAGCCTCTTGGGGGGGTCTTTGTGTTCTGGCAGGGCGGGGAGGGGCTCCAATCGCTATATGAGTCACACACAACCGGGTCTGGGGGGTGTCTGAAGGGATCCTGCAGGTGGGGGTCGCAGTCCGCTCAGGTATGTCGCCACGTGTCACCGGGAGGGAAAGGCCACGGAGGTGGGCCCAAGAGAGGACGTTTGGGGAGCCGGACCGCGGGAGGGCCGGCCAGTCCTCCAGGAACAACGAATGCCGGCCTAGAGCGGCTGCGAGGAAGCGCCGCGAAGACACTCTAGGGGCGGGGGCGGGGGCGGGGGCGGGGAAGGGGGAGGAGGAGGGGGAGGGGGGAGGGGGGCAGGGAGGAGGCGAGAGGGGGTGTGTACCGGGCCGCGGCGTCCGCACGCAGGGCGGGCCAGGAAAGGGAGGGGGCGGAGCCTCGGGGGCCCGCACGAAGGTACGGAGGGGGCGGGACCTCGGCGGCACGCAGGGCTCGGCGGGGCGGGGCCGCAGCTGCGGCGGGGGGAGGGGAGCCCAGGGCAGGGGAGGGGCGGGGCCGCCGCGGGCGGAGGCCGAAGCCCGGAGCCGGAAGCGGAAGAGGCACCAGGAGCTGGGAGCGGGGCCTAGCTGGAGCTGGAGCGCCCGGGAGACGGTGAGAGCCCCCCCCCCCTCCCGCCGTCATCGGCATCCCCTTCCCCTCCTCCGCCCTTCCCTCCAGCCTGGTGCGTGGGGTGCGAGCGGGGATGGCGGGAGGCCGCGGCTCCTCCCCCTCTGGGCGCCCTCCCTTACTCCTGACCTCTCACCCCTGACCCCGCCAACCCCTATTGGGCCCTCCGACCCCACCTCGACACTACCCTCTCGGGGACCTCGGCTCGGGCCTGGGGGCGGCGGGAGACCACGACCTTTAAAGCCCTCCCGCGCCCTAAAAGTCCCACCCTCTGAAAGTCGCCCTCCGTTCTTAAAATTCCTCCCTCCGCTGCCTGTCACCCCCATTCCCTTCTCCACCCAAATCCCCCCCCCGCTATTAAAATCGCCCCCGCCTCAAGATTCTCCCCCGCCCTTACTCCCCCACTCCCTGAACCCTTGAGGCTTCCCCCTTAACCTCCCCCATAACATTTGCCGTTAACTCCTTTCTTTATCCCCCTTAAATCTCCCCAGGCTCTTAAAAGGCCAAGCCCTCCCCCCCCCCCCCGCTAAAACTCTTAAAATTCCCCCGTCTACCCCCATAGATATGCCCAGGGTGGCTCCAGCTGAACAGTCTCCCCTCCCCCACTGTGGATGCCCTAAACCCAGTCCACTTATCTTTGAAAATCTCCGTTTTCTCCTAAAATCCCCACCCTCTCCTGCTCCTAGTCCTTCCTCTCCCTCCTAAAATTCGAGCTCCATCTGGATCTCTGCGAGCCCTCGCCTCCCTGCCCCCCATCCGCCCGCAACCCCCCCCCGACCTCCGTCACCGTCCCCCCACCCTTCCCAGAGGGACCACCCGGGCTAAAATGCCCCGCCCCCTTGCCAGTATCGCGGCCCTTGGAATCCCACCCACTAGATACATTTCACCCTGGAAATACAATTATACCTCCTATCTTCTTTCCGAAATTAACCTGTGGGAAAGATCCGCGCTCCCCAGTGCCCTTTTCCTCGGGCTGCCCCCCCCCCCCCACTGCCAGGTGTGCCCGGGGCTCCTGCAGATGTTTGGCTTGGTCTCCCTTCTGCCGCCACGCCCACCCCCTTGCTCTGTCCTGATACCGTATGGCAGCCGGTGGAAACAGACTGTGGGTTGGGGGGGGCGGGGTGACCCACGAAAAATGTGCTGCAGATCCCCGGTGAAGGTATCTCAGCTATTCCAGGAAAGCAAGGCTGGGGAGTCCCCAAAGTAAGATAAGTATTCACAGCTGGACTCCAGCTGGGCCCTGGGCTGAGGAAAAGAGCAGTGTTTTTGTTGTGATCATTCCAGTCCTGAAAATGAAAGAGATACTTGAGGCTGCAGCCCGGGACTTGAACCTGGTGTTTTCTTACTTGAGGGTATGAACACCCCATATCTTTTCCTTTGCCGCTTTTCTCACCTTTGACTATGTGGTTTGAGCTCCCCCTCATTCAGCCTGGGTAGAACAGAACTGGGGTAGGACTGTATAGAGACAATCCCTTTGGCACAGCAGAATTGGCTGCCTTTCATCTTCCTTCCTCTGGCCCGATTTCCAGTGCCCTTGAAAAGAAAAATGTTCAACCTCTGTGGTGTGGATTTGAGAGGTGGGGGGAGATGAAGTGCAAGCAGTTAGTGGCACCAGCAGCCCTCCAGCATAACTGTGTGGATCCTGGGGGAGGGGAGAGGGCAGGTGCCAGCCATGGCTCGGCTGGATGTTCTCGTTGGCCCAGTTTTCCTAATGCCAGCAACATGTGAAAAACTGACAAGGAGGCTGTGCCCTGAGTACCTCTGAACAGACAGCTGGCATCTTAGCAGCGTGGCATCTGGACTTGGTTTGACTTTTCCCATTCCTCAGCATGTGGTAGGAAAACTAGAGCAGGTTTGGAAGTGCTTTTAAAAGTTGTTCTATTCCATAGCTCACCTCAGAAACTTGGTGTTTTAATCTATTGGTCCCTCCTGGGGTGTCAGTGAGTCTGAGAAATGGGCCTTAGGGCTAGCAGACTTTTGGAGGGAGGTGAACCTGGAAATCTTTCATGTCAGGTTGAGCCATGGGCAGCTTTCCACCCACTTTTTGGAAGTGTTTTAAAATTCTGTATTCATCTGAATAAGGCTACCCCTAAATCTAGGTTTTTACCCCTAAATCTAGGTTTTTACCTCTAAAATGAAATCTCTTTGAAAGGAATACACACACACACACACACACACACACACACACACACAAACAAACTCACAAACTCACACACTCTGTGTGTATACACATTATGTATGATTATTTTTCATTATTAATTCCTTTTGGATGCTAAGATAAGCAGGCTTTTGGGTGTGTATTGCCAAAGGGAGGGTAACAGGCTTTATATGCTGTTGCCATATGGTTTCTCTCCGTCCGCTTTTCTGTTCTGGGTCATTAAGTTCCATGGAGCCACTTTGGCAGTTGAAAGCAGCAGCCTGGGTTTTAGTGGGCAGCCGTGGGACAGATAGCCCTATCTTTGTGGCGGTAGGCTCTCCTCCTGCCTAAGCCATCCTCCCTCCCAGTGGTCCTGTCCAGCCTGGGCAGTGAGGAGAAGGCAAAGAGAGTCGTTGGGCTTTGCAGTAAGATTACCTCTCTAAGGTAAGGGCTGGCCTGCAGGTAGGAACTTTCAAGGCATTCTACTGCCTTACCAGTTTCAGGGGCATCCACTGCAGACTCTTCTAGCTCTTAATACCATCTGAGAGACCAGGAAGATTTAAACTATATGTATGGAACTAAGAATATTATTATAACCTACATAGGTTTGATGTAAACTAGATTTGGGGGGGTGGGGAATGTGGCCTAGATTTGAAGCAATATGGTACCCTCTATCAATTTAACATAACCTAGCAGTGTTATTGGAATCCATTCTCCACTTAGGAATAGAGCTGGCCATTGATTTAATGGACAGCAGGATGTCATTTTGGACTGTACAAGACATTTCTGTAAAAACTCCATCTAGGACTTGGAGTCAAGAAGACCAGAATTCAAACTCTTGTCTCAGTCACTATTGTGTGACCTTAGGGGAGGCATTTCACCTCAGCTTCAGTTTCCTCATCAGTAAGATTGGGATAATAATAGCATTTACCTCCCAGAGTTGAGGATAAAATGAGAAAATGTATAAAGCACTTTGTAAACCTTAAAGAGTTCTGTAAATACAAATTACATCACCATTATCATAATCATGATTCCTGGACTCCTCTGATATCTTGCTATGGCAGTGATCCAGGTCCTTCAAAGCTGTGCTCATGAAACTCCAACTTTGGCCACGTCTTCCTAAGTTGGAGAGTCTTCAAGGACAATGCCAGGGACAGACTTTGTCAGAGGACCAGCCTAGTTAAATGTGAAGAGGCTTGTCACCAGGGTAGCCAGAGGATGGCAAATATTCTTTGGCACCTTGCCTAAAGGGGTTTCAATCAGTATAAATAATCATAAGATTACCATATCAATGAAACCAGATTTTTAAAAGCACTAAAAGAAACACTCTAGAATCTACCAGGACATGATCTTAGGGGCTCAGATCATAATCTTTAGCCTAAAGCAGGTTCCTAAATCATGTCAAATCCTGTGATTCAGGATGAGAACCTGTATTAAAGTGTCAAATTGAATCAGGCCTGGCCCCTACTCTGGCCACAGTGAAACATTTTTGGTGACTATTAGATACATATTTTTATTCCCTAGCTTGGTTGCTTAGCCTTGGGGATAATTACAGGAAACTAATGTAACATTAGTCAGCTGATCTTAAAAGGCTTTTTAAACGTAAAGCATTAGCCCAAACTCAATCTGAAGTTGTTAGCAGTGCCTCTATAGAAGAGTTATCCCCCTGGAGTTCTACTTTTGAGGTACCTTTTCAGGAGTTGTGAAGGGGATGGAAAATCATCAGTGAGCATTGTGAGGCACAAAGCTACATTTTCTCAGTCATTTGGGAAGTCTGTGCAGTCACCCAGGCCAGAGCTTCAGTTTTAGTCACTGTTCTCTTTAGTAAGCAATACAGTTAGTACAGAACTGACCAGCCAATTGGAGGATTGTTGTAAGTGGTGAGGAGAGGGAGGGAGGGTTTCAGGACAGGGGTGGATGGAATGAATTAATATTGTATGCCTGTCAAGCTAACAAAAAGATATATTCCATGAGTGGGCCTCCACATGATAATTGGAATACAGAGGTCTCCTGAAGTCCGTCTCATTTTTTCTTGGCTCATAAGCAGTGATTTCATTGGAGTAGTAGAGAGTTCTTGGTACTGTGCAAACCAGGAACTTCACCATTAGTAGCCAAATTTTAGGGGCCAGGTTTGGGTTGTGAGGTAATAGGTTCTTTTCCAGCCAAGACTACCCCATTCTGCTGTTCCTTCATCTAGGAGAGAGAGATTGGGAGCCACCTCCTCTGCCAGGCAGAGCTTGAAGGGAGATAGGAGTAGATCTTTGAAGTTCACTTTGGTACTAAAGTGCCTTCTGGTTGGCACACTTTTGGGATACCCAGTGCTCCCAAGCAGTGAAGGTACAACACGGTGCAGGAGATAGGTGCTAGGGTTGGACTGGCTCTCCAGAGCAACCTGCAGACACCTTACACAGAAGGGACAGTGGGAAAGGTCACCAGGATCAGGGTCACACAAAGATCAGTAGGACTAGTTTTATGGCTGCCTATCTGCCAGATTTCTATTCAGCATCTAGCCAGAATGAGGTGCCCAGTCTAGGTGCTGTTTTGCCATCTTCTTTCCTCATCATTAATTCAAGATTTGTCACTGTTTATTATGACTCCATGTCCTTTTTCACTACACGACCTCTTGCCTTAGAAGAAGTAGTGGAGTCTAGGTTTGGGACAGGAGAGAATTAATGCAGAGAACTGAACAACTTTTTGTTTCCTCACCATCATCAGGAACTGTGACATGCCCCCATCTCCCTAATTTCTTTGGATCTTACCTAGATGATACCTTCCTTTATCTCCCTCTCCAGACTGGGCTCTGTGGGATAGAGCCAGAACTACAGAACCTGTTTACCTTACTAAACTCCTTCCCAAGTCAGACTGGGCCTTCAGTCCTAGATTATTGGTATTGACCACCAGGCTTTCACATGGAAGAAATCTATTTGTTGTTCTTCAGCAGGAAAGTGTTATTCATTAGCTGCAGTACACAGGAGGTCTGACCTGTTTGTTGGATACAACCTTAATTTTTTTCTTGATTAATAGCCATGCTTGGGGAGAGGGGAACTTGTTCTCAGAGCTAGAACAATAGGCCCCCTCTTTAATATGCCCCCTGACATGAGTCCACATTGGCTGGGTTGGGAACCCAGTCCCTCAAGTCAGCAGCCTCAGTCTCTGATGGGACCTGCTAGCATTTCCATCAAGTCTCTCTCTTGTGTCCTAGATGCATCACTGTAAAAGATATCGCTCCCCTGAGCAGGACTCTTACCTAAGTCACAGATGGAAGAGGAGGAGGTCTTACAGCCGGGAACATGAGGGGAGACTTCGATACCCATCTCGAAGGGAACCGCTTCCTCCCAGAAGATCTCGATCCAGAAGGTGAGAGCCAGTCAGGAAGGAGGAGGGCTGGGAGAGCACTGGGCACCATTTGATTGTGACTCTTAGCTCCATAGGAGGCCTTTGGGCTTGCTCCCATCGTCTTCCTGCCTCCTTGCTACGTCCACTCTTATTCAGCTCCTCCACCAGCCCTTCCTTTCTTTCTCTGATGAATTTAGGTGCATCATCCTTGGTTTCCATATCTTGTCCTCCTGCCCTTTGCTTACCTTGGAAGGCCAGGCTTACTGGTATGACTCCATTCTGTTCCTTGCCTTCCTTTTTTTTCCCTCCCCTAAATTATCATTTAATGCCACATTTTTGTTTACTCATTATGACCGGGGGAGAGTTCTTAAACCAAATAAGGAAAAGAGAAAATCACAAAAAGACGAAGTAGATAATTTTGATTACTTGAATTTGAAAAAAAATTATGCATATCAATTCGGTGTAGTTAAGTAAGTGGTTGATTAGGAAAATAATTTGTATCAGCTCTCACTAATATTTGATATTAAATTATAATTATATTGACATAAACAATACATGGGGAATTAACACAAATATATAATACCAAGAGCCATTCCTGGTTGCTAAAGTGTATGAACAAAGAGTTCTTCAAAGAAGAATTACACATTATTAAAAGATATGAAAGATTGCTTCATTTTCACTGATAGAGGAAATGCCAGTCAAAGCAACTTAGACCTCATACTCAGCAAATTGGGCAAGAGATGACAAAAAAACTGAAATAGCCATTGTTGGAGGAACTTCAGAAATCCAGGAGCAGCAAGACATTCTGTTGGTGGAGTGTCCATGGGTCCAACTGTTCTGGAAGCGAGGAAAATTTCTGTTCCTTTGGTTCAGATCTTCCATTGCTAGGCCCACACCCTAAAGAGTCAGAAAGAGGGGCCACTGTTCACCCAGAGAGAAGAACCAGGAACAGTAAAAAATGCCATGGCTCTGGTAAACAAATTGTAATGTAGACTGGAGGATTACCCTGCATTGGGAATGGTAAATGTGAAGAGTTCAGAGAAGCAGGCAGAAAATTCAGACTGACAGAAAGAGCTGAGCAGAGTCAGGAAAGCAGCTTACAAAGTGAGTATGGCCATGGAAGTGGAAAGAACAAGCCAGAGAGATGGAACGCTGTGGTCACCATGACCAAAAAGCTCAGCTCTGGAGAAGAGGCCACAAAACACACTCTTGCTTTGCAGCAGCGTGGGCAAAGGCCTTTGAGTGTTACAGGTGCCGGCAGATGTGGTTGGACTGTGGGATTCTGTTGAGCTGCCTTTTCCACCCCTCTGTTTTAATTCATTGCTGTGTGAAATGGTGGTCTGACTGGGGTAGGGAAGCGGGAGACATTTGGAAATGAGCAAGATATAAAAAACAAGATGTCAGTATATTTTAAAGAGCCATGTCTTTCTGCTCCAAGTTTACCACTACAGCTGTTGTTACCTGTTTTTTACCTATTTTCAAAGTGTTACTGATTTCTTTTTGCATCCCAGTTGTTTTAGGATATCCCCTACCTCACCTTCAGCCACCTTTATAAAAAAAGAGAAACAAGCCAAACCAGCTGACAAAGCTCTAATGTACTCATAGTCCTGTACCTCTCCAAGGAAAAGAGGAGGCGTACTTACGTAGTGAGCCAAGAATGATCGTCACTATTACAGAGCATTCACTTTTGTTTTAGTGTCTTGGGAGGCCTTGTCTGTGTTCTCTGATACGGTTTCTTTATTCTGTGTGCAGATACGTCTCTGAATTTCTCATTTTTATGTTTTTTTACTGTCTTACTATTATGTTCATTTACCCCAATTTGTTCAGGCATTCCCTAATCCATGGACATTTTTTTTGGTTTGTTTATAGTTTTTTGCTGCTCCCTCTACCCCCAAATGAATATTTTCCTCTATTCTGGGTCCTTTCTTACTGCTTGTTCTTACACAACTGTAACATCCTTGGGATATATTGCCAGCAAAAGACTCTCTAGATCAAAGAGTATGTATGAACAATTCAGTGATTTTTTTTTTTCTCTTTTTCCATTGGGTAGTTTTAGTTTTATTTTTAAAAAAAAACAGTTTTTTTCAATTAAAAAATCCATTTTCCCTTCCTCCTACCTCACCTCTTGATTTTTTTTGAAATTAATTTTTATTTTTTCAATCAGCAAAAGTCTGCCTTCTCTTCCACTTCCCCACCCATCCCCCAACCTGAGGAAAAAAAAGAAAAACCAAACCAGCATTACAAATCTAAATAAATAAATAGATTCCTACACTGATCATGTCTGATCAGTGTCCTTTCCACCCAGAATCATAGTGGGTTGTTAATGCTGATCAGAATCACGAGTCTTTCAGAGCTGATTGTCCTCAGTGTTGTTGTTATTCTGTAATTACTCTCTTGGCTGCACTCGCTTCACTCTGCTTCAGTTCCTCTAAGTCTTTCTAGGCTACTGAACCCCCCCTTCATCATTCACACTCACATACCACAGCTGGTTTTGCCATTCTCCAATTCAGAGGAGCATCCTCAGTTTCCAGTTCTTAGCCACCACAAAAAGAGTTCCTACAAATATTTTTACATCCTGGATTAGGGTTTATTTTGCTTAAGACTAATCCCTCACTTAATCTATCATCTCTTGTAGTCCCTCACCCACTTTCTCTCTTTGCCCTCCAGTTTTTGTTTAGTGAAGTGTATTTCTATACCCAGTTCTGTGTGTCTGCATGTCTACTCATCGTCCTTTTGACCAATTCAGTAGATAGTGGAGTTTGGGTGTCCCCCCTCCCCCTTCTTCCTCCTTGTTTGGCTTTTAGTTGTATCCCCCATGAAATGAGCTAATTTTCCTCATCTTTGCTCTCTCTCCCCCTCCCCTAAGTATTCTTCTTCCTCTCCCTTTCCATGATTCTTTGAAGATCATCAAATCATAACAAAACCACTCCCATGCCCTCTGTCTAATTAGACTTCTTTTATGACTTCTGATAATGATAGAGTTCTGAGAGGATGCATGTATTAGAGTGTAAACAGCTTGTCCTTGTTTGTCCCTATGGATTGTTTACTCATGTCTACTCTTAGATTTCTCTTGACTTCTATATTTGCTCTTCAGAGTTTCAGTGCAGCTCTGGTCATTTCACTAGGAATGTTTAGAAGGAAGTCCTCTTTCATTAAAGGTCCACTTTTCCCCCAGTAATAGACTTAATTTTTCTGGGTTAGTTATGACTATTTGTCTTATGGAGTGTATTCTGAGCTCTGCTTTATAGTGACAGCTGCTGAATCTTGTGTGGTCCTTATTGTGACTTCTTGGTACTGAATTTTTTCTTTCTGGCTATTTATAATATTTTTCCTTTGATCTGGAAACTTTGAATTTTGTCTGTGATGTTTCTTTTTGGGGTTTCTTTTGGGTGGTTCTTGATGGATCCTTTCCTCTTCTACAGTGCGTTCGGGTTCCAGGGGATCTGGCCAATAGTTTATGATTTTTAAAAATTATCATATCTAGGTTCTTTTTTTTGATCATGACTTTCAGGTAGAACAGTGATTCTTTAAATTATCTCTCCTTGATCTGTTTTCCAATTCATTTACTTTAGCTGTTTAATACCTTACATTTTGCTCTATATTTTCAATCTTTTGACTTTATTTTACTATTTCTTGTCTGATAGAGTTATTAACCTCTATTCAATTCATTCTGCTTGTTTATTGCTTGGGCAAGGTTTTGTACCTCATTTTTTTTTCTAATTTTTTCCTCTCAATCCATCTATAAAAATATTTTTAACTCTTTTAAAAAACAAAACAAAACTCTTCTTCTATCCCAGGACTTCTAGTTGAACCCTTGCGCATACTCTGTATTTCTTTGAGGCTTTGCTTGTTAGGTGCACTGGAGTCATTCTTTCCTTCTGGGTCTGTGTCTTGAGTGTCCCTGTCATTATAATAGCTTTTTATGATGGGATTCTTTTTTTGATTGCTCATTCTTTCATCTTTCTTCTTGACTTTGGACTTTATGGAGACTAGGCTCCATGCTCTTCTAGAAGAAATGTCTGGGTCCATTCTGCTGCTGCTTTCTTGTGGGTATAGTGTTGTGTTATTGTAGCACAGGGACATCTCATGCTGGGGAACTGCAAGGCTTCACTAAGCCCAAAGTATTCTGATCCAGGGCAAAGCCTGTTTTCCAACCTCTTGACCTGGGTTTGGTTCTAAGAAGCCTACCTGAGGATGTGCCACATCTGGAGTTCTACCAGACTGCTGCTGGACTCACTCATATCAGAGAGCTGGGCAGTTCTGCTTGCTCTGAGGCACAGAACCAGAGACTGTCTTTTTCCGTTTATGTGGGTCCTTCTGTGTGCTTCTGAACCTCTGCTCACTCTGTACTTGCCCCAGGGCTTGTGACTGGTCCTGACTGGAATGGCATTCCTAGGCGCAGCAACCCCCTCCTTCATCCCACTGTGATTTGTGACCCAGAGCTGAGCAGTGAGCTCCAGGACCAGTAGGGTGCTTCCTGCACCCCACACAGGGTCAGGCCTCTGCACTAGGTCTGGGGCTTCTCCCCCAGCTATCCATCCTTTCCTGCATTGGAGTGCTCTGCACAGCAGTCCTTAGTTCCACTACCTCTACGTGCCTCTGGACCCCATGTAATTTTTTTTTCTCGAGTTTCCCAACCAGGATTTTGTTCTGGTCTACATCTCTTTGGAGGAATTGTGGGAGATGCTCCTAGCCCTGCATCCTGCTGCTCTGCTGTCTTAGCCAGGGGCTTTTCTCGTGTCATTCCAAAATGTTTTCCAGAATGGTCAGGGCGAGCCCCAGCTGTGTGGACAGTGTATTGGTTCACTCATCTCCCCACATTCACACTTGTATCAGCCATCTCCTTTTTAGCTTTGCTAGTTTGCTCTTTGATTCCTCCCGTTTTGGGGTGAAGCAAAACCTCCGAGTCATTATTTCCATTTTTCTTATTTGTGATCTAAGCTGTCTCTCATGTGGTTGCTAATAGTTTTTTTTAGAAACTTTTTTCTTATTCTTTGACTAGTTATGTCTCCTTTCTCTTCTCAGGGAACATTGCCTTCCTCACTTGACATATTGTTTCACTTGTCCTTTGGCTCTCTTCCCTCTGACCTGGGAGAACTCTGAAGTTCATCCTTGCTCTTTAGGCAAGGCCCAGTGCTGTCCAGCCAGTTCTAGAAGAGCACCCTGGTTGCCCATTCTTTGACAAGTGAACGATGACAGAGCCATACCTTCGGGTCCCTGTTTGTCCTTTGTCTAATGTCTGCCTATTTCTCCCAGGGATACATCCTGTTTCTTTCCTTGTGTTTTGCAAAGGAATGACATTCATGGGCAGTAGGTACAGGTATAGAGGAGAGCCTGGAAACCTGTCTCATCTAATACTAGGTACCTCAGCCCCTGCAGTGGGCAGGACACAGCCTCCTGGCTAAGCAAGGACATTTCCCTATCTTTGGAAGGCCCCACAGGAAGCAGATATGGCTGTCTCCCAGGCATTCCTTATGCTTCCTCATGGGCTAGCCTTTGTCTGTAGAGATCCATTTAGCTCCAACCTCATTCTGCGCCAGATTTCAGGCTGTTTGAGGGGTATTGTTTCCCTGGGCCCTGGCATAGGATGGAATTCAGTAGTGCCCCCTAGTTCTCCTTTCCTCACCTGACCTTTCCCCATCATGCAGCCATGACCGCCTGCCCTACCAAAGGAGATACCGGGAGCGTCGGGACAGTGACAACTACAGGTTTGAGGAGCGAAGTCCATCCTTTGGAGAGGATTATTACTCAACCCGCTCACACCACCGAAGGAGGTCACGGGAGAGGGACCAGCATCGGACCCGAAAGCACCCCCATCACTGCCGCAAACGCCGCACCAGGTCTTGTAGCAGCGCCTCCTCGGTGAGTAGTGGCCAGAGCGAGCTGGTCATTGTTTGGTATTCTCACCTTTCTTTAGCCTCCTTTCAGGTGTATTTGACCTGGGTGAGTACCTCTGAACCCTCCTGTGTGTCCTTTGTTTGATCCTTCACTGACATAGCAGGTGTAAGCCTGATACTTCGGCCTTCTCCATGGGCAGCAGCAGCAGCACCTGTCTTGACCTCTGGCTCCGGCACCCCGTGTGGCACCTGGGCCTGTCTCTGTATCTGAATTTTGATCTGGGCATTGGGAGTGTCCAGTGAAATCAGACTGGGGAGACTTTTTGTGATTTGGGTCGGCATTACCAGACAGAGTATCTGGTGTTGGTTTCTCTTTTCCTTTGCTCCCAGATGGTGAATGGGAGCTGTTTGGTTTATACCTTATCTGTCCTCAGACCTGATTGTTGCCTCCACTCCACAAACTCATGCCCTTTCAGAGAATGCAGGGACTTTCTCCACGTATGGACAAGGGTTTGGCTGTCTCTGCAGCTGTCCCCTTCCTCCAGGAGTCACTCCCTCAAGCCTTAACCCCCGCGAGATTTTCTTCTGCTCTTCTTTTAAATGAGTAAGAGGCAGCATTTTTTTGTATCACACTGGGGTTTTACAGTGTATCACACAGTTTGGAAATAATTTCCAGAAATGAATGAATTGACAGCAAAGACTATCAGGAATTACCAGAATGATATTTTTTTATTACCTCTGTTGGTGGCAAGATATAGTGTGTTGTATAGCCCCAGTAAGTCAAAAATCATGAGTGAAATGACTTTAGGCTTGGCTACTTTCCTCCTCTTCTTCCTTTGTCCCCTCTCTTTGCCAATCCATTTCTCCCCACTCAGTCTGTAAGTGCCTTGAGAAATGACTGTTTTAGTGGAGGGAATGAAGTCCCTTCTTTGCCTTATGTGTAAATGTAGGAAATACTGAATAACCATATGTTTGTGCACATGTATGTGTGTACATGTGTGTGCACGTGTATGTGTGCAGGCGTGTGTGTGCATGACATTAAAAGAGGATTTCCTCTGGCGCGATCTTGCGGCTTGTCTACTCCAAGGCAGCCTTGAGGATCTGCGACTTCATTTCTGATCGTCCCATCGCCCATGTATCTCCCTTGCCCTTCCTTCTGTTGTGGGGGGAGGGGATCGGCTCAGGGATGGCTCCTCCATACCTTCTGACCCTTAGCCAGCACAGAGATCCAGTGCCCTCTGAGTGTTTCTTGGACTGGGGCTCCAGAGACTCCTTTTGTTCTTGGGAGGGGCACAGCTGGAGCAGGACTAATGGGGGTCTGCTTGGCATCTGGAAGCCCTTTGGGTAGTGTTGAGGGCCCATTGGACACAGGAAGATTAGGGTTGCTTTTGAACTGTGGTCTCTTGATAGCAGAGGTAGCATGTGGCAGAAGGAGTAGCCACACTGTAGTTTTGGAGACAGGCTCTGGATCAAGGCTCAGGGAGGAAGGGCCTTCGTTTGCTGTGCTTGGTAGTCTGGGCTTTGAAGAGCAAAGCAGAAGCAGGGGAGGGGCAGGATGGGAACCCCCTGGGAGCGCAGCAGTAGCCGAAGACTTCCCTGTCCCACTCTGCTGGCCAGCGGCTGCTTCTGGGCCTTACTCCATACACAGGGCACCGAACCAGGCTAAGCACCTTTCCTGCGCCGCTCTCAAAGTGTGTCATCGCCATGGGGTGACGACCTTGAGCTAGAGGAAGCTAAGCTGCCACCTGGCCCCCCAGTGGCAAAGATGGAGGGACATGGGGGGAGGAAGCTTGGTGGTGGGAACCCTGGGGCTGTGGCACTCTCACACCAGCGTCCTGAGGAGCAGAGGCTGGTCTTTCCTTCCTGTCGGCTGCGACATCCCACCTTATAGATAATGCCAGTTTTCTTTACATACCTGTAGCTGTTTTTTACTTTTCTGTTTTTGAAGTCAGTTTGTGTCTTGACGTGTCCCTTGCAATATCCCTATCGTTATATATGCTGTGTGCCTTATGAAATGCTGGGATCTGGAAAATCCAACCAACCAACCAACCACCGGCCGCCCGTCTCCTCACCGTCTCCACCCGCCTCTGCCTTTGACCGACACCTCCGTCCGCCAATCGGAACCGCCCACCATGCAATTGGTCGGATGGCGTTCGTTCCGGGGGGCGGTCCTCGCAGAGAAGCCAACAGAGCAGTAAGCGCAGCAGCAGGAGTGTGGAAGATGACAAGGAGGGCCACCTGGTGTGCCGGATCGGCGATTGGCTCCAAGAGCGATGTACAGCCACCTTTCGTAAAACTTTACCTCTCTACTTTCTTACCCCTGTTAGACGAGCCCTCTCTGGTTGTCCCGGAGGGCCTCTAGTGCTTGGGGCTCGCTAGCGGGCCCGCCAGTAATTGCCTGAATGAAGCAAACACTAGCAACTTCTGTTTTTAAAGAGTGTAGCAGTGAGAGAGAAACCTTTTTTGTTTTTGAGAATTGAATGCTGTGACCTTACAGGAGCTGCCAGCCCCATCCACTCAGGGTCCTTACGCTCCTCTTCTTTTCTCTCCTAGATGAGATCGTGGGAAGTCTCGGAGAAGGCACCTTTGGCAAAGTAGTGGAGTGTCTGGACCATGCCAGGTGAGTGTTCGCCTCTGTCTCTCTGGGCCCAAGGACATGGGGAAGACGAGTTGGAGTTTGGTTTCAGTGGGGAGACAGTCTTGGTTCTCGATGCCCAGCCCACAAGGGTGGGCCCTTGTAGACTTAGAGGTTCTGCCTCCAGGTCTCCTGTTTGTCAGGCAGTGGCAGTGGGGTGCTTCTAGTCCTTGCTGTGCCCCAGGCGTACCCAGGAGAATTTAGTTGTCCCCTGGTGCACCAATGTTGGCTTGCCTCCTTCTGCTTCCTATCCCTGAACAGGCTTTGGGGCCTCCCTCACTCTTCCCTTCCCTGTGCACTAGAGAAGTCAGACAGTTTCCAGCGTTATCAGTGTCTTAGCAGGGAGACTTCTTGTAGCAGTAGCTTTCCAAAGTCTAAAGAAATACAAAACCTGTGCTCAGAGTTAGATTTCTACTTTTTATTAAAAGCATACATTTGCCTGTGGCTGGTTTCTTCAAGCTTACATGGATGGTGTTTACTGCCAGGTGTTTACTTACTCTTGATTTCCTTTGCCCCCTTTGTGAACCCTCTAGATGATGTGTTTCCTTTGTTTCTCTGGGAGATGCCACTTAGCAGAATTAAAGACTCTCTACCCAGGAACCAGGGCCACAAGAACCAAACTTCTTATTCAGCCCTGTGTATAAGTAAGTGCCAGTTTGGCAAGGCTAGGGGCAAACCCTGAGAGTACAGAAATGGCCTTGGGAATTGGGCCACAATGTGTGTTTTCTCTGTGGTTTTAATGAGCAGTGATGGTCTCGGAAGGAGTGTGTCTTTACTGATGTTGGAGGCATATACTGTGCATGCTGCTAGTGAACCCTGTGATCATGGAGGGTTAAGGCAAGGTGATCTCCTCTCCATGGGCAATTTGTGCCACTGGCCCCAGGAGTTCTTCTTTCCCTCCCCTTCCTCAGTCTTCTGACATCGGGGCCTTGCCTCCTCCTTGCCCTTACCTGTTGAGCTTCGGTGGGGCTTCCTTTGGGAAACTGATGCACAGGCTCACATAGAGGAATGGTTTCATCTTTGGAGCTGAGGTCTTACTACAAACAAGCCAGTAGTGAGCAGGAGGCAGAGCCCCTCTTGCCATTCTTTGAATCTTTGTGGAAATGAACCCAGAGTGAGAGAAATCGGTGGTGGGGCAGCCCTTGGATTAAGGAAACCTCCTTCAGCCGCCTCCTTGATCCTAAGCACTTGTGATCATGGCTCTCCTTTGATTTAGCACCTGCTAAAGCCTGTGAGGTGGGTGCTCTTAGGGATACCCAGAGGAGGGAGCAGAGGTCCAGAGCAGCTACTGCTTGTCCTGGCACAGACCTAGTAAATGTCAAGAGCGGAATTCGATCCTTGTCTTAGAGCCTTGCACTCTCTGCATGTGCTGTTCTCGTGAACAGCTAAAGGTGAGCACATGAATACTCACCTGGTTGGAATCCTGTGGAGGGCAAACAGAACCTCTTAGGATCACCCATTTAGAGCTGAAAGGGGCCTTGGAAACCATCTCACCCAGTCCATCTGCCTAGTTTTCCAGAGGGGTTACGTGACGTGTCCAAGGAAGCCCCAGTATTATGGGGTGGATCCTGGCCTGAGATCCAGAGGCCCTGCCTTTCTGGCTCAGAGAGCAGTGGATGAGCATGGGGATGATTTGCTAATTTCTGTTTCAGACTGTTATTGCTGTTTCAGACTCTCACTCATCACCTTCAGGGCCTCATCCTTTAGTTCCCAGACCCAGCCCAGCTCCTGTGCCTTTGCTCTGTAGGACTCATCCGGGCTCAGGGCCTGGTTCATTTCTCTCACGGCACCATTCCCATCTTCCTATGATGCTAGCCATGTTTGTTTGAAGGCCCTAACTCTCCTACCACAGCTCTTGGCACCTTTCAGGGGCTTAAAGCCTTGTTGGACAAGAAGCCCTTGCTATAGCATTTAGAAGCTTTAATGTGCATTATGTCACTCCAGTCTGCATGGCAAGCCTTGTGAGATAGAGAATCCCAGTCCCAGGAAGGGATTGTCTCAGGCCTCATTGGACTGAATGCCCTCTTTTTATAGGCATAGAGGAGTGAAATGACTTGGCCAGAGTCTCCCATTTAGTAAGTGGCAGAGTAGGGACTCTGACTCAGGTGTCCTGACTCCTAGGCCACTTGACTGTAGGGACCTAACAAGATGGTACATCTCATCCAAGTATCCTTATTTGACAAGTGAGGAAACTGACATTAAATTTCCTATTTAATAAGTGATGTTTAGTGACTTAACTATATCACTTATAAGTAGTAAGTCAGCTGAGGTTGGAACCCAGGTTCTCTGACTTCAAATGCAGTGCTCTTTCCAACAGATCTTTGTTTTTTGACGGATGGCCTGGTGGGGTGAAAAGTTGCCCAAGGTCACAGACTAAATTCAGGCTCTTACACACACACTCACACATGCCTCAGCTCAGTCTTCATCTCTCTTTTCACCAAGTGTGACTTGAATGACCCACTTGCAAAGGAGGAGAGTCCGGGAACAGTTACAGTTTGATTCCCATGGAACTCTGTTCCCTTCGTTTTTTGAAAAGTTGAATTAGTTTGCCTTTTCTGGCCAAAAGCCAGAAGAGGACTTGCATCTGCACTGAGCAGCATCTTGTCTGAGTCAGGGGACTGGGGAAGTAAGAGGCACAGGTTCTTCTTGCTGTAGGGTATTTCACAGATCAGTTATTGCTAAGGAATTGAGGAGTTTGACTAGCCAGGCCTATTTGTCTTCTAAATGGTGGAACCAGGACTTGATCCAGGTCTTTCAGCTGAATCCAGTGTTCCCTCTCCTAGACTATGTTCTTTCTGGTATGGAACAGATAGAAAAGAAATTGCCCAGTGATAAATGCTGAACCAGTGGCCTCAGCTAGAACTGGGCTTCTCTAGCCAAGATTAGATAGTCTGTATAATTCCCCTTGGACTTGGGCCTATGGGTGGAGGACTAGGCTCTTGGCTAGGACAGTTGGGTTAATTGTAAGGCTGGATTAGCCAGTGCCTGAGAGCTGTAGGTGAGACTTCTAAGGAGAAGCTGGTTCAGCTGCCTTTTCTGATTGTAATTTCTTAATAATTTAACTTTAGGCTGGGCAGGTGAAGAAAGATCAAAAGTTTTAGTGCATCCCTGTCTGTTAAGAACAGGGTGTGACTGAGGCTGGAGTGGGGTGCTGTGGAAACTCATTGCTATAAAATTGGGATCTCACAGGAATCTAGTGAGAGGGATCAAATGATAGCTGGGTAGGGCCAGGGGGAAGACAGGAAACATCAGTTTGGAAGAGTCTGTTGAGTTTCTGAGCAGAAGCCAGGCCTCTGATACCTTATCCAAGCTTGGAGCAGAGAGAACTGAGAAATCATCCTGGGAGTGGGGTGGGGGGAAGGGAGGAGTAGGGCATGGTCTAGATCCTGACCTCTCACTGTGCCCACAGAGGCAAGTCACAGGTCGCCCTGAAGATCATCCGAAATGTGGGCAAGTACCGGGAGGCAGCCCGGCTGGAAATCAACGTGCTCAAGAAAATCAAGGAGAAGGACAAAGAGAACAAATTGTGAGTGTCTCTTAAAGGTCAGGAAGGAAGGAGAGTTAGGGATGGGCAGCCACCCTTTAGTCTGACTTATTAATCACTAAAGCTTTATCCTGTATCTTCTGTGGCCTGAGCCAGACTTCTGCACAGACATGTGCACAAGACCAGACAACCCTTTCTATTCCCCATCGATCCTTAACCCTAACAGGGGAATTCAGAGAGTTGTGTCTTCCCTTTGTTCTGACTGCTGCCAGGGAATTCCTCTTGGGGGTGAGTTGGGGATGGTGAAGAGAGATATATTTGTAGAAATGAAGTCTGGGGGCTTACTGAAGGGTCTCACAGTATCCTGTCATGTACATGCTGACTCAAGAGATGTTCCTTAAGCATTGGGTAGGAGGTTGCTTAGAAAAAGTTCTGTCTCAGCCAGGACACTTGGGTTCTAATCCAGACTTCACCATTGTCACTGTGTATCCTTGGCCAAGGCATTTCACTTTGGACCCAGGAAGAGGATAGTACTCGTCATCCCTCTTTTCACTGGATTATGAGGATGAAACAAAATGCCAAATTTGAAAATACTTTGAAACTTTGGCTATTAGGGAAACCCCTAATGTGGTGAGAGGGTGTTCAGTGAGTTGTTCAGCCTTCGGTAGTGGGTTTTAGTGCTCTTGGCTCTCACAGATTGAGGGCCCCAACTTTCTTCTCTGGTGCATTGGCTTGGATGAAACTAGACCCACATAGGAAGGAGGACAGGACAGGTGGAAAGGTAGTGTTCCAGACTAACATTTTCTCCCCTTTCCCCTAGCCTGTGTGTTCTGATGTCTGACTGGTTCAACTTCCACGGCCACATGTGCATTGCCTTTGAGCTCCTGGGCAAGAACACTTTTGAGTTCCTGAAGGAGAACAACTTCCAGCCCTATCCCCTGCCTCATGTCCGGCACATGGCGTACCAGCTGTGTCATGCCTTACGATGTAAGTTGGTGCCTGCCTTGGGGTGGGGGCCTGTGTCCACCTTTGGGATCCCAACAAGTGGTCAAGCCTCAGCAATTTGTTGTTTAGCTGTTGGCATCATGTATGTATGTATGTATGTACCTGTTGGGCAGAAGGGGCTTTTTAGGTGTTTTGCACCTCTTACTAATAATAGTGAGAAGAAACCAACATTTGCTGAGTGTTGGTAACTAGAAGCTGGCCAAAAAATAAAATTCGACATGGTATATATGCATATATACATACATATATACACACATTATGTGTATATGTACACACACACACACACTCTCTCTCTCTCTCTCTGTCTCTCTCTCTCTCTCTGTGTCGAATATATATTGCCATCACGGCTCTTGGCAACAGTGTGAACATCTCTGAGACCCAAGGGATACAAACCTCAGGGAGAGAGCCAGGCCTGATCAGGGTAGGAAGTTTTTGAGGCAGAAGCATTGCCCTTTTCATTGGCTCTGCACCCCACCTACCCTCCAACCCCACCCCCATCAGTCAGGCTTTCAGTATCCCTGGCCTTAGTGGTGTTGGATGCAAGAGGAGCAGAGAGCCCTTGCAGGGGAGCTCCCAGCCTCTCTGGGGAACATATGACACATTCCACAAGACAACCAGACAGTGTGTGACCAGGTGCTGCTTTCTGTGATGTGAGAGTTTGAAGTGTTTTGGGAGTTTAGAGGGGAGTGCTCATTGTTTGCTGGAGTTTGCTGAAAGGGGTCTTGAAGGATGAGTAGGATCTAGAAAGCAGAAAGAAAGAAGGGCTTTTCAGATGAGGGAACAGCCCAAGCAAAGACAAAGTCTGAGCATATGAAGAAGTTAGTTGAAAAGCAGTGGAGAGTCTGGTTAGACATAGGTTGGGCAAAGCCTGATTACAGAAGGCCTTGAATGTCAAGTGGAGAGGTTTCCATTTGTTTTAGCAGACAGCCATTTTAGGACCTCAGAGTAGGGGAAATAGTGTGATGAAAGCTACCTGAGGAAAACCACAGTGGTCCAGGTGGTATTGGAAAAGTGTGTTGTGCAAGTCAGCCCAGTCTGAAGTGATGAGGGCCTGGCCAAGGGGACGGAAACCAAGAAATAGAAATCTTCCGTTGTGAAAGAGATTGATCAGATCATTCTCCCCTGCTCAGAGAGAGTGGCACATCCTGAGCCCTCACTTCAAAGCCCTGGGGAAGGAACCGGGAGGGCACGTGCCCTAATTTTAATTCCTGTGGCTTCAGATTTCTTTAACGTCCTAGAAACGTGTGACTTGTGTCCCATGATGGCCCTGCTTGTGTTGAGCACCTTGGTGGGGTTCCTACAGCAGATCAGGAAATCCCAGGGAAGGATCAGGGCTGAAGTGAGGGACAGGGCAGGCTCCCAGAGATGCCTCCTCTGCCCTTTCTCCCTGTCCTCTTCCCTTTTCTCATCATGCCACCTCTATCTTTTATCTTCCCTCCTCAGTTCTGCATGAAAACCAGTTGACCCACACTGACCTCAAGCCTGAGAACATCTTGTTTGTGAATTCTGACTTTGATACCCTGTACAATGAGAACAAGGTACAGTAGGGGAGCAAGACACCCTCAGGGAGTGGGGAAGGGTGGTGAAGAGGGGCTGAAGGAGGCCCCTGACAGTGGGGTCTGTGCCTCCCAGAGCTGTGAGGAGAAGTCCGTGAAGAATACCAGCATCCGAGTCGCTGACTTTGGTAGTGCCACCTTTGACCACGAGCACCACACCACCATTGTGGCCACCCGCCACTATCGCCCGCCTGAGGTGATCCTGGGTGAGTGGCCCTAGGATTCCCACTTCCCTGGCCACCTGGCGTTGTGGGAGATGGGGGTGGGGTGGACATTGGCAGGAGGCATGTGTGTGAATTGGGTCGCTATAGTTAATGCATCCGGGTGGATGTCCCAGTGAACCTGAGTGTAGTGTGAGACCCCCCCCAGGACACACCTGGAAAGCATTGCAAGGTCCAGCTGTCCATTTACATTGCTCCAGCGGCAGCAGTTTTATAGACTGTCATGTAAACCCCAAAGCAAACAAAGAACCACACCCGACTCCTAATAGTGGACTTGCTGCTGATGAGCCAGTTCCATTTCAGAAAAGCAAGTATCTGTGGAAGCACATTTTGTTAAGATGCCCAGGACAGTGGCACCTCCTCATGTCTGCCTGGCTCCAAGCACAGGAGCATTATAACAGGGAGCAAGGGGAACAGAGGATAGGTCCTGGCCTCCAAGAACAGCGTGTGCTTGAGGAGCTAGGTCTGAGGCCCCAGCCTAGCATGGAGCAGCTGTCAAAGCCTTCTCTCACAAAGCTGGTCACCTGAGCCAATCAGGGACCTTGGTGGGCTTTGGACCCCACCCAGCTCAGCAGGGTCATAACTAGGGGACATTTCTTTTGTCAATTTCCTGTTGTGTTCTAGGATTATGAAGATCTGCCAGGTGCTCCTGACAAGATTGTGGGCAGGGAGAAGGGTGGGTGGGGGGTCCTGAGGGTGTGGGAGTGTGGGCTGGAAATATCACAGTTGATTGTCCTGCCACAATTTATTAAGCAAGCACTGACTGGGTACAGCCTTACACTGGGTGCTGAGGCGGTAACAGAGACAATGTTGCTCATGGGGCTTCGAGTTTCATAGGGGAATAGTACAGATGTACAAGCGTAAAGTGTGGTGTTGGGAGCCAGAAGGTCTGGGTTCAAGTCTGGGCTCCGCCTCGTATGACCCTGGGACTTTGAGTGAGGTCTCACTTTCCTCATGTGTTAAATGGGAAGGCTGGACCTTCTGACCTTTGAGTTCTAGCAGTCTGTGGCATCCCTTGGGCTACCATGTGGGACATGTTCTCATGGTGTCTTTTCCTCTGTCATTTCAGAGCTGGGCTGGGCACAGCCCTGTGACGTCTGGAGCATTGGCTGCATTCTCTTTGAGTACTATCGGGGCTTCACACTCTTCCAGGTATTTCCCCCACCAGGCTCCTCTTCTGTATCTACCTGACACTGTCAATTGTCAGACTTTATTGAGCACCTCTTGTATACTTAGGCCTGTTCTAGGTGCTTTGGGGGAAACTAGAGAAAGAGAAGACGTTGTCTGTCCTAAAGAAATTCCTAGTCTGGTTGGGGAGATTGGGCCTGGGAATTCAGACGGGATGTAGGAAATCAGAAAAGAGATTTTCATGGACTAGAGTAAGCAGGAGAAGGATGAAGGATCTGACAGACCAGTCCAGGGAAGGCTCCCTGGAGGAAATTGCCATAGAGGCGACTGGTAGGGCATTTATAGAGGGCAGGGCCTAATCAGGGAGACTGGAGGTCAAAGTTGGTCTTAGACACTGTAGCTGTGGGACCCTGGGCAAGTCACTTGACTTCTATTTGCTTCAGTTTTTCTCATCTGTAAAACGAGGATAATAATGGCATGTTATCTCCTAGACTTGTTGTGAGGACCAAATGAGGTATTTGTAAAGTGCATAGCACAGTTCCTAGCACATGGTAGGTATTATATAAATGCTCATTCCACCCTACCTCCCCATCCTAACCCTGGGGAATACCACTTGGACTAGGCCTTAAAAGTATGTTTTGATAGGGAAGGAGTGGGTTCCTGGTAGAAAATTACATGATGAAAGGTGCAGAGGGAGCAAACTTGGTACACATCTACAAGTCTATTGTTCTCACATCTGAGGGTCCCACCACCCAAGTCCTCCTGAGTCTTAGTAAGTTATAAGGAAAAGTGGTAGAGCCAGGAATAGTGTTTGAAAACCATTCTGGGGCAAAACTAATATTTCATTATTGCTTTTTTTGGGGGGTATCAAAGTGTGATAGCAGCTGACTAGGGTAGGTGACCAATAGGACTTGCTGAAGAGAGAACTGTCCCTTACCACCGAGAGTCCTGACCAGGCTAGAATGTTGGAGGATAAGTTTGTAGGGGATAAGGGCATAGATTGTGTGGGCCTGGAATCCCACAGTGGCTGAGGAATTTGGACTTGATTTTGGGATTGGTGAGGATCCTTTGTAGCTTTTCAAGGAAGTGAATGGTCTGCTGAAAGTGGTACTTACTGAAGATTAATCTGGCAGTGCAGTGTGTGCAGGGAAAGCTTGGAGGAAGAAGAGAGCTAGGGGCTGAATGCAGCTGATGAACTCGAATTTTGTCCATAGAGGACAGTCTTGTCCAGTTGAGCACCCAGAGCAGGTATGTCCTCATCCCCAGCCTCCCACTTGTCCTTCAGGAGCCTTACAAAGCAGCTTGTTCCGTTGTGGGCTCTGGCTGATCTTTGGCTAACTTCTACCCTTGGGCTCTGGTTCCCTGATCCACAGATCTCTCCCCTAAGTCTCTTCTCTTCACACTAAACATCCTCCATTGCACTGTCCATTCACTTCACTCTCCTCTGAGAGGCCCCTGTGATGTGGTGCCCAGCTGCGGCCTGAGGGTGTGTGATAATAGTCCTCTGTCCTGGTACTCTCCTGCTGTCAGTTCAGGGTTAGATGCCATTAGTTTTTAGAGCAGCTTTCACACTGTTAGCTTGTTCAGTTTTTTATATATTAATGCCTATACTTATATAAGTAGCTTATTTTTAATGTAAGTGCAGAATATTTATATTTAATCTTTTTTTAAAATTTGCCTGTTTTTTTTTGTTTTTGTTTTTTTTTTGCCCATTAGCCCAATCTTGGGGTTTTTCTGAATTCTGATTCTGCTGTTCATTACATTGGCCATGCCTTTCTGAAGCTGCAGAATGCATGAGCAGGGAGAGGGAGTAGGGAAGAGTGCTAGGTTTGGAGTCTTGGGATCTGGTTTCAGATCCTGACTCTGCCACCTGTGCAACCTTAGGTAGGTCACCTAACCTCTCTAGGCCTCATTGTCCTTAACTGTTAAAACAAGGGGCTTGGACTAGATAGTGCTGATAAAAATGTTGTACAGGACAGGGCTTTGAGTATACCCTTATTTGTTTTTCCGATTGGTAATTAGGCTTCTATCAGTGCTCTTTGGGTTCAAGTGTTCAGTCTGTCAGGAAAATGTCAGATGTTTAGCTGAGATCTAGGTAGTAACGGTGGTGGTATTCCCATGATCTGCTAGTTAAGTAAACCCCATTACAAAAGGAAATGAGAAAGTAGTAGAATTGGAGGGTCATTGGTATTTCAAATCTGAGACACCATGAAGGAAGTCAGGACTTATCAACAAATTGGCCACAGAAGAGAGCACAGAGAAAGTGTTTTGGATGCTTTGAGGTTAGTTGACTGGTGGAAGATGGTTCCTGGGACAAAAACAGGGGTTTGGAGAAAGAATTTGACTCACGTTTACTCTTATCTTGCTGGCAACTAGCAGTGCTGGCAGTGGCCTACATTGAGTAGGCCTTTCTTCTGTTCTCCCTTCTCCTGGGTCATTAATTGGTTCTCAGGAGCCTTAGAATGTCTTCTCTGGTTCCTGTGGACCACTATTCTTGGAAGCCAGAGGGGTTGGGGATTTGTTAGTGCAAAAGCCCCTCACTCCCATCAGTCTGGTGGAATGCCCTTCCTAAAAGGCAAAGAGGCTCTCGACAGTCTACTCCTTAGACTGTCTTTGGGGAAGGGGGAAGGAGTAAGAACTGGAACCTCACACTTTCCTGTTTTGACACCCCTCCTCCCAGACCCATGAAAACCGGGAACACCTTGTGATGATGGAGAAGATTCTGGGGCCCATCCCCTCTCACATGATTCATCGAACCAGGTAAGAAGTCTCCAACAGATGTCTAAGGAATTACTGGTCCACATTGGGAGAGTAGTGGACTTTAATGAGTCCGGGTTTATGTTTGAATCCTAGCTCAGGCACATGTTGTGCAAACATTTCACCCATCTATAAAATGAGGGTGCTGTCACCTTATATTCCCCTATCACCAGGTGACATGAGGCTGGTAGAGTGAGAATAGTTGTTTGGCCCCAGGGGCTCTTGGATTGATTTAAGATGGAATCTTAAACTCTTATCTGTCCACAAAAGCATTCTTAATGTAAAAACATGTACTGACATTCACCCAGCCTCTCCCTGAAGACCCCTGTGAAGGGGGAGTCCCTCCCCCTTTTAGGGGGCAGTTCTGCTGGCATCTTGATCTCTGTACCACTGCCCCTCCTCCTGCCTTCTGGGGCCCACAAAACAAGCCTACTCTCTTCCATGTACAATTCTCAGGACCCTGAGTCTTCCCAGGTGGATCATATTCCCCAGTTTCTGCATCTGATTCTTACATGATGTGGACCAAAGGCCCTTTCCCATTCTGGTCACCTTCCTCTGAATGCTCTCCAGCTTATGAATGGCCTCTTTCAAGTGGGATGCCGAGAACTGAACATGAAGTAGTGTGGCCAGGGCAGACCAATACCTCCTTCTTCCTGAAAGTTACACCTTTCTTGATGCAGCTTAATTTAGGATTAGCTCTTAGGGCTGCATACTGCTGACTCAGAATTTTCAGAGCTCTTTAAGGTCTTCTGGCCACACTTCCCATCTTGTTGTATAGTGAAGTTGATTTTGTCGTACCCACATGCGAGACTTGGTATTTATTAACGCTGTTGACTTTCATCTTCTTAGACTGAGCCCAATGCTCTAGCCCGATGCTATTGAACAGAGCCAAACCCAGGTTGTGTGAGGGCCACAGGGTCCCTAGGTGGACACAGGCAGTCATGTTTGGAGCCTTTCAGGCCAAACCCTGCATTTTGTAGTCTGCCTGCATGCCATTCTCTACCCAGAGGGTTGGAGGTGGGCATCCTAACCCTGCTGTTGTGCTTCCAGACTAGGGCCCCAAATGAAGCCTCTGAGCCTCTCATTCTCCTCCTGCCCCAGTTCTCTTGAATCATATGGTTCGGTCTGTCTGAACTGGCTTTTTACTTCTCTAGCTGTGATGCCCTTCCACCCAGCCCCATTTTCCCTTCAATACCTCCTGGCTCCCTTTTTTCCAGGAGAGGTAGCCTGGCAAAGTGGGCAAGTCACTAATCCTGAGTCAGTGTCCTCACCAGTAAAGGAATAATGATAGCAGTAATGCTTAGCCCACAAGTGACAATCTGTGCCAATCTTAAAGCCCTCTCTAATGTCATCTGTTATACTCCAGGAAACAGAAATACTTCTATAAGGGAGGCCTGGTTTGGGATGAAAACACGTCTGATGGCAGATACGTCAAAGAGAACTGCAAACCTCTGAGGGTGAGTGACCTAGTCCAGAAGTTGGGGTGAGGACAGGCAGGGATGGACAGGATTTAGAGCAAGGGCTTCTGAAGAACTTGGGTCGAAGCCTGTTATCCTGCTCATTCTTTGTGTGGCTTAAGACAAGCCATGGCCCCTCTGGTTCTGTGTCCTCATCTGTCAGATCAGTGGCTCAGATTCCAATTCTCAGCTAAAATTCAGGGAGGTAGGAAGGAAGCATAAGGAATAATCTTTGTTTCAAAGTGCTTCATTTCTGGAGGGGCTGGTGGGGAAGAGAGGCTTCCTGCTGTGGAGGATGGAGTGTCCTGAGGCAGGGTTGGCCAGAGTTGCTGATGACAGACTGGCCCTTCTTTGCCTCCCGTCCTCAGAGTTACATGCTCCATGACTCCCTGGAGCACGTCCAGCTCTTCGACTTGATGAGGAGGATGTTAGAGTTTGATCCTGCTCAGAGGATCACATTGGCTGAAGCCCTGCTCCACCCATTCTTTGCTGGCCTGACACCTGAGGAGAGGACCTTCCGATGTAGCCGAAACCTGAGCAGATGACAGGTGTCCAGCCACCCGGCCTAAGGATAGGGGGAGGGCAACCAAGGGAGGGGGCCTGGGGCCCATGGGGATGTCTGTACCTCCCTCCCCTCCATCCTCTGTCATCAGGGCTTCCTTGTGCTTACAGAGCCCCAGAGGGGAGGAAGAGCAGAGCTTACCAGAAAGCACAGATTTGACCCAAGATATTTATATGTTGTAAAGTTAAATAAAGTGTTTCTTACTGTTTGATAACTTCCTTGTATGTGTGTCTGTCTTCCAGGGCTCAGTGCCCTGTCCTGTTTCCAGAGCTGGCTCTACTGCCCATCCCAGGTTACAGAGAAGCCAAGGTGACACTGACACCCAGGTTTTGTGTGCTACAAAGTGCTGCCTAGCTGTTCTTCTATGTGTACACCAGATGAAATTCTTCCAGGGCAACCGTTGGTACCATTGAAGTCACTGGAGCTGTCATTTTCTAATTCAAAAATCACAACAACTTTCAGATCTTAATAGTTTCTCAGCAAACTGTATAATGGAAAGAGAACTGGAGTCTCTGTCTCCTAAGATCCTTTTTGGTCCTGTCTAGGGTGTTCTCAGCTGTCCTGCACAGACTTGCTTTTATATTGGCCCCTGGGAAGAACTAAGGGGTGCCAACTTCAGCTTGAGATAAGGAAGAGCTGCCAGCGTGAGGCAATGGAGTTATCAGAGGGGCATCTTCCCTCAGTAGGAGCCAGACTAGAGCAGGCAGACGCTTCTCACGTTTCATGGTTGGTTGTAGGCCCTTGAGAATGGAGATCTTGAAGAAATAGGGTATCTTTAGTAGAAATAGGGTATCTTTAGTAGATACTCCTCAAAGTCTGCTTAACCACTTCTCTCAAACCTCACTAATTGTGCCTGTGACTAACCAGCCAAGGTCAGGTGGGCTCTTTGACCAGAGCACTCAGGGACTCCATGAAATTCTCTGCAGGCCTGGCTTACTTCAGTACACCACACACACACCAGCCCTCAGGCTCCATCAATTCAGCTTTATTTTAGTGCTGGTTTTTTGTCACCCCCTATCCCCATTTCAACAGCTGCACTAGTGATAATCTCAACAGTTGTTATGAGATCTCCTCTTAGTCCTCCCTGGCAAGGGGTAATGCCAGGTGGCAGAATCAACAGTTTTTATTCAGCTGCCAGAGGGAGAGGAAGAAAGACCTCTAAAGGGCTAGCTTTTAGGAGTCAAATTCTTCTGGGGAAAAAGGAGAAAATCAAGGGCTACTTTCCTTTTAACACAACTTATGGCAGGTGACAACCTAAAGAGGACTGAGGAGGAACAAGAAAACGATTATATTCCTCAACCTGCCAAGGATGGAGTAAAAAATGCTGCTAAGAAAACAAGGCTGTCCCCCCCCTCTTCCCAGGAGGCCACACTGGTCCTGTGGATCTCAACCTTAGCTTTCTAAGCACAGATAGGGGGCCAGACTCCCTCTGGTCCCCCATTTCCTCAGCAAGAAGAGCAGGCAAGTCAGGAAACTCCCCCATCCTTCTCAAACCCAAACTCTTCCTTCCCAGGGTAGCTCATCTTACTGCCTGTTTAGATCCTTCAAAGGCATCTAAACTCTAACTTCCACACCATCCACATCTATAAAAGAAGCCCACTCTTCATTTGTCACGCACAGGATGGCTAAAGCCCTTCCTGGGACTGTTGTTTCCCAAGGGGCCTGCAACCAGCCTGGAAGCTTCTGCACAGGCCCCCTTCTCCATACAAGATAAGGGACAGGCCATGTGGAAGCCAGGTTTGCTAATCCACAAAATCAGGAGCTAGGGCAGGGGGAGGAACTCTGGAACCCTGAGCAGGATACCCTTACCAGGAAGGGAAGGGAGAGACCAGGCTGATGGCTCACAGCCCTGGCTCCATTAGTGCCATTCGCCAGGGAGAGGACCCCTCTCCCTGGCAGAGGATCATATTACCTCTTGGGTGTTACAGGAAAGAGAGAAAAATTTTTCACCATCTATACTAAGGTCCCCTACTCTGCCCACAGTATAGCCTAGGGACTTAAAAAAACCAGAGGGGCATTGTCTACCCTGAATACCGAAAAATGGAGCTTGGACCAAAATGACAACTGAGTCTGTCTGGCTCTGTGAAATCTCATTCCCCTCCAAAGGCACCAAATATCAAGCTCTTTGGGACTTTTCCCCCAGCTGCTGGGACAGGATAGGAAAGGAGGGCTAGAAGAGCTCACAGGCCTCTCCAATCAGCATCCATGGGAGGAAGTGCAAAAGCCAGGGGACATCTTGCTGGAATAGTCCATGGAATCCTTAGTAAACCCTGCATGGCAAGAGGCTGCCCCCAGCAGACTTCCTCTAGTTGGAGCAATACTTCCTTTTTTTGGCACCTCCTAGACAAGAGGCCTGTCTGAAAGGGCCAGAGAGATGATCATCTCACAGCAATAGCCTGCCAGGCTGTACTTGGGTGACCCCAGATACTGAGAAGGGGAGGAGAAAGGCCACTTGGCCAAGGTGAAAGTTGGAGTAGCTCATGTGTGGTCCGGTCCCCAAACTTCCCCCAGCTGTGAGGCCTCCCTCCTCTTAGATAAAATAGCCGCTGTATTCACCCCAAGAGAGAACTCAGGGAGGCAGGTGCTGAAGAGCAGACAACCTGGCAAACTTAGGGAAGAAAATAGCCTAATGACTGGAATTAGGAATGGTGCCTTTCACCTCAACTTCAGCCTCAATTCCTCAGGCCCTTCAGAACACACCTCCCTGTACTGGAATCAAAACGGGAACCTCGAGAGGCTCAGCACCAAGCTTCCCATAAGGGAACTCCCAATACTGAACAAGAACTATGCTCCTCTATATATGTACTAAGATCTCTGCAGGGGATGAGATTTCCACCGTCCACCACCAGGACATTCCAGCCAACGTGGCAGGTGAGGAAGGAACCCCAGGGACGTGGCAGTGGAAGCAACAGTTCACTTTAGCCTTTGGTCCCAATGGAAACGATGGCACAGTCTATGGAACCCAGGAGCACTGGGGGAGGGGCGGGGCAGGAGGGAGTACTGATGGTGGCAAGGTGGATGGGCACTGTGGCTCTACAGTAATATGTCCCAAAACTACCTGTGCTGAAAACAGGAGAATCAAAGGGGTCAAACCAAACACGGGAAACATCAGCCTGACAGGACACAAAATATTCCCTTCCCCGAGAGTTGGCTTGGGAGGGGTAGAAGTAAAAGGTTGGACTGACCCTTGAGAAAAAATTGTCTACTGGGTACCTGGATCAGATCAGGGGCAAAATGAAAAAATTAACACCAAAAGAACAACAAAACCCCCACAAACTGGTGTTCAGTTGTTGCTCCAACAGAGCAGACAGATAAGCGCTGGCCAAGCTTCCTCCTGGACACCAGCTTTCTGCATGGGCCATGTGGCTCAGGACTGAGGGAAGGCGGAAAGAAAACTCAACTCTGGCTACAATCATAAACAAAAGCAACAGGAAAATAAAACCAGCCCCAACAACTGTAACCCAGCATATCTGACATGATTAGAGGGAGGGCGGCTTATTGGAAGGAAAAAAAAAAGTACTGGGGGTGGGGGCAGAGAAAAAGCCAGAGGAGAAAGAGGAAAGCAAAGAGTTGCTGGGGTGCCCTGCCCTTCCTCCCCAGTTTGGGTCTGGTGGCTGTTAACCTCAAACCCAGTCCAAAAGCTGCCTGTGTCTGTAAACAAAAACCCTCCACTGAGAAACAGGCCACCTGGCCAGATTGGGGAGGCCTTGGGCGGCATGCCTGGCCCCACCTTGGCCCTAAAGGACAGTCTCATACTGAGATGTCTCTCCCCTTTAAACGGCAATTACTCTTCAGTTTTAAATATGTTGTTTCTTGCAGAAGAAACAAACCTTAAAGGAAACAAAACAAAACAAACGAAACACAACACTGTCCATGGGGCTTCACATCCTTAAGGCGTTCTCTTAAGTGTCAGCATCTGGCTCCAGAGCCTCTGGGCCATCCCAGGACGCCCTTGCCAGGGCCAGCACCTCTACGTTGAGTGCAGTGGGATGACGAATTTGCAGCCAAAGGGTGAGCGGTAGTTGATGCCCACCTCCTGGAACACCTGCTGAGGGATGCCGATGTCACACAGGTAAACGCGTCCCGCACGCTCACCGAGGGGCAAGGGCAGGCCCAGGGCCAGGGACCATTTGGCATCGATGCCCAGCTCAGCCTCGCACATTGGCGGGTCTATGCTAAGGACAGGTGCCCGGTTCTGATTAGCCCAGTCCACAGCTGCTTTGTACCAGGGCTGGTCCCGGAGGAAGGCATTCTCGTGACAATCCAGGCAATTGATCACCAGGTCCACAGGGCTTGTGGGGAGATCTGCAAGTGAAAACCATCAAGTCTAACTCTGGCCTTAAAGACTGCCCTGCTGTAGGGCACTTGCCTTACTCTACCCTCAGTTTCCGTAAACACTGATCATTTTTGTGCCTGACCACATATTCTCCCAAGTGAGAGGCTGTCCCTGTGCTTTTAACATCCAGATGTCTAGTGCGAACTCACTGAACAAACAGCTGCCAACAGCTCTGCTTTGGGAAGGTGATGTTTGCGGGAGCCTGGCTATCAAGGTGACCCCACGAAGGCAGCATAAAAAAAGAGGGCTGTGCTTGGTGCGGCCAGGGCACCCTGGGCAAGGCAGTTAATCACTTGGTGCTGCAGCTTCCTTATCTGCAAGATGAAGGGCTTTAAGAGAGGCTTTCTAAGGTCTCTTCTCGTCATAAAATCCTAAATAGGATTGATACAATGTAATGAGATAGGGACAAGCATTTCAAGTGGAACTAAATGGGTTAGTTAGACCGTAAGGTATACTCACAACCAAACCCTAAGGCAAACTTAGAATATCTTCAGTTGTAAAAGCAGCTCCAACCCATTCTAGGGACTCCAATCCAGGCTTTAAGCTGGGCTTGTTCTCCCTTTAGTCAGAGAGTGGCCTCCAAGCCACCATTCTGAACACAAAGGGAGGCTGAATTCTCCCCCTACCACTACCAGTGCAGTTAAAATTGAATCTCCCTCCAGACTTGGGCAGAAAAGGAAGATTTCTGAGAGATGGCTTGTCTAATTAAGGTTACATTGTTACCACTACCACGATCATCATGATCATCACAACGTTTTTACAGCACTTCAAGGTTTCTAAAGTTCTTTACAAAAATTATTTTGTCACAACCACCTTGGGAAGTAGGTGCTATTATTCTTCCCATTTTGCAGATGAGGAAACTGAAGCAGAGCTGTGCCTTGCCCAGGGTCACAATAAGGCTAGGTCTGAGGCCAGAGTTGAACCAGTCTTCCTAGCTCTGTCAGCCTCTAAGACCCTCCATTCTGTTCCCCTGCCCACTGTTTAACAACACCCAGATGGATAGTCACAGGTTTACAAAGCACTTTCCTCACAATCAGCAGCTAAAGCAAGTGGTGTAAGGGTCACTGCTCTGTTTTTGGAACTGAGAAAACAGGCTCAGAGAGGCTCAGGGGTTTCTCTGAAATCACACAGCCGGTGCTGGAGCCCTCTAAGCTGGGGCTTTTTGATCATTTCTATGTCATGGACTACGCTGGCGGTATCTGGTGCAGCCTATGGATCCTTTCTTAGAATAGTGTTTTTTATGCATAAAACAAAACAAATTCCACTGAAGTATAGTTATCAAAATTGTTTTTTTAAGTTCATGGATCCCAGGTTAAGAATCTCTGATCTAGATCAACCCCTTCAGAAACTGAGGCTCAGGTCACCGAAGTAAGTATCGAAGCAGTAACTCAAAGTCAAGGCTCTGCTCTCTCCATTACGTGCGGCTGCTTCCTGGGAGGGGGACACAGGTTCTCTGTTCCACTGTCCCAGGCTGGGGAGCTCACTGAGATAGCCTCCAGCCATCAGTGATTTGCTGGCCTCAGAATGAAGGTCAGCTTTCTTTGACACATCCCTTACCCCAGGCCTAGCAGATTTTATTCTCTATTGGGGGGGAAGCAGCATCTTTTGAGAAAGTCTGTCTACCTTTCCATCTGGGCTGAATTTCGTACTTCTTCAGATCCCTAGGGTGCTGCCCAGTAGGCAAGGAACCTGGCCTTTGAGAAAAATCAGTACCTGATTCACTGTGCACCTTACAGTAGCAGCTTCCACCTTCTCAGCCTCAGTTTCCTCTGGTGTAAAACAGAGGGCTTCCTTCCACCAATAATATCCTATAAGAACTGGCAGTCCTGTGAAGGATGCTTGCTTTTAATATCAGTGTTTCTACTTGCTGCCACCAGATGGCAGAAACACATTGCAAAAGTCAGCTCCAAGGAACCCAATGAACCTCCAGCAAGGCTCATAGGAAGTTACCTGGCTGGGAAAGGACCTTGCCAGGGGTCACACAGCAAATAAGAGGCAGAGCTAGGACCACAGTTCAGGTCTCAGGCCTCTCAGTCTGCAGCAGAGTAATGTGAGAAAGGATGGGGAAGGGAATGGGAACCTTACCCACCTCAGTACTGCCCCGTTTTGGGGTCCAATGCTCTCACTCACCTTTGAGACTGGATACCTGCTGGCCTTGTGTCTTGCTGAAGAGGGAAAGCTCATTGGTGATGGACTCTAACATCTTGACAAAGTTAGGCAGGAAGAGGATGACGTGGACATCATGGTTGGCAAGGTGTCGCCCACAGCTTATGCCCTGAGCCCCCTTCACATGGGGACCGCAAAGTAGGGCTACTGTAGGCCTTTGGTGGACATTCTTGGGATTCAACCTGCAAAGGATGGATGGGAGAGGATATAAGCTACTAGTTCATCAGACCAAGTCACCCAGAACTAGTCAAACATCTTGAAGAAGGAATTATCTTCTACTGGCATCTCCTTAGCAGGCTGCTTCCTCGTGTTTCTGCAGCTGGTCACATTTATGCTAGCAAAATACATAGACTAAAAGACTGGCATTCCCATTTACCCCCAACTTGATGTTGTGCCATCCAGACTAACACCTGAACATATTCCTGCCATCTCATCACCCTAATGCAAGACTCTTCAATGGCTCCCCAACTGCTTATGGTACCAAGGCCAAAGCCTCCATATTGCTTTCCATTTCCTGCATCCCCTGCCCACTCCACTCCCCTTTAATTTTCTAGCATTCCCACTCCTCAGAATACAGCATGACTCCAGCTAGGTCATCTCTCCATGGTCCCTGCCCAAGTTACATTCAATCTCAACCTTGTTCTTGCTCCATGTGGAAAGCCCTTATCTAAAATCTGACCTCCCAGCATGGCCCAGCTTGAGCCCTACCTTCTTTAGGAAGTCTTCTCTGCCCAAGGTGATCATTCTCTTTTCTGACTCCATATCATTTCATTTAGCATTTATTTCATGTATATTTTCTTACCTCAATAAAATGCATAATCTCAAGGGGGAGTGGGGAGGAGATAACTCGGACATTTCTAAAGCTTATATCAATATTGAGAAGCATTTACACAAAGGGCCTAAGTTAGAGGTTGTCAACAAATGCCTCTTTAGGTCTCTGGTTCACAAAATGTTCCTTTAGTCATGGGATCCCAGCCTTAGAGCTGGAAGGAACCTTACGACTTAAGAGACCACCCAGTCTAACCCCTTCATTTCAAAGATGAAGAGAAATGAGTGTCAATGAGAGGAAGAACCTGCCTGGGACCATGGAACGTCAGAGCTGTAACTCAAATCAGGTCTTCTAGAGCCTCATCCAATGCTTTTCCTATTACCATGTTCTGCCTCCCAACCCAAAGTATATTAAAGACCAGGGAAATAGTTCTACTTTCTATCTCCGCAACAGACTGAGTGCAGCGGTTCTTGGGAAGTTTAGGGGTGAAGACAACCAAGACAGAGACCACAGCAGGCATGGTTACAGAGAAAGACAGGCAAGAAGGGAGGGAAGACAGACAGTGAGGGAAAGAAGCTAAGAGAGGGACAAGCAAGGAGCAAAGTCCAGAGATGGGAAGAGAGACAGATGGTGGGGGCCACTCTGGAATAACGTGTCAGACACTTCTCCCACTTCTAATCCATGACCCCTCTGTGCCTTTTGGCAGTGCTTGCTGGCATTGTGCTAGGCAAAGTGTGTATGCTTTGTGTTCAGAACCAAGGCTGTAGGAAAGTTGCCTGATGTAACACAGGCAAGAGCTGCCAGAAACATCTTAGATTCATTATGCATTTGATTTTTAATTAATTTTTGGTCAGGCATTCAGAAATCTTTTACTGTTGCCAAATTTTTCATGATCCCATATGGGGTCAAGACCCACAGTTTCAGAAGCACTGCTCTAGATAAAGAGTTCTGTGTGGGTTCTGAGAAGCAACTTCACCTCAAATCCTCTCCAGGGATGCTGTCTTTCTTTAGGCCTCAGTTCTCAGTTCTCTCTCCCTCCTCAAAGTGAGGGAGTTGGCCTTAATCTCCCAGGTCCCTTGAGGCGCCCTTCTAACTCTCATGACTCATACAATCCTATATCCAGCCTCTGTTCTTTACTTCTTTGGGATACTGATGTTTCTTTTGATGAAATGGAGTCTCACTGGGTCACTGATAACAGCGGAAGGATCTAGAAATGCTGTGGGACAAAAGTAAAAGAGACCTCACAGGTCCCCAAGGAAGGCTTCAAGATCTACAGACAGCTTGGACCCTGTTTCTTCATGACAAAATGCACCTGGGTGAGGCCTAGGCTTTTGGAAGTGGTTGGGCAAATTGCTTTTGGGCTCTCTGAGGGGAATATAACTGTTTTTATGTGAAGACTGATCCTATGGATTTTATCTAAAGAAGCCAGAATCCCTTCTCCCCCAAAATTAGCCATGTCATTCATGAATTCTTAGGAACAGTATGTTGTTTGTGACAGGACAAGGGAGGGAAAGCAGTTAAAGCTAAACACATTTTATTCACATTTGTCTTACCTGCTTAGAACAGGAAGGGTAGAGGTACTCAAATCCAGTGGACACTATGTTGGGGAATCTTGGGTGATTAACTTGGGACAAGTTCACAAACAGAATGTCACAACATCCTTGGGGCCAGAGATTTTACTCATGAAAGGCGGTTGTTGTTGTGTTTGTCCTTTGTTGCTGAAGAATACCATGCCACGAAAGGACTGAAGGAATGATAACTGGGTGATGGAGAGGCAGAGAAACAGCAGATGGGAGGAAAAGCCTTGGAAATACCATAAAGGAAAAGCAACTCTGATATGGGACATAAGGAAGAACCAAACTAACTCCCTGGCTGCAAAGTGAGTGGCTACTCCAGTCATTCCGTAGGATACCGTTAGGTCTGAGTGTCTCTTTGGTGCAAGGCACTATTGTGGAGGTGAAACCTCAAAGATGCTCATCTCCAAATCTCAAGCCCCGTTCTTCCCCTAAACCCCAAGCTCCAACACACATTACTCACCTGTTGGGTCCTCCCAGCAGGGTCAGGGCCATCTGGCTGGCACATACTCCAGTCATCTCCAGGCGCCGTTCCAGTGTAAGACCGTGCTTCTCGGCTACCGATAGCAGCTTCTTGTGCAGCTCATAGGAGACACTCGGGACAACCAGCCCAGAGTCTGTGACTCAGAAAGGAAGTGGAGAGGAGGGAGAAAGAAATGAGTAAGGGCAAAGGATTCAAAATGGGCCCTGAATATTTAGGCACAATTTTTTCATCTTCTGAACCATGGAATAAGTTATGTTTTGATACTTCCTGAAAACTCAAGAAGTTAAAGTAGAAGTGACTTTCAGCTCTGGCTGTTTCACTGAGAATAACAATTTAGTGGTCCAAAAACAGACCAGGCCCCAAATAGATCTCTTAGAAATCTGACATACAGACATAGAAGCACATACCCAGAGGTATCTTCTGAAAAATATATACCAAAGTGCCATATAAATATACACACATGAAAGGTTCTCTTTTTAACATTTATTCCAACTCATCATGGACAGTTCTTCATTTTCATCCTTTGTGCTTTTTTTCATCTTCTTTGTCCATTTTTTTCACTTCTGTTGCGCCTCAATAACAAGTGTGAACACTCAGGTTTTTAAACAAGCTTGATTTAGAAAAGAAGTTCAGTCTATTTAGGACCAAAACAATATGATGAGGAAAACCAGTCCATATTTACTGAGTGCCATTAGTAGCACACATACAACCCCTTCATTTTACTGATGACAAATGGAGACACAGGGAGGTGATGAACTTAAGAGGCAGAAATCAAACTCAGGTTTTCCGATTCCAAGCCTCATACTTTTCTTGCAATGCATAAACTGTTCCATGAACAATTTGAGATCCCAATGAATGTGGGGGTCCACTTCATACTCAAATTCACTGCTGTGATATCTATCCAAACAACTTCCAGGGCACATTTCTGACAGTGAGAAGTGGAGAGAGACTTTTCCACTGAGAAATGAAAAGCAGTCCACCTCAATAGTATCAAACAATGGTCCTTCTTTACCCTTTTCTGGGCTTCACTTCCCATCTTAAACTGTCAGAAGATTCTTAAGGATATGGTGGATCCTCAAATATCTTCCAAGCCTGTGTTATTGAATGGCAGTGCTAGGTCATTTGTTCATCTTTCTCTTACCCTGCCAAGTCCTGGTCCATATTTTTTCTTTTCGAATAAGAAACTGAGCTAGGCTTTACATTTTCAAGCAATTTTTTTTCAGTCCTGCTTTTCTGAGGTCAGTGAAGATTAGACTCAGAATTTAACTTAGCTATTAAAAAATACTGAATATATTTTTTCTAACAGAATTGGAAATAAATGTGTAGAGAATGGCAGGATGGTATTCCTGTTACTCCCAAAGCAAAACATTTATTTCAATCATTTATTCAACAAACATTATGCACCTACAATGAGAAGTACACTGTTACATTCTGGGAAGAAAAAAGATAAATAATAAATGATACCTACCACTTTCCACTAGGGAAGGGTGGAGAGGGAGGTGTTTATCCCATATATACAAATCCATAGGTTAGACTAGAATTTCCCAAACTTATTTGTTCTACTGACCCCTTTTCAAAAAAATATAAAAAATTAAAAAAAAAACCCAAAACCAACACATCTTAAATTTAATAATTTATTGTAAATCTGTGGAGTTTTTCCTGCATAGAAATTTTGATTATGCAATACTGTGTCATGTAACCATACAGTATCATATTATAAACAAGTCACTACACGCATATATTCCTGCCCATGCATGCTGGACTTCCTGACAACGTATAGCATGCTCACCTGCCAACACTTACTTGTTAAGACCTGTTGATGGCTTTGATCACTAATCAATTATAGCTTGTATTTTTGTGTTTATTTGAAAAATAATGTAATCACTATTATTTTAACTCTGTTACAAACCAGATGAAACATGTACAGTTTTTTAAAATTCTCTTCTCTTCTTTCCTTATGTTTCCCTCTTATGTTTACTCAACACCCCCAACTGCACTAGAGGCTACTACTGTCCCTCTGGCTTGTTTCAGTGCCCTCAGGGGTCATATTGCTCACTTTGAGAACCTCTGGGTTAGACTATAATAAATCTACAAGGCTATAAAATGATGAAAATAGATGAAGATGAAAAAGATTTCCAGCTATGGAAAGTAGGAAAGACTTCCTCAAGGAGATGGTACTTAAATTGGCCTTTAAAGGATGAACAGATATACTTCTAGACATGACCAAAAGGGGAATTTGTTTTATTTTATTATGTATGCATATATGCTACAAAGATTTTCTTTCTATTGGCGGGGATGGGGGGAATAGACGATGGGGGTGAGTAATGTGGTGAGGAGAAAAAATATATAATAGAAAAAAAATTTAATTTACAAAAATTACTGAAGAAAGATCTCTCAAATCTCACCTTTTCTAAGTCTTTCTAGTCTATCCCACTTTCACTGCTAGTGCCTTCCATCTCAGATTACCTTTCATTTACACTATTATCTTGTATGTACACAGCTACTTGTATGTTGTCTTCCCCACTGGAATGAGTTTCTTGAGGGCAAGGGTCCTTGCCTTTCTTTTTAGTCCCAGAATTTGACACATAGTTAAACACTTAAACATTATTTCATTTGATCCTTACAACACTGGGAAGTAGGTGCTATTATTATCTCCATTTTACAGATGAGGAAACTGAGGTCCAGAGAGTCCCACAGTCACACAGTTAGGATGTGTATGAGGCAGGATTTCAAACTTGTCTTCCTGATTTCAAGTGCGGAGTACCTTTCAACTTGTCTTCCTGATTTCAGGTGCAGGAAGGGTAAAAAGTCAACAGGGTGATGGGGTCTGGAGGGGAACAAATCTGAGGTTATGAATAACTTGAATAAAGCCATGGAACTGAAAGTGTGGGGGTACACTGAAGGAAAAGTGAATCATCACTTTCCAGATGGCTGGAATACAGAATAGAAGTGGGGTATAGTGAGAGAGATGGAAAGAAATTTAACATCCCCTCATTTCCATTTTATTTTGAAACATCAGAAAAAAGCCACACACAAAAAATGAAGACTCAGACTTTCCTAGATAACAAAGGCTAGAACAGTAACATCGAAAGTGAGTAGTCTGAATTCTAGTTATTTCACACACTAGTATCCAATTACCATTCCTGGGCCTTAAACAACCAAGAAAGAAAAGTAACTAGCAGACTTACGTCACATTCCGTAAGTAACTTTAATTGCTTGGCCATCTGAAGTCCTCCATACCCCACCAGAGGCCAATACTACTTTTAAAATATCAGAGTTGGCTGGTGATCAGCAGAGCAAGAGCCAGAAAGCTGTTATGGTACAGACTGATAAAACAAGAGAGCTTTCACTCGGACTTCAAGGATATATCATCTCACCGGTATGACATTCATTTGTAAATGAAACCAGAAGTACAACAAACAAACATGAAATGAACAGATCAGCTGGCGTTTCTATGGGGATCTGTTTTCACGAACAGTGACGATGGAAGTGCCATATTTGGACACCACTTATTTATCACTGGCATTAGCACTGACAAAGTTGGACAAAGCAGCAGGACAGAAATAGATGTAGAAGAAACCCAAGCTTAAAGTAACACAATTTACAAAGTTAAATTTTATTTTTTATCCCGCCATCATGTTTAGATGTACAAAATGAACGTCCCTTCCTAACAGAAAACAAGCAACGCAGTGAATGGGGCTCACGCTGCACGCACGCGCTGCGCGGCCTTCGCAGGTCCCGCCTTCTCTTACGACAAGGCAGATGTTCCGTCCCTCTTCTCCAGGCCTCTGGTTAGTTGTTAAATCAATCTAAATTCAGCCTCCTTTTTTAGGGTTTTTGTTTGTTTAAATGTCTCAGTCTCTACATATGAACGCTCACCACGCTTCTGATTCTATTTATCTCAGAGTATCAGTCCCTAAAAATCTTCCCCATGTTTCTCTGAATTCCTCTCATCTCTATGCCACGGGGGTGGGGTGTTTTGAGCCATTCCCCAAGCAATCAACATTCATTTTGTTTCCAATTCTTTGCTACTACTTGCATTTAGTAGAATTTGTTTCTGTCATTGATCTCCTTAGAGCAGATACATGCCAGGCAGAAGCAGGGGTCAAGGGGTCAAATAGTTTCTTTTTTTGAACACTTCCAAATTATCATATACAGCAGGAAATTAACCAAAAGTGTATTAATGTAAGAGAACAAGTGTAAGACTACTTGAGGATCAAGCTATCTCACAGAGAAGCAAATTCAAAAAGAACTGGGGAAAAAAAAAACCACAGATGGTACTATTACCCCCAAAAGCAAACTGAGAAGACATAGACAACAATCGGATGAGTCAACTGTCTGCTCTTATCTGGATAAAATCCTCTTACCGATAGTCTATGAATACATGAAATATTCTTGATGAAAACACAAGAAGGAAATGAAGGCTATCACAGTTCACCATCTCAATGTCTGCTGATGACAAAGAAGCAATTGATGGTACAAAACAAAATGCAAAGGTCTGCTAGAATGAGCCATTTCCCAGAGTACGTTATCATGTAATATTCATGACAGACTTAGAGTAAACTCTGTTCAGTCATTTGCTCTTCACATTCAACAATGATCACCAAAAATCTTCAACAATATAATGAAGACCACCCCCCGCCCCAAGTTCACACAGACAATGTATTCTCTATTCCCAGAGAGGAGGTAAAGGCACTCTTATTTATAGCAGGCATTTTACTGACTGTATTGAGCGTGGAAACACTAGGACTTGCCAATGAGATCCATATTGATACAAAAGAAAAACCAAGGGAATGAAGAACACATACTGTGCAAATTATGTAAATGAGTTGAACAGACAACCCACTGAGGGTCCATCGATATATTTTGGGGGGCCCACAACTGAATAGGAGTTGGTGATGGGGCTGTATCACACTGGGAAAACTATACAGAACTTTCAGTAATCGTAAGTAACTGAATGCCACCAAAATCCCTATTTTTAACACCAATATTCTCCGTATGACTGGAACTGTGGAACACCATGAAGAGTTACAATTATAGGTGATGCAAAAAGCAATGAGGAATTACCATCTTCTCTGAGGCATCTAAGAGAATCAAGCACATCATATGGCCAGGAGCAATACATATTAATATTATATATAAGTACATATAATATATATTACATACATTTATTAAAATTACAACCATTCCCTTATAGATGAATGGTCAGAGGAAATAAACAGGCTGTCCTCAATCAATGAATAGACTTATAAAAAACTCCAAATAATAATTAGAGAAGCATAAATTAAAACAATTCTGAGATTCTACCTCAAGTCTATCAGACTAGCAAAGACAACAAAAAAGGAAAATGATAATTGTTGGAGAAGCTGTGGGAAGGCAGGCAAAATGATACATTGTTGGTGGAGCTATAATTGGTCCAGTCATTCTGGAAAGGAACTTGAAACTGTGTCCCAAAAGTTACTAAACTGTGTCATACTCTTGTGATATCACTACTAGACCATACTCCAAAGAGATAAAAGAAAAAGGAATACATCCTCTGTGTACAAAAACTTGCACAGCCATTCGTAGTGTTGAAGAAATGGAAACAAAAGGATACTCATCAACTAGAGAATAGCTGAACAAACCAGGGCAGAATAATGTAACATTGAGAAATGGAAATGGGGCTGCTCAGAGTGAACCTCAGTATCCAGTTCCTAGCCCCTCAGCATTTACTGGAAAGTCACAATATGCAAAGTAATAGGGAGAATCTTCAATTTCAACTGGCCTTGATGTAGAAAAAAGACAACTCTGAGAAGACCTAGATTGTAATTTTCACCTTTAATTTCCAGGACAACCAAGTATTCTATCCTTCCAGTTTCTCTGGGGAAGCTGCCATTAATGGTGCAGCAGGTGTAGCCTAACCTTGCATGTTAACAGCTGATTAAAATCACCTTTTTATTATATAGCAGGCCCTATATGTGCACACATGTAACACATTATCAGGACTAATTAGTAACTGTTGGAAGCTGTGTGAAAAAGTTGATGAATGCTCCAACTCATAAGGCGACCTCTAAACTTGCCAGACAAGTCAAGCACCTGCTGGTCTCTTTCCTAGGAAGTCACGCAAGGTTCAGCTTTCACTATACTCCACTCATTTCTTTCCTCATTTATCTGTCTTAAATCCCACAACTGATGGTGAATGTGAAGTGGGTGGGCATCCACGTTCCCTGACTGGGGCAGTCCAGAGTTCCATAGCTCTGGGATTTGCACTGCCCCACCTCACCATATTCCCCCTCCCCCCCCAATCCCTGCCCCTTTTGGTAGTAACAGCTTAAGTGTTCCTTTCATTCAAGAGGAAGACCTTCAAGAGGAAGTATTCAAGGCTGATCCTGAGATCTGCTGTTAAGTGTACTTGGCTGTTCTCCTTCCTCTAACCCCTGGGGAAGACTGGCTGCCCTCACTGGATCCTACAGCTACAGGATGCTGCCTGTAACCAGTTCATTCATCTATGGTCTACTAGCAGCAAACCAACTCAGAGGTAGGGAGCAAGAGAGCAGGGTGCATACACACAGGGTATGTTTTCATAGTCTACAGAAAGAAGAAGCAAACACACCCCCATAATATTGTAGCATGCAAACTACAGGTCCATAACAACCTTACCCTAATTGCTCTCTGACAGGAATGTACAAACACCCAAAATGCTTCTCTTCCAATTCCATATGCAAGGAACAACCAGTCAGACTGGCTTATCTCCATCAGACCAAGAGAGTGAGATCTACTTCGAAGTATCAGGAATCAAGGATCTAGTAGGTACAACTTACCAATAATGCCACCGAAACAAAAAAAAGCTTAAGATTAACCAAGTCTAATGATGTTTGGGTTGGAATTTTGGTGGATTTTCATTTCATTGTTTAGAAATTAAAATAGATCCCATGGCTTTTGTTAACAACACATTTTACAGCTGCCTGAGAAGAAAAGGCAATACAATTATAACTATTTCATGACTTGCACAGTATTTCTGGAGCTCTGGAGGATATCACAAACATTTCCTAAATACATTCCAAATAAAATTTTAAAAACAAATTTTATAACCCTGTGCAGATCATTCCCACAGCATGAATTGAGTGCCTCACTGATTCATGACACACCACCTTCCACTCCTGCCATTACATGTGCCCAAACATTCCCTACAACGTACAACTGCATGTGACTTTTCTCATGCCTTTTCCCCCATCCCAGAATAATCCTACACCTTCTCACATCCTTCTCTTTTATGTTCACTCTTCAGCTTTTTCTCATGCTGCTGTGGAACACAAGCTACTACTTTGATTTCTCCTTCCCACCAGGTATCATGAGGCAAGCTGCCCACCAGGAAGTGTGCCTGCTTAGATTCCAAAACCCCCTGGATATGCCCAAGTCAGCTTAGATCACTATCCACAACATAGTACAAAGGAAGGTGGGTCAGTCCTAGGTTGTATTCGAGGGCATTTAATTCCAAAAAAACAACAAAAGGACATGGTTAGAATGCAGAGGGTCCTGAAGATGCATTATATGTCAAGGCCCTAGAGTTTTCTAATTCTGCAATGGGATGACACCAACCTAGCTGAAACTGTAGCTCTCGAGGGACAGACAGGAGGCAGCCTGTGCCAGGTAAGTCTAACCACCATCTCCCCTCAGATCCTAATGAGGACAGCCCAGGAACCTGAGCCCAAGAGCTGTGAGAATATAGCATTCTCCTAGCCCAACTCCCTCAGCCATCATATTGAAAAGCAATCCTATGGAGATGTAGCCTGGCAACAGCTACAACTCCTGAACAGCCAAAAAGGAAAGTTGTTGCCACCAAAGTCCTCCCACACTGTCAAGTAGTTCAACTTGAGGAACTAACATTAGTGGAATTAACATCTGCTTTGCTGCTACACTGTAAGAGTCAATAGCCCTCACCTGATGCACACCTGAAAACCTTCCAGATGTGTCAGTCTCTTCCATTAGAAAAGGGGCAGGGATGGTCTTACTTTCTCTTTGGATCACCAACATTTTGCATATAGTAAGCACTCAATAATGTTTTATTTATTCATATACTCATTTAACATAAAATTAACATAGATGAAGTACCAAAAGTAAGCGTAGCTATGGCATTCTCCAGTCCATATTTATACTAACTATACAAAATACTAACTATAAATACCAACACATTTATATTAACTAAACTAACTAAACCTCTGCCAAATTCAGAGATCTCACTCCTTCCCCATTAAAATTCTACTTAAAGAAACTAGCCAAGTAGGAAAAAGTTCGTCTTATTCCGGCCCAAACTCATTTCTGTTTTTATGTAGCGTCATCTCTTTAGGCTTGTGTTAGGTCCTTAAAGTCCGGACGCTCCAAATACCTATGACCAGTTGGTAAATATTTACATTTGTTTCAGTCATATGTGACTCCTTGTGGTCCCACTTTGAGTTTTCTTGGCACACATACTGGAGTGGTTTGCCATTTCCTCTTCCAGTTCATTTTACAGATGAGGAAACTGAGGCAAACAGGGTGAAATGACTTGTCCAGGGTCACACAGTAAATGTCTGAGGCCAAATCTGAACTCAGGAAGATGAGTCTTCCTGACTTCCAGACCGCCAAGTGCTCTATACTAGCTGCCCATGATTTACATGTGCTATAAGAGAAAAAAAGGAAGTAGAAGGCCTGGTCTATACACTCAAGGAGTTTACAAATCTAATCAAAAAGATAACATAAATGACAGAATTAGGAAACAATTACCATACTGGTATCAACTGATCAACAGGTATTAACAAAGCACCTACTATGTACCCAAAAGTGTGCTAGGAGTCAGGGATACAAGCATAAAAAATGAGCCTTTCCACTCACCCATGCTGCCTCTCTGATAGTTTTTTCTCTCTCCACGTTAAGGATACAGCTTACGCTCTAACACACACACTAAACTGTGTGGTTACGATCATGGGCATAACGTTGTCGTCCGGCCTTTGTTTTCAAAGAGGACCAATGATATTATGTGTAATATCTTAACTTGCATGTTAATTGGATTTAAGTGAGGCAGAGTAGCACAAAGTCATCTGCTTTACTCTCTCTTCCAGGATCAGTAAAATCCAGTGGCAAAACAAAAGTCAGGATGATTGGCAATGGCTTGGGATTCACTGGATGACCTTGGCATCTCTGACACCTAACCAAGCTCTAAGCATTCCACAACACCTATTAGTCACCTTCATGACCACTGGGAGAAATTGTTCTCACCCACCCATTCCACCAGGGGAAGTCTTCACATGCTTGGGGTAGACATCTTCATAAGTCACTGACAGGTATGAAGCCTATCGGTTACCTTCAACCTAGCTTAGCCCATCTGCCAAGAAGGTTTTATTGGGGTGTGGCAACTATGCATGCTATGGCTTCTTGGAGCCACAGGTGAGAGATAATGGGCATAATAGGAAGGAGTTCAAAGAAGAGAGACCCTGCTGTGGGTTAAAGTAGTTAGAGAAGCCAGGACTTGGGCTGAGTCTTAAAGTACAAGCATGAACAAAACACACAAAAGTGAGAACCCTAATGTGTGCAGATGATAAGGTTGTCTGATCTGAGGAATCTGGGTAAGGAAGTAGTAGGAAATGAGGTGCTCTAAGTAGGATGGGGGCAGATTATGGAGGGCTTGAAAGATGGACAGAAAAGTTTGGATTTAGTATGGAAGATAACTGGTAATTAATTATTTCAGTTCTTCAGCAGAAGAGTAGCATGAAAATAGCATTTGGGGGAAATTAGTTTCAAAGTGGTGAAAAGGAAGGATTATAAGGAAGAGAAACCAGCCAATACAATACCAAAATAACCCAGAGATAAAAGTCATCAGTGTCTGGACTGGGGTAGTAGGCATAAATAGGGAAAAAAAGAACTCGAGACATATTATGAATGAAAAAACAGACTAGGATGATAATAAATCAATTACATACATGATTGCAAAATACTCAATGTTTCAAGCCTGTAAGACTGGTGTACAGAGGCAGTATCATGGCCAAGAGGTGTATGCTAGCCATAGCTACCACTAACTGAAAACACTGAAAGAAGAGAATAGTTGGGAAGGGGAAGCATTTAGGGATAGTAAAGAAGGTGGAGATGATAATGAACTCAATGGAGTTTGAGGTAACAGGTAACAACTAAATCAATTCCTTTCCTGACTATTTATCTACACAGAGCTGTTGCCAGTCATCATGACTTATGTCCTGCCACTGGACTTACTCTGGAGGAATGAGTGAGGCTGATGACTTTGCCCCCTTCTGTCTCACTTAAATCCAATTCACAAGTAAATCAAGACATCACCCTGCTGATGTCACTGGTCTTCTTTGCGAAAGGAAGAACAACAATTACCTACACCCATAAAACTGAAGAGGATCTCAGATTCCTGGAGCAATTATCTTCAGCAGGGATCCCTTCTGTTCTGGAAATAGGAACTCCTCAACTTTATTAAGGAACACTCATAGCATGTGAGACACACTAGACATCTTTACATCCTTCCATTCTAGGACTTAATTACTAGATGGGAAATACATCAATAATTTGTCAACAACATCACAAAGACTTTTTCAGTTACAAATAATGGAAAGACTAGAAAGAACGCCATACCTGGGACTAGAATCTAAGCCAAGATACCTGCTTTAATAGTTCTCCTTTTACCTAACATTTAATGAAATTTAATGATATATGGTCAGGACTTTCAGCTCTGTGTCAACCAAGAGATTTAAGCTAAAATCTACTTTTTAAAAAATTCTGAACCTAAAATGCCATATTAAAGTGGACATTTCCATATACAGTGTAAAACAGGACCATACATTAAACTGTATTTATGTATTATGTAGAGTTGGCTTTTCTTTTAGGTTTATAATACTTCAACCTGTGGCTTTCAAAGTTGCCCTGGCCCTGATTGTGCTTCTTCTGACCTTCACTGTTCTCTGTAGTTAAAGATTCCTCAATGACCCCCCACCCCCAGCTTTTGCTATTCTACTCTGCTTATGACCATCCCCATGTCCCGTTTGTTTTAAAAAAAAAAAAAAAAGCAAAACAAATCCCTACATTTGCTGTGCCCAAAAACATAAGTCTCATTGTGCATCCTGACTTTATCACTTCTCTGTTAGGAGGTGGGCAGCAGGCACCATTCTTGGCCCTCTATAGGGGCCAATTGATCAGAGTTCTTTCTCAAGTTTTTCGAAGTAGTTTTTCTTTACAACTTGTTTTAGAGTTGTTTATTTTTCTAGTGTCTGATACCACCCCCTCCCCCTCAGACTCTACGCCCAGAAAACTATTCTTCTGCTGGTCAAAAGTGCAAGATGATCTCCCAATGAAGTTGTCTATAAAGGCAAATTTTCAAGAACTAGAAGTGTTCAAATTTGTGTGAGACTTCATGAGAGAGTAGGATGGATATTAACACAAGTGTTCTGGCCAAACCCCAATTCCTGTCAAGTACATTCCATTCACATAATGCCCCTCTCTTCCATGTCTCAAATAATGAAATTTTCTGATCTCCCCCAAAATAGTGCAACTGATAAAGAGAATAGCAGCTTAGTCTATTCCTCCCAGGGGCAATACTTCAGTCACACTTTCTAGGGTGGGGCTTAATTTGAAAGAAAAAGTGACACTCCCTGGAATGGTATCTTAAAAGGTATTAGAATAAGTGATTGCCCTCAGGTTTAAAAACTAATCACAATCTGAAAAATCCCTCCATAACAGCAGATAGTTTTTCTTAATGACAGTAATCTGAGAAGTATCTAAACAGGTAGAACTTTGCCATCAAAAGAGTAAAATTCTTCAATGGTCATTTCCAAGCTAAAAGATTTTACTTCTTCCAAAATGACCCCGTGCAAAAAAAAAAAAAAAAAAATACCTGCTGGCCTTAAAAGATAGGGAAGGAAAAAAATTGCTGTCTCTTCCAAGTAGGCACAAAGTCAAAAGTCCGAGTTATCAACTTGGCCACCTACACTATCTATTAAAAAACAGGTATCCCACATTATATAGTAGAGAACAAAAGGACAAAGTTAAACAGAAAGCCTGACTTGAGTGAAGAATAATTACATACTCATGAGGCAATTCACATGAGAAGCCTGGTAGGGAAATTCAAGTAACTTTCAAGTACCTCAAGATCAATAGCTTTAGCCTTCTTTTCACTTTGGAACAGCTCCCAAACCCACAGCTTCCCCTAGCTTTCCCCCTACTAGATGTACTAAATTTGCTCCCAACTTACAGGGTACCCCTCATGGTCATTTTACTATTACAACACTATTACTCCCTTGAAATAAATTTTCCATGTCTTTAGAAAGGCATCAAGGGTCAAGTCTAAATTATCAATAAGCAAAAATGTTCCTTGGACACTTGGTGTTTCAATTCTTCATTAAAAGAAACAAGGGACTTTGAACCAGGACCTTAGAAAGGGATTACCTAGGCTGTTCCCCCCAGCCCCCCTCCACACTCCCATTTTTGGCTAAGAAAGGAGAAGTGTGTCTTCTCCAGTTTACACAGAAGCAGAACTAATCCAATGATTAAGCCCAGCTCTCAACTTCATACATATCCAGGGCTCTTTCCACTCCATCATATACCTCTCGAATTTATTCTACTGGCAATATCTGTAACAAATACTCCACCTTCAATGGGCTTTCCCACCTACCTCTGAATCAGCTACTGAAGGAAGGAATCTTCTTTACAACATGCCTAACAAGATAACTGATCACCTTGAATTTGGTTGAATACTTCAGATGACAAGGAATTTGATTTTGGGCCAGTCCCAATTACTTCCTTATAACTGATCTAACACTGCCTCCCAGCAGAGGGGTTCCCAACCCTTTTTTGTCCCCATAGTCCATGGGCTGTTCCCATTCCCTTTGTTCAATATAAAAGGAAATAAATTCCAAAACTTACCATGCAAGTGCACATAAATAAAATACAACAATATTTTGTAAAGAAAACTTAATTTGGGACTCATTTTTTTGTTTATAAAGTTTTCTCCAATACAAATCTTTTCACTAACACATTACTTTTGGACTATTTCAATACAACAGTTATTATTAAAAATTTCCCACATCCCTTTGATAAGTTTTCTTTATGCTCTGACTTACTAATGGGCTTCCCCACTTCAAGACTGCACCCTTACCAGTTCTCCACACTGCAACCAAAAATGACTCTCTCATCTCCCTACTCAAATTTCAAAGACTCTAGATTGCCTCTAGGATAATATTCACTCTTGGGTTTAGCTTTTAAAGCCCTTCCCAACTTGTCTTTCCAGGTTCACTATATATTCCCTCCCATACTGCAATCCAGGTCTCCCTTCCTCTCATTTTCTCCATACTCCACTGGGATGCCTTTGCTTGCACTGGCTGTCCACTATGTACCCTTTCTCCTCACTTCTGCCTCACAGAAGCCCTCTTTTCCTTTCCATTGCAGCTCAACCACTGCCTTCTCCAGGAATCCTTTCCTGATCCCCCCAGCTTCTATGCCCACCCTCTCAAACTTCCCTTTATTTAATTAGCTGATAGTTATTTATATCTGTTTTTTTAAAAATTTATTCTTACATTTTCATTATTAAACACACACATACACACGCACGCACACACACAAGCTTTTTAATCTCTCCAGTTTGAACGTAACTTCTTCAATAGTCTTTTCATTCTTGGTACTTGGATCCCTAGGACAGTGACTGGTACACAGTGGGAGCTTAATAAATGCCTGTTGAATGATTTGATTGATCCTCAACTCTTCATTTTCACTGTATCTAGCCTATTAGCTGTCAGAAGTTTTTGCTTTTTCTTCTTCCCATCTCTCAGACCTATCTCCTTTTCACTCACAGTTATCCATCTAGATCAGTCCCTTATCACCTTTCACCCAAGAGTCTTCTGATTGTCCCTGCCCCAAGCTGCTCCCCACTCCAGTCCATCCTCCTCACAGCTGCCAAAATGATTTTTTTATAGTAGAGGTGTAACTCTACTCCACAAAATCCAATGGCTTCCACCTGAACTTTTTCTAAAGATCAAATATCAACTCCTCTGCCTGGCATTTAAGGCTCCTCACAACCTGGGCCCTTCCTATATTTCCAGTATGTTGACACAGTACTTTCTTCCAGGAATCAGCCCTACATGCCACATTTTACACAAGGTGCTTCATCCTCCTTTTTGGTACCTTGACAATGACTGCTCCCCATGCCCAGAATGACGTCCCTCTTCAAGGATAGCTTCCTTAAAGATACAGATTAAATGCCATCTTCCACAGGGGGACCTTTCTAGTGCCCTTTCAGTTTTGCTGCTTGTGTCTTTCTGTTAGATTCTCTTCCATCTATTCTGTGTCTTGTACAACTATTTACATACATGTCACCTCTCTCATTCAAATAAAAGAAAGTTCCTGACTTCAAGGAACTCACATTCTTAGAGGAATGCAAAACATAATAATAGCTACCATAACAGGAAAGGAAGCTAAGCCCTTCATTATGAGCTTCTATGAATTTGCACAAACTGACTGTGTGTCCAGAATTCACTCTCTTCTCTGTCTCTTAATATTCTCTGAAGCCCACACCTTGATGCCCCTAAATGTTAATGATCTCTCTCCTCATACTGTCTTGTATTATAATGATTTGTGAATACAGAGTTTCAGGGCGGTGCAATGCAAATACTAAAATGGGAGATCCAGAACCTGAGGTCAAACCCTATTCTACCATGAAATACCCACTGCTCTTCAGGAAAGCTATTTAACTATCCTAGGGCTTGGTTTTCTCAGTTATAAAATGGAGGAGCTCAACTAGAGAAAACTCAAATAAGTTATAAAGACATGGAGTTAGGTGAGAGGGGAAGAATCACAGGGAAAGGTGGAAAGATCAGACACTAGGAAGGAAAGAGCAAGTCTCCTACTCTATAGCAAGCCTACATCCTTCTTCTGTTTCCAGTATCTTCATGTTCCCTCACATCAAAAATGTACCAGTATACAACAGAACAATGCACAGTAAATAATTCAAAGGATATGAACAAATGATGCTTAGAATTGGAAATTATTAATAATCATGTGAAAGAATGCTCCAAATTACTAATAAGAGAAATAAATACAAATCAGAAACAATGCTGAGGATTCACCTCAGACTCAGCAAATTGGCAGATGACAAAAATAATGGAGATATTGAAGAAAGAAAAGCACATGCACTTGTAGAAGAGTTGTGAATTGTGCTAACCACTTGGGAAAGTAATTTGGATTGTACAAAGTACTTAAAATGCCCATGCCCTTTGACCCAAATATTTCACTGCTAAGGATAAACCTACTCCATAGAGGCAATGACAGAAAGAAAAGCTTCATATTCACCAAAAGATCTGCAGCATCACTTCTCACAGCAGAAAGAACAAAGTACCTACTCCATCAACTGGAGAATGGTTAATTAAGGTGTGGTACATGAATGTAATCAAATGAGATAAAAGAAGCAAAACACTTTGCAAATCTTCAAGCTCAATACAAACATTAGGTATCATCACTATTATTAATGGAATACTACTGTTCTGTAAAGAACAATATGGTTGATACAAGGAAGCGTATAAAGCCTTATATAAATTAATGTAAAGTGAAATAAGCAAAACCAGAAAAACAATAACAAATTTACAAATAAAAGAACAACAATAGAACAATCAAAACTGAATGATGGGACATTACCAGGACCAGGCAAGACCCCAAAGCACAGATATGGGAAGGTACTTCTCTTCTGCTTTGCTAAACAATTTTTTCCCCTCTTTTTTATTCTTTGTTAGAGGATACAGCTCTTTAGGAAGGAAGGATAGGTTAGGGAATGTGAGTGATATAAAAGAATAATTCAATAAAAATTTACTTGAAAAAATGTTAAAGCACCAGTCTTCCTTCTTGCTTTTATTCTATTTCATTTTGAACTTCATTTAATTTTGAACATGCCAAAAAGGAGCATTTTCATGGGTACAATAGAACATAGAGAGGACAGCTTTAAAAATATATATACCAAAAAATTTGCAATAGCTTAGATTCTAGTTATTTTCTTTTCTACTCCCCCTTGCCCCCACCCACCTACCTCAGGATCAGGAAGTTTATTTTATTTCTACCTATTCCCTCCCCAGTTACTCTCCGGCTTAAAACACTTCCCCCGCTCTACTCCCACTTGTTTCTCTTTTGAATTTGATGTGTTTGTACACCAAAATCTGTGTGTATTTATGTGTAAGTACTCAACCTTCTCTTGTATATTTCAGACAAGAGTTGAGGGTCATCTGATGCCCACTCCTCACATTTCTTCCTCCAAGTTTGTATCTCATGTCTTATGACTATCCTATGACTTCTCTGCAACAGATGACAATGCCAACCACATCTTTAAAAGCTCTCTTCTTGTCTTCTCCAATAGCCCTGATCTCCTACTTCATCTTGGCTCATTCCTTTACCCCTCTTCTGTCCATCTTCTTGATTCTCCTGTGTTCAGTCCTTTGTTCTTCTATCTCTACAGTCTCTTCTGGGAGATATCATTGACTGCTGTAGCTTTAGGGGGTGCCTGATGAACACTCCCACTTGGAGATCCCCCCTCCCTTCAAACCATCTTTTCTCATTCCAAACTAGTTTTCCCTCCTGACCTTTATGTTCGTGTCAGATACCACCAGCCCTCTTACAGTCACACAGGCTTTGTCAAAATTTGGGAGCAATCTTGGTTCTTTTCTTCCCCTTTCAAATCCATTCTTTTCTTTCCACTCTGACAATCACTACCAAAGCTATGCCCTTAATATCTCAACCTAAACTAGTATAAATAATAGCCACTGGTTTCCCTGCTTCTAGTTTCTCTCTACCCCTAAATTCATCCTTCATATCTCTGCCAGATTAACAGTAGTTCTTAAACTACTCTGATCATATCATTTAGATTAGAAAACCTCTGATGGTTCCTTACTGCCTAATGAATAAAGCCTGAATCCCTTGACCTGGGCATCTAAGGTTTTCTACAATGGTTTTTATATCATTTTTTAATCTTGTTACTCTCTGACAAGGACCTTTAACTCCAGCCAAACTAATTTATTCAGTGTCTATTGAAGACAATTTTGTATATTCATATTTCCCTGCTTTTGTTCATGTAATCTGCCCCCTTTCTCCTAATTCTTCTCTACTCCTAAAAATCATAACTCTTTGACAACTGAAATCCTTCAAGGCCCAACTCAAATCCTTGCTATTCCACAAGCAGACCACCCTAATTAGAAGTAATTCCTTTTTCTTACAGACTTCTCTGTACTACTCATCTGATATGGCATTGGTTCTTCACTGCATTCTATTTTATTGTTGATGCAAAGGGAAGTAGTGGGAAAAGTGCTGGACTTACAGTCAGAGGATCTGGGTTCAAATTCTGGCTCCAATGCTTACTCGGTACATGGTCTTAGGCAAGCCTTTTAACTTTGGGGAACTTCAGTTAACTCATCTGTAAAATGGGAGCAATAATATTTGCACTATCTAGCCCAGAAAGTTGGTGTGAGGTAAGTCCTAAATAAAGGTGGGCCATCACAACAGGTTATTTTTTGTATGTCACATCACTCATAATGGTCTGGATAAGAATCAGTGGGTGTGCTTTTTCACTCATTCATTCATTCATACAGAAGGAGCAAAAAAAAAAAGTTTAATTACTTTAAAATATAAACAGCTTTATATGTGTATATAATACTAATGTTTAACGTTCACAGGATCTGGAGCTGAATTCATTCATCCAACTCTTCTTTTTTATAGAGAAGTTAATATACAATAAATCATTTGGGTACAAGACAACAACATAGATTTAGACATGATCTTTCTTCCTTAAAAGCTGAGGCAGGTCTGATCCAGTGAAAAGAGAGGAATCTGGAGTTAGAAGTCTAGCACCTAAGGCTCCCCTCTACCACCCACTCAAGATAATCTCTTCATTTTTCTGGGCCTTCCTTAAAGGAAGGGGTCTTCTCCAGTTTAGACATATTCTGAGTCTGTATTGCTCTTTAGATGTCCCATTTGGCAGGCTGACTTATAATCCTCCCAACAGCGTTGAATCAAAGTCCCATCAGGAAGTTTTTATCCCCAGGCTCTGCCCTTTGCTCAGTTTCCTCTAAGAAAGGCCTGGAATTCATTATACAAGAGGTCTTTGGGCTCTGAGCAGAGAAGACATCATTTCTAGAAGCAGCAAGCCAGGTGACTGCTTAGTGACACATTATCTTGAAACAGAAGGGAGAAGAAAAATAAACTAAACACACCCGTATTTCAAAAATCAGCCTCAAAAGTATAGGATTGGGGAAAAATAGCAAATAGCAGGTTGTGTGAAGAAAACTGTGGGTATTTTAGGGGGCCACAAGTTCAGTAAGTGAAAGAGGGCAACAAAGCCGCCCTTCCAGACAATGAAGCATTTCTAAAGCACCTACACAGACAGATGACACTGCTAGGTCAGAGAGCAGAGGACTTTGAAGATAGTAAAACTGAGGGATCATTCTAGAGCTCTTAGGAAAACAAACCCTAGCAGCTTCAGTTACAGCTGGTGGCCCACCGCAAGGAGCAGGGCCTGGAGTTAGGAATCTAGTCTTAGACAGTGACTACATGTCTGCCCCAGGTTCCTCAACTGTAAAATGGGGAGAGTAACAGCACCTACCTCGAGAGGCTGTTGTGACATTCAAATGAAAAGAGCTTTGTAAAACACTTAGCACAGTGGCTGGCATATAATAGGTGCTGCATAAATATAAGTTTCCTTCCCTGCTTCTCCCACTTAACTTTGAGCTGTGCACATGATTTTATTTAGGACCAAAGACTGCAAGAGGACACAGCGAGCCACATTTTGAGCCCCATAAAGAAATAATTCTTTCTTCTAGTTCAAAAATAACCCAAACTATCTCCATAGATGACAACAATGAACCAGCTCTTGGCCAATAATTTATCATGAATACTTCTACTGTGCTAACTAACTTGTATTATATTTATTAGCACGAGTAAAATGCACATCAAGAAAAATAAATAATGTATTAACAATCCCAAACCGAAATCCCTGGCAAGAACACCTCGGTCATGTGAGCAAAATGTTTTTGCCTGAGCGACTGAATAACTAACAAAACAGAGTGATGAGTCTGATATCCTAGTTTCCTCTTCTGATGAAATAAGCAAAGGTCAGGCAATTACTCATTCATTGCAACAAGTATTTCTAAGTGACTAGATGCTGCACTTTTCATCCTGATAATCCTATAGGCATCTCAAATTCAAAAGAACCTATAATCCTTCTCCCAACCCAACTCTGCTGCACAGTTTGCAAATTGCAGTTGAGGGCACCCCCATCCTTTCAGTCACTCAGGTCTGCAACTTCAAAGCCACAACTCTATCACTTTTACTCAGTCCACATTCAATGAGCTAGTAAGTCTTAGTGACCCATCAACTTTTTCAGACTTGCCTCCTTCTCCCTCCCCATAAGGCCATCACCCTAGGTCAGGCCCTTTTCCCCTTTCCCCAAGATGCCCATGAGAGCCTGGTCTCCCTGCATCCAGTCTCTCTCCCTCCAGACCTCCTTCTACAAAGCTACCAAACTGATATTCTGAAAGCACAAGCATGAGCAGGTCAGCTCCATGCCCAAGAAGCTTCTGTAGCTGTCTCTTACCTCTAGGATAAAACACAAACTCCTCTGTTTGGCACTTAAAGGCCCTTCACAACTTGATTCTAGCCTGTCTTTCCAGGCTTATTTACTCAATACACTCCATTATTCTGCACTCCAGTCAAACTGGCCCACTTGCTGTTCCCTGTTCTCTATGTTCCATCTTCCATCTCCAGTTCTTTGCCCAGGCTGATCCCTATACCTGAAATTACACTCCCTTCCTCACTTCAGCCTTATAAAATACCTGGATTCCTTCAAAGGTCAGCTCAAGTGACAGCTCCAAAATGAAACCTTTCCGGCTCCCTTCTCCCCCCATTATTAGTATAACTTCTTCCCACAGTGCACTGTATACAGTGTAACTGTACTTTGATTTTACTTATCTTGGGGCCTTACTTCCTCTAATCAAAACACAAGCTCTTTGACGGTGAGGATTGTTTACATTTTGTCTCTGTTATCTCTAGGGCCTAGTATAGAGCATGGCCCAGAAGACATGAAGTAAATGAAAACTAAATCCCGGCCTTCAAGACCTTATAATCTTATATGGGTAGATAAGAAATATACACAGAATACAAAGCAAATGAGAAGATAAGCATGCTCAGTGAATGCACAATGGAGTTCTTACATTAGAAGAGGGAGAAATGAGAAAATGTCTGCATAAACTTTCTGTGCAGCTCTCACTTAAATTAGGACAGCTAGGTAGCAAGAGCATGGGACCTGGAGTCAGGAAGACCTGAGTTTAAATCCAGCCTCACAGATACTTACTAGTTGTATAACCCTGGGCAAATTACTTAACCTATTTGCCTTGGTTTCCTCAACTGTGAGACGCAGATAACAATAGTACCTTCCTCCCAAGGCCACTGCAAGGATCAAATGAGAAAATACTTATAAAGTGCTTAGTACAGAGACTGGCACACAGCAGGTGCTTAATAAATGCTTGTTTCCTTCCTTCCTGAATACTCCAGAGTTGATTCTAAATTTAAGGCACTCCAATACATCAAGGATGTGATCTCACCAATGTAGGTTCTCCCTCAGTTAAAAGAGATGAACCTCCACTAGATTTGGGAGGCAGCTGTCCAGGGCTGCTATGGCTTAAACATGCATCCCTGTGCGAACAGTCTGAGGATAAGCCCCTCTACATCGAGCTAGAGAGTCAGGGCGCCCCCATGGCCCTTCCAGGATTGGCCACAGTCAGAGCAGCCTAGGCTGTCTCTCAGCTGGCATCCTCTTCAGGATCTCTGAGAAACCTTCATTCTGTAATGTGGCTGTGGAGTCAGACTTTCCTGAAGGGAACTGATTGCAGTTGAGGGCCCCCCATCCTTTCAGTCACTCAGGTCTGCAACCTCAAACCCACAACTCCTATCACTTTTACTCAGTCCCTATTCAATGAGCTAGTAAGTCTTAGTGACCCATCAACTTTTTCAAACTTGCTTCTTTCTCCTGACCCATAAGGCCATCATCCTAGGTCAGGCCGTTTTCTTTGATGAAGGCCATGATAAAAAGCAGGCCAAATTCTGCCAGGCAAATAACTCCAGGTACATAAGTACCCCATTAGAGGAATTAATGCCTTGAAGTCAGCTTAAGGTAACCAGGGAATAGTGGAAAGAGCAACTGATTCAGTGAGAAGACTTAGATTGAGTCTTGTTACCTAAAGATTATGAGTAAATCAGTTAACCTCTCGGATCCTCAGTCTCCTCCGCCACACAATGGAAATCTTTGTAAAGACACCTATGAGGACAGCAGGAGGGGCTCTACTTGCTCATATGCAACATGACAATAGTGATTCTTGCACAGAATATTGCCCAGGGTTGTCAGGATGATCAGATGAAATTATGGAGGATGAATTTCCTCATCTGTAAAATAAAGAGATGAAGTGGCCTCTAAGGCCCTTTTTCTGGTTCTAAATGCTAAGATGCTACATATATGTAAAGGATTTGTAAATCACGAACATCAGTCATTTTTATTTTCTTATAAGAAGGCCACAGTATCCTGATTACTTGGAAAAAATAAATGAATGTACCACAAAATCCCTTCCTAAATAAATCACCTTGCAGGAATAAGTTATTTTGAAGGATCTAGTCCATCCTATAGTTTTCACATAAAGACTTTCAAATAAATAGTCTTTACTATTTTATATACACCAAGGAAGGAAAGCTAATCAACAAAATCCTGGAAATCAGGGAACCAGAAGTGAATAGCAGAGGAAGTGATTGACTCACCAGTACAGAATTCTTTGCTGGCATTCTGTGGCACCATAATCCGCCGGTAGACAATAGGTTCAGATTCTAGTATGTTTTCATCATGCCGGTATCGAGTGGGTCTTTCATTTGGGGTACCCCGGGAGCGGGTGCCACTCCTTCTCTCATAAGTGTCAATCTCTTCAAATACGGCTGCTTTGTCAAAAAGGGCCAGGTTCCCTTCAAAGTCAAAGTCTGTGTCTGGGATCTCTTCAATGTCATCCCCAAAACATTCATCATCTTTATTCTTCATCTGGCCATTCTTTATTCCACTTTTCTTTGGAGTTGCTTGATTTGGATGTCGACTGCTAGATGACCCTAGAGGAAAAACAAAACCCATTAAATCAATGTGGCTAACTGGTCAATCTTCTGGCCTATCCTTTCAACTGTGGCATCTGCTGCCCAAATTGAAGCTAAGAAACAACTAAGCAGGAATAACTGCTACAGACAGTTCTCATGTTACATAAAATTCACATTATGCAAAATGGACTTAAGGAATTCTGAAAGAAATTCACATTCCAAAAAAAACTTACTTAACTTCACTGTACAGAACTGTGCTCTAGCTCTTCACTCCTGCTCCCTGGCTAGGAGGTTCATGGCCTTTCACCCCCCAAAACTTCCTTTACAATCAAAACAAAACTTTCCAAGTAAAAGCAGAAAGGACACAGGAGAGACTGCCATGGCTGATGCCTTCTCCCCAACTTTGCTGTAGATCTCCTTCAGTGAGAGACCTTTGCCCTGCTCCCTTACCTGTGTCCAGGCTTGGGTGCTACATGTCTACACCCCACCCCAGTCACTTGTCCTCTCCTATCTGTCCACGTCTAGCCCCTACATGTCTGTTTCCCATGTGTTCTTCCTCTCAGTTCTGAGCAAACCCCCCTGCAACTTATCCCAGCCCCCAAGCATTCCTGCTCTTGCTTCTCTGACTGTGACCCCATGGAACCCCCTCTACAGGACTCTCTTCCTGCCTTCCTCTCTCCATGTCTGTGGGCAAATGTGCATTAGGTAAAAATCATTTAACATAGAAATCTGCAGAATGGTCCACTTATATAAGTAAGAAGTATTTGTATAGTCAAGTATTATGTCACCTTTCCAACAGGGTCTCTACTTGGCAAATCTAGAACTTTTTTTAACATTCAAAGAGAATTTGTACAAAGTCGATGTAGCTCTCAGGGTAACAGCAACTGAGTAACAAAATGTGAACTGAGGAGTAATCCTAGTTCTGTCTTCTGGAACCACGTAGCTCAGTTACATGCTGACTGTCCTTCAAAGCTTAAAAGCAACTATACCACCCCGCTCTACCTTCCAAGGGCTAACAATATCATGTCTCCAACTGATGGACACACAGCATGATCTCAAGGCCCCTCAGGATGTTTCCCCAAGACAGCTGCTTGTTTAAGCACATCCTCCCACGTATCTGGAGCCCAGAACAGGGGCTGCCCCGCCCCCCCCAGCCATTGCTGGGCACTGGCCTCCCTCAGAGCAAGGGAACTTCTATATCACACACACTCACCGCCACTCACACACCCTGTATCTTCTCAGAAAGGCAGGGCTTCCCAGCCACACCTTTCCTGTCTGGTCCTTGAAAAACTGACTTTTTGAACCCCAGTATCAGACTACACATTATCTTTATATGTTTGTTCATTCAACAAGCATTTATCAAGTGCTGACTAAGGCGCCGGGGATACAAAGACAAAATATAACTCCTGCCCTCAAGAAGCCAATGTTCTATCAAGGGGAAAACTCCAAGTATGGAGATAAAGGAAATTATGTACAAAATATATGCAAAGTAGATACAAATCATTCCCAGGGGGCTCTAGTCGCAGCAGATTGGCAGGCAAAGGGGAGAACTTGGCTTGGCTTCTTGTAGGAGGCACTCAGAGTTGAGCCTTGAAGGAATTCAAGCATTTTACGAGGCTGAGATGAGGAAGGGAGTGTATTCCAAGCATAGGGATCAGTCTGGGCAAAGGACTGGAGATGGGAGATGGAACATAGAGAACAGAGAACAGCAAGTGGGTCAATATGGCTGAAGTGCAGAATAGTGGAGTGTACTGAATAAATAAGCCTGGAAAGACAGGCTAAAACCAAATTGTGAAGGGTTTTAAATGCCAAACAGAGGAGTTTGTGTGTTTTATCCTAGAGGTAAAAGACAGCTACAGAAGCTTCTTGAGCATGGAGCTAATCTGCTCATGCCTGTGCTTTCAGAATATCAGTTTGGCAGCTTTGTGGAAGGAGACCTGGAGGGGGACAGACTGGATGCAGGGAGACCAGGCTCTCATAGACATCTGGGGGAGAGGGGAGAAGCCTGACCTAGGACTGTGACATGGTAGAAGGTGGAAAGGCTCAAGGACTGCTTGGAGGCGCCTGAAGGGATAATGGTGACTGTGTCTAGATGATCTCTCTTCAGTAGAAACAAAGATCACTTTCACAGGACGACTGCCTTTCCATCATAAAGAAGAGTAAAGGGTTAAGCTGAGTCCCTTAGTTCTGATCTCAATAAGAACAGCAGGGAACCACCTGCCCAAGGTACTTCAAACTGAGTCTCTAACTCACCCTGATTGTCCTGTGACCTATCTGGGCTAGACATTCTGCTCTGAGTTTCCTTTCTCTGTTTTGTTTTCCTTCTTACGTTTTACCATCTAGCTATGGCAACACAGAAGCACTGAAGCTCAGGGAGTACATTAAAAAGGGACCAGGGAGGAGCTCTCCTCCAACAGGAGATCTGAGAACTGGAAGAATTCTCATGGGTCACTGAGTTCAACAGACTCTTCCTTTCCAAGTTCTTCAGATAGGGAGGGGAAGAAGATCTGAACTGAGGAACAAAAATTAAGGGACAACAAATTGTACAATCCTGATGAGTCTGCATGACCCAGATCTCCGATAAGCCTACTATTAAATGCCAGATGCTTAAACTTCAACAGATTTAGTGGCAGTTTCCTGACTCTAAATCACAGATGAATTTCAAGACTTCTGGCTGTCAAGATGGCAGCTTCCTGCTGGATGACTAATTATCCTTTTCAGCTCCTTGAGAATTTAAGTGTTTTGCTCTTTGTACTTCCAATGGAAGTACACTTCCAATGGAAGGATTCCAAATGTTTACATTATAACTATGATATCCGTACTTTGGAAATTCACTCAGAGGGGATGTAGGATACTACAAAGGTTGCTGGAGTTGGAACTGGAGGACCTCAGTTCAGATCTCACCTCTGCAATTTACTACCTGTTTGACCCTGGGAAATTCACCTAAGGTTTCCTCACTTTCCTCATTTATAAATAAGAAAGTTGAAACGGATAACTGCTAACTATAGGTTTAATGCATAATACGCCTCACCATATACATAGATGGTGGTCACAAATACAATGGTTTAAAAATTACTCTAATCATTACCTATATTTCTTGAGCTACATCAAAAACTGAAAAATACAATCAAGCACAATGTTCCCAACTAACATTCAACATTCCAACAAATGGTACAAATGGAGGCGCAAGTCACCTGCTCCTGAATTCAAACACTTCTCAAATGACTGACAGAGCAGTATACACTCTCAGTACAGCAGGTAAACGTGCCTCACTTGGAGTCAGAGGTCCTAGCCTGGCTATTTACCATCCCAGTGAGTCTGGACAAGTCTCTTCTCTCTGGGCCTCAGTTTCTTGGACAAGGTGATCTCTGAGACTGCTCCAGCTCTAACTATAAGAACTTAATGTCCACTTCTTTTTACCAAAAGTCCTTCCTAGCACCCAGAAGATCCACGTCCCATCCCACTACTGCAAATGTAGGGGAGGAAGAAGAGAAAAGACCAGTGTTTCAGGATTCCCTGGATATAACTGAAAAAGCATTTTCTATAGCAAATGTAGTATAAATGTGACTACTGTATTTTGTTAAATAGAACAGTTAGTACTATTCTTCTGGCACACAATGGGTTAAATGGGCTTTGGTACATGGTCTGAATTCCTAAGCTCTATTTGTAACAGTTTCTATGGGAAACTACATTCATTAATTTGTAGAGAATCTTTTAGAACTCCATTGTTAGTAAGCTAGAGAGCCTACATTTAGAGTCTATCATAAAAAACAATATAAAACTGGTGACAAGCTAACAATGCCAGAAAAAAAACTCACCAGTAAGGTACTTCCTAACCCAAGGAATAGCTGGAACTGATCAGCATGTCCTGAAGGATGTGTGGTAGTAATCTGGGGTTGAATTCAAAGAAATATAGCATCTAGAAACAGCAAGGTAATACTAATTTCACTGTACTGTGCTTGTCACTCCACATGCTCAGAACCAGTCATGTGCTCCATATCTGAAGAAGGGTTTATCAAAATGACAGGTTCAGAGGAGAGTGGCTGAGGCTGCCGAAGAGGGACCAACCTCTGTTTTATTTGGAATAGTTGAAGAAACTGGGAATATTTGATCAGAAGAGAAGACCTAAGGGGACAATTACTTGAAAAGCTGCCACGTGGAAAAGAGTGGAAGAGAGATTAGCTTTATTCTATGTAATAACAAACTCTTCCCATCCCTCCTCAAAACAAGTAAGAATAACCAGAAACAACAGAGTCTGATTTTGATTTACCATAAGAAGGCACTTTGATCAACAATGGAAATGTAGAGCTGATCCAACCATTCTGGAGAGCAATCTGGAACTATGCCCAAAGGGCTACAAAAATGTGTATTCCTTTTGACCCAGAAATATCACTACTAGGAATGTATCCCCAAGAGATCATAAAAATGGGAAAGGGTCCCACATGTACAAAAATATTTAATAGCAGCACTCTTTGTGGTGGCCAAAAACTGGAAATCAAGGGGATGCCCATCAATTGGGGAATGGCTGAATGAATTGTGGTGTATGAATGTCATGGAATACTGTTGCGCTAAAGGAAATGATGAACAGGAAGACTCTGGGAAGGACTGGAAAGACTTATATGGTCTGATGCTGAGTGAGGGGAGCAGAGAAAGGACAATTTTGTGCACTGCAACAACCACAGTGTGTGACAGAGTTTTTTCTGGTAGACTTGGAACTTTGTAGTACTGCAAGGGCTTAGAAAAGGTTCCCAGTGGTCATCTGGGAAGGGGGAACTGTGAAATTCAATTGCGGAATGTAGCAGATCATTTTTTTGTGTGTGTATGACATTTTAGTTGGTTGTATGATTTCTCCCATTCAATTTAATTCTTCTACACAGCATGACTACAGTGAAAGTATATTTAGTAGGAATGTTTGTGTGGAACTTATATGAAGTTGTATGCTGTTACAGGGAGGGAAGGGGAAAGTGGGGGGGAGGGAGGGAAAAATAATAATTTAAGTTGTATGGTCTGATTGTGGAGCACTAAAAATAAATAAAATTAGTTAAAAAAAAGAAAATTTAAATTTCCTTGGATTGCAACACATGGTTTGTTTCTACTGTAATTTATTAATAAACAGCTATCCTAACAATAACAATTTCATTTCAAAATTGAACCAAAAACCCAAAAACACCCAATGGAAATGTAAACCTTATGAAATGAAGAGGTCCCATGGTATGGATGATGACTTGCCAGGGTATCATCAGGGTGAGGCACCTGTACCAGGTGGGAAGTCAGGTTGGATGACTGTGGGATCCCTTCCATTGTAAGAGTCTCTCTGAAACTTACAGTGCCACCTACATGAGATGTGATCATTTTTCACTCTAGCAGAGACATAAGTGTTATAATGGACAGAGAGACAACCAGGAGTTAGAAAGACACAGGGTTCACTCCTGCTTCTGCCATTCAGTTTCTCAGAGCTTCGGGGAACTCTATGGGATAAGCTGCACTGGAAGAGGGAATTTCCTCACTAGTTCCCTACAGCAACAAAACTAGGGAGAAAGACATCTTTAAGAGGTAAAAATACATTGACATTAACTTCTACTACAAGCAAGTAAAGCACTGTCTGGACAAAGGTTCAATCGTGTCACAAGCTAAAACAGTAAAATCTACATCTTATTCATCCTATAGCAAGTCAAATCAACAAGCACTAATTAAGCACCACTGTGTGCTAAGCACTGTGCTAAAACAGTTCCTGCTCTCCAGGAGCTCAGTCTGGAGATGACAACATGAAAACAAGATATAAATAGAATAAACTGAAGATAATCAACAAAGAAAAATGCATTAAGTGCGTTAGGAGAAACAGGAAAGGCTTCTTACGGAAGGCAGGATTTTGGCTGGGCCTTGAAGGAAGACAAGGAAGCCACAAGGCAGAGACAAGGAGAATTCCAGGCTTGGGAGACAAGCTGGTGCAAATGCCTGCGTGTCCTGTGTGAGGAACAGCAAGGTCAGTGTCACTGGATTGCAGAGTGTGGCAAGGGGAACAGGTATAAGAAGGCTGGAAGGGTCAGGTCTTCAGAAGGGCTTTAGAAGCCAAACTGTAGAGCCACTGGAGCTGACTAAATGTGGAAGGGTCACAGGGGCAGATTCTCCCTTTAGGAAGAATGATCTGACAGCCAGCTAGAAGACTGACTGGAACAAAGAAGGCAGCTGAGGTAGGCAGGCCGCCCAGCATTTGCTACAGCATGAAGAGAAGTGGGCCTGTTCCAGGGGTTGTCACTATCAGAGCAAAGAAGGAGTGTACACAGACGCTGTGAAGCTAGGTAGATCAAACAGAATCTGACAAGGCATTCGCTATGGTAACATAGTAGAGTAGGGGGGCGAGGGGGAAGAGATGAGAGTTAAGAGTAGCAGATATATCACCTAGGTTGTAATCCTGGGAGACCTGGAGGGTGGTGATACTCTTGACAGGGAGAGAAGGGAGTGAGAGGAAAGATAAAAGTTCAGTTTGGGATATGCTGACTTTCAGGACTATGGGATATGTAGTTTGAGGTCGATCTCTGGTTCAAGTGCTACATGAGTCTTTTTCACCAGTCAGTCTTGATTTACATTGATGTAATAAGCAAATTGCATTGTACATTACCCTAAATTATCCAACACATTTCTCATAGAAGTTGAGATAGCTTACTAAATCATCACTGATTTGGAAATCACACCATTGATGTTAAACTAGGGCAGCTAGGTAGCACCAGCCTGGACTCATAAAGATAAGTCTTCCTGAGTTCAACTCTGGCCTCAGGCACTTACTAGCTTTAAGTCACTTGATCCTGTTTGCCACAGTTTCCTCATCTGTAAAATGAGGTGGAGAAGGAAATAGCAGATCACTCCAGTATCCCAAACGGAGTCACAAACAATCGGACACAACTGAAACAACTGAAGAACAACAACGGTGTTAAAAGTTTATTTCTGGTGAGCCCTAGGAACCAAAAAACAAACCTCCCAAAGCACCCAATGTGTTACAAAGATAAAAGGGTTTGGACACACTACAGGGGTGGGGGTGTTCCCACAGCTTTTCACTAGTACTAGAAACTTTCTACCTCACAAATATAACTGCCTGAAATCAGTCCCTGTTTGACTTACCTCACAGTGATGAGAAAGGACAAAGTCACTCATTCTGAAATTCCTCAATGTGGTCCAAGCTGCTGGATAAATAGGTTTTAGAAAAATCTCAGGTATTTGAAAACCCTCTGGACCAAGGGTTGTTCCCAAGTTGTTCACTACATAACCTGCTTACAATTCCTGAATTGGTCATGTCTCTCTCAGCATGGTGAGAGCTGAGACAACATCCCACAATTACTGCTGCATGAAACAGGCACAAGAGCAGTCTCAGGCAATTATTAGTGCTCCTCTAAGCTACAAAAGGCTGTGAACTTGGAACTTGCTTACCCGTCATTCAAGCAACAATAGAAGGAGGAGGGAATTTCTAAGAGAAGGAGAAGGCCAGAAAGCCCCAGTGAGTCATTTCACCCTTTTCCCTCAAGCAGCCAAAGGCAAAAATCCATCGGTATTTTAAAAAGAGATAATCATGTCTGCCTACCTACCTTAGGGCTGTAGGAAAGAGCAAATTAAACATGTAAGTGAAAGGGATTTGTAAATCAATTAATATGAAAAAAATGAATAAATTAACAACATATATTTAGACATCTGCCTCCTGCAGAAAATGGTACAGGAAACGAAGGCAGAGATTCGGTTTACAGTCCTGGAAAGAATAAGCCTGAAAAAAGAAACAAAGCAGAGACTGCTGAACTTCGCTAAGAGTCAACTCCACTTGTGGCAAGCCCTGATAAAGTGTGCATGGTCTAATGCCAAGAAGACAAGCAGAGGTGGAAGAGAAGGCTGAAGAGCCAGGGAAGTAAGACTGCTGAGGGCCATGCCAAAGCAGATCCAGAGCTGAAGGAGAAGCAGCAGGTCTAATTCCCTGACAGCCCGGGATAAGTCATAATTATCTCCGTCAAATGAAGCACAGGATTCACCTTGGCAAGTGCTTAACAAACAGCTACAGAAGGAACGGGACAGTCTGAAGACCACGTATAATTTCACAGGCTGAGCAGAAGCCCTCAGCTCTGCAGGCTGGAGCATTGCCAGCCAGCCTACCTCAAGTGGATGGCCACGAGTGCTGTGGCCCTAAGCTCTCAGCCAACACAAACCCAGCTGAACCAATAACCACCCAGCAGCAGACAGGGGTGCATTCCTGGCATCCTGGGCTGGGCCTCAGTGGAGAAGGGAAGACACAAGAGACGAAAACTCAAAGACTGGGCCACACTTCAGTCTACTCATTCAGTGAGGGTTTCATACTGGTCTGGCTCATCCCCAAAGAATGCACTCGCCACAAAAGGAATCAGCAATGTTTGCACTGTTTTGTTTTTAAACCCCAGTTACCCTGAAAAAGTTTAGGGGCAGTTACATAATGGTAACAATGGTTGAATAAGCTCAGGAAAACAAATTAAACATTTCACAAGTTATATTACTGTCATCTACAACCATAAATGGCTGAGACTGGTTCAAACACTGTACAATGAACCAAACCAGCAGCACAGGGAGAGTCAGGAAAGACTGAGGTCAGGAAAGCCCTATTCTAATACCAGTTCTGTCCAAAGTCCTGCCTAAGTCATTCTCCTCTCTTGGCCTCAGCCTCCTCAACTATTTGTAGGCATTTCTATTTATGCCATTTAATTTTTATTTAATATTTAAATTATTTATATTGTAAGGGTAGATTCTTGTTTTCTTTTTAAAAACATCAGCCTTAAAACAGCTTTAAAAATATTGTCCACAGCCTTCCCTCATTTTACAGATGGGGAAATTAAGGCCCAGAGAAGTTATGTCAGATTATATAAGTAATAAATTGGCAGGGTCAGAATTTGAACTCAGCTCCTATGACTCCAAGTTCAATGGGAAAAGACTTAGAGATACAAATATAATTTGGTTTTTTAATTTAATTTTTTTAAACTTTAATTCCTCAATGACAACAACAAACACTCAGGAGGGAAAAAGACTATGGTTCTAGTTTCATCTCAGCCCCCTTTCTGCTCTGGGCTTCAGGTGGTCCACTTTACTAACCCCTGGATATGACCTTTTTTCCTTGGGAAATGTCACTTTTCCTTGATCTTAGGATCAAAGTGGGCAGAGGAATATGTTGTCTGGTTCAATGTATTAGATCATCGAGGTTACTTGAGGGTATCATAGGGTTCGGATTCATCTTTCTACAATCAGCACCTAACAGAGTTGCCTGGTGCCTAGCAGGTTGGCACTTAATAAATGTTTGATTGATGCTGTCACGTTGCTTTTCTTCTCAAGGGATGGGAGAGGAAGGTAGAGAGTTTGTAATTAGGTTTTTACAATTAATGCTAAAAAAAATTTACACGTAATTGGGAAATATTTCATGAACTAAATAAAAAGGTTTTTTTAAAAAAATTAAAAATAAATAAATGAAAATATTGTCCGTAGGCATCCTAAGAACTGAGCATGTGATGACTACCAGAAACCTAAAGAAACATACTCTCTGTACCACAAGCCAAATATTCCATTTTTATTAAGTTGTTTCTTGGTTCTGAGACTAGGTTTTTTGACTTGCTTTAGACTCTGCAGACTATGATGATTTCAGAGACTCCTTTAATCCCAGCCAGATATACTGTGCACTGAATCCAAAGGGCACTTATGTGCCTGCATTGATCCTACCATTCCCACTCCCACCAGCCTTCATTCCATATTAACTCCATCATAAGCAACGGGCAACAAACTGCCTATAAATCTATTTAATAAAACTGCTCACAATTCTTTAAATTGATTTGGGTTCTCCAGGAACCCTGTCTCATTTAAATTCCATATACGCCCTAGTTCCTAGCATAATACATAGGCAATGCTTAATAAAGGTTTGTGAAATCAAATGGCTTCTCCTGAAATTATGCACTCCTGATTCCTACCTCTGATTAGAGGAAGGCAACAAGTGTTTCTTAATTGCCTACTATGTGCCAGTCACTGTGAAAGTGCTTTACAAACATAATCTCATTTGATCCTTGCAACAACCCTATGAACAGCACTAGTGATCCTAGACAGTGCTAGAAATGAAAGTTTCCACCTAACATGAAGAGGAAAGCAAAGAAGGCTCCCACCATTTATACCACTCATCTGGCACTAATACACTATTCATACTGTGGTCATTCATGTATATGTTTTATCATCCCTACTGGACCGTGAGCTGAGTAAGGACCTGTACATGCACAAGCACACCTTTAGAGCTAATCACAGCACCTTGAATATTACAGACATTCAACAAACATTTGTGGAATGAATGAATAAAAACAGGTGTGGGAAAGAAAGGAAAGGATAAAGCCTAAAGAAGCTGTAAAAGAAACTTCAATCCCTTGGTGGGACAAGTCAAAAGTTGGGCTTAAGAAATGACATGGGAGAGAAGAGCTATCAACACTAACCAAAGAGACAGTGTAGAGTAAAGGCCTGAGAAGTGATGAGTTTGGCCACATTAAGCATGAACCAGAAACAAGAACATCTTGAGAAAATAATGGAGATGAATGAAAAGAGGCGATTAACTGACTAGCACAGTGTCTGGTACGTAGAAAGGGTTTACTAAATATTAAATTGCACTGAACTGAAATAGAGGGACATAAGTGAGAAGGTAATTCAGGATGCTGCCACCAGATAAATGAAAATGGAAACTATGAGACCATGAGAATAAGCAATCACCCTCCTAAGGAGGTGATAGAGAGAAAAGGTCAAAGATCATGAACAACTGGAAGCAAATCAATACATGATGAGATAAAAATGAATAACAACCTAAATTCTCTACAGACAGGTGGTGCACCCCAAAACTATGAGGAAATTTAAGTGATAAGCTGGAAATCCTGATCTCACTGGAACCAAAAGTCTAGTCTATAATCAACAAATATTATTCTTTTTCACATAAGCAATTATTAGTTATTTCTTCAAACCAAACAAAGGTTTTAATACCTTGGAGAAAGCTGGCTAATTGCTTCAGAAAAACAAACCCTGGATAATAAGGTGTCCTGCCTCACCACACAGCATTACGGGACAGAGCAGTTCTGAAAACAATTGCAGGCAGGATAGAAAATAGCACTAGAAGAGCAAAGTCACCATAGCTGGAAAGCTTTCTTCCCAAAGCTAAGCCTTTGTCCTAGCAATGGTTTAAAAAAATAGTAACATTAAAAACCTGGGGTTTGAAAGACAGTCCTTTGATGGGCCCCAAAGATACCCAGACAAGAAGTGGTTTTGATTTAGGGATCAGCAAACAAAACTTGCCCATGTTGTGGTCACTCAAGTAAGGTGTTATGTCCTTCTAAGTCCTCTGCCATCCCAATCTTCTTCAGAAGACAGGCTCTATACCAGGGATAGGGAACCTTCGGCCTTGAGGCCTCATGTGGCCTTCTAAGTCCTTGGATGCAGCCTTTTGACTAAGTCCAAGTTTCACAGAACAATCCTTTTATGAAAGGGATTGTTCTGTAAAGCTTGGATTCAGTCAAAGGGCTGCACCTGAGGACCTAGAGGGTCACATGTGGCCTCAAGTTTCCCATCCCTGCTCTATACTCTCTTAGGGAAGACAGATATCTGATGAATTGTGCCCAAAACAAGAGGTGATATTGGAGGGGTAGAAAGGGGTGAGTTCAGTGGAATAAAAAAGATGGTGGCAAATATTTTCATCTCATTCTTCACTGCCTCACAACTTAACAAAACTCTGGACAGTTCTGACTGGCTGATGTCCCTGTATTTAACTAATTAAGCAGAATGATGCCTGGCTCTGTACCAGTATGGCTGGGTGCCATAAGATAAAAAAGTACCTCCCTTGGAAAAGGTACACAATTCTTTCCAGAGAACCTTTCAATTACAGGAGTTAGGCACGTGTAAAGTTGTAGAGGACAAGCCTTCCTATGTCCACTCCTTGCCAATTATTGGCACCAATGGCCCCTCTGCCAGGGGTCTATGTAACCCATTGCTATGTAACTCTTGTTGGTAGCTATTTATTGATTTCTGTCATACTAGGATTGTAAAGGGGAACTTTGTTCTACACTTAGCACGCTAAATGGTGTCTGAAGATCAAGCAGCCACTGTTTTAACCCAGCCTTGATGGTTTTCATGAAAAAACACTTGCTACCATCTGGAATATTCCTCACTAGGCTCTCTCACTTTTAGCTCCTATAATCAACCAGTTTCTTTGATCCCTGCTGCTGAGATTCCTGCTTTGTTTAACCTGAAGCAAAGCCAAAGGAGGTATTATAAGATCAGAGAACCTTTACAAAAATCAACTACAGCCCCAGGCTAAAAACCCCCACCACCCATTAGTTCCAGGATCCAAGGCAATGAGATCATGTGAGTTCCCACTATAACACAGGAAGTCAAATCATACTGAAAAAGGAAGATAAAGAGTATCCCTTCAATGCATGGGGTTATAAAACTTTTTCCTTAACTCTATCCATACTTATAAACTGGAAGGAAAGGGAATGAAAGATAAAAGCAAATATGGGCAATGTCAAGTCTCTGTGATCATCTAACCCTAGATTCCTGCCCATAAGACAGTTTGAGACCAGGCTTCCCTTTTTCAGACTCTATAGATAAAAGGGCCTTATATTTCACCCCCTTAAATCTGTATTCAATTAAATCCTCTAGGTAATGGTCTTCAGTAACATAAGAAATACTGGGGGAGATTGGTTCAATACCTGGGCTCTTAGTACCTTTAGTTCCATCACTTCAATGCTCTAGCAGAGAGACCCAGAATTGTTTATGTGAAGCCAAAGGGAAACAACACTGGACTAGGAAGTCAGACCACCTCGATTCAAGGCCTGGTTCAATTACTAATGGGCAACTCACCTTATTTCTCTGAGGCTGAGATTCCTATCGGCAAAATAAAGGGGTTGGAAAAAAAGTGATCTCCAAGGACTATCCTAGATCTAAGTTGCTATACTTCTATGCGGCATCACTATCAATGAAGTAACTCACCTCAACTGTTCCCTGTTTCATAGTTCCTCCTAGATACTAGACTAACCTACTGATGAGCAGGGCCATGGAAAGTTTTACATCTATCCATCAACACACATAAATTTATATATAAATATAGGTACTGATGCATAAAATAAACATGTATATAATGCACATACATACATATATACACATAATACAGGTTTAGCTACATATACATAGAAAACTGCCCATCATGAAAGCAACAACATATATTACTATGAAAAAAGAAGGCAATAACCTTCTGGAGCACCTTTAAGATGCTAAAGAATGCTAGAGTAATTAATATCCTTGTCAATCCCAACTCAGCAACATCTTACTCATGGGGTCATTACACAGAAAGGCATGACAGTAGCATGGGTCAGGTGCTAACTTACCAACCAATCCATCAGGCCCCAAATATTTTCCACCAACAACTACATTCGCAGTTGGTAGAAAGGAAATAGAGGTCCCTGAAAAGATGAACATTTTACTATCACAAACTCTGCCCCGAACATAACTGTCATCATCTAGAGCAAGGTGTCAAACATGCAGCCCACAACACTACTGAGTGTGGCCCAAACAAGATTAAAATGCAATTGGGAAATATCTGGCAAAAATAAATCAGTTAACTTTAAAAAAGAAATCTATAAACCTATATGGTTTTCTAAGTTAATATGCAGCCTTCATGGATTCTCATAGACTGCAGAGTGGCCTCTGTTTCTATTTGAGTTTGAAATCACAGATCTAGAGCACTAGTTCAACCGACTTTCATAATCTCTCCCTCATCTGACCTTGTAGAACTATATGCTCCTTTCCTGTTATTACCTTTAGCCAATATGGAAAGCAGGAGGGGCCTGCTCTACATAATGGTAATCTAGCAGTAGAAGCAGTACCCCAGTCAAGCCCTGGAGTTCACAGTCACAACACTCCACTGCTCCCACAAGCAGCAAACTATTGGTTATTGTTCAGTTGTGCCCAACTGGGGTTTTCTTAGCAAAGATACTGGTTTGCCATTTACTTCTCCAGCGGATTGAGGTAGACAGAGGTTCAGTGACTTGCCCAGGGTCACACAGTCAGTGAGTGTCTGAGGTAGATATGAACTCAGGTCTTTCTGATACCAGGCCGAGCTCTACCTGCTGAGCCACCTCGCTGCCTATATTTGTAGTTAGAGCTTGAAAAGTCAGAAATTAATCAGTACTCTGACAGCATTCAACAAATTTGATCTCAGAGTCCTTGGAACTACTCTTGGATACTTATGCTTGAAAAGCTGAGTAGGCCAGAGGACAGAGAACTGGACTCAGGAGTCAGGATCCTGCCTTAAACTCCTAGCTATAACAGATATGTGAATATGAACACTCACTATCTTCTCTGTAAAATGAGGATATGTTAGGAGTAAAAGCAAGTATTCTTACACTAGCTACCGAACAATGTCACTTCTGGGAAAGCCTTTGTAAAATCTAAAAACAGTTGTATAAGTCTGAATTTCTTTTTGTACTGGTGCAACCAAACCAGATTACAACCATTCTGTCTATGCTTTTGTATACTATTTTAGGAGTTACTTTGGCCAAAAAATTAAAATAATACAAAAAAAGATCCATTGGTGGCTAATCTGCTGATGGGCCATGTGCTTCTCTGAACTTAAGATAGGCTAGTCCTCAGGTGACAGGCAATCTACTGCTAGACATGTCCTGGAGCCTTTCTACCTAACTAAGCCATGCCAGAAATTGAATATGGCTGGCACAGGCTTCAGAAAATCACAAGCTAGGCTCATACTAATGAAATCATTGAGATTTTGAAATACTGACAACTAAAGACCCTTCAAGCCCCTACTCTATGATACTACTTTATACTGATACACGTCTTATAATTACTGAGGGCAAAGGCCTTGTCTTCTTTATTGGTGAACTTCCACCAAAGCCTATAGGGCAGGCTACGTAGGACAAAGCAGGCTCTAAATAAATGTCTGCATCTGAATAAATTAAGGTGATAATTTGGATCTCAAAATAAGCCAAAGAAGATATAAATAAGTTATGATATATGTTTGCTATTTATGAATTATTTTATGTGTAAGTGTATGTACATATGTTATAAATGAGTCTGATAAATGAAGTGATTTGCCCTTCGTTATACAGATATTAAATGACAAAATCAGAACTTCCAATCTTTAAAGTTCAGAGTTGTTAGAGTTAGAATTTAAGCATCTCTTCTAACTTCTTCAATTACCTAAACTCAATAGTCAAAGGGAAGGAAATTAGTTATCTCCTCAAACTTTCAGCTGGAGGCTACTAATAAAGAACAGTTACAATGTCAGAAGGAAAATGCACCAGTTTTATTAAAGCTTGGATCCCAGTCCACACGGAGACTGGAGTCAAGAGGAACTAAGGTATTGCTTCCAAATACTGGTCACACTCAGGTTTGTGCAAAGCAAATTTAGGAGGGAGTACAGCCACATGACAATATGTGGAGGCAACCAGGTAGCTCAGGGTTAGATGGAGTGCTGGGCCTGGAATCAGGAAAACCTGAGTTCAAATCTGGCCTCAGACACATACTAGATGTGTGACCCTACGCAAATCACTGTTTGCCTTAATCTACTGGAGAAGGAAATGGCAAACCACTCCAGTCTCTCTGCCAAGAAAATCCCAGATGGGGTCATAAACAGTCAGACATGACTGAGCAACTAAATAGTAACAACATATGACAACCATGATTAAACTTTCCATTTCTAATGAAAGCCCCAGACAGTTTTTCTGAGATCACAAAGGAAATCATGAATTCACATGTGTCACGACCAACACAAACAACCATGAAAAGACTAAAACAGCAGCACTAATTTCAATCTGAGCACCAAATGTGAACTGCCTTGACAAGGTCAACATTAACAGTCAAGGGTGCTACCTCCCTCCAAGTCAGCTCAACCTGTGGAGCCCTCACTTCAAGCCTTGGCCAGAGGGTTCAATAAGGCTGTAGGTACAACTGACCCAATGCAGCTGACTGCTAGTGGTTCTAAGAACAGCTGGCACCAAGCAGTTAAGGGTAACAGGGCACTTTCGGTAACAACCTGGAAGGGAAGGATGAGGAATGTTCATACAAAGCTGCTCAAAGAGTTAAGTAGGTGGCATGCCCATGGTCATAAAGCTAGCTTCAGAGAGGCTGGATCTAAGTTCAAGTCTCTCCAGGAGCATCTTAACAAATCACTAAAGGTTTATCAATTACAAGATTGAAAACTTAACAATTCTCTGGGACCATTTATTTATTATGACAGTGTCCAGTAGGAGCCTGACTTGGATGCAATTCTTTTTAGCAGAGAATACCTTAATTTGGCTCATTTATAACATTGTAAATATTACTTAAAATCAGTAGAAAATTCTCTATCATGGTCCATGAGTACAAAACACCTATATTCAAAGACCAAAATAAAATTACCTGTTCTATGAGAAAAATTTAAGAATGTGCATGAGAAATAAAAGATGTCTTTAAAATGTTTTCACAACCAGTAGAAAAAAAGCAATCTGTAAATGCATTAGCCAAACTAGGTAACAGGGCAGCTAGGTGGCATGGTGGAAAGGGCACTCAGCTTGGAATCAGGAAGACTTCTCTTCTTGAGTTCAAATCTGGCCTCAGACTCTTCCTAGCTATGTGACCCTGGGCAAGTCACTTTGCTGTTTGCTTCAGTTTCCTCATCTGTAAAATGAGCTGGACAAGGAAATGGCAAACCACTCCGTGTCTTTGCCAAGAAACTCTAAATGGGGTCACCGAGTCGGACATGACCGAAACAACTCGACAACAACAAACTGAACACCTACAATGTGCTGTTACCAAGATACTCACTGCCATTCTTTCAGGGTTATAATAAACTGCAAGCCTGCCAGTGCAGCGAACAGGCTTTGACCAGCACCTACCACTGCCTGATGTTTTAAGTAGTACTGTACAGCTGCTTTGCATAGATTAATTCATTTGGTCCTCATGGCTCTGTGACATAGGGTCTATAATTATTTTCATTTTTCAGATGAGGAAACTAAGTCTCAGAAAGATTAAGCGACTTACCCCAGGCCACACAGAGAATATCAGGTGAGATTCAAACCCAGGCCTTCCCCACCGTACCGCACACCTTATCCAGTAATGCTTGTAGCATTATGCCCATTCCCACACCATTCTCTATTCTGATCCCAACCAGCTGTGTGACTCTGGGTGAGTCACAACTTCCTAAGACTGCAGGCAATCCCTAGAACTATCTGCCGCAGAGAAGGTGCTGCCCTGCACTGGCGGAGACATTTTCCTCACACAGGAGTTCACTCATGAATAAAATAATATTCTATACCCAATCCCCATCCTGCCCCCATACTAGCTGGAGACTACACCAGTGCAGCTGCTGGTACTAACATAATCTGTGCAGCTCCATCAAATGACAGCCAAAAAGTCATGGCAAGTCTCTGTGACCATTTATTTCCAACTTGTCCTCATTGTAAAGGCACAAAAAGCTTAAATTTCCAAACAAGTCAGACAGTGAGTGTGACTCCAGTATACGGGAAGGACAGAGGAGATATGTAACTGACACTCCAGTCAGCTCTGTGCCATACTACTTTGGGCCCTAAGGGCCTCCTCCTCCTCCTCGTCCATTAAACAAAGGAGTCAAACTAGAGGATGACCAAGGTGTCTTCATAACACTGGGGAAACTCCAGGGATGGCAGGAGGGAGCAGGGTGGGGTGAAGCAGGGCTGGGGGTGTGTCTATAACAGTTGACTCCTCTTCTCTTAAAAAGCTGGAAGAAGATGAGGAAACAAGAAGGAAAGCCAAAGCCAAAGAACCCTTCAGAGTTGGGCAGTCTCTTCTGCCAGCATCTTTTTTTTACTGCTGTGATAAGTCTTCTTTTCACAGCCCAGGGTCATGAGGTTAAAAAGAAAATGCCTACAGGAAAATACTTACAAGAGTTGTGTCGACGACGGAAGCTTCTGGACTGATTCAAAGATTCCATGTGCCTGTCCACATAGCTCTTTGAGCATGGCTGCTGTGGTGAAATGGCAACGTCCTGGGTCTTCATCTCTGCTCTCTTGGGGATATTCTGGGGGGCACTGGAGGATGTGGACTTCTTGAGCAGTTTGCCTGTGCCATTCTGATTAATTCCCACCTGACAGCCAACACCAGGTAGGCCTAATTCTGTCTGTTGTGGGTCTCCACACTGCTGGCTGTCCCCAGAACTTGGTATCTCCAGAATCTTCAACTCTGTAATGTCACCTGCCCTGAAATAGACAAAATGAGCCCCAATCTGAAAACCAAAATCCTGGGAGATAGCAATGAAAAGCAATGTTATTATCCATCAGAAGCACCCATTTATCTCACTGAGGCTCAGGAACAAAAGAACCAGGGAAATGCTGTACCCTTTTGGAAGAAGAGAGCTCATCTGTTGATTTACAATTATTTAAAATTATAATAGAAAAAATAAACCCAAGTAAAATGGTATAGGCCACATTAAAAATTCTCAAATCCATTTAACAAATACTTACTGAGCACCTGCTATATGCACAACCTTGTGGCAGGCCCAGGTGTGCCCCTGATTGATCACCGAGGACCTCATGAGCTAGCTCAGAGGCCCTTTGGCTTTTCATTTCCTCCACATGACAGTCTCCACTAGCAGAAGAGCAAAAGGACAGTATCCTGAGCCAGAGGGGACAAACTGATGCCAGAGGGGACAAACTGATGGCACAGGGGCAAAATAAGGAGTTAGCAGCTAGGGCAGGTGAGAAGAAGGCATACTGGAAATCTGACCATTCAGGACATTGAAAAGTCTCTGAAGAGGGACAGCAGTGGACCAACAGGAAAGGCAGGCATGACGACCAAAGAAAGAAATCATTTCCAAATGTGGGGCCTACAGACTGTACCCATTCTTCTTTCAGAGTTCCATTTTCTAATACTCCTGTCCTTGGGAGTAAGAGCAGCATAGTGGTTGTGATGTAGCTCTGTAATGGTATCATCTGTAGACTCATTGTATTGTTCTCACATACCTCTAACCACATACAAGGAATTTTCCTGTCACACAAAGTCTAGTTGTTAATGTCCAGGGATACATAAAGAGAAAAAACACAGACTAAAACCCAAGAAAGGCTGATGAAGGGTGAGGCTTGTCACACTACTGGAGATGAAAACAATTCTGACTTATTAATGAATTAATAGATCATACCTTAATATAAATTACTAAGTACAAAGAGTATAATGTATATTTTTTAAAAAGCTATACCATATCCATAGGTTGAAATGAATATAAAAACTGTACACTGTGAGTTTGGGAGTGTGTGTGTGTGTGTGTGTGTGTATCTACCATAAAAATACAAATTATTTGAAAAATTAGTATACAGGGACACTGCCTTATTTGTAGAAAGGATCTCAGTAACATGACTGAATGTCAGAGCTCTGAAATGTTTTTTCCTGTATTGTTTCAAATTCCTTTTCTTATTAAGATAAATACATGGATTTGAAATGCTTATGTAAAAAATAGTTCTATCCTTTTGCCTGAAGATTAGTTCTAATAAATCCAAACTGAAAAACAACAAACCGCCTTGATAACACTCATCAGAGGAAAGAGAAGAGACCCAGGGATGCTAATGGCCATGGCCACAGCTCATGTGCCAGCCATGCTCCAGCAAAGGGCCAAGAGGTGCATGAGGTGGCAACATCTAGTGTAGAGATCTACTAGAAGACAGATGCCAATAGAGTGAATGGGAATTCCTAAACAATTTAGAAGGTTCAAAAATAAAAAATTAAAACATACTTTATGTAAATGATTCCACCATTACATAGAAGCTTCTCCTCCTTTGAAGTTCACATTATCAAAACTGTGCACTCAACTGAGATGTTGGTGACAAGTGCAGCCCAAGTTGCTCTCCCTCCTTCTTCACCTGGCTCACCATCTTCCTTTCCTCCCCAGGTTATGCCCTTTTACTAAAGGACTTCTGCATCTGTGCAGATGACCTCTCCTAGTCTCTAATCTCAAAATCCCTTGAAGGACTTAAATCCCATCACTTACTCTCCCTGCTACTCTGTTCTCTACTACACAGGAGGCTGGTCTTTACCCACAAAAGTTCTACTTTCCAGATTAACTATTTCTCTGCCTAACCCAAACTGCCTACTGTTCCGTGTCTCTATGTCTTCCACTCACTGAGCCCTCCAACCTGTTCACCTCTTGGTACTTTTTCAGGAAAGTACAGGTACCGGGGGGGCGGAGTCAAGATGGTGGAGTAGAAAGATGCACGTTTACAAGCTCTGGACCCACAGCCCATAGAATTAATGTAAAAAGAGATCCCCGTAAGTTCTGGATCACTGAAAAGTGTGCAGAAACAGAGTGGAAGAGATTTCCGTTCCAGAGAGCCCTGGAGAGCCGTCCCCAGGGTCCGTCGCGCCCCGGAAAGCGGACCCCACCCCCAGCGCTGCCCTGGCCATGGCCCCAGAGAAGCTGATCCGAGCAGGCTTCAGGGACAGAAGCTCCGGCAGCCGGGAAAGTCCCTCCGCCCACAGAAGCTACAGGTCAGTGAGAGAGAGACACTGGGATGGACGAGAGGGGGAGCGGGGTGTCTCCGTGACTCGGGACCCCTCGGGAGGAAGCGGCGGAGGCAGAGGCAGGGGCAGCGATGGCCCAGGACTCCCCCAGCAGCAGGCAGGATCTGCATTACTGAGAGTCTCTGCATAAACCCCCTGAGGGAGCTGAGCCTGGGAGACGGCCCTGCCCCTCCCACTCTATCACTGAAGGTCTCTGCATAAAGCCCCTGAGGGAGCTGAGCCGGAGAGGCGGCCCTGCCCCCACCCCAGCACAAGAACTAAAGCTCACATTGATTAGCAGCCATGCGCGGTGGGGAAAGCCCATTTGAATCTCAGACCCCAAGCACTAGCTGGGCGGATCTAGGCAGGGGTGGACAGGAATCTCAGAAGTCAAGTAACTGGCTGGGAAAATGCCTAGAAAAGGGAAGAAAAATAAGACTATAGTTTTTTTGAACAGATGCAAATGATCCCAACATTCGGATCTGACGAGGAGGACGTATTCTTGCCATCAGGGAAAGACGTGGAGGGCGGGGCCTTGGTACTCCAGACATCCCAAGGGGATGTCGGGTGAGCTCAGGCCTTGGAAGAGATCAAAAAGGATTTTGAAAAGCAAGTTAGACAGGTGGAGGAAAAACTGGGAAGATAAATGAGAGAGATGCAAGAAAAGTATGAAAAACGGGTCAATACCTTGGTAAAGGAGACCCAAAAAATGCTGAAGAAAATAACACCTTGAAAAATAGGCTCACTCAATTGGCAAAAGAGGTTCAAAAAGCCAATGAGGAGAAGAATGCTTTCAAAAGCAGAATTAGCCAAATGGAAAAAGAGGTTCAAAAGCTCACTGAAGATAATAGTTCTCTCAAAATTAGAATGCAACAGATGGAGGTCTAATGACTTTACAAGAAACCAAGAAATCATAAAACAAAACCAAAAGAATGAAAAAATGGAAGAGAATGTGAAATATCTCATGGGAAAAAAACTGACCTGGAAAATAGATCCAGGAGAGACAATTTAAAAATTATGGGACTACCTGAAAGTCATGATCAAAAAAAGAGCCTAGACATCATCTTCCATGAAATTATCAAGGAAAACTGCCCTGACATTCTAGAGCCAGAGGGCAAAATAAGTATTGAAAGAATCCATCGATCACCACCTGAAAGAGATCCAAAAAGAGAAACTCCTAGGAACATTGTGGCCAAATTCCAGAACTCCCAGCTCAAGGAGAAAATCTTGCAAGCAGCTAGAAAGAAACAATTCCAGTATTGTGGAAATACAATCAGGATAACTCAAGATCTAGCAGCTTCTACATTAAGGGATCGAAGGGCGTGGAATAGAATATTCCAGAAGTCAAAGGAACTAGGACTTAAACCAAGAATCACCTACCCAGCTAAACTGAGTATAATACCTCAGGGGAAAATATAGTCTTTCAATGAAACAGAGGACTTTCAATCATTCTTGATGAAAAGACCAGAGCTGAAAAGAAAATTTGACTTTCAAACACAAGAATGAGAAGAAGCATGAAAAAGTAGACAGCAAAGAGAAGTCTTAAGGGACTTACCAGAAGTGAACTGTTTACATTCCTACATGGAAGACAGTATTTGTAACTCTTAAAACTTTTCAGTATCTGGGTAGTTGGTGGGACCACACACACACACGTACATGCATGCACGCACACACATACACACATGCACATACATACAGAGACAGAGAGCACAGATTGAATTGAATAGGATGGGACCATAGCTGAAAAGAAATTAAGGTAAAGGGTTAGAGAGAAATGTAGTGGGAGGAAAGAAGGTGAAATGGAATGGGGTAATTATATGTCATTTAAGAGGCAAGTAGGAGACTTTTTAGTGGAGGGAAAAAGAGGAGAGCTGAGAAAAAAAAAAAACCAAAATACAAGAAGTTTACCCTCATCACATTTGACTAAAGGAAGGAATAAAATGCACACTCATTTTGGTATGAAAACCTATCTTACAGTATAGGAAAGTCGGGGAGAAGGAGATAAGCAAGAGGGGGGATGATGGAAGGGAGGGCAAAGGGAGGAGGGAGCAATTTGAAGTCAACACTTGGGGAGGGACATGATCAAAAGACAGAAGAGAAACAATGAGGGGCAGGTTAGGATGGAGGGTAATTCAGTTAGTCTTACACAACACGACTATCAGGGAAGTCATTTGCAAAACTACACAGAAATGGCCTATATGGAATTGCCTGCCTTCCCAAAGGGAATGGGTGGGGAGGGAGGGATGGGGAGAATTTGGAACTCAAAGTTTTGGAACAACTGTATAGTATTGTTGTTGCTACTAGGAAAGAAGACATACAGTTAATGAGGAATAGAAAGTCATCTGGCCCTACAGGAGAAAAGAGAAGATGGAGACAAGAGAAGGGAGGGATGACAGAAGAGAGGGCAGATTGGAGATAGGGAAAATTAGATTGCTTGGGGTATTGGGGTGCGGGGAGGAGATAAAAGGGGAGAAAATTTGGAACCCAAAATTTTGTGAAAATGAATGAAAAAAGTTAAATAAATAAAATATATAAAAAAAAAGAAAAGTACAGGTACTGAGATGGGAATAAGCAAGCGAAAAAATATTGTATTAATAATAATACCTCACATTTATATAGTACTTGTGTGTGTCTGAGTTGGTTCTTCTAGGCCCTGAGATATCACTGTACTTAAGCAGGACAGCGGATAGAATGCTTGACTTGAGGTCAGAAAGAACTGAGTTCCAATCCAGTGTGGTCCATTGCTAGTCTGGGCAAAGTTATTGTGAGGATCAAGTGAGATGACACACTTTTACAGGTAAAGTGCTGGGCCATCTTCAGGAGCCACTAGGTGGCTCTGCCCATTTCCTGCTGCTGCCTCCAGAGCCCCACACGGTAAGCCCAGCTTGGCTTCACTGGTCCTTGCCCACGGCCTCTGGGCCTTGGTGCCTCTAACCCTGCCTCACAGCATGCCTCTTCCCACTCTTCCATCATCATCTTGTTGGAGATAGCCTTTCCTGTGCCTTGGGTCTTCCTCACACTCCTGCTACCCTGCACTTAGTCTACTGCACTTAGACTTTATTATCCTATGAGACCACTCAATTGCCAAGACTGGAAACTAAGATTTCTCTCCGGACCTTACCTTCTTCGTTCCAGTTTCTCTGTCCCTCCCACTCTCCCTGTCCCCTGACCTCAGCCCTGGTTCAGTTCCCTATAGCTATGGTCCTGACCTTCTGACATCCTCATAACAGCACACTCTCCACAACCCCAGAATTGTTCAACTCCCTGATCTTTCGTTGTTGCCACCCTAGCAATCCACAGCCCTAAATAACAATTATCACCCACCTTTTCTGCTTTTACTCCTCAGAAGAACCATGCTCTAAGTCATAATCAAGTCCACTATAAATGAACAGCAACTGAAACTAAAGTCTTGTGGCTCAGGGACAGTTTATCTCACTGCCTCCTGTCATGCTCTCCACAGCAGCCACTAAATCTTTCTCTTTCCCAACAACATCTAAACGCCACACTGGCCTCTTGGCTGCTTCTCACACAACATTGTTCTCGCTACTCCAGGCTTTTTCACAGACTGTCTTCCATACCTGGAGTATTCTCCCTTCTCACCTCAGCCTCCTAGCTTCAAGACTCAGCTCAAATCTCATTTTCTGTGGAAGTTTTTCCCACTAGCCCAACCTCCTTACCCTAGTGCTTTCTCTGAGATCTTCTAAAATTTACACTATATTTTTGTGTCTTGGTATCCCTAAAACTCAGCACAGTGTCATGCAGATATGACCAACATGTGTGTAAATATGACAGTAGATATGACCAAGAAAGGGAGGCAGAAAAGTGGACTTGTAAAGATACTCACCTAAATGTGACTTCTGGCACTAAACACTTCACTCCATTGTGGAAAGGTCGAGTCAAAGAGATGGTCTGGCTGACCTGGTCCACTGCTGATACTCTTCCTTGATAGACTCCCAGACTGTCCCCACAGTTGATGGATACAATGCTGCCCAGCCAGTCTGATGCCATGTTTCTGATATGGGATTACTGTAACTGAGAGGGGATAAAGCAATGGGTCAAGTATATTCTGGAAGGCTGAACACTGGGGCAATTGTTAACTTTTAATGAGTCCCTGCATACCTTTAAGAAGCTAACTGAACATAAGAAGTCATCATTAAAACATCTGGTTTTGTCTTGTTTTCAGGTGAAACATACAAATAGTCAAAAGAACTCTGAACTTAAACATCAGGAGGAGTCCTTTGTTCTCACCTGCTATTATTAACTTTATAACCACAGGCAAGTAATTTTAACCTTTTAAGCCTAAATGAAGGGGGTGAACTCAGAGGTGTCAAACACATGGCCTTCAGACTGCAGTACACTCACAAGTGAAGCTCAAAACAGATTACAATGTAATTGGCAAATATTTATCAAAATAAATAAAAATACAACAAAACAGAGATAATATTCAATTTTAAAAATAAGTCCATGTGAAGCTGCAGAGATCGAAAGGGACCCCACTTCTATCTAGTTTGATGCTACTGGACTAGATCATCACTCAAGTACCTTCCAGACAGTAAAAGGACCTTCCTCTATAATCTTAAATCAAATCAACAATAGGATAGAAAACAAATTTTAATTCATTATTTCACAGCAAGTTCATCAGATATGCACCAATACATAATCAAGCAATTCTAATTATACATTTTAATATATTCCACTAAGACTCTCTCAAAAATAATTCACAAAGAAAAGTATGCCTATCCTTTACAACTCCATGAGAATGATCAACTTGAGCTCAACTTTTTCTTAAGGAAAGTTACAAGTTCCCAAAATTGGTTTTTCAACATGGAGAATAAATACATCCTTTGGTAGGACATAATAAATTTTCCACAAAGTCCAGAAATATTTTGGCTTTTTTGTGGGAAGTTTTTAAAATGCTGTTTAATGCAATCTCTACACATATTTACATAAGATATTAAACATAAGAACAATATATTTGATACTCAACAAATGTTTGTTAAGTGGATAATAAAAAAAGGTTGGAAACTCAATTAAGGGCCGGTCTGGCATTTCCCAAAAGGAACAGAAAGGGGTGAAAGATAATCTCACTGTTTAAATCATTATTTTGGAGGTGTCTGCATAAAGAAATTACAGAAAAAGTGGCAAGAAAATAAATCTTCCAACTCTAAAAACCTCCAGTGACACAACTACCATAAAGCAAGTGAAAAGGTTGCTAGCCAAAGCCTGGCTTCTTCCGGTCACTTGCACTAAGTAATTATAACATGGCTTTGGAAAAGAAATGATGAAAGCACCTTCTTCCCTTCAGTTGAAGTGGGAAACTAGAAGTAGAAGATGCTGCCAAAGGGGACTACTCTGTCAGCTGATTTTAACTACTTTTTACTACAAATGAAAGCATATCAGGAAATGACTATGCTAGGACAAAACTTTCAAAAAATTCGAATGTTTACAAAAATGCTGATGGGTTGCTCAATCTTTGCTTAGGAGACTAAGGGATTTTCACTCTGAAAGGAGAGAGAACTCCAAATATGAAAAGAACGGTATTCTTCAGCAGCTTCTCTGACTAAGTGCCAAGAGCAAAGAAGGAAGGAAGAGAAACTGAAGTGAAATAAAAGGCCCCATGTAACTTTTTGTGCTGAAAGGGACCTTAAAAAATAATCTAATCAAGCCTCTCATCTGAAGGCGAGGAAACAGCCCTTGTTGGAGGGGTAAAATTACCAGCCTCCATTAGAGTTCAACTCTCCCAGGCCAATGCACTGGAGTATACAGCCACCTGAGTATATAGAGTCCCAGGCAGGCCCAAAAATGCTACAAAAGGAGTTCTCAAAATAATAGTGATGGTCTGAGATACTTTGGTAGAAAGTAGAAGGAATACATGCCAGACATCTCACTCCCTATTCAGTTTTGTTTTTAAGGTAGAAAAACTAAGATTTCCTATTACTTCTGGTCTATCATATATCTACCCAATCCACTCCCACACTCTTAACAAGTTTATTTTGACATTTTAGGTAAAGTCATGGAATAATATAAAAGAAGAAGAATTTAATGAACTCTAGTATAGTCAAATATGAAGAGGAAGAACACTCAGGAAATTCAAAAATGGAAAAAAATGTAAGGTTTTGATTTTTTTTCCAACAAAAATCTTTTTATAACCTTTTAAAGTGTTAAATATTTTTTCATTTGCACCATGAAAATTGTTTTCACATGGAGTTATAGTAAGTAATTCTAATATTGAAATATTCTTACTTCATGTAAAGGAAAAGGCTTTTCCTCCCTCCCTATTTTTCTCCAAATATGAAGACAAATTACCTTACTCTACCCTATCATTCAGCTTCTTTTTCTCATCCCTAATTCTCTAATTTCACTTAAAAAAAAAAGTCACCTCTATTGACCTCAAAGACAGAACTGAAGGACTCTAAGTATAGACTGAAGTTTACTTTTTTTTCACTTTCTTTTTCTTGCTTTTTTGTATTTTCTTTTGCAACATGGCTAATATCAAAATATGTTTTACATGACTTCACAGGTATAATTGATAACATTTGCCTGGGGGAGTAGGAGGGAAAGAATTTGGAACTCAAATTTTAAAAAAATGAATGTTAAAAATATTTTAAAATATAAGTGGGAAGTATTTAATGAAATAAAAATAAACAATTTCTAAAAAAAAAAAATTAAAAAGCCACCTTAAAACCTGACCAGCCTAGGCAGATTTTAGTGCAATTTTTAAAAAATTATCCTTTCAAATGTCCACATTATGATCCCTGCTAAAGCATTCCCTCCCTTTTTTTTTGGAGGGGGGAAGGCAACTGGGGTTAAGTGACTTGCCCAAGGTCCCACAGCTAGTAAGTGTCAGAGACCATATTTTAACTCAGATCCTCCTGACTCCAGGGCCAGTGCTCTATTCACTGTGCCACCTTACTGCCCCTACCTTTTCTATATTATTTGTTTCTAATGCTTCAGTCAAGTTAACAAACATTTATTAAGCACCTACCATGTACTAGTCACCATGGTAAGCACTAGGGATACATAGACCATGAATTCTTGGACAGCAGGGGCTGTTTTTGTTTCCTGTCCCCAGAACTTGGGGGGATAGGATGAACCACAATTAGACCAACTCCCTCATTTTACAGAAGAGAACTGAGGTCCATGGAGACTAAATGACTCTAGTCACTTAATAAGCATCAGGGTTTGAACCTAGATCCTGATAACCAGCTAGCACTCCCTCTACCAGTCTCTGTGGTCGATAGGTCAGTCACTCAGTCAGTAATCAAGCATTTATCAAGGACCACTAGCACTGACCACTCCTCAGGTGTCAGTCTGAAAACTCGCTGCTGTCCCTCCCCCCGTTCCCCTCCCCTTACTACCCTAGTTAAAACACTCAGGCTCCACAGGATGTGATGTATCACAACAGCCTGCTCAGGAAGAGTACCCTGAGGTAAACTCAGGGAGGACAAAGAATATGCAACTACCTTCCTGGTTTCACCAAATGCTTAGTGAGCCCCTCTCTGTTCCAATCCACAGTGACAGAGGTGCCTTCTAGCTGGCCACCTGGCCCGTACTTCCAAACCATACTCCAGGTACGATTTCAGTCACTGTGGATGCTACTCCAATTTAAACACTCTCATTGAGGAGATAGGACACACACAAATCACTACCACCTTGCTGTAGGACATGTATCATATAAATGACATTAACTGTACATGACCTAGGAATCAAGAGGAAAGGACCCTGTGAATGCCAGGAGTCATAAAAAGTTGAAGGGAGACAGTAGGTAGCTGGATTTCAGCTCAAAGACTAAGCCAACTTGGGAGCAGGCTCAAATTCCAAGGAAGGGAAAAAAAGATGAGCAAACCTGGAGGTGGGAAACAGGAAAACCAGGCCCTCGTTACTTGGTGTAAAAGTATTATTAAGTGGATATGGACTTCACTCTACAGGGTAGCTGTATTCATCCCTTGTAAACAAGTGGACCTTGCAAGGGGCAATCTGTACTCCTGATACAGATAAGTTCTAGAGACACAAACTCAATACTGACAGAAGGGATCTGAGTAGAAACTAGACACGGGAAGAAATCATATCCTCAGTCTTGCAGTACTGTATCCACTAATGAAACAAAACAAAGCACATGGAATACTTTAAAGTAGTCACATCCCTTTCCAATCTAAAACACATGTTCAAAGACTACAAAGTACTCAAGAGTCGTAATCCTACTTTTTAGATTAAGTAATTTCAGAAATGATGCTATGTTATAAACAATAACAGAACCTGCAAACTGGGGGCAGGACAGGATCTGAGGATAGAGATCCATGATGCTTGTGTAGTCCACATAGAAAGAACATACAAGTCACAAATTTGCTGCTTCTTCATCACAACTAGGACAAATATCTGACCACGTGACTTTCGTGCTCAAAAACCTTTAGGGGTTCCTAGTGCCCATAGGCAAAAGCACAAACTTCTGGCCAGGTATTTATACCCTCCACAGTCTTGCTCCCATCCAGCCTTCTCAGCTTTATTTTGTACAAACCCTTTCAAGAACTCTACATTCTAGCCAAACTAGTGTTGCTCCCTTCATCTGATCCGTTCTCTCTTCTGTGCATTCACTGCCTCAGAATCTGGCATTCTCCAAGACTCAGTTAATGTGCCAGTTCTTCATGAAGCCTTCCATGATGCCTCTACTCCCTGGATTTCTTTGCCTCCTCAATTTTCCTCTACACTTATTTGTGTACAAATTGGAAGACAGAACGTAAGCTTGAGGGGAGAGATTGTTTCATTGTCTGGAACATAGTAGGCACCACTTCAGGTCTACACAAACAGCAGCATAATTAGCTGTACCATCTTGCACTACCAAGGACTATATAGAGACCAAATAGAGACTTGCTCCTGCATATACAATATACAGCACATAATGGTCTTCTTTGGAAAAATCATGTATTTTCCAATCATCTGGAAATGCATTTCCCTAGCTAATAAGAGAAAGATAACATACTGAATGTCATTACTTCAGGTTTCATGGATTCATAAACTGTAAAAGTTATCTCATAATCCACTGCAGGACAGCTAGTTATTAGGAAATCCTTTATTACAATGAGCTGATATCTGCCTTTGATAGACCCAGATGCTTTAGAAATGGAAAAGACTGTAGAAATCATGTAGTTCAACTCCCTGAATTTTGCAGATCAAAGATTTCAGAGAGTTTAAGTGACCTTTCTACTTTAAGCCACACAGTCCTCCCAAAATGTTAAAGGGCCATAGTTACAACTCCTCCCTACCCCCAAAAAAATGAAACCTCATTTTCACTTCAAACAAATAGAGAAAACCTCTATTAAGGAGCTAACTAAAAATGCTTAAAGTCACACTTCATAAAACAGGAATGACTTAATTTCATAATAGTGACAACAGGCTATACAGATATCTACACTCTTCCGTCTTCTCTCCTGATTAACGTGCATATAAGAGACAGCTAGTCAGTTAGTGGTGCAGTATATCGCTGTGGAATAAAGCAAAGCTAAATGAAAAATTAACTGGCCCCTGTCAAATACAAACTCTGGTGTGAATATCAGTCACCACCACGATCAAATAAAGTGTCCAGTTTAGTCATCCCTTTAATTTTACAATGTTTCCTAAGAAAGCTGGAGTCATATCTTAAGTAATTTAGGAATAAACTATTTCACGAGTGAAAGGGTAATATGGAATAACACACCCAACCACTGTGGAGTCAAAGAATCTTAGATCTGAGCAAAACTTTGGAGATGCTTCATCAGTACCACGTCAGGAAGGGAGCAGGGAAACTGTTTGGCGGGGAGGCGGGGGTCCACAGGGACCAGGCCCAGCCCTTCCCCCACCCCTCCCCAGGTGTTAGGAATTTCACAAGCAACTTCTCCCTCCTCGGTCCTCGCCCAGCATGGGTACAAGAGCCTATCCCTTCCGAAAGGAGTGCGTGGCTCGGGGCTGGGGACCCCAGGGCCCTTGGGGATCTCTGGCTCCCATTCCAGCCTCCGGGCCCCCCGCAAACACCCCTGCTCAGCCCACCAGGCCACGGGCGGCTGGAAGGAGGGGCCACAGAGAGAAACTCGAGCCCCTCGCTGGGGAGAAAAGGACACCGACAGTCGGAGAGGAGCAGCCGCCCGCCCAGGTCTCGCAGCAAGACCACCCCCCTCGCAGCCCCAGCCTCGGGTGCTGCGCCCCTCCCCCCGTCCCCCGAGGCCCGCGGGCGGGAGGGAGGCGGGCTTGGGTCAGTACGGTCGGTCGCTCTCGCGCGGCCAGCCCGCACCTGAGGTCCGGCCACCGCGCCGGACTGCGCCGGGCCTGGGGCCCAGGCGGGGAGAGCCCGCGAGGCAGGGAAGGAGGGAGGGCGGGAGAGAGAGCGAGCTGAGGAGGCCGCTGCCTCCGCACCGCCCCACACACTTACAGACCCCAGCGCCGCCGCCACCCGCCGCCGGCCGGAAGTGCCCAGGCGTCCCCACGCCGACGTCATGCCGTCACATCCGCCGCGTCGCCGGGGCAACCGGGCAACGGCCGCCGGGAGCGGGGAGGCCCACGTGGGCGGGGCCGGGGGCGGAGCTGGACGAGCGGGGTGGATCCCAAACTCTTCCCGGCCGGGTGAACCCAGCGTCTACGTGCCTCGTGTTTCTTTATCTACCAAATGGGCGCAGTAACCTCCTAGTGTGGTTGTGGGGACCAAACGAGAGACTCTAAAGTGCTTCCAGAGCAGTGGAAACGGTGATGAGCGTGATGGTCTATGTGGGGGAGGAAGAGGATAGAGCTGGGAGAGACCTGAGTCTTGAGTTCAAATTAAGCCTGGAGTTGAGGAGTGATGGGATGAATCTATTCCCTACAGAGCCCCCTCCCCGCACCCCATTCCACTTTGTGACAGCTCTAATGTTTATATATATATATATGTTTATATAATATATATATTATATATAATGTTATTATATATTATAATACAATAATATTTTTCAGAGAGTTTGTGACCTACCTATCATTTATTTATATGTTTATGTATATATACATATATATATTTATGTATCATGTTTGTGTATGTATACATACATATATATATATGAAATGCATAAATGCTTATTGCTCCTAGTCTGGTACCCTGGAGCTCAGCAGACCAAATCCAGTCAGCCCTTCCCCCACGTGACAGCCCTTCGGCTATTTGAAGGTACCAGCGAGCACTCCATCAGTATGGGTTGTCCCTGCCTTGGACCCTTTCTTTGATACTGACATATCTGAAAAACTATGACAGACACGGGGAGGGCATCGCGACAGTGCAGTGGATGCAGCCCTGGAATCTCAATCAGGACCTCTCTTTTGAGCTCATATCTGGCCTCAGACTGACGAGCTGTGTGACCCGGGATAGATATGTCCAGGTTGCCTGTTTCCTTGTGTAAAATGAGGTGGAGAAGGAAACGGGGAACCCTTTCTCTGCCAAGAAAACCCAAAGTGGGGTCATGGAGAGTCAGGACATGACTGACATGACTAAATAACCACAAAATGAACAGGGTAAAAGTAGTGAGGTTTGTGCCTTTATATCCTGGAATTTTCAGGCTTCCTATTTATTTTGCTTTCCATTAGGATATGATTTTGATCTGTAGAAAGAACATTCAATTAGGAAGAATCAGTCTTAGAAACTCCGTTGACTCTGAAGTTCAAAGAAATCCAAGAAGTAAGAAGTATTTTTGGACATTTTCTCTATTCCTCCTTCTCCAGGGCTGGGATTCCAAGAGTCTAAAAAGGTATTCATGAAGACTTGAAGGGGTTTTGGATTTTAGTTTTTGCACCTAGGCACAAGAGAGGCTTCCCAGAAAGCCTAATCACTTTCAGTTAAGCCTGGACCCACTCCTCCAGGGAGAATCCTGGGTTACTTTTCCCTTATTCATTCTCTGGAGAAATTGAACAGACCATTTCCCTCCCTTCTAAGGGTGTAATAAGTAGTGCTCAAGGTTGTGATTGAAGATTTCCAATGAAGGCCAACACATTCCCTCCCCAAGCAAACTATTTTCTCCTTTCTTGCCCCTTTTTGGATAGTCCTAGTGGTGATGAAATTTTTCTTTACATTTGCCTTAATTTACCTCTTTGCAACTTTTACCCTCTGCTCCTAGTTCTGCCTTTTAGGGAAAAGAAAAGTCAAATCCTTATTCCTTGAGATAGCCCTTCCAAAACTCCCTACCCCACCCCCAGTCTTCTATAGCCTAAGCGCTTCTAATTCCTTCGGTCTATCCTCATATAGTATTTTCCTTTTTAAAAAACATTTTATTTTACTATTTTAAACATTTAAAAAAATTTGAGTTCCAAATTGTCTCACTCCCACCTCCTCTACCACCCACTGGGAGGACAATCATGATATCAATTATATGTTTGAAATCATGCAAACCTTTCCATATGAACCATATCACAAAAGGAAAAAAAAAGAAAGCAAGAAAATTATACTTCAGTTTGTCTCAGAGTTCATCAATTCTCTTTCTGGAGTTAGTATTTTTCTTCATGAATTCTTTGGAATTGTCTTGGAACATTGTAATGATCAGAGTGGCCAACTTTTTCAAAGTTAATCATCATTACAACATGTGGCATGACTGTGAGATAAATATTTCTCATATTTAATTATTGTATTAAGACCAAGGTTTTTCCCCTTTTCTACTTCCTCATCCAGAAACTAACCAGTGTGGGAAATCCCTCTTAGAGATTTACCCAGGCCAAGATTTAATCAGACAATAAAAGAATTTCTAAGTTTGGGCTGATAGATGCATTCTTGCTCACTGTGTTTACTCTGACAGATCTGGGGAAAGGTTGAGTCCCCCTATTATCAAGACAGGTGATATGGAAATTGATATGTCTTTGACCAAGATTTGAGTGAACTTGTACCCCCAAGATCTTCATTTTAATATAGCCCACACCTCCCATTGTGTTAACCAAACAGAGCTGATTAGGCACCCCCTCAAGAACACTGATTCTTCAAAGGGCATGTAAACTGTGAGCCCACCGCCATGAGGGATCTTTGGTCTGAGAGCTGGCCAAACGGCCATCCTTGTATTTTTTTATTTATATTATTAAATTTATTGTTACTTTATTCATTACATCTTACAGGAACCCTTGTCTGGACACTCTTCGGCTTATCATCCGTCCTATATTGTGATGCCAGTACTGCAGACACAGTCTGACCTGGCTCCATTGCCTCCAGTAATTCAGGGTGCTAGTCTGCTGGTCATTGACACTGAGCTTACAGTTCGCCAAAGCCCTTCGATCTTTCTCAGACAGAGTCTGTCTAGTCTTGTCTTTCCAGTGTGTATCGGAGACAGAACTGGAACCCAGTTGTTCCTGTATTTGAGACGGTTCTCTCTCCTCTCCACCATACTGCCTCTCCTGACACACAGTAGGAGCTTAATAAAGTCTTGTTGATTAATGATACTTTCAGGAACCCATGGTCATTTCTTTGTATACACAGAAGACTTAACAAGTGAAAATTGTCTTAAAACTGAAGGAAGTTACATTGTTTTCATTGAGAGAAAACAAACACTAGACTGAGCAAATAATGGAAAGGTGTGGAGTTTCCATCTCTGAAGATATCCAAGAAGAATCCAGACAGTGGATCCCTTCCCAAGAGAGTCAAAGAGGTCTGAAATGGCTGATGCCCAGAGGCTTCCCAGCTGCAAGGATTCTGTATGATGTCTGCCCTGCAATGATGATATATTCCTGCTTTGATCAGTTTCACACTCCTCTTTCCCACATGGGATTTCCATTCCCCCTGACAGATCAAGCTGCTAAGTAACACTAGACCTTTTCCTATGATACTCCCAGACTTACGCTTTACCCCTGTCCTGGGTCTTAAACAGTTCCATAAATACTGAAGAATCCAAGTCCCTAGTTCTCAGGCAGGCCTAGGGACTTGTGTGCAGACTTGAGAGTCTCCTATGCTAATGATTTATGTGCCTCTGACCTGCAAACTAGTAATTAAAACTTGCACAACAGTGATCTTACCCTAACTAGCACCTCAACTGGACAAAGCATCAGCCTGGTTGTCTGTAATCTAAGTGTTCCAGATAACTTGACCTATGGCCTGTTTTATCCCAGTTCCCTGTGGTTACAGTTCACTGTTCAAAAAACAGGGACCAGCAAAATGGGTACATGATTTAGATATAAAGAGTGATACCATAAACAATTTAGGAGAGCAGGGAATAGCTTACCTGTCAGATCTTATGAACAAACAAGAAATAGAAAGCATTCCAAGATATAAAATGGATAATTTTGATTATATTAAATTTAATAAGTTTTGCACAAACAAAACAAATGCAAGCAAGATTAGAAGGAAAGCGGAAAGCTGGGAAACAATATTTACAGCAAGTGTTTCTGAAAAAAGACTCATTTCTCAAATACATAGAGAAGTGAGTCAAATTTATAAAAATATAAGTCATTCCCCAATTGATAAGTGGTCAAAGGATAAGAACAGGCAGTTTTTAGATGAAGAAATCAAAGCTATAGTCCTATAAAAATGCTGTAAATCATTATTAGAGAAATGCAAATTAAAACAATTCTGAGGTACTACCTCATACCTATCAGATTGGCTAATATGACAGAAAAGGAAAATGATGAATGTCGGAAAGGGCATGGGGAAAAAGGAACACTAATGCACTGTTGGTGGACTTGTGAACTGATCCACTCTTTCTGAAGAGTACTTTGGAACTATACTCAAGGGGCTATAAAATTGTGCATACCTTTTGACCCAGCAGTACCACTTGTAGGTCTGTATCCCAAAGAGATCATAAAAACGGGAAAAGGATCCATGTGTACAAACATGTATAGCAGCCCTTTTTGTGATGGCAAAGAATTGGAAATTCAGAGGATTTCCAATTGGGGAATGGCTGAACAAGCTGTGATATACGAATGTAATGGAATACTGTTGTGCTATAGGAAATGATGACCAGGCAGATTTCAGAAAAACCTGGACTTACATGAACTGATGCTGAGTGAAGTGAGCAAAACCAGGAGAACATTGTACACCGTGACAGCAACATTGTGAGATGATCAACTGTGATTGACTTAACTCTTCTTGGCAATACAATGATCCAAGACAATTCTAAAGGACTAAGGAAGGAAAATGCTATCCATATCCAGAGAAAGAACTATGGAGATAGAAGCATACTATTTTCACTTTTGTGTGTGTGTTTTTTTTTACAAATTGTTTCTTCTTTCACAGTAGGACTAATATGAAAATAGGTTTTACATGATTGCATACATAACCTATATCAAATTGCTTACCATCTTAGGGTGGGGGAGAATGGAGAAATAGGGAGAAAATTTAGAGCTCAAACTTTTACTTTAAAAAATGTTAAAAATTGCCTTTACATGTAGTTAGGGAAAAAAACTATTAAAAAAAACCAGATCAGGTTATAAAGCAAAGGGAATGGGAATGAGGTATCATTGTGGGATCCCCTTCCATAAGCTGACTCCTCCTTTCCCCATAGCCACCAGAAAAGAGAAACTGCAAATGGTCAAGTGCCTCCTGATCCCTGTGTCTTGCACTCGAACAGCATCATGTTCTCTAAGACTGACCACATCACTGTCCTGCTTTAGACCTAACAGTGGCTCCCTCTTGCCCCTACGATAAAATATGAAATCTCTGGTCATGGTGGACATTGAAAGGCTATGTGCCTTTCTAGATTTGTTTCATATTTCTTCCCTTCACATGCTCTATCTGAACCAAACTGACCCATTCAGGTCCCTGAACTCAATATTCTACCTCCAGTATCTCTTGCCTTTGCAGAGACTGCTCTGCTTGCCTGGAATCCACTTCTGCCTCACCTCCCTACCTCATCGAAATGATAGCTTCCTTCAAGGGCCATCTTGGATTACTTGAACTTACTCCCACTTCCAGAGCTCTGAGATCAAGCTCACCTGCCTTCTTTCTGTTGCTCATACCTGACATTTGAAGATCCCTTTGTACAAGTTCTACCTGCCTCCCCCCAATACACATACAAAGAGACACACACTTAGTAGAAAGTAAGCTTTTTGAGAACAGGCACTTTCATTTAGTACCTTATATGATTGTTTTCTATGTACATACATGTGTGTTTGACTAGACTTTTAGTTTCATAATGAAGGAAATTCCTTCTACCAACTCAGCAACTGGTCAGCAAATTATAGTCTTTGAGAGTAGCCCGAACCAATGGAAACATAACTGGCTTGCTAGGATCAGCTAGACAGTACGTGTCAGAGATTGTGGTGGTTGCTTGATGTCGTTGTCCTTCATCTCAAAGACACCCAGTGACATCACAGGTGATTTCTTGACTGATTTGTGAATTGGATTGAAGTGAGGCAGAGTTGCACAAAGCCTCCAAAAAGCCTTACTCTCTCTTCCTGGGTCATTGAAGTCCAGTGGCAAGACAAAAGTTAAGATGACTGGTGATGACCAGCGATGTCTGACTAAGCTCTAAGCACTCCACAGTGCCTACTTCAGCTGCTTTCATGTTCATCAGGACAAATTGTATATACTAGACTGCAGCCTATGCTCCCACTACAGCTTCTTGGAGTCACAGATGAGAACTGGGTGACCAGAGTTGCTAGTCCTCCCTGAACACCCTACATACTCCAGAGTCAGAGATGAGACTGGAACCTAGCTATAACTGGCCAGCTCCCTACCACCACATAGCACTGCTTTTCATAGTAGTGTTTAATAAATGTGCATTAAATTGAACTGAATTAGCAGGACAACAAAGGCATTTCTACATATTCTCAATAATTACAGTTGTAGGACCACCATGTTTGACTTTTATTTCTGTAAAGAATGCTTTGCAGTTGTATTTTAATATAAATCCTATATGTTATATAGTTTAACCCAATATATATTAAAAAGGTTAGCTCCTATGTATTTTATGAAATTTTTAGTTATGAGATTTTTTTAGTGGAATTCTCACTACTTTCTGGTTTTGTCAGTACTATACATAAATGGTTGTTTTCTTTTTTTGTAGATTTATTCTGTATGTAGTTACTATAATGAAGATAGTAATTCTCTCACTTTGTTTCTTTGCTGAGTTCTCTGAGATTTTTAAGCATACTAGCATGACATTTGCTAAAAATGATAATTTTATTTTCTTTTTGCTGGTATTTATATATCTAGTTATATCCTTTTGTTTTATTCCTAGAGCTAGTCTTTTTGTTGAATATGAGCAAGGACAGGGAGTATCCTTGCTTTGTATGTTTTGCTGGAAGGTGCCTTGGGTTGGTTGTTCTATTCTACACAATACTGTCTCTTAGCTTTAAATTTGTGCTTTTAATTATTTTATTTTTAATTGTTTATTAAATTTAATTTTTGAATTTAACAAACACTAAGTAAAGTGTGCATTTCCATTTACATAGTAAAATGAAAAAAGGATTGCACATGAAACTGTGAACCTTTATTATATACAGATTGCTTGTCTTTTTAGATATACCTAAGAACTATAATCCTGCTGCAGAAATCTCCAATAAAATTTTTTTTAGAAATTACGTATGAATAATTATTATATATAATATAGCTATAAGTAAAGCATGTAACTTTCAAAGTTATACTGATAAGACTTCTGTTCTATTTATCTTTAAAATCTATGCTTCAATAGCCCTCTTTTCTTCCTCCCTCACTTCTTCCCTTCTTCCTTTCTTCCTTCCTTCCTTTTTTGCCAACCCTAGGTTCCCTCTCATATTCATCTCCAAATTAAAAAAAAAAAAGCCTTGGAACAAATATTCAATAGTCAGCAAAAAAAGAAAATAAAATGCTACATTGGCCATGTCCAAAAATGCTTGCCTTATTTTGCATTCTGAGTCCATTCCCTCTGACAGGAGATTTGCAGCATGGTCCGTCACCAGTCCTCTCATATTGTGGTTGCTCATTGCATTGCTTTTGACTCCTTTAAAGAAAATCCCTTCCATAATTATGTCTCTTGGGATTTTGTCTTCTCAGTTCTCTCTCTCACCTTCCTCCTTAGAGAGTGTTTTGCTTTTTAATAACCACCATGGGAATGACTGATCATTTAACTCAACACCCTGTAACTCCATCAAGAAATTGATTTAAAAAAAAAAGTCTTCATTCCTCTTAAGGAAGGAAAGAATATAACTACATGCAATAGTTTGGAAAGGCCAACTGTTCTGTATCTATCTAAATAAGCCTATGTGTTTTGTTACTTTTTGTTGTTTGTATGATTAATTATGTTGTTTTCCTAATGTTATACCATCCTTGCATCCCTGATATTAGTGAATTTTTTTGATATGTTAATGTCTTTTTGAGGGGATTTTATTTAAAATGAGAGGGTCTGTTCATTCATTAATGTCATTCGTTATTGAGACTAGACTATAATTTCCTTTCTCTGCTTTATCTCTTCCTAGCTTGGGGACAAGGACCATATTTGTCTGTTTATTGATTTTTTAAAAAAAATTTGACTTAATAGTGTCAAAAACAGTTTTGGAAGCTACCCTCAAGCAAGGTATCTCACACATGCAATAAAATTATATAAGACTCCGTTATAGATGTGACTCTGGAAATCTTTGCTGAGTGATCTGCTGGTCATTGACATTAAGTGGGTGGTTAAACAGACACAAAGAACTTAAAACATTTGCCTGTATCCTGGAGGAAGGCTTTGCAAAAATTCCAAATGAAAGAAAAATTCCCCTTAATGGTAAAGTTCTCCAAACGCCCAGAGACGAATGCTTTTTGGAATAGGGATTATCTGTGCTTTTGTACTTGTATCCTCATCACTTAGCAATGTGCTTGGCACATAGTAAATGGTTAATAAATGCCTTTTCATTAATTTTCACTTCTTCAGTTGCTTGTGTTGAACAATTGAATACCATAAACCTTTTTACAGGGTAAAGAGAAAGAGACTGGTCTAATCATACATAGTTAAAAAACAAAGTTGATGAAAACTACATATTGACCAGATTCCGACATTCCCTGACACCTCTACACACAAAAATCCCCTGTGACTCATTTCTTTCCTTTAGCAGATGCACAAACCATTTTAGGCGCCCTGGGTACATGAGAGTCACTCAAATTCTTAGTTTTATCCATATGGAGTTTACCCCTTTTGGGGACATTTTGTGGTATGTTTAATTTAAGACTGACTTCCCTTTATACTCTCAGAGTGCTTGGGGGCATTTCCATTCTTCCCTGGCAGGTGTGTGCTTAAGACACATAGACTCATTTTACTATTATTTATTTACTATGATTAAATGGCAAAATTAGCATACTTCATGATTTCATTGTAAAGGTAGGCAAAAGGATGACACCAAAAAAGTGTTGGAAAATATGATTTGGGATTAGGAAATTTTTTTGGAGGCAATCAAGGGTTAAGTGAGTTGCCCAGGGTCATATAGCTAGTAAGTATTTGAGGCTAGATTTGAACTCAGGTCCTACCAGTTTTCAGGGCTGGTGTTTTATCGATTTCACCACTGAGCTGGTCCTAGGATTAGCAAATTAACAAGGCCAAAGGTTTGCGGGTTATTCAGAAACATATATATTGCAGAAGTTCCTGCTCTTGAGGACACGTTGAAAGACACAGGCAAGAATTAACACAGAATCAGAAGGTCTGAATGGGTTTCTGATGGAGGGAAAAACAATATCCGTGGGATTATGATTCCATGTGAATATTTAATTGGGAAAGTAAGTCCCTTGCCAGTCTTTCCAAGGTAAGAAACATACAAAAGCCAAGTAAAAGTGACTTTTGGACATGTTAACTGTTTTTTTTTTTTTTAATGCTCTCAGGTTTGAATAATCTATGGTTTAGGAATTTTTTCCCCCAAACCATTGATAATCTCTTTTAGTCTACTAATTACATCTGTAGTGTAATTAGTGAACTAGTTACATTTAGTATGTTTTAATTAACAGCTAGTTGGCCTTATTCACATCATTCCTTGATGCAAAAAGTAAGGATAAGGATTATTTTACAAGTTAAGATGGCTGACCAAGTTATAGGTTTTTGGTCTATGCTGTCCAAATTATGGCCTTGTAATTAAAGCTTGCTGTCTCTTCTCTATATTCTATAATGGATGGGTAGGAATGAAAAAGAGAAAGGTCAAGCTATGAAAAGATACAGGAAAAATAGGATCTTGTATGTAAAAGAGCAGTAAGCTGCATGTTTCCAGGCTATAGCCAGCATAGGAACCTGTCATGGGGTAAGTTAACCTTCCCCCCAAGTTGTACTGGATCTCACCCCACAATGCCACGCCATTGGTCAGTGTCTAGAACCCAGGCCCCCTTCTTCCTATACGTTTGCTGTTGAGTAGTTTTTCAGGCATGTCCAATTCTTTATGACCCCAACTGGGGTTTTCTTGGCGAGGATACTGGAGTAGTTGGCCATTTCTTTCTCCAAATCATTTTGCATATGAGGAAATTGAGGCAAACAGGGTTTGTGATTTGTTAAGTGGGTTGCCAGGGTTAAGTGACTTATCCAGGGTCACACAGCTAATAAATTTCTGAGGTTGAATTTGTACACAAGTTTTCCTGAGTCCAATTCAAGCACTCTATCCACTGCGCCACCTATCTGCCCTTCCTATATCTTCTTCCCTAAAAAAAAAAAGTAGAAAAAGGGCAATTTCCAACCAAACGCTTCCTTTCTTCATCCTAACTTCAACACACACACACACATACATACACACACATACACACACATAAACACACACACACACAAACCCCTTCTATTTCGTCTTCAAAAAAGTTTGTACTCCATCTGCCTCTCTTCTTAACCTCTTGATTATTTAGTGAACCAGCCCCTCAGGAAAATCATAATAAAGATCATTGAGAAAAGCAGATTTGTGAGTGCATGAGTTCTGCCTTACTCCCCTGTGAAAAATCTCTGGCTTTACTAGTCCCTGGGCAGTGAAGTGGTGCCATGGTGCACAAAGCACTGGGCTTGGAATCAGGGAGACTCATCTTCATGAGTTCAAATCTAGTTTAGTCACAAATCTAGTCTCAGACACTTATAACTTTGTGACTCTGGGCAAGTCACTTAACACTGTGTGCATCAGTTTCCTCATCTGTCAAACGACCTGGAGAAGGAAGTGGCAAACCATTTTAGTATCTTTGCCAAGAAAATCCCAATAGGGGTCATAATGAGTTGGACATGACTGAAATGACTGGACAACACTAGGTCTAGTCCTGGCTCTACCATCAATGGCAAGTTCGGCCAAGTCAGGATTAGTGCAAATAACGACTTGGAAAGTGGTCCCACTATTTGAATTTGCACTGTCCATTGTCATCAGGCAAGAATCAATCGCCACATTTTACGTAATTATAACTCAGAATAATGTGAATTAGTGTATGGTCTTTAGACAGCCATCCTTCGGGGGCTTCTGTCTCCTAATTTACAAAGCAGAAGGATTTGATTAACTGATTTCCAAAGTGGTTCTCACCCTTAATATGCTGGGCATCTTTAATGCTTGTCATGCGCATATTCTTGCAGAAGCACTTGCCTGACCCTGTCTGCTTATCTTTTAATGTCTAGACTATATCTCATACCTCTGTAACTAGGCTTCCAACAAAGCAGGGGTTGTTTTGCCTGTGTTTCCTTAGTGGATTCCTGGCTGGACTGACTGGCTAAAGGAACCCACATTATGTACCAATGAGGGGGGAGGGGGAGAGAGAGAGAGAGAGATTTGTAGCTCCAGAGACTCTTGGGACAGAGGACATTTCAAGGAAACAGAGTCTCTGAGGTATCTTCCCCAAAGCTTGATGTGATGTATTGTATGTGGTATGTATATGGTATGATCTAAATAAATGTTGACTGATGGTTAAAGACACAGACATTTCATTTCTCATTTTATCCTTAGAAGAGAGGTAGGCTTGGCTGGAGTCAGAAGACTTAGATTCAAGTCATGGTTTGAACACTTACTAGCTATAGGATCTTGAGCAAATCTCTGACTTTCTAGGCCTTATCATCCCCATTTGTAACACAAAGAGGTTGGATTAGATAAGTGCTATCATTCTTCCTACATTCTTTGATGGAAAAGCTGTTGCAGTAATAATCCACACATAGTTCATTGTAAATTTACTATAAAGCTACTTTGAGCTTATGTCTTTTCCTCAAGCTTCTAAGCAACTTATTTTCCTTTCCCTCCCAGCATCCTTTTGAAAGGTGAACCAAGGTCACCATGGACTTATTTCAGCTTAAAAAGTCATGACTCAGAAAGGCAGGGTGAGGGAGGAATCAGACTTAAAAGCTGGATTGGACCACTAGAGTAATTTGGTCCAAAATATTCATTTTAAACATGAGAAAATTGAGTCCCTGAGAAACTTGCCCCAGCTCACAAAGTAGAAGTGAAGGAGCTGAAAGACAAAACCAAGTCTTTGAACTCCAAATCCAATGCTCTGCAACTATACCCTCTTGTTACTTATATTCCCCTCTTCTGTCCCATAACTTCAGTAACCAACCACTCACCCCCAAATCCTCTGGACTGCTTTTCATTGAAAGGACCATTACTGAAAGTAGGCCAGTTGGATCCCTTGGTCAGGGCAGACTTTCCTGACCCACTGCCAAGCGTGTCCCTGCTGGTGAAACACATCTCTCTGGGTCTTGCAGGATGTTCATCCAGGCACTGCTTATTGACCTGTTGGCGCCCCTAAAAGCTTATACGGTTCTGCATTCCTCCTGTACCTAGGATATGCTATAGAATAAAGAGTTTGAAGACCAGCAATGTCAGTATGCTTGCCAGGCAGGCCCCACTGAGAAGCCACAGAATGAGAAGAAAACTAATGAGGAGGAAGACTTTCTTCCTTCCCTCCTTTACTTTCTGCATGCTTCTTCTCATTCCTTTTTTCATCCCTCTCCCAGGTCAAGTTTCAAAAAGAAATTTTTGTTTCTATCCATGTTTCCCAGTAGTCAAAACTAGTTTGTCTCCCCCTTCAACCCTGGGTTCTGTCTGGTTTTTATGGAAATGTAGAAGGAGAAAAATAAGAGATTCTCATCATATGGTGACCTAGGCTAGGGTTTGAACTATAGGGATTATTTTACACCTTTTCAATCCTCCTTTACCCTCCCATAGTACCCTTTCCCCCACTTTAGTACCTTAGTTCATATTTCACTGAAAAAATTGGGACCACTTGCCAAGAGCTCCCCTTCTGTTTTCACATCACTTGGACATCTTCCCCCACTATCTCCTTTACCTGTGACTCACATGAAGAGATGGCTATTCTTCTTGAGAAAGGTAGCCCCTGCAACAGGCAACGTTGCTCTCTCTCTCTCTCTCTCTCTCTCTCTCTCTCTCTCTCTCTCTCTCTCTCTCCTGGAGTCTCCTTATTTCTTTCTAACTGTTCCTTCTCAATCTGCTTTACTGGTTTTTCACCCAAATCATGCCCACTAACAGTGAATATCCCCTAAAACTCTGTCCTAGCCCTTCTTTTCTCTTTGTATCATCTTTCTTGGAGATGTCATCAGTTTCCATGGGTTCAATCATCATTTATAGATAGATAGATTCTAGACTTATATATCCAGTCCTAATCTCTCTCCAGAGGTTGAGTCCTCCATCGGTGACTATCTTTTGTATATCTCAGATTAGATGTCCTGAAAGTATCTCAACATGTCCAAAACAGAACATATCCTTTTTCCTATTCCCAAATTCCCTATCACTGTCAAGGGCACCACCATCCTTTCAATCACCCAGACTCTCAACTACAGAATCATCCTTGTCTCTTGACTGGTTCTTAATCCACATATCCAATCTCTTGTCAAATCTTATCATTTTTGCCTTCACAACATCTCTCATATATGTCCCCTTCTCTTCACTCACATGCTGCCTCTCTAGGACAGACAGGTCCTCATCATCTCTCAACTGAACCATAATGATAGCCTTCTAATTGATTTCCCTGTCTCAAATTTTTCTCCATTCCAGTCCAAATTCCACAACTCATATTCATCAAATGCAAAATTTGCACCAAAGAAAACAGAAAAAAGGGGTTGGAACCAAGGTTTTCTGACTTCAAATCCATAATGTTTTCCAAGGCAATAAAGTACAGAGGGCATGGCACCAGAAAATTTGGGTTTGGATTAATGGGACTATAGAATACAGTTATCCCTTCCACATTGCGACTTTCCCCATCATGGTTTCAAGATATCATGGGTTAGCATAAGAAATTAAATGGGAATTTTGGGGGAGTTTTGTGGAAGTTGCAGATGATAAACAAAGGCCAGGATATGATATAGAAAAAGTTTTAAAACTCAGTATTATATAATATCAATATTTTGTCTTCTAATACCATAATTCAGATTTCTTCTCTGATTTGAAGGGGCAGCCAAAAATTTTTACATGGATTTCCAGATCACAGGGCTACTGTATCCCTTATCCCTTTGATATTGAAGGGATGACTGTATTATCATTCAAAGGGACCTTACAGGTCATTTAATTATACACCCTCATTTTAGAGGTGGGCAAATTGCTGCATCGAAAGGAGATGCTAATAAGCCAAGTGATTGTGGCCAAGTCTTACTTAACTTCTCTGAGTTTCGGTTTTTTAATCTATAAAATGCAGATAGTAATTCTGCAATCCCTACTTTACAGTGTTGTAAACATTGAATGACATGGTATATACAAAGCTTTTCATACCCATATAAACATAAGCTATTATCTGTTTCTGGCCTGGGGGCAGAGAGTGATATAGGGAGCTCACATGCAGCACTTCCACCTGGGTCCTAGGACTCATAGGAGCATGGTTCCTCAAGACTAAATTTCAGACTAGCCGTCCCAGTGTTCTGACCTACAACCTTTCCCCTCCTCTCCCCACAGACAGTGCATGTTCACTTCACAATGTTGGGCAGCTTGGTCTGTATGAGGGAGCTTTTCTCTGGACTGCATGAGAGGAGCCAACTACTCTTTGGGGGCAGTGATAAGATGATGCAGTGAATGAATGAATGGAAAATTCTTTATTAAGCGCTCAATATGTGCAAAGCGCTGGCTAAATGCTGGGGATGTAAAAAAAGAAATGTAGGATGGTCTCTATCCTCTCTTTTTTTTCTTTCTTAAAATTTATTTTTAGTTTTCAACATTCACTTTTATAAGATTTTTAGTTCCAAATTTTTCCCCTCCCCCCTTCCCAAGCTGTCAAGAAATGTGATATATAGGCTATACATGTATAATCATATTAAACACATTTCCACATAATGATATTGTGAAAAAACATTCAGAACAAAAGGGAAAGACCACGAGAAAGAGAAAATAGTATGCTTCAATCTGCATTCAGCCTCCAAAGTTCTTTCTCTGGATGTGAATAGAATTTTCTATCATAAGCTAAGATCCCCAAAGTAGGCGATACCACCCCCTGGGATGGGACTGAAATGATCTAGGGTGGGAGGTAGCAGCCTCTGGTGAAATTTGGGATTGTTGAATAAAAATAAGGGGGTAGAGGAAACATAAAAAAAGAAGAGAAGAAAATTTTGAAAAACTGTTCATACATATTTCATCATTTGTGTGATAGAGTTAAAGTTGTAGTGATTATATTATTATCCAAATATTCCATGAAAGATAATGTCTAGGCTCCTTTTTTGATCATGGCTGTCAAGTAGTCCCATAATTTTAAAATTGTCTTTCCTGGATCTATTTTCCAGGTCAGTTGTTTTTCCAATGAGATATTTCACATCTTCTATTTTTTCATTCTTTTTATTTTGTTTTGTAATTTCTTGGTTTCTCATAAAGTCACTAGCTTCCATCTGTTCCATTCTTATTTTTAAAGAACTATTTTCTTCAGTGAACTTTTAAACCTCCTTTTCTATTTGGCTAATTCTGCTTTTTAAAGCCTTCTTCTCCTCATTGGCTTTTTGAACCTCTTTTTCCAATTGAGTTAGCCTATTTTTAAAGGTGTTATTTTCCTCAGCATCTTTTTGGGTCTCCTTTAGCAAGGTGTTGACTCGCTTTTCAAGCTCTTCCATGGCCTGAGCCCACTGCACATTCATTTTGGAGGTACTAGATGCAGAAGCTTTGACTTCCTCTGACAGTATGCATTGTTCTTCCCCATCTGAAAGGATGTAAAGAAATACCTGTTCACTGAGAAAGTAACCTTCTATGGTCGTATTTTTTTTTTCCCTTTTTTGGGCATTTTCCCAGCCAGTTACTTGACTTGTGAATCCTTTGTCAAGAGGAGGGTCCTAGTGCTCCTCCTCCCCTCAGGACTGTGCTCAGGATTGAGATTCAGATCAGATGCTCAGTTCCCCCAGGGGATTTAGGCCAAGTGCTTCACAAATGGACGTGCCCTGCTGCTACCACCCCTGCTACAGCTGCCGCAACAGCTGCCACCTGGGACCAGTGTTGGGGGGGACCCTGCTCCCCTCTTGCCTAGTTGGGAAAGCCCTCATACTGACCTTTGAAGCTTTCTTCAGCACTTGTGGGTTGAGAGATCTGAGACCACCCCTGCTGGGAATTCTGCCCCGGAGGCCTGTTGCAGTCCTGTTCTTTTTGGTGCCACCCAGCCAGGGCTGGGCTTCTCTCTGCTCAGTGTTCCGTGGGATAGACCTTTCCTGTCAGCCTTCCAGGTTACCTTTGGCTGGGCTTCTGCTGCTCTAGAATTTGTTGAGAGTCATTTTTTACAGGTATTTTGTGGGCTGTGGGGGAAGACCTAGCATATGTGCATCTTTCTACTCTGCCACCTTGGCTCTGCTTCCCCCCCATTATGTATGTGTGTGTGTGTGTGTGTGTGTGTGTGTGTGTGTGTGTGTGTGTGTGTGTAAGTAATCCCACAACTACTCAGATACTGAAAAAAGTTTCAAGAGTTACAAATATTGTCTTTCCATGTAGGAATGTAAACAGTTCAACTTTAGTAAGTCCTTTATGATTTCTCTTTCCTGTTTACCTTTTCATGCTTCTCATGATTCCTGTGTTTGAAAATCAAATTTTCTGTTCAGCTCTGGTCTTTTCATCAAGAATGCTTGAAAGTCCTCTATTTCATTGAATGATTATTTTTCCCCTGAAGTGTTATACTCAGTTTTTTTGGCCAGGTGATTTTTGGTTTTAATCCTAGTTCCTTTGACTTCTAGAATATCATATTCCAAGTCCTGCGATCCCTTAATGTAGAGATGGCTAGATCTAGTGTTATCCTGACTGAATTTCCACAATATTTGAATTGTTTCTTTCTGGCTGCTTGCAATATTTTCTCCTTGACCTGGGAGCTCTGGAATTTGGCTACAATATTCCTAGGAGTTTTCCTTTTTGGATCTCTTTCAGGAGGTGATTGGTGGATTCTTTCAATATTCATTTTCTGGTTCCAGACTATCAGGGCAGTTTTCCCTGAAAGATGATTAGGCTCTTTTTTTTGATCATGGCTTTCAGGTAGTCCTCAAATTTTAAAATTATCTCTTGTGGATCAATTTTCCAGGTCAGTTGTTTTTCCAATGAGATATTTCACATTGTCTGCTATTTTTTCATTCCTTTGGTTTTGTTTTATAATTTCTTGATTTTTCGTAAAGTCATTAACATCTATCTGCTTCATTTTAATCTTTAGGGAATTATTTTCTTCAGTGAGCTTTTGGACCTCCTTTTCCATCTGGCCAGTTCTGCTTTTTAGGGCATTCTTCTCTTCACTGACTTTTTGGATCTCTTTTGTCATTTGGGCTGTCTATTCTTTACATTGTTATTTTCTTTACCATTTTTTGGATCTCCTTTAGCAAGCAGTTGGCTCATTTTTCATAAGTTTCTTGCATCACTCTCATTTCTCTTCCCAATTTTTGCTCTACTTCTCTTACTTGATTTTCAAAATCCTTTTTGAGCTCTTCCATGGCCTGAGACCAATTCATATTTTTCTTGGAGGCTTTGGATGGAGGAGCTTTAACTTTGTTGTCTTCTGTTTGCACATTTTGGTCTTCCTTGTCACCAAAGTAGTTCTATAGTTTGATTCTTTTTTCAGCTTTTACTCATTTCCTCAGTCATTTACTTGACTTTTGAGTTCTTTGTCTAGGTAGATCTCTGCTTCCAGTGTGGGTGGCAGGGTGTACTGTCAACTGCTTGCTTCCCCACAGTCTGAGGGCCTAGAGCTCCAGAAACAGTCACTGTTATTGCCCCTGCTGCTGCTGTGGCTGCCTCAGGTTCCTCCACCCCTACCCTGTCTAATGCCCTGGGGTTGAGACTGGACCACTCCACTCTCCCACACTGGTCCCACAGGCTTTTTCCACTGACCTTCCAATTTGTCCTTGGCATTTTGGGGTCCTGAAGTCTGGAAACTGCCACAGGTATGAGAGATTCAGTCTCCCCAAGGTCTGCTCAGGTCCTGTCTATGCTGGCATGACTCATGCTGGACTATGTCCTGGCTCCTGTGTGGCATGATAGACACTTCCTAGTGACCTTCCAGGATGTTTTGGGATGGAGATTTGCTTCACTCTGTCATTCTGTGGTTTCTGTAGCTCCAGAATTTGTTTAGAGATTTTTTTTACAGGTTTCTGAGTGGACTTGGGAACAGTGCTCTAGAAAGTGCACGCTGTTACTCCGCCATCTTGTTTCCACCCCCCAGACAGGTCTTAACAAGCAAGTGTTGGCATTGTCAGGAAGTCCAGCATGTATCTGCAGCAATATTTCCTTGTAATGACTTGTTTACGATGCAATACTATACAGTTACATGATGCAATATTTAGTCATTAAATTTCAGTGCAAGAAAAAAACCACAAATTTACAACAAATTATTAAATTTAAGATGTGTCATTTTAACTATATATACATATATATTACATTTTTTGAAATGATGCAATTAAAAAAACTGTTAAAGGGTAAAAGAAAGTAGATTTTCAGAGGGCAAAAAGTAACTTTTTTTGAAAAGGGAGTGGTAGTTCAAATAAGCTTGGTCATGAGTCTTTTGGAATTGTCTTAGATAATTGTATTACTGAGAAGAGCAAATCTATCAAAGTTGATCCTTGAACAATGTTGCTATTACTTTGTACAATGTTTTCCTGATTCTGCTCACTTCACTCAGCATCAGTTTATATAAGTCTTTCCAGGATTTTCTGAAATCTGTTTGCTCATCATTTCTTATAGAACAATAGTATTCTCTTACATTCATATACCACAACTTGTTCAGCCATTCCCCAAATGCGAGGCATCCCCTCAGTTTCCAATTCTTTGCCTATTTTTGTACACATGGGTCCTTTTCCCTTTTTAATGATTTCTTTGGGATACAAGATGTCTCTATTCTTAAAGAGCTTGCCTCTGATGGGGGAGAAAACACCAATAGATCTCAACTGCAAGTTCTAAAGTCTGTAGGGTGCTGTAGCAAAGTCGATGGTAATATATCTTCTTTCACATCATTTCCACTGATAAAAATCACATCTTTTTCTGATTGTGAACTCCCTGAGCATATCAAGGACTTTTGGTGACTAGCTCTTTGTTTTCTGGGTCCTTCAGTAGCTGTGATTACTGTAGAAGCGATGGCTGCAACTACCACTTTGTATCTCCATAGAAGCTACTGCCAGGCTTTGAGGGCTGGATTGGAAGTAAGTCCAGTGGTCCAGGAGGCACTGGCATTCATGGGGCTCTTGGGCTCATGTGCTCATCAGTGGTAGTTGATCAATAGGTAATGTTGGTGGTGGCAGAAAACACTAGGCTTTATACTGGTTGCACACCATGTTGGAAAAGGGGTGGGAGGGAGGGGCAAAAATTTAGAATTCAAAATCTTACAAAAGTGAGTATTGAAAACTAAAAATAAATATATAAATTAATTTTTTAAAAAAATTTGCATTGATATGCATTTAAAAAAACAAAGCTAAACAAAAAAAGAAAACACCAGGCTCAGAGTCAGAACATTCCATTTTGAATCTTGCTTCTAATAGCTACCTGTAGTTAAGTCTGTGAGTCTTTTTGAGCTTATTCCTCTTTTTACAAAAGAAGGATAATAACTTGCACTCCCTATTTCATGGGCTTGTTAGGAGGAAACCATTTTGTAAAAAGTCCCATATAAATTTGAGCTCTTAGATTATCCTTTCTTGGTTTATTAACTATGTGATTAGAAATATTAATGAGATGCCCAAAGAATAATAATGGGAAACAGGTAGGGGACAAAGTGACTTATACCTCTGTGGTTATGGCTAATGTCTGGCTAAATAGTCTAATGACTGAGGTAAAATCCACTTTGGCCAACCTAAGTCCTATGCTTGATGCTTCAGTGCTCTTAGCCGGCTGAGCCTCTGGCTGCATAGACAGGCCATTGTCCCCAGGTGTAGATGGGAAGGGTGACTTGCTCCACATTGGTTCCTGGGTCATGTTTTGTGGTTTCTGCTCTACAATTTTAGCAACTGTTCACCAACTTGATGTTGGTGAAAGATTGAGGGGAAAGATTGAATTGAATGGATCCCAGGACTTTTCCAAGTTCAGACAGAAGAGACCATAGCTACAATTACCCTGGGTCTTTTTTCTTTCCAATGGCTTGGGACTAGGATTTACCCTAGAGCCTGAGCTAAAGAGGCTGGAAGGGACCTGAAGAAGTCATCTCACCCAACTTCCTGCCTCCACATAGGACTACATGCAGACCATTGTAGAAATAGAAGTCTTAATTTATAATTAAAGGATTCCAGAAAAGGACAATCAAGCTAGAATTGGAAGGGGCATTAGAAGTCATCAAATCCAACCTCATTTTACAGATGATGAAATGGAGAAGTTATGTAACTTGCCAGAGTCAAATGTCTTTGTTGTTCATTCGTTTCAGTCATGTCTGACTCTTTGTGACCCTGTGGACCTTTTTCTATGAGATTTTCTTGGCAAAGACAATGGAGTGACTTGCTATTTCTTTCTTCAGTGTGTCCCCAATTTTAAAGATGAGGTATTGAGGCAAATGGGGTTAAGTGACTTGCCCAGGGTCAGACAGCTACTAAGTGTCTGATTCTGAATTTGATGGGTCTTCCTGACCCCAGGTATGGTGCTCTAGCCATTGTACCACCCAGCTGTTAAAGACTGTTAAAATTATCTCCCCTCCAAATTCAGCCAGTTGTTTCCAGGGGTCTCTCTCTTAATGAGGAGCATACATACTCTATAAGTGCTTGATGACCAGTGTAATGGTAGAAGTTGTGGGGTAAGAAGACCAGGTTTGAGTTTAGTTGGAATCTTTTCTATTTCACTTCTTAATTGTATGACTTTAAGCAAGTCCCTTAAGCTTTTTGGGCTTCTCTGATTTCCTCATCTATACAATGGTGCTGGTGAGAAGTTGTACAAGATAATATGTATGGTCCCTTTCAGCTCTAAAAATCCACGGTGATGCTGGTAAGCCATATAGCATTACTCATCACTTGGACCCTAGTTAGCTGAATTCCCAAAGGAAGGTCAGTAGGATGAAGGTGGTATGTAAGAGGTGCATGTAATCCCCTAGAATTAAATTCAGGAAGACCCATTTACTATTGGGTTATCTTGGGAAAGAATTTAACCTTTCTGGGTCTCATCTATAAATGAAGGGCTGTATTTGATGACCTCAGAAGACACTTCTGGTTCTAAATCTTTGAACCTGGGTTTCCAACCATCCAAGCTATCCATTAACCATAGAAGTCCAATCAATGAAGATAACCAGTCTCCAGCTTACAGACATCTCTTACAAAAAATCTCTTCCTAGAATGGCCATACAAGTCAGTTGACCAAGTAACTCTAGGGACTTCCATTCTCTTCTCCTGCTTCATTTAGCTCTTTCTCAGTTTCCAACCCAACAAGTTTTTCACATTATCCCATGGTAGGGTCTAGTAGTAATATTTTTGTGTTCGTCCTTTGTTGACAAAGAAGACCATGCCATCAGAGAAATGATGATATGACTTGCACTTGATTTTGTTTTGAGTGAGGGAGGGCTGTGCAAGGTCACCAGCCTCACTTTCTCACTTTCTCCTCCAGAGTCATCTGAATCCAGTGACTAGATATTCATCAGGGTGACTGGAATTGATTGAGGATGCACTGGGAGACCTTGGGCCCTTTAGGCCAAGGTCTTTGCAGGTACTCACTTAGGATGAGGCAACACCAATTCACTGAATAGGCCTGTTTAAGATGTAGCCAGGGCCAAGAAAAAGAAAGATATCAGGCTGGGAGAGAAACAGTAACAGTTCCTATTGATAATCACTCTAAAGCTAGGAGGGTCCAGAGGAGCCCTTAGGCAGGGGGCTCATTGGTGTCCCAGTTTCAGAGTGTAGGAGGGTATAAGGTTTTGGGAGAGGATAGGACAGGACCAGATCGGGGAAAGAACTGGAAAGGGGAAAGGACTGGAAAGGGGAAAGGAAGGGAAATGAAAGGAAAGGAAAGGAAAGGAGAGGGGAAAGGACTGGAAAGGGGAAAGGAAGGGAAAGGAAAGGAAAGGAGAGGGGAAAGGACGGGAAAGGAAGGAAAAGATAAGGAAAGGAAAGGAAAGGAAAGGAAAGGAAAGGAAAGGAAAGGAAAGGAAAGGAAAGGAAAGGAAAGGAAAGGAAAGGAAAGGAAAGGAAAGGAAAGGAAAGGGGAAAGGAATGGGGAAACATAAGGAAAGGAAAGGGGAAAGGAAAGAAAAGGGGCTGGGCATCTTTTGGCCATCCAAATTTACCTTCCTTTGGAGAGGAGAAGGAAGGGGAGGGGGAGGTAGACAGGAGAGGAGGAGTTGAGTCACTTGCGTCTACTCACAGCACCCACGAGAGCCAGACTCTGCCATTCTGGGGTCAGGGCACTTCCCAGCGCCACTTCTGCCCGCTCATGGAACTCTCTGCCCATTCCTCGGGGCCTCCTGCTTCGTCGGGCTTCAGCCAAGGGCTGGCTAACAGACCACCTTGATCTAGAGAAAGCTGGTCCCGATCCCTCTTCGTCCCCGGGCCCTCCCTCGCTTGACTGCGTCCCCTTCAGCCTGACCCTAGCACGTGGGCGTCCCTAGGCGTCCCCAGCTGATCGTTTGCCCCTTTCACTTGGTGGCTCTGGCTGGCCTGGGACCGTCCTGCTCTTTCGTGGGCCCCCCAGCACGGAGCCCTGCACCCAGCTCCCAGCAGCGCTGCCGTATCCCAAAGGTGCTTCCTCCAAATGGGGGAAACTCATGCATGCCCAAAGAAAACCCAGCCAGCAAACACTGGATGAATGAATGAATGAATGAATGAATGAATGAATGAATGAATGAGTGAGTGGGTGAGTGAACGAATGGAGTCAAAGGGATGGACACAGCCCAGAGGGATGAATGCAACAGAATGAATGAAGGAGTGAGTGAATGAGTGAATGAATGAATGCAGGGTGAGAATAAGAAAAGGAAGGAAAGAAAGGAAATTACACTATTGGTAGAAAAGTACTAGATTTGGTTTCAGAAGATCCCAGTTCAAATCCTGACTCTGCTATTTGCTACCTGGATGGTTAGGCAAGTCACTTTACCTATCTGAGCAGCAGTTTCTTTATCTGTAAAACAAAGGAATTGAACTAGATGTCCCTTATATCTCTAAACCTATGGTAACTGAATCTATAAAATGAAGGAAATAACTAGATCAGGGATTCTTAACCTGGGGTCTGTGGATAGAGTTCAACGAATGTGGAAATGTGTTTGTTTTTTTTTAATGTTGATAACTATTTTTCAACATAGTTAATTTCCTTTGTAATCCTATGTATTTTATGTTACACACTGCCAAGTATTATTCTGAGGAATCCAGCTGCTTCATCAAACTTCCACAGAGGTCCATGACCCAAACTAGGTTCAACCCCTCCCAAATAAATGATTCTCAACATTCCTTCCATTTTTCAATCTCATGAATAGGCAGCTCCTCATTCTGTCTCCACCTGTGCCACCTCCTAAGTCCAATGATCCTGGTTCTCCAGTGCAATCCTGGTTTCATTAACAGTATCCCCAATCCCATCTTATTGCTTAGTCTATTCTTAACCCCAGAACCTCACCACCCACTTCCAAGATGAAATGCTGAAGACATTTCAAGCCTGATTTTTTTTAATATAAAAGAAATTGACTTCAGATATTTGTAAACATGGAATTTTATTCTCTTTTCTGGTGGGATGGAGAAGATGGAAATTGCACTTGAAAACCACCAGTAGCAAAAAGGGAACTAGGTGATCCACTTGCATGGTTTTTCAGCCAGTTCCAAATAGTTTTCCATGATTACTGTTTTGCTGTCCCTTTGTTAAATTGAAGTCTCCTGCCCCTCAAGTCTCACACCCACTTCCATCCTTGAAGAACTCATGCAGCCCTTTGGAGATTCCCTAAGTGTTTTCAGCACCAATAGCAATGGAAGGAACAGGACAGAAAGTTAAAAGATCTTTCTCTGGGGGCGGAGCCAAGATGGCGGAGTAGAAGGAAGAAAGTTTACGAGCTCCGAAACCACAGCCCATAGAATTAATGTAAAAAGAGACCCCCATAACTTCTGGACCACTGAAAGGTGTACAGAAACAGAGTGGAAGAGATTTCCGTTCCAGAGAGCCGTCCCCAGGGTCCATCGTGCCCCAGAAAATGGACCCCACCCCAGCGCTGCCCTGGCCGTGGCCCCAGAGAAGCTGACCCGAGCAGGCTTCAGGGACGGAAGCTCCGGCAGCCGGGAAAGTCCCTCCGCCCACAGAAGCTACAGGTCAGTGAGAGAGAAGGCTGGGCCAGAGGAGGGGAGCGGAGTGTCTCTGTGACTCGGGCCCCCTCGGGAGGAAGCGGCGGCGGCAGAGATGGGGGCAGGAAGCGGCGGAGGCAGAGGCGTGAGCGGCAGCGGTGGCAGCAGCAGCGGCGGCCCAGGACTCCCCCAGCAACAGGCAGGATCTTCATTACTGAAAGTTTCTGCATAAACAACCTGAGGGAGCTGAGCCTGGGAGACGGCCCTGCCCCACCACGCTCTATTACTGAAGGCCTCTGCATAAAACCCCTGAGGGAACTGAGCCTGGGAGGCAGCCCCCCCACCTGCTCCGCTCCGTTCCTGAAAGTCTCTGCATAAAGCCCCTGAGGAAGCCGAGCCTGGGAGGCAGCCCTGCCCCCACCCCAGCACCAGAACTAAAGGTCACATTGATTAGCAGCTGGGTGGCACGGAAAGCACATTTGAATCTCAGACCCCAAGCACTAGCTGGGCAGATCTAGGTGGGGGTGGACAGGAATCTCAGAAGTCAAGTAACTGGCTGGGAAAATGCCTAGAAAAGGGAAGAAAAATAAGACTATAGAGAGTTTTTTCGAACAGATGCAAATGATCCCGACTTTCGGATCTGACGAGGAAATATTCTTGCCATCAGGGAAAGATGTGGAAGGTGGGGCCTCAGTACCCCAGACATCTCAGGGGGATGTCGGGTGGGCTCAGGCCTTGGAAGATCTCAAAAAGGATTTTGAAAAGCAAGTTAAACAGGTGGAGGAAAAACTGGGAAGAGAAATGAGAGAGATGTAAGAAAAGTATGAAAAATGGGTCAATACCTTGGTAAAGGAGACCCAAAAAAATGCTGAGGAAAATAACACCTTGAAAAATAGGCTCACTCAATTGGCAAAAGAAGTTCAAAAAGCCAATGAGGAGAAGAATGCTTTCAAAAGCAGAATTAGCCAAATGGAAAAAGAGGTTCAAAAGCTCACTGAAGAGAACAGTTCTCTCAAAATTAGAATGGAACAGATGGAGTCTAATGACTTTACGAGAAACCAAGAAATCACCAAACAAAACCAAAAGAATGAAAAAATGGAAGAGAATGTGAAATATCTCATGGGAAAAACAACTGACCTGGAAAATAGATCCAGGAGAGACAATTTAAAAATTATGGGACTACCTGAAAGTCATGACCAAAAAAAGAGCCTAGACATCATCTTCCATGAAATTATCAAGGAAAACTGCCCTGACATTCTACAACCAGAGGGCAAAATAAGTATTGAAAGAATCCATTGATCACCACCTGAAAGAGATCCAAAAAGAGAAACTCCTAGGAACATTGTGGCCAAATTCCAGAACTCCCAGCTCAAGGAGAAAATCTTGCAAGCAGCTAGAAAGAAACAATTCCAGTACTGTGGAAATACAATCAGGATAACTCAAGATCTAGCAGCTTCTACATTAAGGGATCAAAGGGCGTAGAATAGGATATTCCAGAAGCCAAAGGAACTAGGACTCAAACCAAGAATCACCTACCCAGCTAAACTGAGTATAATACTTCAGGGGAAAATATGGTCTTTCAATGAAACAGAGGGGGGCGGAGCCAAGATGGCGGAGTAGAAGGACGCACATTTACGAGCTCCGAGCCCACAACCCATGGAATTGAGGTAAAAGGAGATCCCCATAAATTCTGAATCTCTGCAGGGGGTGCATAAACACAGGGGAAGAGATTTCCATTCCACTGAACCCTGGAGAGCCGTCCCTGGGGTCCATCGCACCCCGGAAAGCAGACCCCACCCCCACCCCTGACCGCGGCCCCAGAGAAGCTGACCCGAGCAGACTTCAGAGAGGAAAGCTCCGGGGGAAGCTCCGGGGGAACCTCCGGCAGCCGGGAAAGTCCCTCCGCCCACAGAAGCTACAGGTCAGTAAGAAAGAAGGCTGCGATAGGGGAGGGGAGCAGAGCGTCTCCGTGACTCGGGCCCCCTCGGGAGGAAGCGGCGGCGGCAGAGACGGGGGCAGGAAGCGGCGGAGGCAGAGGCGTGGGCTGGCGGCTGAGGCGGCAACGGCCCGGGACTCAGGAATCCCCCAGCAGCAGATAGGATCTTCAATACTGAAGGTCTTTCCAACCTGAGGGAGCCGAGCAGAGGAGACGGCCCTGCCCCCACCCTGCTCTACTGCTGAATGCCTCTGAATAAAACCCCCAAGGGAGCTGAGCACAGCAGGTGGGGCCCCCCCACCCCGCCCCCACCCGCTCCGTTCCTGAAAGTCTCTGCAGAAAGCCCCTGAGGGCCCAAGCTTAGGAGGCGGCCCTGCCCCCCACCCCTGCGCCAGAACTAAAGCTTGCCGCGGGAAAGCGCATTTGAATCTCAGAGGCCCAGCACTAGCTGGGCGGATGCAGGCGGGGGTGGAAAGGAATCTCAGAAGTCAAGTAACTGGCTGGGAAAATGCCTAGAAAGGGGAAGAAAAATAAGACTTTAGAGAGTTTTTTTCCAACAAATGCAAATGATCCCAACCTTCGGATCTGATGGGGAGGACGAGAACGTATTTTTCCCATCAGGGAAAGATGTGGAGGGCGGGGCCTCAGTACCCCAGACACCCCAGGGGAGTGTTGGGTGGGCTCAGGCCTTGGAAGAGCTTAAAAAGGATTTTGAAAAGCAAGTTAGACAGGTGGAGGAAAGACTGGGAAGAGAAATGACAAAGATGCAAGAAGAGTATGAAAAAAAGGTCAATATCTTGGTAAAGGAGACCCAAAAAAATGCTGAGGAAATTAACACCTTGAAAAATAGGCTCACTCAATTGGCAAAAGAGGTTCAAAAAGCCAATGAGGAGAAGAATGCATTCAAAAGCAGAATGAGCCAAATGGAAAAAGAGGCTCAAAAGCTCACTGAATTTAATAGTTCTCTCAAAATTAGAATAGAACAGATGGAGTCTAATGACTTTATGAGAAACCAAGAAATCACCAAACAAAACCAAAAGAACGATAAAATGGAAGAGAATGTGAAATATCTCATGGGAAAAACAACTGACCTGGAAAATAGATCAAGGAGAGACAACTTAAAAATTATGGGACTACCTGAAAGCCATGATCAAAAAAAGAGCCTAGACATCGTCTTGCATGAAATTATCAAGGAAAACTGCCCTGACATTCTAGGACCAGAGGGCAAAATAAGTATTGAAAGAATCCATCGATCACCACCTGAAAGAGATCCAAAAAGAGAAACTCCTAGGAACATTGTGGCCAAATTCCAGAACTCCCAGCTCAAGGAAAAAATCTTGCAAGCAGCTAGAAAGAAACAATTCCAGTACTGTGGAAATACAATCAGGATAACTCAAGATCTAGCAGCTTCTACATTAAGGGATCGAAGGGCGTGGAATAGGATATTCCAGAAGGCAAAGAAACTAGGACTCAAACCAAGAATCACCTACCCAGCTAAACTGAGTATAATACTTCAAGGGAAAATATGGTCTTTCAATGAAACAGAGGACTTTCAATCATTCTTAATGAAAAGACCAGAGCTGAAAAGAAAATTTGACTTTCAAACACAAGAATGAGAGGAAGCATGCAAAAGTAAACAGCAAGGAGAAGTATTAAGGGACTTACCAGAAATGAACTGTTTGCATTCATACAGGGAAGGACAATATTTCTAACTCTTAAAACTTTTCAGTTTCTGGGTGGTTGGTGGGACCACACATACACATGTACACGCATGCACACACATACACACATGCATTCACATGCAGAGACAGAGAGCACAGATTGAACTGAATAGGATGGGACCATACCTTAAAAGAAATTAAGGTAAATGGTGAGAGAGAAATGTAGTGAGAGGAAAGAGGGGGAAATGGAAGGGGGTAACTATATGTCATTTAAGAGGCAAGTAGGAGATGTTTTTAGTGGAGGGAAAAAAGAGGAGAGCTGAGGAAAAAAAAACAAACAAACAAAAGTTTACCCTCATCACATTTGACTAAACGAAGGAGTGAAATGCACACTCATTTTGGTATGAAAACCTATCTTACAGTATAAGAAAGCGGGGGAGAAGGAGATATTGGGGGGGGGGATGATGGAAGGGAGGGCAGAGGGAGGAGGGAGTAATTGAAAGCCAACACTTGGGGAGGGACAGGATCAAAGGACAGAAGAGAAACAATGAGGGGCAGGTTAGGAGGGATGGCAATTCAGTTAGTCTTACACAACACGACTATCAGGAAGGTCATTTGCAAAGCTACACAGATATGGCCTATAATGAATTGCCTGCCGTACCAAAGGGAATGGGTGGGGAAGGAGGGATGGAGAGAATTTGGAACTCAAAGTTTTAGGAACAATTGTTTAGTATTGTTGTTGCAACTAGGAAAGAAGACATACAGTTAATGAGGAATAGAAAGTCATCTGGCCCTACAGGAGAAAAGAGAAGATAGAGACAAGGGAAGGGAGGGATGACAGAAGAGAGGACAGATTGGAGATAGGGAAAATTAGATTGCTTGGGGTATTGGGGTGGGGGGAGGGGATAAAAGGGGAGAAAATTTGGAACCCCAAAATTGGTGAAAATGAATGTAAAAAGCTAAATAAATAAATAAACAAACAAACAAATAAATAAATAAATAAAAAATGAAACAGAGGACTTTCAATCATTCTTGATGAAAAGACCAGAGCTGAAAAGAAAATTTGACTTTCAAACACAAGAATGAGAAGCATGAAAAAGTAAATAGCAAAGAGAAGTCTTAAGGGACTTACCAGAAGTGAACTGTTTACATTCCCACATGGAAAGACAATATTTGTAACTCTTAAAACTTTTCAGTATCTGGGTAATTGGTGGGTCCCATACACACACATGTACACGCATGCATGCACACACACATACACACATGCACACACATACAGAGACAGAGAGCACAGATTGAATTGAATAGGATGGGACCATATCTTAAAAGAAATTAAGGTAAATGGTGAGAGAGAAATGTAGTGGGAGGAAAGAGGGTGAAATGGAAGGGGATAACATATGTCATTTAAGAGGCAAGTAGGAGACTTTTTAGTGGAGCGAAAAAGAGGAGAGCTGAGAAAAAAAAAACAAAACAAAATACAAGAAGTTTACCCTCATCACATTTGACTAAAGGAAGGAATAAAATGCACACTCATTTTGGTATGAAAACCTATCTTACAGGATAAGAAAGTGGGGGAGAAGGAGATAACCAAGGGGGGGATGATGGAAGGAAGGGCAAAGGGTGGAGGGAGCAATTTGAAGTCAATACTTGGGGAGGGACATGATCAAAAGACAGAAGAGAAACAATGAGGGGCAGGTTAGGATGGAGGGTAATTCAGTTAGTCTTACAGAACACGACTATCAGGGAAGTCATTTGTAAAACTACATAGAAATGGCCTATATTGAATTGCCTGCCTTCCCAAAGGGAATGGGTGGGGAGGGAGGGATGGGGAGAATTTGGAACTCAAAGTTTTAGGAACAACTGTTTAGTATTGTTGTTGCTACTAGGAAAGAAGATATACAGTTAATGAGGAATAGAAAGTCATCTGGCCCTACAGGAGAAAAGAGAAGATGGAGACAAGAGAAGGGAGGGATGACAGAAGAGAGGGCAGATTGGAGATAGGGAAAATTAGATTGCTTGGGGTATTGGGGTGGGGGGAGGGGATAAAAGGGGAAAAAAAATTTGGAACCCAAAATTTTGTGAAAATGAATGTAAAAAATTAAATAAATAAATTTAAAAAAAAAGTTCTTTCTCCTATGTCCTCATCCCTTTCACTTAAACACTCAAAGGAAAGGGAAAGGGGAAGCGGAAGTTATAAATAGGGGTTGATGCTGACTCATGGAATAGACAAAGAAAGGAAATACTATTTGCCAGCATTCAAGAGGGAAAATACACTCTGGCTAGTGTGAGCTTTCCATTCTAGGAGCTGCGGTTGTGGGAAGAGGGTAAGACAATGAGGAGACAGAATGGGATGGGATTGGGTATGGTGCCAATGAGACCAGTGCCAAGGTTGGGGAAATAGCAGGGGCAAAGAGAATGAAGAACAGATTTAAATGTTTAAGGTTTGTTTCTCTCTGTCCCCCGCGCCCAAGTCCCTTCTCCCTTCCTGTTAATTCCTTCCCTCCAGAGTTCCCATTTCTCCCTCTCTCCCTTTGCCTCCTCCTCTGTCCTCCTCCACTTTCCTGCACCACAGAGCCACCACCAACAGACAGAGTTGAAAGATCCTCAATTCTACTGCTGTAAAACTAGGAAAGGTCCTGGGAACCCATGTTGGAATTCTGCATGATTTTCCTTTTATATTTTTATAATTATTGGTATTTTCCTTTTTTTTTTTTGTAACATTACTATGACTTTCAATAACTCCTCTCCCCCAATAGAGTCCTTCCTTGTAATGAATAAGCAAGGAGTTTACTAATTAATTAATTGAATTAATATTATTGATTTAATTATTAATTATTAAATTTAATGCATTTCCCTCAAAGAAGTGGGAATACTTGGTTACATGTGGGAGAGCTGACTTCTGCTACTAACATCATGGGTAACCAATGGACCAATGGCTCTCCCTATCCCTGCACCCCATCCCAGGCCTGTTTCCTCATCTATAAAATGACAGAGTTGGACTAAAAGTCCTTGCTAGATCAGATTACTATTATACTTCAGGTATATTATAGGTTAATGATTTTTGGGAAGGCTGGGCACCTAACCACCATATTTCAGATTGTTTCTGTGGAAAAATGTTTTCCATGAGGCAGTGTTACAGAGTGGGATAGAGTATTGGACCAGGCATCAGAAGATCTGGGTTTGAATCCTGCTGTAGAAACTTATAAGCTGCAGGATCACAGGCAATAGAGATCTTGGGGTTCTTCATCGTATGAACTACCTGAGAGGACTGTAGGGAGAGAGCACTGCAAACCATAAAATGTTGGTTATTGTTACTGTGGTTTGGATCTTTAGAAGCATGGTTTGTTTTTGAGATGGCAACATATTATATTGTCTTGTGTTGTTCTCTCTGTCAGATTGTGTGTACCACGCAGCCAAATATAGGTCTCTTCTCTTGACTGTTTCATGTGCATATGTCTTGTGTCCACCGTAAAGACTGTAAGCTCCCTGAGTTCAGGGCCTGAGAATTTCCTCCTTATTTCAAACCCTGCCAGAGTAGTAATGGAACCATAACGACTGGCACAAAAGAGTATATGTTCAAGGCTGAGGTTCACAAAAATCTGTCTCAGGTTTCTGGAATGCATCTTTATTATTTTATAGATTACATGAATGTTTCAGATGCTTAGGTTATGCTTTTTTCTGCCATACACTCTCAGGGCTGGAAGAGAGCTCAGAGGTTATCCAGTTCAATCCATTCCTGAGCAAGAATGCCCACTTCAAGATTTCTAACAATTGAAGATCATCAGTGATAGGAGGTAGAACATCCCAATTTGAACTATTCATGATCATTAGGATGCTCTTCCTTATATCAAATTGAAATTCACCTCCCTGTAACTTCCATTCTGGGGCCAAGCAGAAAGTCAAATTCTTACATTGCACCAATGGTCCTTTTTCAAACAATATATAATACATTAAATACTCATATGCTGAGGGCTTGATCCAAGTGGATGAGCAGGAAGGCTTAGGGAATAGGTCAAAGAAAGGAGGGCAACATTTCACGTGATTTACTCCATTCTCTGTCACATGGTCAGAGGGCCCTGGACCTTCCAGTCCCACTCCTCCAACCTCTTATTAGGTATCACTCAGTCACTTGCTCTTCAGAGAAACGTTCAAAAAGAGGCATCAGAAGACAAGTTCTCCTAACCAAGTCAAATTTACAAGAATACAAACTATTCCCCAGTTGATAAATGATCAAAGGATATGAAGAGACAGTTTTCAGATAAAGAATTAAAGCTATATATGGGCATATGAAAAAATACTCTAAATCACTTTTGATTAGAGAATGCAAATTAAACCAATTTTGAGGTACCACCATATACTATTAGATTGGGTAATATAATGGAAAAGAAAAATGATAAATGCTGGAGAAGATGTGGGAAAATTGGGATACTAATGTACTGTCGGTGGAGTTGTGAATTGATTCAACCATTCTGGAGAGCAATTTAGAACTATGCCCAGAGGGCAACCAAACTGTGCATACAGAAATACCACTACTAGGTATCCCAAGGAGATCATAAAAAAGGGGGAAAGGACCTAATATTCAAAAATATTTATAGTAGCCCTTTTTGTGGTGGTAAAATATTGAAAACTGAGGGGATGCCCATCAATTGGGGAATGGCTGAACAAGCTGTGGTATGTGAACATAATGGAATATTATTGTATAATAAATGATGAACAGGCAGATTTCAGAAAAACCTGGAAAGACTTGTACAAATTGATTCAAAGTGAAATGAGTAGAACCAGAAAAAAAAAATTGTACACAGTAACAGCAACATTGTGTGATGATCAACTATAAAAGACAGCTCAGCAGCAACTCAATGACCCAAGACAATTATAAAGAACTCACAAAAAAAAATGCTATTCATATCCAGGTTAAAAAAAAAAAATCTGATGGACTCTGAATGCAGATTGAAGTATATTTTTTTCCCTTTATTCTTTCTTGTGTTTTTTTTCTCCTTTTTGCTCTGTTTCTTTTTTTATAGCTATGACTAATATGGAAATATTTTTACTTGACAGCACATGTACAAACTATATCAAACTGCCTACCATTTTCAGAAGAGTGCAGGGGAAGTAGGGAAGAAGAAAAATTTGAAACTCAAAATCTTGTAAAAATGAATGCTAAAAATTTTCTTGATGTGTAAGTGGTGGGAAAAATAAAATACTGTTTAAAATAGCATTAACAAAGCATTTTTTTTTAAATGAGAAAAGAGAAAAGAAAACAAATGATCAAGGTGAAGATGCCCTCCCCATGGAGCTCACTGGATCAATAAGACCTATATTGGACTTACAGGAGCTTCCTGAACCCATACTACTGTAAGAAAGGGTTTGGGCCATGCTTTGCTCACCCTTGTGATATGGAGCATTTTTCTGAAACTGTGATTGGCCCAGTGTTGACTATGTAGATATGCTCTGTCTACTGAGTTTCAACTTGGCAGATCTCTTCCCTGAACCCACCCTCAATTTGCCTGGAAAAGGACTCAAGTTTCCTTCCTTACTGCAAAGATAGAATGGGCCAATTCTGATGGCTGGTCCCCTGTCTTCTCTCTTCTCTCAGAGTTCTCAAACACCTTGCCTGAATTTTTCAGGGGCCCAGGGACTCTCTTGTCCCCAGCCAAGAACAGCATAAAGGCATTCTATTAATGGGAAGCCAAGCCCAGGTGTTAAGCCTTCCTGGGAGCCAGGAGGAATGCTGGGGATTGGAAGGTTAAGCAGCCCCTCTCCAGGGGATAACATCAGGATATCAGCACCAGAACTGAGCAAGTGTTCATCAGCTTCATCCTGAAGCCTCCCTCCAGTCCATTGAGGCAGGCCAGGAAAAACAACAGCATCCTATGCTGGAGCTTTTAGTCCTCCTAAGAGCGCAATTTAGCCTGGAAGTGCTCACAGTGGGCATGCTTCATGGTCAACCCATAGATTGGGGTCAAGTCCACCTTCACTCCAAAGGGGACGCTGAACTCCATCTGATGCAGCAGGATGGCCAGAAAGAGGAAGACTTCCCACCGGCCAATAGTCTCCCCAATGCACTTCCTTTTCCCCAGACCAAACAAAATCACCTTATCACTCAAGGACTTGTTGATAGTTCCATCTTCAATGAGGAATCGCTCTGGCCGGAACACTGATGGGTCCCCCCATATTTTCCTGTCACAGGAAGAACAACAGATGAGGTGGGAGTTTGAGAGATAAGGCAGGGCCTCCAAACAGGGATCAGAGCCCTAGATTCAGACTAAGAGCTGGGGTTTGGGGAACAAGGACAATGTGAGTGGGCACCTTGTCTTGTAAGCCCTTTCCCCAGGCGACTGGCCCAGTCTAGACCCCAAGAGTCTAACCTTCTAAGGATGACTCAGAAGGCTTTGCATTGAGGAGGTCCCTAGCTTTCCACCTGGCTGATGATCGTCATTAGACACATCCAAGGATCTCCACCAAGACCCCTGTCAGGTCCCAGGGTTGACTTACTGGTCATGGTTAATCTGCCATTGGTTCACAAAGACACAACGTCCCTTGGGAATGTAGAATTTGTTCAAGGTTGTGGCTCTGGTTGTGCTGAGTGGAGCAAGAAACTTCTGTCAGACTCAGGAGGGAAGTCAGGGGGAGGGGGAAAAAATGGGCATGTCTCCCTGGCTCCCTGCTTCCTCTCTTTGCAGACATTCCAGGCTGTCACTACCACTGTCCTTCAGCAATGATTAGGGGAATAGAGGTCATGAGAGACTGATACCCACTTCCCTGAACTCCCTCATTCTATCCCAGAGACATTTGAATTTGTGGATGGGGAATGATTCTCCTCTCATAATCTCTCTCTTCCCACAATAGCCTCATTTTGTCTTGTTCCTGTTCACTTCTGAGTATTAAGGAGAACATGAAACGTAGGCGCCAATACCCCATCCTCTTGCTTACAAGGTCTCACCTGTGGGGGATGGTAAAGGGGAGGAAGGAAGAATGTCTGAAGGTTTCCAGAATGAAGGCCTCCATATAGGGGAGCTGAGGTTTGTCTGAGAGCTTGGGCCACCGGTCTCTACCAATCACCATGTCTGCAGGACAAAGGAGAGTGAAAGGGGGCGGGCTCAAAGCCAACCCTGCCTTTGGCTCCTAAAGGCTCTCCACCCCGTCTCACTCCAGCCCTGGAAAGAGTCAAGGAAGGTCTTGTCACTCACTCCACCTACCCAACTCCTCCTGGATTTTCTTCTGGATCTCAGGCATTGCCACAAGGTACATGAGACTCCAGGAAATGGCTGTGGTGACAGTGTCAAAGCCTGGACAGAGAAGAAGGAGAATAACAGTAATTATAGTCACCATCCATAGAGCTGTAAGTTTTTACATGTATTATCTCACTGTGCTTTAGAACAACCTTATAGGGAGGTGCTATTATTATCCCCCTTTTACAGATAAGGAAACAGAGAGATTAGATGATGAAGCATCTAATAAAAGGTCTAACTCAGATGTCTTCTGACCCCAAGTCTGGTGCTCCAGACACCCAGCTCTGTGAATCTGAGTGGCACGATTTAGTCTTTCCAAATGCTTTCACCAATGTTAGGCCCCTGGGTCATTGCATATATCCCTGTGACACAGGAGAGCAGTGATCATTATTTCCATTTTAAAGAGGAGAAAATTGAGGCCCACAAAGGCTAAGGGACTTGCCTTGGGTCACTCCAGTATGTCACTGGTAGAGTTGGGACTAGAGCCCAAGTAGTCTATGCTCTTTTTTAATGTGTAAAAGGGCCTCCCTGGTATGGGCCAAGAGAAGCCAGCCATCATCAGATCCTAGTCATTTCCTTTGGGCTGGATATTACAGATCTCTTAACTAGTGCCCATGGCAAGATCTCAAGAAGATTTTGTGAGGAAAATTTTGCTCCATGATCCCTGTGGGACAAAACTTTCCTGGGGAAGAACTTATCTGTAAATAAGGGTGTCTTGATGGCTGCAGGAATTTACTGAAAGCTGAATCTGAAACTAAGATGGCTGATTTTTCCCTGAATTCAGATGATGCAGGCTTGAAAATAGGTTGGAAGATCCTATGGGCCCTGAGAAAGACCAGCCTTATCCATAAACAGAGTGGGCTGCCAATATAATATACTTTGAGGATACCAGAAAGACCTGCTTTATCCCCCACATATCTCTCTGCCTGGCCTACCGTAGTGCCTGGCATTCCACCATTAGGATTTTGTTCCTCTGGGTTAAATGCAAGTACATACTTCTAGAAAGGGGTAACAAGTGAAGCATTTATCAGACATGAGCATCTTGGGGTACCTGAGTTTACCAGATCTTTTCTAGCTAGAGATCAATTAAAAGTAGGTCAGGAAGTTCTAATAGAGAAGAGGGTAGAAAGCGGTTTGGGAGAAAGGAATCATGGGTCGCTGGGGAGGGCAGTGCCTGGCTCTGGAACGCTGGAAGGAACCTTAGGAGAAATGAAGGATCAAAGGAATCCTGGTCTACCTCCCAGCTGTGCTCAAGGCTGGAGCGGGACCGGGCATTTGGAGGGCAGGATGGAAGGCAGCTCTTACCAGCTCCAAAGATATCCACAACACTGTTTACAGTCTTTTTTTCTGACAGCAGGACATTAGCATTCTCATCCAACTTCTTTTCCTGGCAATGTTCAATCAAGCTGTCTGTGATGTCCCGGATATAGCCCTGATGGGGCAAGGCTAGAGGGTTAGGGCAAGCAGGATGCCAAGCACCAAACTGCAGTTCTCTTCACCCTCTTCAACGCCCCCCTTCCCATCTGTACCTTTTCTCAAGCTATCTTCCCTCCCTGGAATGACTGGTCCTTTCCTAGCTAAATCCTACCTATCCTGCCAGGTCCAAAAAAATGCCTACTTCTAAAAAACTTTCTCCAATCTCTCTGAGCCTTCAATGATCTTGCCCTTTCCTAAACTCTTCCAGGAACCACTCATATGACTTTTCCTATGTAAAAATATCTGATTTTTTTTTTAAAGCAATTGGGATTAAGTGACTTGCTCCGGGTCACAAAGCTAATAAGTATCTGAGGCCAGCTTTGAACTTAGGTCCTTCTGACTCTAGGACTGATGCTGTATCCAAGAACACCTGATCTTGATAGCTAGTCTTTTCCCTGCAACCAGACTGTAAGCTCTTACTTAGAAAGGACTGAGGCTTACACCTTCCAAATTGCTGAATATGAAGATGCCTGAATATAAAACATACTCAGTAGACATTCATTGTCTGCTTGGTTCAACTGACTGATCCAAACCCTCAGGCTGCCAAATACAGAAGCAAGATCAATAAGAAAGGAAGCCTAATCACTGCTCCTTGGTATTGCTACTCAGAGCCTCAAGACTGCTCTCTTTCATAGGGGAAAGGATCAACACTTCTTAGGTTGAATCAGAGAACTGGAGTTAGAGACATAAAGTAAGAGAGGTGACTTGATGGAGTGAAGATACCTTTACCCTGAAGTCCTGAAAAGTCAAAAGATCCAGGACTAAGCCTTAGATCTCCCCTTGATTTTCTGTGCAACTTTGAGTAAGACAATGTCCTTCTCTGGGCTTTATTCTGTTCCTCTTGAAAGTGAGGACATTGGGTCAACTGATCTCTGATCTATCTTCTGGCTGAGACATTGTATGAATAGAAGTCACAGAAAACTTTAGAGGGCACATGCATCCCTGCTGAAATATGTTTATACTCTACAGCTTTCACGGAGACACAACACTCTGCAATTTATGTCCTTGGAAAGTCAGGAAAGATTGGTGAGATTAGGAAAATGAGGTGAAAACACAATCCTTTGGTGAATGGATTATAAATCTCTGGAGGGCAGAAACTATACCTATTCTAGGGTCACATCCTTTAGATGCTGCTAGAGGTCTAGGAAACAAGATTCCTGCATAAATTGTGTGTGCATCTCATACACACACACACACACACACACACAAACACACATTCATGCATATATGAATACTACAACACCCATAGAAATACCTCCAAGGAGGATGAATCCTCTGGGGAGGCCAAGTGTCTGTCTTATGACTGAAGCTCAGCTCTGGGAACCCATACCCAACTCTCCCCCTGCCCCTCCTACATATAGCACTAGCAGTATTAAAGGTAAAAACAGACAGAAAGCAAAACAAACTCTGCTTTTTGATCAGCTCTCACTTTGCAGATTTCTGGCACATGGGTGCTACCATAGCTCACTCTGACATTCTAGAATTCTTCAAACAGCCAGGTGCTGTAATGGCTCGACTGTCTGACTTAGATTCAGAAAGACTTGAGTTCATATCCTCTTCAGATGCTTTTTTTAGCTCTGTGACCCCCAAGCAATTTATATAACTTCTCTCAGCTAAAGTTTTGTATCTGTAAAATGGGGATAATGATAGCATCCATCTCCAAGTGCTGTTGTGAGAACCAAGTAAGATAATATATGTCAGGTGCTTTATCAACCTTAATGCTAGCTACTAGAGACTCTGGAGCCTTCCTGCTCCGCTCTATGGTGCCTCATTGACTTTCTTTCCCTGACTTCTTTCTGGCCTGTACCTAGGGCATCCCCTTTAATTCTCCTAGCCCAGTCTGCTTCTCAGAGACTCTGCTGCTCCCCTACGGTCACCCTCTCCTCCTCCACCTCCTCTCTCTTCCCATATACATTTAGTAAGACACCCTATTCCTCATTCCTCCAGGAGGCTAGGCTTGATGTCAGCATAGCTGGCCTTTGTTACCTTTTCAAACCTCTTGTAATGTTCTTTCACCAACTTCTGAATGAAGGCAGTGACTTTCTCATTCAGGTCCCTGAAGGCTGCCATCTTGCTACTGGGCAGGTATCGCAGCAAAGGGATAAAATCAGCTGGATTCCCAGAGGCAATGACCTCACCAAACTTAGCATTCAGAGTGACGATACTAAGTAGTTCTTGATCTTCGTGGTCATAGCGCTTTCCAAAGCAAATCGCACAGATGACATTGGCCACAGACATCACCACGAACCTGAAGGGGTCAAAGGACCCCTTCTGCTCCTGGAACTTCTGGATCAAGTATTCAGCTTCCTTCTTCACATGCTCCTCCAGGTAGCAGGAGGAAGAGGATGGGGAGGAGGACATGGAGAAGGTCTTCAGAGCACTCTGGGCCAACTTCCTTTGAGCTGCCCATACCTCCCCTGAGTCAGCACTAAAAGTAAAGGACTCACCATCGGAGATGAAGGAGAAGGTGTAGAGGTCAGGTCGGCCTCTGAAGTCATCCCCCTGTTTCACCAGAGCCTGTCTGATGGTTTCCAGGCCACTCAACACAAGCACTGGGGTGGAGCCGATCTGAATCTGCATCACATCTCCATACTTCTCCCTCAGCTGGGTCAGAGCCAAGTGAGGATTCTTCCCCAAAGTCAATATGTTGCCAATCAGAGGCCAAGCCCAGGGTCCTGGTGGGCTCTTTAGTCCTTTGGGGACCTTTTGAGGGTAAGATTTAATAACCCAGAAGACCAGGCAGGAGACAACAGAGACCACAAGGAGCTCTGTGACAGTGAAGAATTCATGGAATGCCAGCGTGGAAAATATACTTGTCATGATTTTTGGTATTTAGCAAAACTGTAGCTGTTGAGACGAAAGGCAAGAAGAAAAAACTATGAGAACATGGGAGTGGAAAACTGAAGGCTCAGGAGGTATCTAATGGTGTGATGAGCCCAACAATGAGCAGCGATGGAAAGATGGGGCTGTTGGAGGGAGGGGGTAATACCGACTCGCCATCCCTTCAGACAAAGAATGTCCGCCAACATGGAGCAAGAATTCAGGGAGGTTGAGGGCTGTCCCTCGATGGTACCAAAGGATAGAAATGGTGAATCTAGCAAGTTTTTTGATTTCTTGGTGCATCCTGAATCTTTCGTACATCCTTTCTCCTCCCTCTCTTTTATTGCTGAGCTTCACCAAAAAATGGAAACAGAGATTAGACCAGAAACAGGAAGGGGTACTCAGAATGCCAAAGCAGCCAGTGAGCAGAGAGGGTGTCCCCTTAGAAGATGAAAACTTGCCCTCCAGGCCTTTGCATTCCAGGGAGGCCCATGGGCTCAACCTCTTAAATGACTTATAATTAATGGTTCCTCTGCTTAAGCCATGCTCATTCTACCCTCTCCCTCCATCACCTCTGCACCCTCACAGACTCCTAGAACATAGGATTTTACAGCTGGAAGGAAAGGTAGAGTTCATCTGGCCCAATCCCATCATTTACAGATGAAGTAACTGAAGCTGGAAAGGTTAAAGGTTATACACTGAGTCAGTTGCAGAGCTGGGACTTAAACCTAGGTCTTCTAAATAGAAGGCTGGGCTCTGCCCACTGGCCCACACAGTCATCTTTGCTCACACTCTTCCTTTCCCCAAATATCTTCACTCCTTTCTGCCTAATCCAAATTCAACCCACTTTAAATCCCTCAGTCTCCCTAATAATACTGACCTAGGGAGATCTAGTCCCTTCCTCACTACAGCATCATTTATTTCAGCACTTAGAGCCATAGAATGGCTAAGAAATGGAAGCCACCTTAGGGATCACTGGCCCAACCTCCCTACGGAAGAGGAAACGAAATCCTAGAGGGGCCTGACTTGTATCAAGTCCCATAGCAAATGAGGAGCAGAAGCAAGCTTGGAACCAGGGTTCCTGCAGCAACTGACTGCCCGCCAAGCTGGGGCTGTCTCTTACCTCCCCCCACATGGTGCCATGTGTGCACCTTGTCTCACTCTAACCAGACCCAAAGTTCCTCAGGTCCAGAGACTGTATTTTTTTCTTCCCCTCCTCCTCCTCTCCCTCTTCTTCTGCCATCCCCCCTCTTCTCCCATCTCCCCCTCCTCCTCCTCCTCCTTTTCTCTCTCCTCCCCTCACCTCTTTCTCCTCCTCCCCTGCTTTTCCTCCTCTTCCTTCTCTTTCTCCTTATTCCTCTCTCCCATTCCTACTTCTCCTCTTCCTGCCCTTCCTCCTCCTGTCTCTTTGGCAGCATGGTTAGGCACAGAGATGGGCTCACAGGAAGGGCTTTACAAAGCTTACTGGACTCAGGGCCCTGAGGCTTTTGCCTTCAGGGACCCAGAACTTGCATCAACCAGCATTGGTTGCTCAAATTCAATTGAGAGCTAGCATCAGGGTAGATGCTATAGTCTAGGAGGGTAATAGGAACTGGGGACAGGGAGAAGGACAGGCAGGACATCCTCCCCTTCAAACCTTTCCTCAGTGTGAGATCATGTCCAGGGCCTCACCTCAGCCCCTGGTTATTTGCCCCACTGGTCTGCCCTTTTGGAAATAGCATAGGGGGTTAAGAAGGAGGCACTTTCCCTTATTCCTACATAGTTTTAATCAGGAAAGAGAAGAGGGCAAGTTCCCTCCTTCTCCCCACCTCAGTCTGCAAACAAGGACCCAAGAACCGATATTGAGACCGTTGGAACTTAGGGATCCAGGTGGTGAGAACACAAAATGTCCTACCTTATTTATCCTGGGAGGCAGCTAGATGGTGAGGTGGATAGAGTGCCAGGCCTAGAATCAGGAAGACTCATCTTCCTGAGTTCAAATCTGGCCTTAAACACTTACTGTGTGACCCTGAATAAATCACTTAACCCTGGTTGCCTCAGTTTCCTCATCTGCAAAATGAACTGGAGAAGGAAATGGCAAACCACTCCAGTGTCTTCGCTGAGAAAACCTCAAAGTGGGTCATGAAGAATTGAACGTGACTGAAATGACTGAATAACAATAGTCTATCCTGGAGATACAGAGTCTGGACCCCTGATCCCTTAGGGAAAGTCTGCTCAAATCCACTTCTGTTTAAAGTCCAATCTGCAAAAGGAGGAGCAGCTGAATTAAATGAAAAGTGTTTCCTAAGCACCTGCTATGTACTAGATACCACCCTAGTAAGAGCAGAGAGGGGCAGAATGAGGGGATGCCAACAGAACTGAATGTAGAACTTAACTAGCCCGTTTTCTTCAACTCTGTGGCAAAACTGGGATGAGGGGCCACTGTACCTACCAAAGCCTTAAATCTGAACCAGGAGCCTCATCGTTCAGCATGTAAAGCCCAGCAGGCAGTCTGTGGCTAGCTCCCTGTCATTGGGGTCAGGGTTGGAATGAGAGGGAAGGATGGGGGGAGGTGATGATCTGATGTACTCATTAGAAAAAGACGAGTCGATCCCTAGGGTGTGGAAATCCAGTCCAGAGTTTTCTTCTCACTTTATTCCCAATGAATGAATGATAGGATATTACTCTATCAGTCAGTCATTAAGGGAAAGGGAATATTCAAAAAGTGTTTTGCTGATTGAGGTTGCAAGGAAACTCCAGCCTGGAATTATGAGCTAGATTCTAACACAAAGGGCGCTCCTTTTTTGGCCTAGACTCTAAGAAAAACACACAGTAGTGAATGCAAATACAGCTACTAGTCTCTCAGGAGCAGCCCATAAGAGAGTCATCAGAAGAGGCCAACTCTACACATTAGACCTAGGGCATCTGACTCAGTATCAAGCCCAGTGCCTTGCAATTAGAAGATTCTCAAGGAATATTTACTGGATGAATGAATCACCAAATAAATGAAAAAAAGAAAACCAAAAACAGCACCATTCAAGAAGCTGGGAAGCCTCCTATCCCCACTAGGCTCCTAGTTGTGAGATTCCTTTTTTTGTAGGACTGATTTGTACCTGTAAGGTCCTCAAGAGCAGGAATGGTTTCATTTTTATCTTTGGATTTTAGTATTGAGCAAAGTCTAAACTGTGGAGTCTATATACAGGAGATACTTAGTACATAAGTTGAATGAAATTTAAATTGCCTGCCTAATCACCTCACTGACAGAATTATATATACTTCAGCCTTCCCAGTCTGATTCTTTTATTCAAAGGTTCCATAAAGGCACAAGCTTTGGTTGCTTTCAGAGGAGAGGGGTAGATATTAGAAGAACAGAGGCTAGTAAGGGAAGGAAGAAGGGGGGTGTTACAGTTCAACTAGCTCTGGAGATAGTAAGACATCCCCCCCATATACATTTGTCCTGACATGTTGAAATTAAATGGAGTTGAATGTCAGATAACTGAGTCCAACTGCTTCAGTTTTACTGGTGAGGGAAACTAAGGCCCAGAGAGAGGCAGGAATTCTCTAAGAGCATATAATCAATTAGTGGCCAAGATGAGACTAGAGTCCAAGTTCCTTGACTCCTAGCACACTACAAAGATTCATGGAATCTCAGAGTTGGAAGGAAGCACAGATGTCAGCTATCTAACAGGAATCTCCTCTCTTTCTCTGACAATGGTCATGTAGCCCTCTGTTTAATGATCTACAGTTATGGAGTGGGGTGGGGTAGGGGTTCATTCCTTACTGAAGCAGCTTGTTCTGCTTTTGAACAGTTCAAATATTAGAAAGTTTTTTTCCCCCTTACTTTAAGCTTAAATCTGCCTCTGTAACTTCCATCCATCATCATTTCTACTTCTGTCTTATTTGGCCAAGCAGAAGAAATCTAATCTCTCTTCTACATGACATTCCTTCAAATGCCTGAAAGTACTGGTTAATACCTCTTCTCCCCCTCACCTCCATCAAGTAGTCTCCTCTTTGGGCTAGACACCCCTAGGTCTTTCACCTGATCTCAAGGTCCCTTACCACCTATCAGCTAGATAAGGTTTCCCTTTAAAACAAAGTGTTCCTAACTACTACAGATGTGGGCCAACCATGTATTTGCATTACATTATATTGCTAACCTAGACCAGGAAAATGAAATTGATCTAAAAAAAAAATGAGTTTGGATAAGAAGGTATAACCTGGCAGACCTGATCCTCCCATCCTCTATGCCCCCTTACAAACTAACATTTCTGAAGGACTGCTCCAATTTTTGTAGCGGAGCTCCAAGAGCATCATTATTCCCAGCCAGTCAGAGAAAGGAAGACAGAGAAACTAGAGAAAATCACAGACTTATCTCTAGATTTGAGAGGCTGTGGCACAACTGAAATGGGTACCCTGGAGGCCTGAGACATAATGCCTGGCACACTCCTTGGCAGAGTTGGTATTTAATCCATGTTGATTGATAATAGAGGTGTAATAATATGACATGTATATAGAGCTCTAAGATTCATGAAAATGTATTCCTCACAACAACCCTGTGAGATAAGTAATGCAAGGATTATCACACCCGTTTTACAAGTAATGGAACTGAGGCTAAGAGAAATTAAGTGATGCCCCTGCCCAGGATCACACTATCTGGTGAAGGGCAGAGCCAGGATTCAATACCCTGTGCCCTAGATGCAAATCTAGTGTTTTTTCCAGTACTTTAGCTGTAAGTTGACTGTAGAATACTGGTTCCTTAGGGTTATGAAGGAGAATGGGACTGAGAGTCAGGAGGACACTTGAACGACCTTGGATAAGTCACTTGACCTATGTGAAGGCCTGCCTTTTTCCCCTGATCTCTCAGGGCCCTTCTCTAAAATCTGTGGACTCCCAGTCTTGGATGCCCTGCGGAGAGGAGAAATCAGAGAGCTGTTTTCCTTAATTGTTGAAGGGAAAGTGGAGAAGACCCCAGCACTTACCTGTGCCTAACAGGGGCTCAGTGTGAACTGACAGTCGGAGAAGTCTAAACCGAGGAGTCGCTCAATCTTGGCCGAAAGATTCCAAGAAGTAATAACTTCATTAGAAGATGTGTAGAATGGAGCTTTCTGCATATCTTTATATGCAACCTGCCTCATCCTGATTGGTTGAGGTAATTGCTAACGTCTTGGATACGCCCTTTAGTGGGGCGGGGCCAGTTGGTGGGGGTCAGCTGGAGCTTAGAGGAGGCTGTACCCTGAGTCGGGGGATCAGGGGTGTGGGTCTCGTCCAGAATTATTGGCACGGCTCCAGGGGAGCAGGAGCGATGGGATTCTAACTCGCTAGGGGGCGCCCTGGACCCAGGGTATATTACTGGAGGGGGCAGGGGTCGGGCGCTCTTGGGACACCACTGTCTTGGGCCCCCTTACTAAGGAGGGTACCCTGAAGTATAGGCAGACTTCTAAATCTAAAGTCATCCTGAATTTTCGAAGGGCGCAGGTTATCAGTCCAACCTGAGGTAGGGTGGAAATAACATCACCCTCATATTTTTTGAGAGTTTTAGGGCAATTGCTGACTGCAAAGGTGGAGGAGGTGCTGGTTTCTGGAGATCCTTTCGCCGGGGTTCCTTGCTAAACATCTCTGTGCTAGTCCACTACCACCCGATCCCCCTTGCATACCAAGCTCACCGCGGGCTACTAATCAAGTGAAATCTTTGTAAAAGCCCTTATCGCAGTACCTAGAACATAGTAGGCGCTTAGTAATGTGTTTATTCCCTTCCACTTAGCCTTCAGGGTAAGGGCGCTTGGTGAGTAGAGGTGGGGGTATCGCTGATCTACCTGAGTCCCCGCCCCACAGGAGCGGTAGGTGGCTTGGTTCAGGTTACACAGTGTCCAGGTTCGCGTGAGAGATTTATCTCGACCCCAGGCCCTCGACCCGGGGTCAGGTATCACTGGGAAGGAGTCAGGGGCCAGCCAGGAGGGAGGGTAACTGGCGGTGCCAGAGTGGGGGAAGGGAAAAAGGGAGAAAGGAGCGCAAAGGAGTCCTCTCCTTCAGATCCAACTGCAGGCTGCCCTCGAGGGCAGAGTTCCTAGGTGGCTCTCCAGTTCCGACGCCCAAGAGTCCTAACTTTTAAGCTGGGCACTCACTGCCAGTGTGTCAAGTTCTGCCAGGGCGTCGCATACACATCCTTCTAGAATGGTGCCGCTCCGAAGAGTTTTTCAGCACCTTCTGGTATAGGCGACTCTGTCATTTCCATTTTTAAAAATGCTTTGATTTACACGTGTTTGCGCGACAAACAACTTTAAGGAGGGAGTGCGGAGAAAACACTAAGTGAGCTTGCTTAGATAGTCGTGAATAGCTCAAGGTGGGAAGGGCTGGCGCGGGTGGAAGTAGAGGGGATCCCGCGAAGGACCAAAGACCCCTCTCTTCCTCTGGGTTTTCCCCTTCCCCTACTCCCTTGTCCTCTTTACCGATTTCTCAAAGCCTATCTACAACACGTCGTCCTTCCAGGCCATACAAACCCCAGGCCCCAGTCATCCTGCCTTTCAACAAAATGGGTGCAATCTGTTACCCACTCCGTGCCCAGCCACGTTGTGGGCTTAAAATGCAGAATGAGACTTAGACTTTTGAACCTGGCTACGGCGGGGATTAAAGATGCTACTCTATGCACACTGCTTATGGGGAGGTTGTTTTTACTGTTCAATTGAGAACTGTAGGAGGGAGGGTTGATAAAGGCTTGAGACATCTATCATCTATCTATCTATGCATATATATACACACAACACACATACATATACTTTTATATACATGTATGTGTGTGAATACTTTTTTAAAAAGGAGCGACCTCCTCTCCAGCATCTCGGGCTGCGGGCGGAGGGACTTAGGCTCAGAGCGATCTCCTGGCACCAATCTTCGGGCTCTAAGGTCAGAGCTCCAGGGCTGCTGCCCTTCTCGCAGGCACTCGGGCCAGCCGCTTGGGCGGCGAGTCTGCGACTGATAGGATTACTTTAGCTCACCCGACGCTGCTCCTCGCCCCGTGCCAGGTCGCCGGTCTGACTCTGGCAAGCGCGAGGCAGAGTTGCGTGAGAAGTGATCGTGAGGGAGGGCGCAGAGTCCCCCAGCAGGCTGGCCGCCTCGTGCAGGTCACCTAGTCACGCAAGGGGAGCGGGGAGGAGGAGAAGGGAAAAGGGGTGGAGGAGAACCGGAGGGAAAGGCCGCTCTTAAAGGGCCAAGTCAGCAACCACGCGAAGGAATGCCAGGAATTACGGGACTGGCCTCCGGAAACCGCAAGGACCCGGGGCTGCCTAGGGAGGCGGGTGTAGTCTCCTTAGCTGCAAACCCAGAGGCCAGGAGTGTGCCTTGCCCAGCCCTGGAGAGAAAGGGCCGGCACCGTTGGCACTCGTCTTGGGCACCTGGCACGGACTTTCCCGAAAGCATTCTCAGTTTCCCCCTACTCCCCGTTGGACAGATAACACAGCTGGCAACTTTGGGTGGAAGAACCCAGGAGTCCTATAGCTCCGGGGCAGCAAATCCACCTTCTTGTAGAGCTGCGCGCTGAGCACCCTAGAGTGCAATCATCCAACATTTCCTGAAAGAGATCTAGCCAGTGATAGGGCTCCCCCAGCGAGAGCAGTCCAAGGAGCTGGCCTGCCACTGGTACCTCTGATCACAAAAGGCAGATGGCAACCCTGATAGGAAAGAGACCCAAACCAAGGTAGTTGTATTCATTTGGCATTAGATTGGAGGCTCTCATGCAGCTCCCCTCTGTAGAACACACCAAGCCAGATGCATCACTCATTTTTCTTCCCAATTTTTGCTCTACTTCTTTTACTTGATTTTCAAAATCCTTTTTGAGCTCTTCCATGGCCTGAGGCCAATTCATATTTTTCTTGGAGGCTTTGGATGGAGGAGCTTTAACTTTGTTGTCTTCTGTTTGCATGTTTTGGTCTTCCTTGTAACCAAGTAAGATTCTAGAGTCTGATTCTTTTTCCAATTTTTGCTCATTTGCCCAGCCATTTACTTGACTTTTGAGTTCTTTATCTAGGTAGATATCTGCTTCCAGTGGAGGTGGGGGATGTACTGTCAACTGCTTGCTTCCCCCACAATCTGTGGGCCTAGAGCTCCAGAAACAGTCTACATCTGAGCCCCTGCGGCTTCTGTAGCTGTCTGGGGTTCCTCCACCCCCTCCCCACTCTTCTACCCTGGACCTGGGGCCAGACCACTTCACTCTCCCACCCTGGTATCACAGGTTTTTCCCACTGACCTTCCAATTTGTCCTCAATATTTGGGGGTCATGAAGTCTGGAAATTGCCACAAGTGTGAGACATTCAGTCTCCTCAAGGTCTTTTCAGGTCCTGTCTATTCTGGCCTGGCCCACACTAGACTACATTCTGCTTCCAGCATGGTGGGACAAACACTTTCCGGCAACCTTTCAGGCTGTCTTGGGCCAGAGATTTACTTCACTCTGTCATTCTGTGGGTTCTGCAGCTTCAGGATTGTTTAGAGCCACTTTTTACAGGTATTTGGGCTTGACCAGAGGGCTCTAGAAAGTCCTTGCTGTTACTTCACCATCTTGGCTCCGCCCCTCAAGTCAGCAGCAAAAGGACAGAATTGAGAGAATTCAGAAAGTCGGTCTCCTGACCCTCCTTGTCCAGGGGTTGAAATCCAAATACTAACTTAATGTATTTAATACTCCAGAAGCATCCTGTCACCCGATCTTGAGGGGCAGAGACTTTGATAATTCTTTGTACCGATCCTCTTTCCCCCAGAAGTGCCCAACAGAGGACTGAATTCAATGAATATCTATCGGATAATTGGTAGAATTCATTAAGACCGTGTCTTGACAAGTACCAGAGGCATAATGAAGAGTCTGAATAGCCAATGGGCCTTCGAGCTGCTCTCTGAAAGAGCCAGGAACATTTGTGTTCATTTCTCCTCCTCTACCACCCCACTCACCATATAGGCTGTGTGACCCTGATGCCCAGGGCCTGGGCAAATCACTCAATCTCTCTGTGCTCTCAGCAATTCTTTAGGAATTCCCTACCTCAATGAAATCAGAGGTTCGGTCCCTATTCCTACTACATGCTATGCCCAGGGGTTACAAAGAAACCACAGTCCTTCCTTCCCTCAAAGATCTAACATGGCAGGAGACTTTGTACACTTACTAGCACAATGTCTGGCATATAAATACTTAAGTATTTATATAAGTGCTTAATAAATACTTGTTGACATATATACTATATGTGTATATACATACAAAAACATACTGTACACATATATGTATGTATTTCTATCTATTGACATCTCCAAGATTTCATTGACATTGGGATCTCCCAGTGAGGAAGCAACTTCCAGTTGATGCAGGTCTGTATCTTAAAGTCTTAGCATTTGCACCTTAAAGTCACTGAGAGGTGGTAACTTATTCAGCATCACATAATCAATATATGAACCCACATCTTTCTTGACTCTTAGACCATATGCAAAATAAACCATAAGGATGTTTACTGGTGGGAAGGGATTAGCAGTTGAGGCACCAACCTTTGCATCTCCTGGTCTTAGCACACAAAGTATATAGTAAGGGTTTAATAAATGTTTTATTTCTCTATCTACTGTATTTTGAAGAAAAATAGGAATTGTAGGAGGTGGAGGTGAGTGCAATCTTGGTGTGTGAAGTAGACTAGCATTGGAGGAAAAATAAGGCCAGTTTGGCTGGACCTTAGAATGTGTGGATAGATAAGTTGCAATAAGCTTAGAAAAGGAGATTGGAGTCAGGTCAGGAAAGGTTTTAAATGTCAAACAGGAATCTGTATTTTTAAAGTAAATGTTTATTGGTATCTTTTGTATTATACATGACCTACGTTTCCTAATGTATATTTCTCTCCTTTCCCTCCCAAGGAGTCATCTCTTCTATCAAGGAATAAAAAAGAGAAACACAACTCAGAAAAACTAAACAATCTATGGCAAAGAAAAAATCTGACCTTATCTGCCATTTGCCACACTCATAGTCCCCTACCTCTGTAAGGAAGGGAGGGAGGTGCCTACTTAAAGCTCTTCTTTGGGGCCAAGCTTAGTCATTATAATTTCACAGAATTCAGTTTCAATTATTTCATTGTCATTATTTTTCTTTCCATTTACAGTCCTTCCCATTTATGATTATTATATATACAATTTTCCTAATTACTTCAATTTGCATCAACTCATGGAAATCTCCCATACTTCTCTGTATTTATGATATCCAATGTTTCTTATAGAATAGTAATATTAATTACATTTTTCTACAACTTGTTTAGCCATTATCTGAATCAATGTACATCATTTTGTTTCCATTTCTTTGCTACTGAAAAGGTGTTACTTCAAATATTTTGATGTATGGGGGGGCTTTTAAAAAAAATGTAGTTGACCCCCTCAGGCTATATATGCCTAGCAGGGAAATCTCTGAATCAATGAATATAGACATTTTAATCACTTTGTTCACATAATTCCCAATCATTTTCCAGAAAGTTGAACCAGTTCATACCTAAAGTAGTCTGTATTTGATCTTAGGGAAATAAGGAGTCACCAAAATTTACTGAGTATGATGAGACCTATACTCTAGGAGGATCACTTTGTTATTGCCTGAGTATTGTAAAAAAAAAAAAAAAAAAAAAAAAAATTGGAAGCCAAGGAGTAGTATGGGGAGGTATAGAATGGGGAAAAGGGGGAGGAAAAGAGTTTGAGCACCCATGACCAGGACAAGAGATTAAAGGGCCTTTGGCTTGGAGCAGAGTGTCCAGTCCTGGGTCAAAGGTTTTCCAGGCTTGCGTGAGAAGCTCTTTGGCTAGGATTCCTCAGTAGGAGCTCAGATCAATGGAGAGAATCTGCTTGGAGGAGGGAATCAGGGAGTCACTGGGTGTGGAGGGACAGTGGGTAGAAGAGAAGTGGCAGGGAGCCTTGAGTGTGAACTGAAATGGAGGAAAGGATGAATCCATGCCACATTTAACTAATTGGCCTCTACTCACTATATCCCCAACTCCTCCATATTTTCAATAATCAATGAAGAAATTGACATTGGCATAATTAGTCCTTACAACATGGGGCTAAGAGAAGGTAGTCCCTTTTTATTAAAAATAGGATAAGATTTTATCAAATGCTTTGCTAAAATCTGGGGAAACTATATCCCTAGAATTCCTGTGATTTAGCAGTTCAGTAGTGACCCCGTGGAAAAGGAAGTAAGAGTAGCCTAGTATGTGCTGCTTTTGATGAAACCTTAAAGGTTCCCTTTGCTTCTCTTTCTGGATGCTTACTCACTATCACTGTGACAAATTTCTAGAATTTTGCCAGGAATTGAAGTCAAGCTGACAGTTTGTAGATTTCATTCTCTTCTTTTTAAAAGGTCGAGATAGCATTATCCTTCATTTGTGCAGTTACCATTTAGCTCTTCACAGTCTTTCAAAGATCATGGACAATGGTTCAGCAATCATCTCTACCAAATCTTTCAGTGGTCTTGAACATTATGCATTTATCCCAGATAACATAGACTTTGAAGCTGGGCTAAGTGACTTTTTACTATTTCTTTCTACTTCTCTTAGGTATCAGTTGTCTAGTAACAAATTTTGTTCTCTTCTTTTTAATCAAAGCAAAGAAAAACTGAACATTTCTACCTTATCTTTGTTGCTTCTTATCATTGACCCATTTACCTGGATCAATAGTCCTAACTTTTTTGGATTTTCTATCCCTCACCCATAAAGTGGTTTTTAAAAAAACCATTCTTGTCTTTTATTTTCTTCAACAATCTTAATTCATATTGAATTGAAATCCTGCTAATATTATTCTTTTTTAGATTAAATTTTATTCTTTTATTTATCAAGCATTTATTCTCCTTCCTTCCCTCACCCCCACCAAAGAAAAACAAAACCCTCATAATAAATATGCATATTGAAGCAAAACAACTCTGTATTGGCTATGTACAAAAATATGTCTCATTTTGTATATCAGTCCACCACCTTTTTGCCTGGAAATAGATAGCATTCTTCATTCTAACGAGTAATCATAATAAAAATGATGGCTAGCATTTGTATAGTGCTTTGTGGTTTGCAAAGCACTGGACAAATATCATCTCATTCACTCCTCAAAACAACCCTGGGAAGTAGGTGCTATTCCCACCCTCACTTTACAAATGAGAAAATTGAAGCTGAGACTGGTTAAGTAACTTGTCCAGGGTTACACAGCTAGTTACTGTCTGTGGCTATACTTGGACTGAGGTCTTCCTGACTCCAAGTCTGTCACTCTATCTGCTAGACCATCAAGTTTCCTGGAACTACTGTTATAGAACTTCATAATGTTTTTGTGTTTCTCCTCCATTACCTGTCCTTGCTTCCATCTTCTGAAAATGTCTTTTCAAAATCGAACATGTGGTCTGGGACGTCTTCATATGTCAACATCTGCCTTTTGGGACAACTCTCCCTTTTGCTCCTCATGAATATTTTTTTTCTCTTTGTGTCTTTAGAATTTCATTCTTGAGAGCTTCCCATCCTTCATTGGCTGACTTCCTCTAAGAATTGCAGTCTTTGGGATACTGCCTCACCTTCCACCAAACTCTCCAAAATGTGTTCACTCTAAATGTGCAGCTGAATATCAGACTATGCCTAGTTTTCCTGTCCTCTCTCGCAAATTCTAAAATGGAGCAGTTCCTTTCTTCCAGCATTGCCGTTATTACTGTCTCAACAACTGGTTATTATTTGTTGGTGAAAATCAGACCCATAATAGAAGTTTCTATCATTGGTTAAACAAGCTCAAGAAAGATGAAATTGTCATCTTCAAGTAAAAAAATTATTCGTTGTCCTGAGTGAGGGTTCCAGCAGATGTCTGGAGAAGTAAAGTTCTCCTAGATCTTGCACCTTGCTAGGCTTGTGGTTTCTTTTAGGTCTCTGTCTATTTCCACCTTTTATATAGATGTTCTGTGATTTGTTTAGATGACAAGATGGCTTCTATTTTTGCCTTCATTTAGATTCATCCAAATGTCTCCCACTATGCTTCTCCTCTTTAGTTCCTGGATTTCTTTACCTAACTGTGTGTTTTTAATAGTACTCTTCTATTCCCTCTTCAGGGGCAGTTAGGTGGCGCAGTAGATAGAATGCCTGTCCTGAAGTCAGGAGGATCTGAGTTCAAATCCAGCCTCAGATACTCACTAGCCATGTGACCATGGGCAAATCACTTAACCCTGTTTGCCTCAGTTTCCTCATCTGGAAAAGGAGTACAAACCACTCCAGTATCTTTGCCAAGAAAACCCCAAATGTGGTCAGGAAGAGTTGGATACAACTAAAAATGAAAAAAAGAAACAAACCCAAATTCCTTCCTTTTGTTCCTTTTGAATAAGGTATATCCTTCCAGAGAAATATTAAAGTTATGGATCTCTTTACATAAAGTCTCAATGATACCATTTGGATCAGATTTTCTTCCTTTTGGTAGAACCTGTAGTTTGCCTTGCTTGTTACTCATACTTTGAGCATTTGAAAAATAGATATTTGAGAACACAGGTATTATTACCGGCTATTTTCTTAGATCCTTGTCTCCTGTGACTATCTGGCTGTCTTTATCATTATTCTACTTCCTACTTTTGACCTACTCCCTATGGGATCTAGTGTATTTCTGTCCATAAGTGGTTTTCTCCTTTCCCTTTTCATTTCAGTTGAAATTCCTTTGGCTTGGGTTTTTATGGCACTAAGATAATGTATTGTTACCAGCACATCCTTGTAAGTGTAACATATCCTTGGCTAAGAGCCCATCATTCCTGTATTTTAAGCTATGGTCTAGAAATTTAAATCCCCTTTCAGATATGCTCTGCTTAAACCAACTGCTGATTTCCTGTCTTTCTATTCTTTTTTTTTTTGTTTTTGGTCAGGTGATGCTTCTTTTTTAAAGCATTTACAATATGGATCACAAAAGAATATTTTTTAAACATTAACCAACTGAGACACAAATAATATTTATGTTTGCTAACTTCACAAGCTCTTGACCTCACTGTCTCCACAGTATTACTAAGAATTAAAGGACCCTAACTTAGTGTTGTTGGTCTAAAGTCCTAAGCCTAATAGTTTAAATTTTAGACTTAACTTCAGATGTTCCCCTACCAATAATCTATAATTTAGTAGATCTGGTATTAAGCTTACAAACCTTTTGACTGTAGGAAATTGCCACCAAGAATAGGGACATTGCAGGGAAATAATATCTCCCCAACTTCATGTCAATTCCAGGCAGGAGTAGATTGTCAACTTGCATTCAGTCAGGCTTAAAGTCTGACAGGTGTCAGTGGGGAAATTGAGTCAAGAGAATCCTACTTCAGCCCAGGCTGAACAGTCGCTCTCCCACCCTTCCCATGAGATCACCTTTTGCAGTTCATACCAGCATCTTACAGGCTTACTGGCATCATGGATTGGAGCTTCAGACCACCTTTCTTGCTATCCATATCTGGAGTTAGACTCAGAGAAACAGTCACTTAATAGTCCCATAGCATCTAAAAATGGCAAGTTCCAATAACCAGGTTTCAAATGTGATTATAATTTCACTTTGGCTAAGGAACATCTTTTGAGGCAAGTCTTAAGTGGCTTACATGTCTTTCTATACATGTTCTATTTCCTGATTAAATAGCAATCATAAAATCAAATTTACCATTAAAACCTTAACTTTTCCATCAATGCCAAATTTTACCTGAGGTTACCTTCCTCTAGGAAATTTAGACTAAAATTCTTTTCCCCAAACTAAAGCTGTCATTGATTTATTCTCAGCAATTAATTCAGTCAATTGTTTTAATACTAATTGTTTTTACCTCACTTTGTAACATGTCCAATTTTTCTCCCTATCACTCCCCTACCCCGCTTCCTAATACCATGCATTCTGATTACTCCTTCCCTCAATGTACCCTCCCTTCTATCACACCCCACCCTTCCCTTATCCCCATCTTCTCTCTTTTCTTATAGGGCAAGATAAATTTCTATACCCTATTCCCTGTATTTCTTATTTTCCAATTATATGCCACAAAAATTCTCAATATTTGTTGCTAATACTTTGAATTCTAACTTCTCTCCCTCCCCAGCCCTACTGAGAAGGCAAGCAATTCAATACAGACTAAATATGTGTTGTTTTGCAAAAGACTTCCATAATAATCATGTTGAGTAATACTGATTATATTGCCCTCTGTCCTACTCTATCACCCCTTATTTTTTCCCCCTCAATTGACCCTGTCCCTTCTTGACAGTGTTTATTTCTAGTAACTCCCTTCTCCCATTTGCCCTCCCTTCTATCATTCCCCTCGCTCCACTTGTCACCTCTCCCCTGCTTTCCTGTGGTGTGAGATAGATTTTCATATCAAATTTAGTGAACATGTTATTCTCTCCTTCAGCCATATGTGGAGAGAGTACCTTCATTTTTCCCCTCTCCCCTTCTCCCTTTTCTCCTCCATTGAACAAGATTTTTCTTATCTCTTTTATGAGTTATAGCCTGCCCTGTTGCATTTCTCCCTTTCTCCTCCTGGTATTTTCTTCCCTGACCCCTTAATTTTTATTTTATTTTATTTTTTATGTGTGGATATCATCTCTTCTGATTCAATATACCCTGTACTCTCTGTCTATATATGTGTATGTGTGTGTGTGTATGTACAATCTCTCCATCTACCCAAATCCTGAGAAAAGATTCAAGAGTCATAAATATTTTCTTTCCATGTAAACAGTTCAGCTTTAGAAAGTCTTTTATGATTTTTCTTTCCTGTTTACCTTTTCATGCTTCTCTTGATTCTTTTTCTATTTTCTATACAGATCTGGTCTTTTCCTCAATATGAATGATTGAAAGTCCTCTATATCATTGCATGACCATTTATTCCTTTGAAGTATTATACTCAGATTTTCTGGGTAGGCGATTCTTGGTTTCAATCCCAGTTCCTTTGACCTCTGGAATATCCCATTCCAAGACCTTTGATCCCTTAATGTTGAAACTAGCTGCTTGCAGTATTTTCTCCTTGATCTGGGAACTCTAAAATTTGGCCACAATATTCTTAGGAGTTTCTCTGTTTGGATCTCTTTCAGGAGGTGATCAGTGGATTCTTTCAATATTTATTTTGCCCTCTGGTTCTAGAATATCAGGGCAGTTTTCCTTAATAATTTCATGGAAGATAATGTCTAGGCTCTTTTTTTGATCATGGCTTTCAAGTAGTCCCATAATTTTTAGGTTGTTTCTCCTGGATCTATTTTCCAGGTCAGCTGTTTTTCTAATGAGATATTTCACATTATCTTCTATTTTTTTCAAACTTTTGGTTTTGTTTACTAACTGTTTGGTTTATCTCATAGTCATTCATTTCCCTGAACTCAGTTCTCTCATTCAACAAATTATTTTGTTTAGTAAGCTTTTGAACCTTCTCCTCCATTTGGCTAATTCTGCTTTTTAAAGCCTCCTTCTCCTCATTGACTCTTTGGAACTCTTTTTCCAATTGAGTTAGCCTCTTTTTAAAGGTGTTATTTTCCTCTGCATTTCCTTTAGTAAGCTGCTAATTCATTTTTCAAGCTCTTCTATTGCCCGAGTTTAATTTAAGTTCCCTTTGGAGGCCCTGGAGGTAGGGGCCTTGACTTCCTCTGACAGTATGCCTTGTTCTTCCTCATCTGAAAGGATGGTGGGGAGACACTTGTTCCCCAAGAAAGTAACCTTCTATGGTCTTATTTTTTTTCCCCTTTTGGGGGCATTTTCTCATCCAGTTACTTGACTTCTGAGTTTCCTCTCTACAACCACCTTGCCTCCAGTTCCAAAAAGCCAGCACTGCGGGGCTAAGATTCAGATGAACTGCTCCTATCCCTCAGGGGCTTTAGGCAGGGGGCAGTGCCACTACTCAGTGTGATTAAGATCAGCTGCTCAAGTGAGGGCAGGGCTGCTACACAGGGTTCAGTTCCCTCAGGAGCTTTATGATGAGACCATCAACAATGGATGCATGCTACTGTCTGCTTTGGGAGCCCGCTTCCACTGCTGCTTCCACTGCTGCCACCTGAGGAGGCCTGAGTTATGGGGACACCCTGCTCCCTTCTCAGCCAGCCAAAAAAACCCTCTCACTCACCTTTAGCTCCTGTGGGTTGAGGGATCTTCACTGCCACTGGAGAGTCTGTCCTGAAACCTGCTGGGTTCTGCTCCTCTTGGTGCCACATGGCCAAGGCTAAGCTAGACTGTGCTCTACCTCTGGTGTGACAGACTTTCCTGTTGGTCTTTCAGGTCACTCTGGGCTAGAAATCTCCTCCACTCCATTGTTCTGTGGCTTCTGCTGCCCCAGAATTTGTTGAGTGTTCTTCTTTACAGGTATTTTATGGGATATGGGGTAAGAGCTAGTGTATGTGTGTCTTCCTACTCTGCCATCTTTACTCCGTCCCCCTGTCTTTCTATTCTGAAGCCCTCACTTTTCATCATCAATATCAGAGTCGAAAATACCAGCTGTGTCTCTGAAGTCTTCAGTTAATTGTCCAGGATTTTTTAATTATTAGCAATGAGTTCTGGATTCCTTCTGGCAATATCATCTGTGTCCATACAAATCACTAGACATGGGTAATAGTCATCTGATGTGACAAGAGCTAGGAAATTTTCTGTTTCATCTTGGATCCAGGCTCTTGGAAGACAAGACATCTCTATCATTATCAGGTTGACAAATAGCTGCCCCAATATCTCTCAGAGGGAAATCACAAACCACAGCTTTTTGCTGCTTCTGACCTAACACAAAATCTCACTGACCTCCACTGTTGGATCCACATCATCCTTCTTTGGCAAACAAATGACCACATCTTCCTCAGGAGCTGTTCAGGGAGGACTCATACCTCTCCATGAGCCCTTTTCAGGGTTACTCATCTACTTTTGGTGTCAATCTTTCACACAACTCTCACCTGTGGCTCCAAGAAGCTGTGGAATGAGCAGTGGTTCCACTCTGGTAAAACCATCTCAGTTACCCTTAAACCAGGTTAAGGGTAACTGACTGGCCACAAACCTGTGGATGAGTTCAGGGGATGTCTACCCAAAACATATGAAGATTTCCCTCTAACAAATAGGTGGATGATAATAATTTGTTCAATGGCCATGAAGGTAGCTAAAGCAGGCACTGTGGAGTATTTACAACTTGGTCAAACATCAAAGATGCCAAGATCATCTACTGCATCTTGGGATATCACCAGTTTTCTTGACTTTTTGTCTTGTCATCGTAGTTCAATGACTCTGGAAGAATGAACAACAACCAATCTTTTCAGGAAAAGACTTCCATCTGTTACTTAGTTCTAAGAGTTTAATCTTTCATCTCTGTATCAACCCCTTCCCCCTTCCCCATTCACCCTCTCAATTTCTATTTGAATTGAGCAGGAGGAGATTGGAGAGTACTCGCTTCAGGGTTCTAGGAGGACAATCATGAAGATCTGGCATTTCTGGTATTGTCAGTCATGAACCACCATCAGTGTGATTTCCATTGGTTATCAACCAGAAGCCTCAACCAAAGTATTTGGCTTTTTTAATTGAATTTTATTTTCAGCTCCAAATTCTCTCTTTCTTCCCTAACCCTCTCTACTGAAAAAGCCAGAAAAACCAAATCCTGTTGCAAGCATATATAGTCAAGCAAAACAAATTCCCACATTAGTGATGTTGAAAAAAATGTGTCTCAATCAATACTCTGAGTCCATTCTCACCTTTTCAGTTTGAGGTGGGCTGCATGTTAATTTCTTAAGTCTTTCTAAGTTATTTACCTTTACAATTTAACTAACTTTTAGAAAAAAATATTTACTAAGGCAGTCTCATAAGACTCTTTCCCTCTCCACACTAAGGGACACACTCTCCATCAACTTTCTGCATGATGAGATAGGGAATGAATATGGAAGAGGAGCACTTGACAAGTCCTGACCCTTAGGATTTCTCTCCCTTTGTCCATTCCTCATGAAAGTCCTCTTAGGTGTAGCTCTCTGCTGAATTCTGAGGATTGGTCCATTTTTAGGATCCACAGTCAGAATCTTCTCCATGATGGGGATGCTGGTAAATCACAGTCCTTGAAGCTAACTTCTCCCTTGGATGTTTATCCTATATGCTTCTATATCTATGTTTATCCATGTTTTTTCTCAGTAGGTCTCTCTCTCTATTCTAGGTGGAATGTATTATTTCCTATTAGTCCTTTCTATCTAATGTCATAGTCAATGGAAGGTGGAGGAGGAGAGAGAAGAAGAAATTCTTCCCTCTTCCCAAGAGCAGTTCCCTTTCAGGGGCTTAGCTTGACTTGGAATCTTTAACTCAAGAAATGAAAATGTATATCCCTGTAATGGACCCCTCTGAATTAGACTCATCAAAATAGCGCTGATTGCTCCTTTATACTTTGTAAGTTTAGTGGGTGTAACTGACCCTCTCAAACAATCACATTGCTTTTTTAAAATCTAAAAATATTCACATCTTGTAAAGAGATCACATGGTATAAATTATATATATATATATATGTAAGCTATAAAATAATATATAATATAATATAAAACGTGTACATAAGCATCTCATCAAATTCATTTGTGGTTAATTGGGGTAAGGGAAGAACCCCAACTTTGCATTTCTGTGACTTTCTTCCATACTCTAACTTCATGAAATTAGTCAGACTTTCCCTGAGCCTTTTTCTACTTTGTTTTCACACTGAAGCCCGCCTACTTTTAAAAAGTGCAATAGGAGTTTTGGTCAATAAACATATGCAAAACCCTCTGCCTGCTGCTCTGTGGAAGAGCCTGCTTGGGCTTCTTCTGGAAAAATGTAATGACGTGGAATGTAATAGAATTCCTCAGTCGGAGTATGTTTACTGTTTCTGTTCCCCTTAACTTGTGAAAGGTGGGCTTTTTGATTGCCTGCTGAACTAGAACTGAGAGACAGACAAAAGACTCAAATGAAAGTAACACACTTTCTTTGTTGACTGACATTGAGGGAAGATGTTGTAAGCCTTTGAATGGGGAGCGGGGCTTTGGCCATTTTAAAGTATTTTGAATAGGATTTCTCTTTCTATTGGTCCCCCTCCCCCTAGTTTTCTTTATTGTAATATAGAAATGGTGATGATTTTTGAGAATTTACCTTATAAAACTACTATCTCAATTAGTTTGCTGATTCTCTGGAGTGTTTTAAGTAAACTATTTTGCAATTTACAGAAAGAAAGAAAGAAGGAAAAGGAAAAAAACCACCTCTCTGTGACTGTTTATACCTTCAATTTCTTTCTCTTGATTATTGCTATTGTTAGCATTTCTAGAACTATGATAAATTTTACTAGGGAAAAATGATGCTGGGGAGAGGAAGCTTTTTTTTTCTTTAAGTTTCAAGAATTCCTCTATTGCAAATAATGTCAGCTTTTGGTTTAAGATGCTTACCTTTTATAATATTAAAATGGCCTTCCTATGATCATCTTTTTCAGGGCTTTTAGGAAAAATGATTGAAATGTTTTATTAGTGACTTTTTCTGCATCTTACTTACATGAAAATAGAATTGTGGTTGCTTTTGTTTCTAATATGATTGTGTTGATTATTTTCCTAATGTTGAATTATCTTTGCATCCCTGGTATAGATCTAACTGTCTCATATATTGCTATGGTAATTTTGCTAGAATTTTATTTAAAACTTTTTTATGAGTATTTAATAGAAAAATTAATCTATTGTCCTCTTTCTCTATTTTATCCTCCGTTGCTTAAATATTAAAATATTTGTCTCAAAAAGTAAAATAAAGTTCTTTCTCAATTATTGAGAATAATTTGTGAAGGTTAGGTATTAATTTTTTTAAAGTTTGATACAGTTAACCTATAAATAACAATGGTGATGATGATTATGGTGATGGCACATTTATTTGGTGCTTTAAAGTTTATAAAGCATTTTATAAACTTTAACTCATTTTGTCTTTACAACAACCCTGGGAGGGAGATGCTATTACTATCCCCATTTTATAGGTGAGAAAACTGAAACAGGCAGAGGTTAAGTGATTTGACCAAGGTTATACAATTAGCCTGAGTTAGTCAGTTATCCTGACTAAATCCTGAGACTGGATTTGAAATTTCTTACTCTAAGATCAACATTCTATTCACTGTGACATCTAGCTATCTGATTGGTTTTCTCTTCTGTTGTGAATTCTTTTTGTTAATTGTTTGAAATTTGATTTTCTTCTCTTAAGTTTAAAATTTATAAAATTTGTTACTGTTTCTAGGAACCAGTTTTTAGTTTTTTATCATTTCTATAGTCTTTTTTGTTTCCTGTTTTATCTATTTATTTTCTATATTTGATAATTGTTCTTATTCTGCTTAGGTTTATTAATTTGCTGATTTTTAACTTTTAAAATTAGGTATTCAGTTAATACATTCCCCCTTTTTTATTTTACTAATGTATGTTTTCACATACATACTTTTCTTTCTGAGTACTACTTTAGCTGAATTGCCAAAATTTTGGTATTCTGTCTCAATCTTACTGTTTTCTTTCATAAGGTTGTTAAGTGTTTCTGTTTTTTCTTTGACATAATGACTTATGATAACATTATTAAGTTGCCACTTAGGCCTATAGCTTTTGATTGTGTTCCCTGTTTTGTATGTAAGAATGTATTTAATGTTCTTTACTTTTTACATTAATTTACAATTTCCATGATTCCCTAGCATCTGGTCTATTTTTGTAAAGGGACTATATGATGTTTAGAAATGTGCATTTTTTAAACATTCCCATATCTTTTTGCCCCAAATACAACTTTAAAAAGCCCCCAAACTCTCTTTCAGTTGTCATTAGTTCTGTTAGCCTCAGTTTATTCCAAGCTTTAGCACTCCTGAAATTGCTCTGAAGGATGGAGCCATGATTTTGTATTCATCTTCTGTAATCTAGCTTTGCTTCTATCTTATGTATATGTCTTAAACACACACACAATTTTCATGAGAAATTTCTTAGAAGCTATTCCATCCCTACCATCCCACTGCCACCATTTTGGGATTGAGAGATTCCTAAGATTAAGTTGTGGGGAGAAGAGGACTCAACATGGATACTTTGGCTTCTTCTCCTTCAGGGATTTAAATGTCCACTCTCTATATTTAGACCAGGTCCCAGAGTGTAACTCAGGGGTTTGTTTCATTTGCAATAAAGTGTCAATCTAAGTACGTGAACTTCCATATCAAGATGGGGTTAACTTAGTAATATCCAGGACAAGGGGAATTTACACTTCATCAAAGAACTATCACAAGGAAATTTCATGCTTTATTATGCATCAATACCAGGACAAAGTAGTCATTGGTGGGCAACAAGGATTTTCAAATTGAATAGAAAATTTCATATGTTGACCCAGGGCAATGATTGAGCATACATTCTTCACAAGTATTTTCCTGTCTCATGTCCACCACCCTTGATCTTGGTTTTCAGTACTTCTGACCCAGAGAGGCAATGGGATCCCAAGAACAGAACTGGAATTAGGGGAGAAAAAGAGTAGAGCTGGATATATAGATATGGGAGTTATCTGAAGAGAGATCAATATTGAACCCATCAAGGTTGACATCACCCTGAAACAAACTCACCTGATCCACATCCAGCTTAAAGTGCCTCCTCCATCCTCCAGATGTTATTTCGTATTTATTTAACTTACTTCTATTTGATGTATAAAATGACATATATGTGTGTATATATATATGTGTGTGTGTGTGTATACATACATGTTTTTCCCCCATAGACAGTAATCTACTTGAAAGTAGGAACTGTTACATTTTTTTGGTCTCTTTTAGCACAATTCAGTTGTCAAATAGTAGATGTTTAGTAAATTCCAACTAATTTATAGTAATTTGGTACTTGGTAATCTAATCAGTAAAGTCCTAAATCAGCAAATTTATTTTGGTAGTTTTATTATTTTTTATTTTATTAACCCAGCCTAACCATGAACAATACATATTTCTTCAGTTATTTATCTTTTTTATTTCTGTAAAAGGTATTTTGTGGTTATATATGTATGTATGCACAAACATGTATTTCAGTTAGGAGAGACAGCATCTCAAGGTGGATAGAATGCCTGGGAGTCTAGATAACCTCTAAATCCTACTTCTGATATATACTGGTTTAACCTCTTAAGTCATTTAACTTTTTAGTTTAGGCAGCTCTCAAGATATAGAAGAGCTGGAGATCAAAACTGGTAGAGAGAATTTTCTGACTTTGTAAATCTTGACTGATGAAATTAAAAGTGATTTTATATACAGACTATGTGGTACAGTGGGAAAACTGCTGGATCTGGAGCCAGAGGACCCGAGTATCTAAAAACTAGTTCTTGCAGTTCAGATTGATGTAGAACAAGTCACCTAACCCTTATGGGTCTCAGTTTTCCCATTTGTATAATAAGAGAGCTAAATCTGTGACATTATACATATTATACACACCCTGAGTATGTCCTGATAGCCCACCTCTCAGATATTTTCCATATTTTGTAGTTATTTTACATGGAATTTTAGGAATTTCCTGACTTTATATCTTTTAAAAAATCTAAGTTCATAAGTTCCTTGTAGGGCAACATCAGTCTATTTAGACCACTCCTCATTTTCCTCTTCATGGGTGTTGTTTGTGCATGTGTCATTTAAATTTCATTCCTGAGCACTTCCCATTCTTCTTCAAACAACTTTCCCCCAGAGATTTTGGAGTCTGCTTAATCTTTCTATGAATGTGAGATCATGGGAACTGTTGTGGAATAAAGACCACCCTCTGGAGTTGGTAGGTGAAATGACTCAAAGTTTTTATTAGACAACTGACTGATTTGCGGACAGTATCATTGAAAGATTGTCCAATGGATGGCGTCAGAGAATTTTATTTTCAAACAGCAGTTAAAAAGGGGAAAGGCGAACATTATGGTATCTGAGAGTCATACTTCCTCACTACAGAAAATTAACCTGGCAAACTGAGGGGAGTGCTTCACAGAAAATGCTGTAAGTTTCAGCCCATGCTCTCAAAGGGCCAATGTGTTGTAAGGAGAGTGTGCCACCCAGGTGTTGGTAGGGTGGTATTTGTACTTCTGTTCTTTTTGTATCTTCTCAGCAAATGTCCTTTTAGAAAAACTAATTAATGTTAATTTGTTAAATGAAAGAGAGCCACTAATAACTATTGATTGATATTGAGAACATACTGGAATGAAGACTTGAGCTGATGGCATTAGAGAAAGACAACCCTCAACCCCTTAAGGGTACTCTTAGGAACTTGCATAGGAAATGGAGCTTTGCTCTGAGATATTTGAAGACCTCCCAAGTCCTTATTGGCTACAATAGGAAAGGAGAACATTGGAACAGAGTGGATAAGCAAGACCTAGAAGTCTAATAGCCCAGCCCAAGAACACAAACAAACTGGGGAAAGGACTCCATATTGCACAAGAATTTCTGGGAAAACTGAAAAGTAGCTGGAGGACAAAGAAGGATTGATATCACTATCTTACACCATGTATCACAACAAGCTTCATGTGGATACATGATCCAAATATACAAACTTACATCATTAAAAAGTGATCAGAGGACGATGAGAGGGGGTGCCTTTTATAGCTATGGCTGGAGGTGAATTAATGGCAATAACCAAGCAAAGAAGAGATGTGATTATAAGACATAAAAGACAATTTTGATTCAATTAACTGAAAGACTTTTTGTCAAAATAAAAATGATTTAACTAGAATATGAAGAGAGTGTTCATTGGGAAGAATTTTCATATTAAAAATCACTGATAAAAATCTGATATCTAAGATAAATTAATATCATTAGTGGATAAGACCAAAAATTATTCTCCAGTAGGTAAGTAGTCAAGAATGTGAAAAATATTCTCCAAAGAAGAAATGCAACCTATCAACAATCATCTGAAAGAATATTCCAAATTACTCACAATTCAGACTCAGACAACTGTGAAGTTTTTATGTCCTATCCATCAAATTAGCAAAGGTGATCAATAAAAAATAAGTAACAGTCAAAATAGTCCCTTATGGAAAACATTATGAAATTATGCAAATTCACTAAACTGTTCATGTCCTTTGACCCAGCCATCCCACTACTGGGCCTACATAGGACCCTAGGAGGCAAAAAGAAATGGAGCAGAGAACTAGAATCAAAGAGCATGCCCATTGATTGGGGAATAGCTAAACACACTGTGATATCTGAATGTAAAATGCATTATTGTGCTGTAAGAAACTGAAGATGAGGAATTCAGAGGAAAATGGGAAGATTTATGTAAACTACTGCAGAGTAAAGAGACTAGAATCAAGAGAGAACTATGAGCCATGAGTACAATAACATAAATATATACAATACTAAAGTATTCATGGTTAAGATTAGTGTAAAGACCAATCTTAGTCCCAGAAAAAAGAAGAGTAAACTACCTGTCTCCTTTTGGTGGAGAGGCGGGGGATTATGAGTATGGGCTGTTGCATGTACTGACATATAGTGACTTTGCCTTTTGGGTTTTACTCAAATATTTCTTTGTTTCAAGGGAGTATTCAATGGGTGGTGACTGGGAGGGGATATTGGGAAATGATGCTAATGAAAAATAACTTAAACCTAAGTTTATTGGGAATCAATCAATCCTCTACTGGATCCCCTTTTGTCAGAACTCTCCACTATGACCTGCCTGCCTCAAGTAACCCTCAAGGCATTGCTCAGAATCTCATTAAGCTCCATAGGCCCTACACCACACCAAGGAAGGGTAAAGGCCTAATAGAATGAAAATAACAATAACAGTAGAAATAAGCATAGTTAACATGTATATAACATTTTCAGGATTACAAAGCACTTTATAAACATCTCATTTGATGCTCATGTACCAGATCTCTTTTTTACACCAAAACCACCCTGTGAGGTAGGTATTACATGTATTATTTCACCCATTTTACAAATGAGAAAACAGAGACTTTATTTACAGGGGTGGGGAACAGTAATGGCAATGTAAGTAGGAAAATCTTTCCCATTCATTAATAAACCCATGTGATCTGCTTAGAACACATAGAAGCCTAAGTCACATATGGTAGGAGGAGCTTGTTGAACAGGAGGAACAGAAAAGGTGGAACAGAGCTGAGAGGAAGTTGGTCAGTCTAGTCAAAGCTGGGAAGGACACAGGCAGGCAGGCACAGCTTAGGGTAGTGAGTATTTGCTTGTGGGAAGGTTCCAGCAGGGGGCATAGAGGCTTGGGAACGACTTTGCCCACTGTGGTGATAACCTGTATTGACTTCTTGGTTGCTGTGACAGATTTGGCTTTCTGGAGTTTTAATAAATGTTTTTCTTCTGCCTTCTGTATGGAGAGTCTGTTATACTTTGAGATTGAGAGCTACCCTGGCATATTCAGAGTTACCACCAGTGCTATGAATATTGCCGTGGAGACACAGGAACCTGCATTCCCTGGCCTCATGTGGCCTTCCAGGTCTTCTGGTGTGGTCTTTTGACTGAATCCAAGTTTACAGAACAAATCATTTTATTAAGGGGATTTATTCTGCAAAGTTTGGATTCAGTCAAAGGGCTATACTTGAGGACCTACAGGGTCACATGTGACCTGAGGTCACAGGTTCCCCACCCCTGATTCAACTGGTAAACTGACTTGTCTGTGTTACAATGGGAAACCAGGTCTCTCTTGATTACAAGGTCAGTTCTCTTTGAAACACACCAAACTGACAAGGAAAAACCTCAGTATTTCTGAATGAGAAGAGTCTATTTATATGTATATCAGGAGATAGTAAGGCAGGTTCTTTCCTTCAGTTATTCTGGGCTAGGAGAGAGAATAAAGGGGATACCAATTTTATAAGGTAGAAGACACCACCACAGGGAAATCATTTAGGGAAATTAATTACCATGCATGCTAATAAGGATGTGTGGTGGTTTGTCCTTCCTTCTTGAAGAGGACCATGGCATCAGGAAGATGATGTCATAAGTTGCAAATTAATTGGATTTGAGTGAGGCAGGGCTGTGCAATGTCACCAGTCTCACCTTCTCCTCCAGAGCCATCTGGATCCAGTGGGCACATATAGATCAGGATGACTGGAGATAGCCCAGGATTCCATGGGACACTATCGCCAAGGACACTAACATACATAGGAGGGCCTGCTATACAGGTTCTTAGATTTACTTTTCTAAAAGGAAAGCAACTTTTGAGGGGGCAACAATCACTTTAATCAAATACATATATCATTCACTTAATTCAAGGGAAAAAGTCAGCACCCTGAACTTTAGAGAAAATACAAACAGAGAAATAAAGAGCAAAAGACAGGGCTTCTAACTGTCTGACCATAATCAATACATACATCACAAATCAACAGACAGATCCAACTGTCTGATCATTACATACATATATAGTTACCAGAGAGAGAAGCACCAACATCTGGGTTTTCAAAGTCAGGGGGCTCCTTAGTGACTGCCCAGAGTCTAGTCTGGCCAAACAGTTTCAATGAGTGAGCCCCAAAGTAAAACCTCACCTCAGAGTATTTATACACTTTTCAGAGCTGGAGGACAGGACCCTCTGACCCAGTGCCTCAATAGAAATTAATAAATGATGTTGAGACCTATTAATGGATTGGAAAGATGTTTAACTCTTCCCCCCCCACCCCCAACCACTGACCTTACATTAACATTACAGAGAAAAGAAACTCTTCTGTGGGAAGGAGGGATAGGAAGATCATTCTTAGGGTTGATGGGGTTAGGCTGACCTCAGAAATGAGGGAAAGTAATGATCAAAGGATTACATATTAGGTAACAGGCAAAGACAAGTGACTGACCTCAAAGAGTCCACAGTCTATTGGAGGAGACCATCTGCAAGCAACTATGGGCATATATACTTTATTAGAAATATCCAGGGAAGGTACAGGGAAAATACTCTTAGTGGGGGCAGAGGGGAGACCAGGAAGGGGCTCTGGCAGGAGCTAAATCTTAAAGGAATCCAGGAAAGTTAGGGAGTAGAGGTGACAAAGGAGAGCAGCCTAGGCAAGGAAGCATAGCCAGTGAAAAGATGAGAGAGTTCTGAGACGGAGTGTCACGTGTGAGGAACCCAAGTGGGCTGCTGTGGCTGGATCACAGAGTAGGTGGAAGGAGTAAAGTGTAAGAAGACTGGAAAGATAGGAAGTGGCCAAGTAATAGAGAGCTTTAAAAATTAAACAGAGGATTTTATATTTGAATCTAAAAGGCAATGGAGAGTCAATGGAATTTATTGACAGAGGGTCAAACGTGGTCAATCCTATGCTATAGAAAAATCATTTTAGCAGCTGTGGGACAGTTGGCATGGGGAGATACTTGAGGCTGGGAGAACAACTTCAGGTTATTACAATAGTCCAAGTGTGAGATAATGAGGGCCTGTCCCAGGGTGCTGGTTGTGTGAATGGACAGATGTATGAGGAAATGTGAGGATAGAAACAGCAAGAAAGGGAAGTTTGGAAGAGGGAGGGCTGTGGAGGAAAGATAGCAAGTTTCCTTTTGGACACACTTAGTTTTGGATTTCTGTGGGATATTCAGCTTGAGAAGTCTCAGATGCCATTGATGGTTAGGGAAGAACAACTGGATTTCAGAATCATCTGCATAGACGTGATCATTGAATGCATGGAAGCTGATAAGATCACTGAGCAAAATAGGACACAATATCAAGGTGGGGAATGTAAATCAAGACTGCCAGTGGCTGCAGAGAAGTGAAGAATGAGAAGGATTTGAAAAAGGACAGTAGAGTTGGCAATTAAGAGATCCTTGGGAACCTTGGGAACTTTCATTTGAATGATGAAGTCCGAAACCAGCCTACTACTCTTTAGAAGAGAGTGAGAAAAGAGGTAATGTAGGCACCAATGATAGATAACTTTCTCAAGGAATTTTGTCACAAAGGCAAGGAGAGATACAGGATGATAGCTAGTGGGAAGACTTGGATCAACTGAAGGTTTTGTATTTGTTTTCAAGGAGGGGGAAACACAGGCACATTTAGAGGAAGTAGAGAAGCAGCCAGTAGACAGGTAGGAGATTAACAAGAGAATGAGCATGGCAGAGATACCAATCTTCTGGAGAATTCAGGATGGAATAGAATCACTTGTGCATGTAGAGGGCTTTCCCTTGGCTAAGGAGAAGGACCACCTCTCTGAGTGAGAGAGGGGTGAGGGAGGAGTGGGAGAAGGCATCTAAGTGCTGGGGAATGGCCTGACTTTTCCCCATGAATTATGAAGCAAGGTTCCCAGACGAGAGGGGAGGGGTGGACACCAGAAATTCTTGTTCTCTTGTCAGACAGCTCTAGTTGTTAGAAAGAAGTTTATTTCCATATAACTTCCATTATTTTACTCCAAGTTCTGCTCTTTAAGGCCATGCAAAGCAAGTCTTCTTCTGTGTAAGAGGCCTTCCAGAATTTAAAGTCAACTCTGATGTCCCCCTTGTCTTTTCTTTCTCAAGCCAGTCTTTATGTAGCATGGTGCTGAGGCCCTCATCATCCCAATCACCCTTTACTGGCTTTGCTTCAATTTGTCAATGTCCTTCTTCAGGACAGAGTTCAGCCAGTGAGGGTTGCGGAGTCTCCTTGAGGTTAGATGTTGCCTGTTCTATGTGCAGGTAATGCTCTCCCAGCCCAACCGAAAAAGAGAAGCTAATGATGCCTCAAGAAACCAGAAGGCAGAAGAAGGCAGGGCTAGAAGACCATAGGACTGAGAGTTGGATCAAGGCTTCAGATCCTCTGCTGAAAACTTTGGACATGGCTAATGTGGAGATTTGCTTTGCCTGACTGCATATTTCTTACAAAGGGTTTGTTTTACTCTTCCTTTTTTTTTCAAGGAGGGAAGATGAAAAAGAGAGAAACTAAATACTTGTTATTTAAGAAAATAAAGTACAAGTTTAAAAAAAAAATTTTCTGCTAGGAAGCAACAACAGTGTAATGGATAAGATCCTAGCCTCAAAATCTAGAAGATGTAGATTCAAATCCCACTTGAAACTTAATAGCGTGGGATCGTGGGCAAGACAGCAAGCTTTGGTTTTCTCATCTGTAAAATGGAAGGATCCAGCTTCATGACTTGTATTGTCCCTTCTAGTTTCAAAGAGCTAAAAGGTAGAGTTATCCTCTTTGGATAAGACTTCCTTGATCCCCTTGCCCCAACTTTTAATCTTCCAGTTAAAGAAACTAAGGTTGGGAGGAGCTTAATTTCCCAAGATGACAGGGCTGGAATTGGAATTTAGATCTTCTGAGTCTAAAGCCATAATTTTTGCTTTTACTCTGCCATATTAATGATTCCTCTAGGCTGTCCATTCCTCTCTTTCATTGAAAGTAGGGGTCTGATAAATAGGTCAGGGTAGAGGTAGAGGGGAAAGAGTTTGGGACTGGCCCTCCCTAGGCCTGGCCATCACCAACCTTTGGTTTGCTAACGTTGGGGAGTAAGGAGATTTCCTTTGAAAAAAACAAGAATGTCAGCACTTGAAGAGAACTTAGTGATATCTAGGAAGGAAGAAAGATCAAGAATATCAAAGGAATTAGTGGGGAAAATATGTGAAGAAAAGTGGCCTAGGAGGGCCAAGCTCAAACTGTATTGCAAAGCAGTAATCATCAAAACAGTCTTGGACTGGATAAGAAATAGCGTGGTGGACCAGTGGAATACATTAGGTATACAATACACAGTAGAAAATAACCATGGCAATCTAATGTTTGATAAATGCAGAGATCCAAGATTTGGGGACAAGAACTTACTATCTGGCAAAAAAAAAAATTCTGGGTAAACTGGAAAGTAGTTTGGTAGAAACTAGTATGAGTGAACATCGCATCATCTATATCAAGATAAGGTCTAAACAGGTACATGATTTAGACAGAGAAGGAGATATCATAAACAAATTAGGGGAGCGTGGAATATCTCACCTATCAGATCTATGAATAAGGCAAGAATTGATGACAAAACAAGACAGAGCATTATGGGAATTAAAAGGACAGCTTTGATTACATTAAATCGAAAGGGGTTTTGCACAAACAAATCCAATGCAGCCAAGATTAGAAAGAAAGCAGAAAACTGGCAAAACATTTTTATAGCAAGTTTCTCTGATAAAAGCCTCATTTCTCAAATATATAAAGCACTGAGTCAAATCTATAAGGATATGAGTCATTCTGCAATTGATAAATGGTCAAAAGTAATGAACAAATAGGTGACTTTCAGAAGAAGAAATCGAAGCTATTTAGAGTTTTATGAGAAATGCTCTGAACCACTATTGTTTAGAGAAATGCAAATTAACACAACTTTGAGATACCACCTCAAACCCTATTATATTGGCTAATATGACAGAAAAGGGAAATGACATGTTGGAGGGATGTGGAAAACTTGGCACATTAATGCACTGTGGATGGACTTGTGGTATATGATTGTGATGGAATACTACTGTGCTATAAGAGATGACAGGCAGGATGCTTTCAGAAAACCCTGGAAAGATATGCAAAGTGATGTAAAGTGAAGTGAGCACTGATCCAAGATAATTCTGAAGCACTTATGATGAAAAATACTATTCACCTCCAGAAAAAGAACTAATGGAGTCTGAATCTATTGAAATCTACTTTATTTTGAACTTAGTTTCTATTTGGTTTTTTTTTTTGTTTGTATTTTCTTTACCAACATGGCTAACATGGAAATATGTTCTGCATGACAGCACATATATAATCTGTATCAATATGCTTGCCTTCTCTAGGAGGGGAGAGGGAAGGAGATAACAAAGAGAATTTGGAACTCGAAATTTTTTAAAATGAATGTTAAAAATTGTTTTACATGTTATTGTAAGAAAAAGTGAAACATAAACATTTTAAAAATAAAAATGTTATTCTGAGAAGGGATCCAGAGGCTTCAACACACTGCCAAAGGGAGTCGTCACACATGAATAAATGTTAAAAGCCTTTGTAAGTCCCTAGAACAGAGGGACTGTGCTACTCACATTTCTATTTTCCTCAGAACCCAGTAGAGTGAGTCCTACACAGCAGGAGCTTAATAAATGACCAGGTTGTTATTCCATGTCCTTTTCCAAGGCAACCATACTAGCCTCTAGCTCAATGCTTCTGGAGTTTACTCCAACTTGTACCCAAAGAGGAAAAGGGATTCCTTTCCCCTCAAATCTAACATCCCTCTCTATCCCTGGACCTTGTCCAAATACCTGTCCTACAGCTCTGTTTTCAGGGAGGAGTCAAGGGCTCACATGCAAGATCCTTCCCATTTGGCTGGGATCATTTTCTGATCACCTGATGGGCTTTTCAGGGTCAGTTAGAGAGGAGGTCCACGTTCACTTGTTGGACTGAGGAGACTCCAAAGCAGCTGGTTCTCACCTCAGGCATCTATAACCCCCCAGCATACACAGGTAACTTACTTCAATACTTCCTCAAGCCTAGGGGACTCTTCACTTCTAAGACCCTCATCACAAGGGACACTGGGTTCTAGTAGTTAGAAAAGGACTCTATTTGTATATGTGTGTGTGTGTGTGTGTGTGTGCGCGTGTGTGTGTGCGTGTGTGTGTGAATACTAGGAGTACTGAGACCTGGGTTTTACTTCTCTCTGTGTCTCTAATTCACTGTGGTAACTGAAAAAATTGATGAGCCTGTCTGGGTCTCCGTTTCCTCCTTCAGACAATAAGTGAATTGGACTAGATCAGGGGCTCTTAACTTGGGAATTCGTGTACCTATGTATACAGGTCAGAGAGCTATGAATTTGGATGGCAAAAAAAAAAAAATTACTTCTTTATTTTAACCAACTTTGAACAGAAATTTAGCATTTCCTTCAAATACTTAAAACCATTATTCAGAGGAGCCCAGGGGTATCATTAAACTGCCAAAGGGGTTTAGAAACCCCAAAAGGCTAAGCACCTCTGGACTAGTTGGTTTTTGAATCCTCTTCCAGATCCAACATGCCATGATTTGTCTGTATCCATGAAATGGAGGGGAGGGGTGGTGTCTGAAGACCTCTCCACACACCAATGAAACTGGGAAACCCTGGACTAAGTGCAGGAATAAAAACATTTCCCAATTTGAGCCAGGGTCCTTCTGCCTGATATTAGCCCAGGCCTGGGCCCTTACCTTGGAAGGCACGTATTCTAAGCTGATCCTGGAGAAAATTCATCCTGTCCTTGCTTGTACTCAGGACTCAATGATCCCACACTCCCATTCTGTCAGTACTGGAAAGGATATATTTGAATATGTGGTATTGATCTGTCATGGGAGATACAGGGTTTGTTCCCTCCATAGATTGTCCTGGGGGTGCTTTTCTGCAAGACCCTATCTAATTTCTTGACTCCCCCAAAACTCTCTTTAACATTCCTTTTTTTTTTTCCATTTAGACAGTGCAGATGGCAGTGGGCCTGTTGGCTTCCATCTCTATTTCAGAGCTTCTCTTGGCCTTTGTCGTCTTCTTCCTGGTCCTCTGGATCATTGAATCTTACCCTCAAAGGGTACCCAAGGGACTCAAGAGACCACCAGGGCCCTGGGCTTGGCCTCTGATTGGCAACATATTGACCCTGGGGAAGAATCCTCACTTGGCCTTGGCCCAACTGCGGGAGAAGTATGGAGATGTGATGCAGATTCATATCGGCTCCACTCCAGTGCTTGTGTTGAGTGGCCTGGAAACCATCAGACAGGCCCTGGTGAAGCAGGGGGATGACTTCAAGGGACGACCTGACCTCTACAGCTCCTCCCTTATTACAGATGGTTATAGTATGACTTTCAGCCCTGACTCAGGGGAAGTATGGGCAAGTCGAAGGAAGCTGGCTCAGAATGCTCTCAATACCTTCTCCATATCTGCCTCTCCATCCTCTTCCTCCTGTTACCTGGAGGAGCATGTGAAGAAGGAGGCTGAATGCTTGATCCAGAAATTCCAGGAGCTGATGGATGGGGTAGGACACTTTGACCCCTACAGGCATGTGGTAGTATCTGTGGCTAATGTCATAGGTGCCATGTGTTTTGGTCAATGCCATGCCCATGAGAACCAAGAAATGATGAGAATCATTAATGAGAGTCATGAGTTCACTGAGAGTGCCACCTCAGGCAACCCAGTTGACTTCATCCCCATTCTCCGCTACTTCCCAAACACCAAAATGCAGAAGTTCAAGGCTTTCAACCAGAGGTTCTTAAAACTCATGCAGAAAACTGTCCAGGAGCACTACAAGGACTTTGATCAGGTAAATGCAACTGTGAGGTAGGGTACCTCACCCTCCCTGAGGCTCTAAGTCTTGGCATTCTCACCTTTAGCCCCTGAGGGGTGATTATGAGTGGTCATTGTTTACCCACTGAAACTATATCCAAAAGGCTAATTGTCTTCTTTGGAGGTAGAGAAGGAAGTTAGTGTTGGTTTTCATCTATGTTTCCTATAACCTTTTCCTGGCCTTGAAATAGAATCTCTGTAGAATGACTACAATAAGGCATATTCCAGAAAGAAATGTCTATGGATTTTCAGATTGCATATGTTTCCTTTACCTGGCTTAATGTGAGCTGTCCTGTGACCCCCTTTATGAATGGGCCTGTTCTTGGGGATTGTCTCCTGTAGATGCATGACTAGTATGACTTGTATTACCAAAATTGCCTCTGGCTCCAGGATCCCTGGGAGAAATAAATGGTGGCCTCCATACTTGGCTTCCTGGATGACCAATTTATCATAATATGGTCTCTTTATCTGACTTTTCTTTCAGAATAATATTAAAGACATCACTGGTGCTCTGTTCAAACACAGCCAGAATAAGACTCAGGGGATCACCAACACCAGTATACCAGAAAGACTGATCACCAATCTCATCAATGACATCTTTGGGGCTGGTAGGACCCAGCTTTCCTTTCCCTATTACCTGCTGTCCCTGTCTAGGATCACAGCATTCTCATAGTGTGGTACCCCACCTGCATATGTGGGTCTCCTAGATAAAACTGCCCCAGATTCACGGTACTCTGTGTGTCTCATATACACTCGAAAAGCATAGCTTAGAAGCCCCCACTGAAGTATTTACTTTAAAATTTATTTTTATATGGATGCATAATCTATCCCTCTTTATATGCCCCATTGAACAACATCAACAAAGCCTGAAAAACAAAACCCTCCTTCTAAGAATGTATAGTCCAACAAAACAATTGGCGACATTTGTCAGGCCTGGTTATACATTTCTCTCTCTGCATTGCAAGTTCATCATGTCTCCAACCGAAGGTGAGCCTTTGGGACTTGGAGTTTTTTGTAGCACTGATGAGAATCCTAAAATTTTTCAAAGTAATTTTTCTCTACAGTCTTGTCATTTTGTAAATAGTTTTGCCCAAGTCAATCTGCATCAGTTCATAGAAGTCTTCTTAGTTTTTTTCTGAAACTGGCCATTTGGTCTTTTCTCATGACATAATAATATCCCATATCTGATCATTTGTTTAACTGTTTTCCAATAGGAAGATAGACCATTACTTTCCAAATTGTGGAATACTACAAATAGAAATGCCATGAATAGATTTTATTTAAAGTTATCTTTCTTTGATCTCTTCAGGGCATAGTCTCACCATTGGTATCACTGGGTAAAAGGAGATGTATGTACAGCTTTGTAACTTTGGGGGCATGATACCAAGTGCTTTCCAGAGTGGCTGGCACCGTTACAGCTCCACTATGCCCTAGGATACCTATTCTTTGACAGCCCCCCCTCAAATTTGTCATTTTCTGTTTTTGTCATCTTTGCCAGTCTAATTGCTGAAAGGGGCAATCTCCAATTTCCTTCAATTTGTATTTCTCTCAGTATTTCTGAACTCCCATAACACACTAGAATTAGAGGCACTAATGATGCTCACCAAGAACTGAGACTCAGTGAAGGGACAGAGTCAGGAAATGGAGTGTTTGTTCCCTGAAGACTTCAAGGGAGGACAGAAGAAGCCCTAAGAGCATGTGCTACATGTATGGATCTTCCTCACTTCAAACTCTGACCATTCCTTTCCTGCTCACTGTGTGCAGGCTTTGACACAATCACCACGGTCATTTCCTGGAGCCTCATGTACCTTGTGACTAAGCCTGAGGTCCAGAAGAAGATCCAGGAGGAGCTAGGTAAGGGAATAAATATTGCACAGTATATGGAGCACCTTAAAGTTTGCAGAGCGTCTTACATATGTCATCTCAAATTGTTGTCCCAACAAATCTATCAGGGGAGCAGCTCGGTCACTGTCTCTCTTTTAGAGATAAGGAAGAAGATTTGTAGAGGTCCTTGTACTATGCATTAAGGGATCCACAACCTATCCTCAAAGAAAGGTAAAACAGCCCCTGTGCTCAAGGACTTTCCCTTCTAATAGAGAAGATGACATGTAAATAAATGCATAAAAACAAGGGATGGAGAAAGACAGAGAGAGCAAAGACAGGGTGAAGAGAGGGGGGCCAGAGAGAAAGGAGAGGTGGGGAAAGAGAGGAGAGAAGAGAGAGAGAGACAGAGAGAGACAGAGAGAGACAGAGAGAGAGACAGAGAGAGAGAGAGAGAGAATATTAAAATCACTAGCACCAAAGAGGCTTAGGAAAGGCTTCTTTTTGAAGGTAAGATTTTAGGTGGGACATGAAGGAAGCTGGGAAAGAAGCAGGGAAGATAAGGAACAAGAATTTCCAGACCCAGTCGACAGCTAGTGATCATTGACTGACTTGGAAGATGGAGCACCTGTGAGAATAGAAAGGAGTCCAGTGTCACTGGATCACAGTCCATACGGAGGGGAATAAGGTGTGAAAAGATTAGAAAGATAAGAAGGGGTCAGGTGATGAAAGACTTTACAAGGAAGGAGGAAACAGGAAGCCAGGAGAGATTACCAAATAGGGGGATGGCATGGTCTGAATTGCCCATTAGGCAGATCCCTTTGACCTCTGAGGGGAGGATGGAATGGAACAGAGAGGCAGGGAGACCAAACAGCAGGCTACTCTCTGAGTGTGAGGATGCTGCCATTGCTTTATAGTCACACAGTCAATGTCAAAAGCATCAGGTAAACTGAGATCTCTCTAGACTGCACATGCAAGATGCATTTTCCCAACCCCCACCACTTCTCAGGTATAGATTTTTCATGAGTCAATAAAGGGGGAAGGGGAGCAAATGCTCCGTAGGGAAGAGCAGGGCAGCTTCCTGCTCCCTGTCACTCTCCTTCCTTCTACAGATACTGTGATTGGCAGAGCAAGAAGGCCTCTGCTCTCAGACAGACCTCAGCTGCCTTACATGGAGGCCTTTATCCTGGAGATCTTCAGGCAAACCTCCTTTGTCCCTTTGACCATCCCCCACAGGTAAGGTCCATTGAGTCTTCTTTCAAAACCCCTAGGTCATCCATCCCCACCTCTCTACCCCCACTGCCCCCAACCCCAGCCCCTCTGGCTGTGTCTCTTCCACCTTCTCTGATTCAAGTTCTCAGCAAGACCTTCTTAAGTTCTTCTCATCTCTGCCCTTACTGCTACCTTCCTAGACTAGGATAGACCTTCACTCTCTGCTTCCCCCCTTCCTACCACAGCTGTGCAGTCTACTCACACTCCATGTGAGCCATCATCTCCACTCCCTCCCCATCTGTGAAGGAGGTTCTGTCCCTAGTGACCCTTCTTGGTTTTGAGAGATCAATTTTGGCCTTATCTGGCTGGATCCCAAGCCTCCACCTGAACTTCCTGGACATCTCCAATCCTGTCCTGGTGTGCACCTCTCCCATTCTCCATCCCCTTTCTACCTTCCCTTTATGTTTTCTTCCCTCCCTCATTTCAATGTAGTTCCATGAGGTCAGGGGATATGTGGTATCCCTAGGGGTTAGCAGAGTGCCTGACAGAGTGACCTCTTAATAAATGTATGTTGGCTTGTCTATCTATCCATCTTTCTTCCTATCTGTCCATCTCTCTACCTTTCCATCTATCCATCTATCTATCTCTATCTATCTATCTAGGTCCATAGCTGGCAACGATCTTCCCACTAAGATCTGTCAGTCAGCAGGCATTTTATTTAAAGTGCTTGCTGTGCACCTGTCCCTGTACCTTAAACACTGGGGATGTAGAAGCAAAAATAAGCCTTGCCCTCAAATTGCTTCCATTCCAATGGAGCAAATGACATGGAAATAGCTAGATAAGTATCAGCTACCATCTACACAGTAGATGGAAGGGAATGTGAAAGCCAGAGGCATGAGCAGCTTTGTTTTCTCACTCTGGCACACTCCTTAATGCTATGAATTATAATGGTACATAGGGGTTGAGTTGTTTCAGTGCAATTCTTTGTGCCCCTGTTTGGGGTTTTCTCAGCAGAGATACTGGAATGGCTTTCCTTTCCTTCTCCAGCTCACTTCACAGATGAGGAAACTGAGGCAATGGGGTGAGATTGCGTGCCCAGGATCCAGCTAATGAATGTCTGTACTGTTAGACTATATGCCTTGTGAGGAGAGGGACCATGTTTCCTCTGCACTCTGTACCTGCTCTAGTACCTAGGCCAGTGTCCTCGATCCTGGGCAAGACGCTGATAAATATTGTCTTCATTGGTCCTACAGGACAAAGTTCAGCCTCTCCAGCTCAGCAATCTTGCACCTCCCCCACTTCCCCAGCCTTGTTCCCCTCACCTCCCACCATTCCCTCCATGAGCCTTGAGCTGGTGCCATGGAGGCCTCTTCTTGGCCTCTCCCCACAAACAGTTCTAGTCCTTCCTCTGGTGGCTTCTGCTGCTTAAAATATACTTTCCATCTCCTGTTGCAATGACTCACGGGATCTGCTTGATCCAGCCCAAGTGCTTCCTTCTCAAAGAATTTTTCTCTGACTCCTCCAGGCCAGGTTGATGGCTTTCCCCTCTCCTCTGCCTCTCCAGCCTTGCCTTGCTGTCTAAACCAGGAAGTCTAGCCACTGTCTGCATACTGCCACTGACCATTCTCTTGTTGGCCTGTGTGTGTGTGTGTCTGTGTCTGTGTGTGTCTGTGTTTGTGTGTATGATGGTAGAGTGGGGAGAAGGAAGGAAAGAGGGAGGAAAAGGAGGAAAAAGGGGAGAAAGGAGAAAGAAAAGAGAGACAAGAGGGAGTGGAGGAAAAGAGAGAGGGGAGTGAAAGAGGGAGGGAAGGGAAGAAAGAGGAGACAGAGAAAAGGAGAGATAGAGAGACAGATGGAGAGACAGAGACAGGCAGAAGGGGAAGACAAAAGGACATGAATAGATAGAGAGACAGAGACAGAGAGTTCCAGTCTTTTCTTCCCCACCTGATAGAAAGCTCCCTGGGGGCAGAGATAATAATGTTTTGTGGCCCAGAACTAGGTCTGCAGTAGAAAAGATGTTTGTTGAAGTACAAGATATAACTAGAAGAGGAGGGGACACAGAAAGCTAACCTCAGAACCCCTCCTCCTCAATCCAGAGGTTGGGGAATGGTGGCAGACAAAGGGTTAAGGGAAGGGTGGAAGAATGAGGCACAACCCAGGACACTCCTCCCCCACTGTCCTCTTGTCTGATGGGGGGTCTCTTGTCCCTTTTAGCACAACAAGAGCGACCACCCTAAACAATTTCTACATACCCAAGGGGATCTGCGTTTTTGTGAACCAGTGGCAAGTGAACCATGACCAGTGAGTCTTCCCTGGGACTTGGGGTCTGGGCAGGAAGGCTTTGGTTTGTCCAGCTATGTCCATCAGCCAAGTCCAGGGAGAGTGTGGCTGAGCAGCCATCTAAGCATGAGGCCTGCTTGAAGAAGCCCTTCTTAGGTCCTGTCCACCATGTGAGAAATGTGGGGCCTGCTTTGGCCATGTTGAAGATACATCTGTATGGAGTCAACTGGTGTGACCTCAACAGACTGGAAGTTGGAGCTGAGGCCTCTATTGGTCTGACCTCTTGGGAGAATTGAAAGGGTCTCCAGAGCAGGGTGCCCACTCATTTACTACCTACCCCTTCCCTACTCCCTAGCCCTCAGTCTGGATCTGGGGCTCTGACAGCTGTTTGGAGGTCCTGCCCTATGCCCTGAAATCCTGTTTCTCTTCCTGTGACAGGAAAATATGGGGGGACCCATCAGTGTTCCGGCCAGAGAGATTCCTTAGTGCAGATGGCACTATCAACAAGACCCTGAGTGAGAAGGTGCTTTTGTTTGGCCTGGGGAAGAGACGATGCATTGGGGAGACGATTGCCAGGTGGGAAGTCTTCCTCTTCCTGGCCACCCTGCTGCATCAGATGGAGTTCAGTGTCCCCTCTGGAGTGAAGATAGATTTGACCCCAACGTATGGGTTGACCATGAAGCATGCTCGCTGTGAGCACTTCCAGGCCAGACTGCGCTTCTCCAGGAATGACTGAGCAGCCATTGGCCAGGGCTCTGGTACTGGCTCCTTCCCCCTCTCCTTCAATATACTTCTTGGGGCTAGCCCAAATGTCATGTCCCTGGCAGGCATAGACATTGCTTCTCTCATTTGCTCATTTGCATTTCTTCTATCATTCAAACCTATTAATTCCTGAAAGGAAAGGGGAGAGGGTGGGACACAGACTCCCCCTCCCCAAACCTCCATAATATTCCTGACAAACAGTCATCAAATCTTTGCCAGAAGATCTCCCATCTGGCTATGGGATCTAAGCTTGTAATTCACTAAGATAACCCAGACTGTTTGCAACCAAGCTACTTTCTATCCATGCCTCCCCAGCCTTGCTCTTCTGGACCTGGCTTTGAATTCAAGTGTAAGATTTAGCATTCATCTCTATTAAATTTTATCTTGTTCAGTTTGACTCCATGTTCTTGTCTATCATCAGTTGTGTTAACTGCTCCTTCCCAACTTTGTGCATCTGCAGATTTGAGAAGCTTTTATCCAAGTCACTGAGATAAATGTTAAATAACACAAGGCCAAGGTACACACCATGGTACACTCTGCTGGAGACCTCCTTCCAAGATGCCATGGAACCATCCATGACTGTTCTTTGGGCTCAGCCAAATCCACCTAATTATTCTGTCATATAGATTATCATCTATCAGGGATGAGCTGATAGATGCTTAAAACCAGCTCTTGTGTGGAGGGCACAATCTTCACTATTACCATTCTCTCCCTCACTTAGTTAGGTCTAAACATGCAGCAAAACAATAAATCAAGCTCTCATCTGTAGTATTTGACAATTTCTGAGTTGTATATTCCAACACAGAAATTTTTACATAAGGTCTTGCTGGTACAATTTGACTGCAGCACACCTCTGCATCAATCTTATATCTCTCCATCTTTAAAAAAGAATAGCATGCAAAACTTAATCAAATCACTGGCAAAAAAATCTAGGCAAAGATTATCTATTCCCTTGACATCCCAGTTTAGAAACCCTGTCAAAAAGTCAGACTACTATTATTTTTTTAAACCCATCATATAGATTTGGCTTTTGAAGACAAGTCAAAGATTATCTTAAATTATTCACTGTTTTATATTAAGTCCTTGTTCTATTTCATTGGCATAGATAGTGGAGAATTAATTATAAATAAAAACAAAATAATGTACTGAATGAGGGGTAATGAACACAGCGGGGCAGCCCAAGGGAGAGACAGGAGAATATATAAGGTAACCACATCCAATCCCACCCCACCTTCTCTCAGACAACAATGGAGATAGTCAAGGACCCTGAACTGAAGATCCTTGGGAACAACAGTGTTTTTCTGCATCATTGGGCCTGATTCTAGTCTAGTTCCCCTAGATACCATGGAGGAGAGTACCCACCCTGGAGAAGGGGTCCACTATCTTCCCAGTCTCTCTACCACTAACATGTACTGCAGACCAACTGCCAGCAACTGTTATGGAAACTCAGACAATAGCAGCATGCTTTGCCCATACCTCACACACTGGCCTATACCCCCAAAGATATCATCTAGAGAATCAATCCTACAACCCATGCCTTCTTAACAACCACATCTACTGAAGACCCAGAGCCATCAAAGTCCGTGGCACTGTCAAACATTTTAACATCAGAGGCAAATTTGATGCTTTTAGTGAAAATGGCATTAATGGAGAGAGAGAGACCATCTTCCTTGCTGCTGCAGGTAAGGACCATAGGAGCTTTCCATCTGCCTTGTGCTGAAGTTTCCTATATATCCTATCTCCTACTTCAGAAGATAAGCTCCTGGAGAGTAGGGACTGTCCTGATTTTCTTTCTGTATCACCAATACTTTTCACACAGTAAGCACTTAATAAATGCTTTTTCATTAAATCATTTACTTATTCATTCATCTACCCCTCCTTCCATTCTCTAGTTGAACAGCCTGGGGGTAATAAAAATCCAATGAATTGTTCTAGCCTCAGCTCTGAGGTGAATTCATGGTAAGACTTTATGTAAGTTACTTTCCCTCTGAGCCTCTGTTTCCTTTTTTGTAAAAGTGAGAAGGTGAGACTAAAAGGTCCATAAGGTCCTCCTATCACTAACTATATTCTATATTTTCTCAATTAACAAGTATTTATTTTCTGTTCTTTCCATCTGTACCCTCTGCTAAAAAGAAGAGGAAAGGAAATGTTGAGAGAAGAGGACAAGAGGGAAGAGAAGGGAGTGGAAGGGAAGGGAAGAGAAGGAAAAGGAGATAGAAAGGAAAAGGGAAGTGAAGAGAAAGGGAAGGGAAAGTAAATGGAGAGGAAGGAAAAAGGAGGATGCAAAGGGGAAGAAGAGGGGAAGAGAAGAGGGAAAAGAAGGAAAGGGAAAAAGAAAAGGAGAAGAAAAGGAAAAGGGAAGTGAGTGGAAAAGGAGGGGAAAGAAAATGAAGGGATGAGAAGGGGAAGAAGGGGGTAAGAGAGGAGGGAAGAGAAGGGAAGGTAAAGGAAAGGAAAGGAAAAAGGAGAAGGAAAGGAAAAGGGAAGTGAAAAGGAAGGCAAAGGAAAGGGAAGGGAAGGAAAGGGAAGAGAAGGGAAAGGAAGAGGAAAGGCAAAATACTTGTAGTAAGTATGTCCAGCTAAGGAGACCAAATTCCTGCATTGCCCACATCCAAAAATGTTTTCTTCATTGAGCATCTTAAGCCCATTCCCTCACTGTCAGAAGGTGGGTAGCACGCTTCATCAATGGTCTTCTGGTATCTCAGTTGGACAACTGCCCTGCGTTGATCAAGTTCCAAAAATCTGTCACAGTTCCCCAACATTCTGCATTCTAAGATCCCTTTTAGATCTAACATGATTCATTTAAAAATTTTACCTAACTGGCATTTTTTTATTCTAAATTTATAATGGTTGCTGGAAAGGAATTTGGAAATATGCCCCCAAAACTAAACCCTTTGACCCAGCTCTTCTACTACTGGGTCTATACTCAAAGAAACAAAAAAAAAAAAGATTTTATATACAAAAATACTTATAGTAATTCTTTTTGTGGAAGCCAAAAATTAGAAACTAAGGGATTGTTCTGTTATTGGGGAATGTCTCAGCAAACTGTGCCATATGAAGGTAATGAAGTCTTATTATACCATAAGAAGATATGTTTCAGAGGCAACTGAGAAGGCCAGTAGGATATGATGAGACCAAAGGAAACAGGACTAGGGAACCGATTTATACAATGACAATGACATTGTAGAGAAAAACAACTTTGAGAGACTTTACAACTCTGACCAATGTCCTGATAAACGGGAGTCCCAAAGAATGACAGTAAAATGTCAAAATGACTCATCTCCTGAAAGAGATGGCAGGAGCTAAAAATGCAGAAAGACATGGTTTCTAGGGATGGTCAATGTGGGAATTTGTTTTGCTGGACCAGGCAGGTACTTGTTGAGGGCAGAATTTTCTTTTCTTTTCTTAAAATTTTACTTGCTCAATGGGAGGCAGAAGTAAAATGAGGAAGAGCTTAATTTTTGTTTAAAAAAGCAAAGGCTCTTTATGCTCTGAAATGCCCCACTTATTTCAATATAATTACGACTTTGCAGTGGTATTGCTCTTACACAAACTCAGGCATTGAGCCCTACTGTCGTGAGGAATGGGAACTAAAAATTATATGTTTTTGCACATAAATCAAGTATTTCAATGCACTGTCTTAACGTGTAGGACTGCTACTGATGTTACAGCTTTTGGGAATGCATGAAAAAATATAATGTCTTTAACGCACAGGATTTAAAGGGACCATCATTTGTATTTTGAAATCACTGCATTGCTAAGAGTCATGCAATGCAATAAAATTAAATTTTAAAAAATAACGAATAGAATGAAGAATGAGAACTCAAGGAGAGATGATCACTTTCTCCTCACCGTCCCCCACCCCCAAGTCTCTATCTCCACTGCCAGGTCCTGCCCAGCTCCTTGGCTGTTACTCTGGAGTGAATGCTCAGGAAAGGATGATCCCGAGCTCCTCTGGAGACAGGAAAAAAACTGCCATTCATCTTTGGAAAGAAATAAGGAAAGATGCAGAAATAAATATCATGGACAGAAGGAATGGGAGGGAGAGTAACTGCTTGTCCTTTGCTGTCTTGAATTAAGACAAGCCAGCAACTTGTAAAGGCAGTCCTGTTTTCCTATTGGAATTTTCCCAATTTCCCATTGACTTCTACAATAAGAGAAGGAAAGCAAATCAGCATTTATTTTGCACCTGCTATATGCCAGGCACTTCACTAAGTGCTTTACAAATATTATCTTATTTGTTCTGCACAACAATCCTGAGAGGTGATATAATTATCTCCATTTCATAATCAAGGAAACAGAGGCAGGTAGCAATTGTCAGTTGTTCAGAGTTATACAACTAGCCAGGGTCTGCGGCTGGTTAGTTAGCCTTCCTAACTCCAGACACATTCCTGTATCCATTTTACCAGCAGCTGCCTCTGACAAAAGGCGACTGAGTTGAGCTGGGTGGAATAATCTCATCCACAGGCCCTGAAAAATGCTCAAAGTTTAAGGGTATTTCCAGAATAAAGGGAGAGCTGGGGAGGGCTCAGGGCTGAAGCCTGGCAAAGTGAGTGATCAAGCTGCTGAATAAGGGGGAAATGGAGGAATCCAGAAAAGGAGGATCTGTTTGTGAATCCTGTAGGTGAAAGTCCCTATGTGTACATGGGAAGGAGAGCTCATCCCAGGAGCATATAGGAGGAGGAGGAGGAGACAAGGCAGGGCCCCTTCTCAAGGGGCCTCTCCTCTACCCAGAGAGGGAAACACAGCTGGGGGAGGGGGAAGGGGAAGGCATAGCTCTCCTGCAAAGTTTTTCCTGGAGAGACACAAATACATATGCCCATAGGGAATCCCAGGAGTTTTGGAGTAGGGGGAGAAGGAAGACACAGGCTTCCACCACAGGTAACTGCTATTCTGGTGCTGGAAGAGATACAGCCCTGTTCTAGAGAAACCAGGACCAGGATAAACCCAAAAGAAAACATGTTCTGTGGGCAGAAGGGAGACACAGGGCTCTGTGGCCTCAGAAGCTCCCTGACTCCTCTTTGATGACAGGAGCCCAGTGATCACTCAGTCTCAACATGGACACCTCCCTCCCCAGGTATCTCCTGGCCTGGCCTCTATGTTTTGTCCCATCATATCTACTTGGACAGAAGACACCAGATTCCCAGCCAGTCAACTTCTCACGAACGCCTGGCCAATCTTTAACCCAGACTGACAAGCTCCTGTTCCTGAGGCCAAGAGCCAGAGGAGGGGTAAGGGGAGGCTGTGGCACTGTTGTTGGGACTTTGTGTTCCTCCCTGGGTCCTGGGACAGAAGGAAACATGAGAGGTGGAAAGTCAGGGGGGCACAAGGGAAACTGGACAATACAGCCCAGTTGACCTCTTTCTAAGTCCTTGTTCTCCCTTGCCCTAGGCTGTGGATTTTCTACAACCTAATTTCTGGACAAGTACATACACAAAGACATGTTCTGCTGGTGGTGTAGTGGTTAGAGCTCTGGGCATGGAGTCAGGAAGACCTAAGTTCAAATCTGGCCTCAGATACTCAGGAGCTGCATGACCTTGTGCAACTCACTTAAACCTCTACTTGCCTGAGTTTCCTCAACTACAAAAGGAAGAAAATAGCACCTACCTCCCAGGGTTGTTGTGAAAATCAAATAACATATAATTTTCTGTGGTTCAGTCATTTTATTTTATTTCATTTCAATTTTTTGAGGTTTCAATTCTTTATTCAAGTTGTATCTTTAAGTGGTGGTAAGTACAGCATTTGGAGGGAAAGTCATCTAATTCCACAAAATATGTAAGATTCTAAAATGTATCCAGTTAATGTATCCAGCTAAGAAAGAAATTAATGTGAGAATAGAAGTCCAATGTCGATTCCAAGCGATGTCACTATGTGAGCACCACTATACAGACTTCCCTGCTTATGGTTCTGTGTCCTAGCAGCCTCCTTCTATGTAACTCAGCCAAAGTGAGTGCAACCATAATGAGACTGGGAATTAAGTACTACGTTGTTGGCTTAATCACATCAAACTGGCTCCACAGCAAAATGGTACAAAGTGGACACCTACAAGACCCTGCAGACAACTTTTGGCAGAAGTATCTAATCAGAGCTGGAACAATTCATCAGAATCTGACTTTAAAAAAGAGTCCCCTTTTGAGACAAGTTTTGACTCCATCAAGGAATGAGACTCTACCCACTTAAGATAGATATGTAGCCAAGTTAACTGCAATGGACCACAAATTCTTGGCAAGCCAACATTTCGTTCATTTAATCAGTCCACATTTGCTAAGTGCCTACACGTCATTGCCTTCCACTAGTAGATATCTCTAGATATCAAAAGGTGACTCAATGCATCCTTTCAATCCTTAGAGAATTCTGAAAGCTGTTGTGGTAATCATCACTTATCCCCTCAAAAGCCTGGAGCTGAAAGGACCTTTTTTCTGAGTTAGGTTTCTTCTCTATCTCTGAAAGAATAACACTTTAAAGCTGCATCATCTTTAACCTGGAGATCTAACATGATTGATACACAGCAATACCTGTGTCCCAGACATACAACATGAAAAGTTACACTAATTTCTGAAGGTAACTATCCTGCAAAATTTTAAAATTAAGTGATTTTACAACTTCTATGCTCGAAATTCCAGTCCTAGACCAAATTTGTGACCACCAGCATTGACATTCTTGCCATCCAGCAAAGGTGATAACATCAGGTTGATACCTGGTTTTGGAGTCTGGGTGTAACCTAAGCCTATCAGGCTAGAATTGTTCCCTTTAGCAGAGAAAGAGGCATCAGGGTCAATCTGCTATTTGGCCTCTATTCCAAAAACGAGCATTGCTGTTTCAAGCGTGCAGGCTAGGTTGACAGCAGTTTCCAATTTCTTGTTCACCTTCTCATAAATAGAACCCCCAAACTCTGTGCCATCATTCACATGGATGCGCAGCTGGGATTCATCAGTCTTGTAGCCAACAACAAAATTGCTCTGGGTCACCCAAGATTTTGAAGTTTCAAAATTCATCTGGTAGCCTGTCAATGAGCCCTCATAGCAAAGTACCACAATATAGTTCCTCATATTGAACGTCCAGAAATATCAAACTCAATGTCACAGCCAAGATTAATATGTTCCTGCTTCTATCCTGACTTAATCTTAGCACTTGTTTCCCCCATGTTAGGTGAGAAGGACAAATCAAAGGTCAGCTTCAGTCCACATGCAAGTTGATCCTCAACAGTAATTTCAGTGCCCAATGTATTGTCTGTGTTCAGTTTTTCTATGAATGCCAAACCATATTCAGATCATTTGTATTTTGTTTCCAAACTGCCTGAAACTTTTCTGGTTTCAGTGTTTGCAGAATCTGAAGTTGTAAATTCCAGCTCATTCTCAGATTTTGTTTTCACATTCAGTTTTATTAAGCCAAATCCATAGCCCTTAGTAAACACATCCCTGGCAGATTTTCCAAAGTCAGCATAAGTAGGTGGCACAGCCATTTTCTTCCTCTCCCAGCAGACACAGCACGAACAGCAGCGGGCGGTGGACACTGTTTAGTCTCTGTATTCGTGTCCAACACTTTGTGACCTTTTGGGGGGTTTTCTTGGCAAAGGTCCTGGAAGGGTTTGCCATTTCCTTCTCTATCTGTAGAAAATGGAGATAATAACAGCATATATGTCCCAAGGTTGCTTAAAGATCAAATGAGATAATATTTGTGAAATGTGGTTAGCATAATACCTAGACCATAGGTACATACATATACATATGTATATACATATATGTTTATTCCCTTTTCTGGCCCCTAACTTTTTCCAATAGGAAAGGATATTTTCCAGGAAAATGGCAAATGCTGGAGAAGAGGTGGGAAAATTAGAACACTAATAGGTTGTTGCTGGAGTTGTGAACTATTCCAACCATTCTGGAGAGTAATTTGGAACTATGGCCAAAGGGCTATAAAAATATACATGCCCTTTGACTTAGCAATAACACTTCTAAGTCTGTATCCCAAATAGATCATACAAATGGGAAAAGGATCCACATGTAGAAAAATATTTATAGCACCTCTTTCTCTGTTGGCAAACTATCGCAAATTGAGGGGATGGTCATCAATTGGGGAATGGCTAAACAAGTTGTGGTATATGAATGTAATGGAATACTCTTGTGCTATAAGAAATGATGAGTAGGCAGACTTCAGAAAATCCTGGAAAGACTCCTATGAACTAATGTTGAGTGAAGTGAGCAGAACCAGGAGAACACTGTACACAGAAACAGCCACACTGAATAATAACTAACTTTGATAGACTTAACTCTTCTTAGCAATGCAAGGATCCAAGACAACTCCAAAAGACTCATGATGGAAAATCCCGTCCATATCCAGAAAAAGAGCTATGGAGTCTGAATACAGATGGAAGCATGTTATTTGTGCACTTTCTCTCTCTCTCTCTCTCTCTCTCTCTCTCTCTCTCTGTCTCTGTCTCTGTCTCTCTCTCTCTCTCTCTCCCCCCTCTCCCTCTCTCTCCCTCTCTCTCCCCGCTCTCTCCTTTCTCATGTTTTCTCCCATTGGCTTTAATTCTTCTTTACATATTACATAGTCTTGGGCTGGGAGGAGGGTTGGAATCTTATGGAAGTGAATGTTGAAAACTAAAAATAAATGTTTTTAAAAAGGAAAGGATCTTTTCCTTCCAAATCAATTGATTTGACTAGGATTTCAGTGGTAAAAAGTTGAGGCAGGAGTGGGGGGGGGGGGGGTGGAGCAAAGTGGAATGGGAAACATGATGAGAGTTAGCTAGATAGAATGGCAATATGACTGAGATCACTAATGAAGACGGGCAAGGCCCAAAGGCAGGACTTCCAGAACTGGAAATGTTGGGTCCTCCAGGGGTTAGTCTCCTGTTTTAGAGAGCAAATGGAAAGATGATGGCAAGAAAGAATAAAAACTGTAGAATCTCAGGAGAAGTAATAAGAAAAAAAGGGAGAAAGAAGGTGCTCAGATCTCACGTATAGGATAAAGCAGGAAACCAACAACTGTGTAATAAAATAGAGTGAAGGGGGACTGGGACAAGTCAATGAATCTCATCCTGACAAGTCTGCGCTATTGATGGCAATTTCCACCCAAGCTTCACAGCATAAGCAGTCATGGCTGCCAGTGCTCTTTCTATATAAAGAACAGGATCAGCTGTTGAGCTAAAACTGAGAATGCACTCAAAAGGCACTAATACTTCAAACATGGCTGAGTGAGGAAGGAGAGATCTCTGTAATTCCCATTGGGGAGAGAAGCCTCAGGTTATTTATCTCCTCATCTCTGCCACCATAGTCTGTTGTTCCTTTGGCCTTCATTGTTTCTAAACATTTTTACATTGAGGTGAAGGAGGGTCCTGAACTGTGTTCACATCTTGTGGGTTTGAAAGGCTGGAGGAATGAGCTGTCAAAATTCCAAGGGCCAGTGTCCAGGCCAGAGTTTGTATTCTACTAGAAGAATGTGGAGAAGTGATTGGATCAAGCCTAGTATAGACCTCACTACACCTCAGCCAAGTTGCTGGGTCATCCTAATGAGAGAAACTCATGCATCAACGATACCACCTTTGAAAGGGATCTTGGAGGGAGAGTGCTTCACAGAAAATGCTGTAAGTTTCAGCTTATGCTCTCAAGGGACAGAGGTGTTAAAGGGAGAGTGTGCCACCCAGGTGTTATTAGGATGTACTTCTGTGCTTCCTGTATCAATGTTAATTGGTTAAATGAAAGACAGGCACTAATAACTCTTGATTGATATTGAGAACACATTGGAATGAAGACTTGAGCTGATGGCATTAGAGAAAGACAACTCTCAACCCCTTAAGAGTACCCTTAGAAACCTGAGCAGGAAAAGGAGCTTTGCTCTGGGACATTTGGAGACCTCTTAAGTCCGTATTGGCTACAATAAAAAAGTGGATCCCTGAAACAAGTAGATAAGCAAGAACTAGAAGCCTAATAGCCCAATCCAAGAACACAAACTAACTGGGGGAAGAACTCCATATTGTACAACAATTCCTGGGATTGATATCACTCTTATAGCATGTATCACAATAAGCTTCAGGTGGATACATGCTTGAAACACACAAAGTTCCATCATTCAAAACTGATCAGAGGCCAATGAGAAAAGGTGCCTTTTATAGCTATGGCTGGAGGGGAATTCATAGTAATAACCAAGCTAAGAATAGATGTGATTATAAGGGATAAAAGACAATTTTGACTCAATCAACTGAAAAGTTTTTTGTCAAAATAAAAATTACTTAACTAGAATATGAAGAGAGTGTTCTTTGGGAAAGAATTTTCATATCAAAAATCACTGATAGAAATCTGAAGTCTAAGGTGAATAAATGTCAGACCAAAGACTATTCTTCAATAGGTAAGTAGTCAAAAATATGAACAAACAATTCTCCAAAGAAGAAATGCAGCCTACCAACATCCATCTGAAACAATATTCCAAGTTACTCATAATTCAAATTAAAACAACTGTGAAGTTTTTTTATGTCCTATTGGCAAAGGTGTGATCAATAAAAAAATAAATAAAAGTCAAAATAGTCCCTTATGGAAAACATTATGAACTTATGCAGATTCACTAAACTGTTCATGTCCTTTGACCCAGCCATCCTACTACTGGGCCTATATAGGACCCTAGGAGGCAAAAAGAAATGGAGCAGAGAACTAGAATCAAAGTGAATGCCCATTGATTGGGGAATAGCTAAACACAATGAGATATCTGAATGTAAAATGCATTATTGTGCTGTAAGAAACTGAAGATGAGGAATTCAGAGGAAAATGGGAAGATTTATATAAACTAACGTAGAGTAAAGAAACTAGAAACGAGATAACTCTGAACCATGACTACAGTAACACAAACGAAGTTCAGATTCATGTAAAGACCAATCTTGCTGTTCTGTTTGTCCTTCATTTTCAAAGAGAACCATGACATTGGGGAAATGATGTCATGACTTGGAGTTGACTTTGATTTGAGTGAGAGGCTGTGCAAGGTCACCAGACTCACTTTCTCCTCCAGAGCCAGCTGGGTCCAATGACCAAATATTGATCAGGACGACTGGAGATGGCCCAAGATGCAATGGCCTTTTCAGGTTCTCATTTTGAGTGAGGTAATGCCATTCAGGGAACAGGCCTCTCTAAGAAGTGAGTCAAGGGATGGCCCCTTTAACTAGAAAAAAATCAAGCTGAAAAGATCCTCAGGGTTGCTATTCCAAAGAGAAACAGTTATCATTGACATTCCCTCTAAGCAAGGAGGGCCCAAAATGTAGCCATAAAATGGAGCTTGGGCAGAGACCTACTGTGGTCCAATCCATGAGGTTCAGAGTAAAACGGGATGGAAGGAAGGAAGGAAGGAAGGAAGGAAGGAAGGAAGGAAGGAAGGAAGGAAGGAAGGAAGGAAGGAAGGAAGGAAGGAAGGAAGGAAATCTAGCCAGTAAACCCCAAGTTAACTGTGCAGCTTCCGGTAATCATAACTTACTTTCCTTTGGAGAGAAGGAGAAGGAGAGGATGAGCTGAGTTAGTCTAAGAAAAAAAAGAGAAGTAAACTACCTCACTCCTTTCAGTGGATAAGTGGGGATTGTGAGTATGGGCTGTCATGTATACTGACATAGTAGCTTTGTCTTTTGGGTTTTACTCAAATTTTTCTTTATTTTAGGGGAATATTGAATGGATGGGTGGATATCAGGAATTGATGCTAATGTAAAAATGACTTATACATAAGTTTATTGGGAAACATTCAAACAAAGTAAAAATAAATGGATAAAGGAAGGAGACAAAGATAAATAATGGAGGATGGAAATGAAACCACCATACCATCCTGTAAGAGCAGTTGTACACACCTAAGACAGAAAAAGGCTTCTTTAGTTATGCTGAGGATGGAGGATCCAATTTGATCCTCTACCCATGGATGGGATGAACTTAGGAAGCAGAACTGGCCAACTCTCATTTTGTCTCCTTTTTCTCTACCAAGGAGAATGATCTTCAGATTAGAAAGCAGAGAACAAAAGGTCAATAGGCAGCTAGAATTCAAGATATGTGAGGAGATAGAAAGAGCTTATTAAGCTGCCCTCAAGGAGTTCAAGGCACAAGGCCCAGGTGAACTACTAAAAGAAGGGGCAGATGTAATCGGCAAACTCAGTGAGCTCTTAAAAATAGTGAAGAAGGGGAGGGAGGCCATAGGATTAGATGGGCAAATGTTTTCCTCACTTAAAAAAAGGAAGAGAGTAGTCTAGACTGGTGAATTTAACTTTGATTCCTTGAAATGGGCATTCTATTTAAGGAATAGCTAATGAGCATTCAGAACTGATTTCCTTTAGTTGAAGGGAGACTCTATACTGGGAGTCTCCTATACTGAAGAAACCACAGGTCTGAACCAAAGGAAATAAAGTTCACAACAAGGGGGAGAAATGGATTCTGGCACTCAATATGCCCATATTACATAATAAAATGTCTTTATAAACCCCGAAGTCCTCTCACACGCAAGGATTAATCATTAGAACATTGAAGAGATTAAAGGTCTATCAGATGAGTGCTGTATTTACTGAGTTATTGACAACTGCAATGACTAAAACCTATGTAGGGCTTGGTTATTAAGTCATTCGGTTCTGTCTGATCATCACTTCATGACCCCATTGATGAATAGTCTATGGGTTTTCTTGGCAAAGATATTCTATGGTTTCCATTCCCTTCTCCACTGGATCCCCTTTTGTCAGAACACTCCACAATGACCTGCCTACCTCAAATAACCCTCAAGGCATAGCTCAGAGTCTCATTAAGGACCCTACACCACACCAAGGAGGGGTAAAGGCCTAATGTAATGAAAAGAACCAGAACAGTAGAAATAAGCTGACATGTACACAACATTTGAAGGATTGCAAAGCACTTTATAAACATTATCTCATTTGCTGCTCATGTACCAAATCCCCTTTCTATACCAAAACCACCCTGTGAGGTAGGTATTACTTGTATTATTACACCCATTATACAGATGAGAAAACAGAGGCTTAATTTACAGGGGAGGGAAAGCAGCAGCCTCAAGGTTGCATGTGGCCTTCTAGGTCCTCAGGTAGAGCCTTTTGACTCAGTCTAAGTTTACACAACAAATTCTTTTATTAAGGGGATTTCTTCTGTGAAGTTTGGATTCAATCAAAAGGCTGCACTTGAGGACCTAGAAGGAATTTGTTCTGTGAATTTGAATTTAGTCAAAGGAACACACTTGAGCACCTGGAGGGTCACATGTGACCTGAGGCCACAGGTTCCCCACCCCTGATTCAACAGGTAAACAGACTTGTCTGTGTCACAATCTGAACCTGGCTCTCTCTTGATTTTAAGGCCAGATTTCTTTGGGACGCACCAAACTACAAGGAAAAAACCCCAATATTACTGAATTACTGAATGAGAAGAGCCTGTTTACATATCAGGGGGATAGTAGTGGGGGATTCTTTCCTTCAGTTATTCTGGACAAGAAGAGGTAATAAAGGGGATACTAATTTTATAAGGAGGAAGATACTACCAAAGGGAAATTTAAGGAAATTAATTACCATACATACTAATAAGGGTGTGCTATGGCTTGCCCTTCATTCTTGAAGAGGACAATGGCATCAGGAAGATGAAACTGTGTCTTGCAAGTTAATTGCATTTAAGTGAGGCAGTGCTGTGCAAAGTCACCAGACTCACCTTCTCCTCCAGAGCCATCTGGATCCAGTGGGCAGATACAGATCTAGATGACTATAGATAGCCCAGGATTCCATGGAAGACTATCGCCAAGGGCTCCACCATGCATAGAAGGGCCTGCTGTACAGGTTCTTAGATCTGATTTTCTAAAAGGAAAGCAAATTTTCAGGGGGCAACAATCACTTTAATCCAATGCATATATCATTCACTTGATTCAGGGGAAAAAGTCAGCCCCCATAACTTCAGAGAATATATAAACAGAGAAATAAAGACCAACATACAGGGCTTCCAGTTGTCTGACCATAATCAATACATACATCACAAATCAACAGACAGATCCAACTGTCTGACCATTACATACATATGTGTATGAGATATATATATATATATGTATGTATGTATGTATGTATGACATATATATGTATACCAGAGAGAGAAGCACCAATATCTGGGTTTTCAAAGCCAGGGGGCTCCTTAGTGGCTGCCCAGAGTCTAGTCCGGCCAAACAAACACTTCCAATGAGTGAGCCCCAAAGTAAAACCTCACTTCACAGTATTTATACACTTTTCAGAGCTGGAAGGCAGGACCCTCTGACCTAGAGCCTCAAAATACCTAACAAAATGTAATGAGGCCTATTAATGGATGGGGAATATCTTTAACTCTTCCCCCACCCACCATTAATCTTACATTAACATTACAGAGAAAAGAAACTGTTCTGTGGGAAGGTCACTTGTAGAGATGATGGGGTTAGACTGGCCTCAGAAATTAGGGGAAGCAGTGATCAAAGGATTACATATTAGGTAACAGGCAAAGACAAGTGACTGACCTCAAAGAGTCCACAGTTTATTGGAGAAGACCACCTGCAAACAACTATGGGCATATATACTTTCTTAGAAATACCCAAGGAAGGTACAGAGAAGATACTCTTAGTGGGGGCAGAGGGGAGACCAGGAAGGGGCTCTGGCAGGAGCTAAATCTTAAAGGAATCCAGGGAAGTTAGGGGGTAGAGGTGACAACGGAGAGCAGCCTAGGCAAGGAGGCACAGCCAGTGAAAAGATAAGAGAGTTCTGAGATGGAGTGCCATGTGTGAGGAACCAAAGTGGGCTGCTGTGACTGGATCACAGAGTTGGTGGAGGGAGTAAAGTGTAAGAAGACTGGAAAGATAGGAAGTGGCCAAGTAATAGAGAGCTTTAAAAATTAAACAGAGGATTTCATATTTGAATCTAAAAGGTAATGGAGAGTCAATGGAGTTTATTATTATTATTATATAATATTATATATATAATATAATATTATTATAATAATTATTATTATTAATGGAGTCAAACACGGTCACACCTATGCTATAGAAAAATCATTTTAGCAGTTGTGGGACATTTGGCATGGGGAGACACTTGAGGCTGGGAAAACAACTTCAGGTTATTACAATAGGTCAAGCGTGAGGCAGTGAGGGCCTGTCCCATAGTGCTGAATGGACAGAAGATGTACAACAAAAATGTGAGGGTAGAAACAGAAAGAAAGGGAAAAAAGTTACTCACTTTTATATTTTCCCCAGAATATAGTACAGTGATTACATATAGCAGGTGCTTAATGAATGGTAGCTGGCTTATTCTTCCACTTCTTTCTCCAAGGCAGCTGCACTTGCCTCTGACTCAGTGCTTCTGAAGTTTACTCCAACCTAGACCCAAAGAGGCAAAGGGATTCCCTTCCCATCACATCCTCTTTGCCCTTGGAACTTGTCCCAGTACTTGTCCTACACCTCTGTTATCAGGGAGGAGTCAAGGGCTCGTATCCAAGTTCAGATCCTTTCAATTTTCTAATCACTTCATGGGTTTTTCAGGGCCAGTAAGGGAGGAGGAGTTATATAAAAGATGGTCCACCTTCACTTGCAAGGCAGAGGAGACTCCAAAGCAGCTGGTTCCCACCACAGGCTACACAGGTAACTTGCTTCAGCAAGCCCTGAGGACTCTTCACTTCTAGGACCCTGATCACCTGTGACAGACACTGGGTTCTAGTAATTAGTTAAAGACTCGGCTTGTATTTATGTGTGTGTGTGTGTGTGTGTGTGTGTGAACACGAGGAGTATTGAGAACTGGGTTTTATTTCTGACTGTGCCACTAATTCATTGTGGTAACTGAGCAAATTGCTGAACCTGTCTGGGTCTCAGTTTCCTCCTCCAGAAAATAAGGGGATTGGACTAGAGCAGGGGTTCTTAACCTGGGAAGTCATTGACCTGTGGATACAGTTCAGAGGGTTGTGAACTTGGATGGTCAAAAAAAAATTACATCATAATTTTCACCAACCTTGAACAGGAATTTAGCATTTCCTTCAATTATATATAACCATTACTTGGAAAAGCAGCTGAGAACCTCTGGACTAACTGATTTTTGAGTCTCCTTCCAGATCCAATATCCCATGATTCGTCAGTGTCCAAGAAATGGAGGGAGGGGTGGTGTCTGAAGACCTCTCCACACACCAATGTAGCTGGACTAAATGCAGGATTAAAAGGTTTTCCCCATTTGACCCAGGGCCCTCCTGCTGATATTAGCTCAGGCCTGGGGCCTTACCTTGGGAGGCTGGTGTTCTGAGCTGAACACTATATGAATCCTGGAGAAAATTCATCCTGGCCACTCTGTCATTACTTCTGCTCAGGACTAAAGGCTTCTATACTTCTGTTCTCTGAACACTGAAAAAGATTCACTGCAAAGTGTGGGACCAAACTGTCTGGAGAGATATAGGGTGTAGCTCTTTTGATAAACTGGCCTTTGAGGGGTTGGTTTTCTCCATAGACTGTCCTGTGGGTGCTCTCCTGCAGGACCCTATTCCATTTCTTGACTCCCCCAAAACTCTCTCTAACATTCCTTTTTTTTTCCATTTAGACAGTGCAGATGGCAGCGGGCCTGTTGGCTTCCATCTCTATTTCAGAGCTTCTCTTGGCCTTTGTTGTCTTCTGCCTGGTCCTCTGGATCATTGAATCTTACCCTCAAAGGGTACCCAAGGGACTCAAGAGACTACCAGGGCCCTGGGCTTGGCCTCTGATTGGCAACATATTGACTCTGGGGAAGAATCCTCACTTGGCTCTGGCCCAGCTGAGGGAGAAGTACGGAGATGTGATGCAGATTCAGATTGGCTCAACACCAGTACTTGTGCTGAGTGGTCTGGAAACCATCATACAGGCCCTGGTGAAGCAGGGGAATGACTTCAAGGGACGACCTGACCTCTACAGCTCCTCCCTTATTGCAGATGGTTATAGCATGACCTTCAACCCTGACTCAGGGGAAGTATGGGCAAGTCGAAGGAAGCTGGCTCAGAATGCTCTCAATACCTTCTCCATATCTGCCTCTCCATCCTCTTCCTCCTGTTACCTGGAGGAGCATGTGAAGAAGGAGGCTGAATGCTTGATCCAGAAATTCCAGGAGCTGATGGATGGGGTAGGACACTTTGACCCCTACAGGCATGTGGTGGTATCTGTGGCCAATGTCATAGGTGCCATGTGTTTTGGTCAATGCCATGCCCATGAGAACCAAGAAATGATGAGAATTATTAATGAGAGTCATGAGTTCACTGAGAGTGCCACCTCAGGCAACCCAGTTGACTTCATCCCCATTCTCCGCTACTTCCCAAACACCAAAATGCAGAAGTTCAAGGCTTTCAACCAGAGGTTCTTAAAATTCATGCAGAAAACTGTCCAGGAGCACTACAAGGACTTTGATCAGGTAAATACAACTGTGAGGTAGGGTACCTCACCCTCCCTGAGGCTCTCACTCTTGGCTTTCTCACCTTTAGTCTAGATGGCACAGTGGGTATGAACATTGGGCTTAGAGTCAGGAAGACCTGAGTTCAGATCTAGCCTTGGAGACTACCTAGCTGTGCAACTGGGAAAATTAGAGCACCTACCTCCCAGTGTTATTGTCAGGACCGAATGAGACATTATCTGTAAAGCTCTTTGAAACCTAATAGGGCTAGAGAAAGGCTAGTTAGTAGTAGTAGTAGCAGTCTTCACTAGTGATCTCTTCCATCCAAGTGAAGAATTGACCATTATTGACTTTACACATGTGATCTTTCTTAAGTGACTTCACAACCCTGTGAGATAAATACAATTATTATCTCTTTTTTACAAGAGAGAAAGTTGAGAGGCAAAGAACTCAGATGACTTGCCCTCGCCACATAAATAGTAAACAGTAGAGCTCAGACCCCAATTCAGGTCCTCTGATTCCAAACAGAAGGATTTTCCTCTTACATCCCAGACATCGTTATTAGCATGGGGACAGAAGCAAAGCTCTGAGATAAAGAAGAGGAAGGTGGCAGATGGTCCTAAAAAAGTCATGGGGTGAGAGTAAAGAGATCTGAAATTTACTCATATGATTATAAACTCATACAAAGTGACTTTCATCATACAAATTTTTTGTGGTGTTGGTGATTATTTTACCACATGACCATACTTTTGTCTCTTTTAATTAATAAATTTAATTAATTTTTACAAAGTGAAAATCTGCCTTTTCTCCTTCCTACCTCCCTTTTCTCATCAAAAAGAAAAACAGAACCCCAGTTATAAACATGAATAGTCAAGCTAAACAAATTCCCATAATGGGCATGTCCAGAAAAGAAGAATGTGTTTCAATCTGCTCTCCAAGCCCATCACCTCTCTGTGAGAGGTGGGTACCATGTTTCATTGCAAGTCCTCTGAGATAAACGGATATTTTGAAATTCTTTAGTCAAAACCTCTCATTTTTACAGAAGTAGAAACTGAGGTTCAGAGAAGGGAATGGACTTATCCAAGGTCATATAGCTTGTTACTGTCCTGGTCCCTAGTTCAGTATTCTTTTTAAAAAATAATAATTTTTTAATATTCTTTTTCTTTTAAATGTTGAATTCCAAATTCTCTCCCTCCTTCTCCCCCTCCCTCCCTCACTGTACATGTGAAATCTTGTAAAACATATTTCTATATTAACAATATTTCCAAAACCAAAATAAAGTGAGAAAATTCTACTTCAATTTGCACCCACAGTTCTTCAGTTCTCTCTGGAGATGGCCAGCATTTTTCATCATGAGTCATTTTACTGATCAGAGTAGCCACCTTTTTTCACAGTTGATCATCATTCCAACATTGCTGTTATTGCTGTAACATTGCTATCATGTCCAACATGCACAATGATCTCCTGCTTTTTCTCATTTCACTTTGTATCCATTCATATTGATCTTGCCATGTATTTTTCTGAAACCACCCCCTTGTTACTTCTTATAGCACAATAGTATTCCACCACAATCGTATGCCACAACTTGTAAAGTCATTCCCCAATAGATCAGCAGCCCCTTGCTTTCCCATTCATTGCCACAACAAAAAGAGTTGTTGTAAATGTTTTTGCATATATAAGTCCTTCTACTTTTTCTTTGATCTCTTTGGGATACAAACCTGGCAACTGCATTGCTGGGTTAAAAGGTCTGCCCAGTTTTATAGCCATTTGGGCAAAGTTTCAAATTATTTTCCAGAATAATTGGACCAGTTCACAACCACACCAATAATTTATTAGTATATTTAGTGTTCCCTCCTCCCCTCCAGCATTTGCCATTTCTTAAAGATTGGAGGGGATACCTCACAAAAACTTGAATATCTCTAATCAGTAGTGATTTTGAGCATTTTTCTATGACTATAGATAGCTTTGATTTCTTCTTCTGAAAACCGTTTATATCCTTTGACCATTTACGAACTGGGGAAGGGCTCTTATTTTCATAAATCTGACTCAGTCCTATAAGCAGTATGTAATATTAGAGAAATGAGGTCTTTATCAAAGAAATTGCTGTAAAATATTTTGATATTCCTTCATTGCCTTTGGTGCATTTTAGCAAAATGGAGTTTCCCTGATTATCTCTTTTAATTGGGTCAAATTTTGCTTTTGCTTTGTCTCAGACCATGATTGCTACCCTGCCCTTTTTACTTCAGCTGAAGCATATTAGATTCTGCCACAGCCATTTCTTTTAATGATGTGTGTGTTTCTGCTTCAAGTGTGTCTCTTGTACATAATATATTGATGGATTCTGCTTCCTAAACTATTCTGCTTCTGTTTTATAGGTGAGCTCATCTCATTCCCATTTACAGTTATGATGACTCTGTATTTTCCTCCACTCCATTTTCTTCCTTTCTCTCTTTCTCTCTCCTTCCCTCCCTCCTTCCTTCTCTCCCTTCTCAAAGTCTCTTTTGCTTCTAACCATTGTTTCCCTTAATCCACCCTCCTTTTTATCATCCTTCCTTTCCCTTATTTCCTTTCCCTCCTGTTTCCCTATTGGATAAGTTATATTTCTGTACACAACAGAGTGTGTTTGTATTTTCTTCCTTCTTTGAATGAGTGAATTTGTTACCTTTGTCTTTTTCTTACCTTTGTAACTTTGAATGAGTTACATTGTCCCATATAGGAATGTAAACAGTTTAACTTTATTGAGTTCCCTTCTGATTACTCTTTCATTTTTATTTTCCAGCACTAGTTTCACAACTCTGCTTTCTCTTGCCCTGAGTAGCTCTGTGACCTAGAGTAACTCACTTCTCTTCTCTGAACCTCAGTTTCATTATCTATAAAATGAAGTGACTAACTCTGCCCTGCCTACATTACAGGAGCTTGTCCTCGGGGACTCGGAGTTCCCAAAGCAGCCTCTGGCTCCAGGATCCCTGGGAGAGACAAATGGCAACTACCATCCTTGGGCTTCCTGGATGACAAAGTTATTATAATATGGTCTCTTTACCTGTCTTTTCTTTCAGAATAATATTAAAGACATCACTGATGCTCTGTTCAAACACAGCCAGGACAAGGCTGAGGGGATCACCAACACCACTATACCAGAAAGGCTGATCACCAATCTTATCAATGACATCTTTGGGGCTGGTAGGACCCAGTTTTCCTTTCCCTATTACCTGTTGTCTCTGTCTAGGATCACAGCAATCTCATAGTGTGGTGCCCCAAATTGCATATGTGAGTCTCCTAAATAAAATTGCCCCAGATTCATGGTACTCTGTGTGTCTCATATCCACTCAAAAATCATAGCTTAGAAGCCCCCACTGAAGTATTTACTTTAAAATTTATTTTTATATGGATGCATAATCTATCCCTCTTTATATGACCCATTGAACAACACCAACTAAGCCTGAAAAACAAAACCCTCCTTCTCAAAACCCTCCTTTTGTCCAACAAAACAATTGGCAACATTTGTCATGCCTGGATGTACATTTCTTTCTCTGCATTGCAAGTTCATCATCTCTCTGTCAGAAGGGGAGCCTTAGGGACTCAGGGTTTTTTGTGGCACTGATGAGAATCATAAAGTTTTTGAAAGCAATTTGTCTCTATAGTCTTGTCATTTTGCAAATTGTTCTCCCAGTTTTGCCCAAGTCAATATGCATCAGTTCATAGAAGTCTTCTCAGTTTTTTCTGAAACTGACCATTTGGTCATTTCTCAAGATACAATAATATCCCATATATGATTGTTTGTTTAGTCTTTTTCTAATAGGAAGGTAAATCCATAGTTTCCAATTTGTGGAATACTACAAATGGAAATACTATGAACACTTTTTACTTAAAGTTCTCTTTCTTCTTTCTTTGATCTCTTTAGGGCATAGGTTCACCATTGGTATCACTGGGTCAAAGGGGATGTACATACTGTTTCATAACTTTGGGGGCATAACACCAAGGGCTTTCCAGAGTGGTTTGCACCATTACAGCTCCACTATGCCCTAGGGTACCTGTTGTTTGATAGCCCCTCCTCAAATCTGTCATTTTCTGTTTTTGTCATCTTTGCCAGTCTAGTTGCTGAAAGGGGAAATCTCAAAGTTCCTTCAATTTGCATTGAACTCCCATAACACATGAGAATTATAGGGACTGATGATGCTCAATCTGAGACCCACTGAAGGGACAGAATCAAGAAATGAGGTGTTTGCTACCTGAAGACTTCAAGGGAGGACAGCAGAAGCCCTAAGACCATGTGCTAAATGCATGGATCTTCCTTATTTAATCCTCTGACCATTCCTTCCCTGTTTACTCTCTCCAGGCTTTGAAACGGTCACCACAGCCATTTCCTGGAGCCTCATGTACCTTGTGACTAAGCCTGAAGTCCAGAAGAAGATCCAGGAGGAGCTGGGTAAGGGAATAAATGCTGCACAATATATGGAGCACCTTAAAGTTTGCAGAGCATCTTACTGTATCGTCTCATATTGTTGTCCCAACAAGTCTATCAGGGAAGCACCCTGGTCACTGTCTCTCTTTTAGAGATAAGGAAGAAGATTTGTAGAGGTTATGTGCCAGGTCCTGTACTATGCATTGGGGGATCCACAGCATATCCACAAAGAAAGGCAAAACAGCCCCTGCCTTCAAGGATCTTCCCTTCTAATGGGGAAAACAACATGTAAACATCAAGGGATTGAGAGACAGAGAGAGAGGGAAAGAGAGAGAGAGGAGAGAAGGAGAAGAGAGAGAGAAAGAGAAAGAAAGGGAGGGGGAAGAGTGGGATGAGAGAGAGAAAGAGAGAGGGAAGAGGGAGAGAAAGAGAGAGAGGAGAGAGGGGGAAGAGAGAAAGGAGAGAGTGACATAGAGAGACAGACTGACTGAGAGAGAAAGAAAGAGAGAGACAAGATAAGTTAAAGTGACTAGCACCAAAGAGGCTTAGGAAAGGCTTCTTTTTTGAAGGTAAGATTTTAGCTGGGACCTGAAGGAAGCTGGGAAAGAAGCAGTGAAGATAAGGAACAAGAATTTCCAGACCCAGTCGACAGCTAGTGATCATTGACTGACTTGGAAGATGGAGCACCCGTGAGAATAGAAAGGAGTCCAGTGTCACTGGATCACAGTCCATACGGAGGGGAATAAGGTGTGAAAAGATTAGAAAGATAAGAAGGGGTCAGGTGATGAAAGACTTTACAAGGAAGGAGGAAACAGGAAGCCAGTAGAGATTACCAAATAGGGGGATGGCATGGTCTGAATTGCCCATTAGGCAGATCCCTTTGACCTCTGAGGGGAGGATGGAATGGAACAGAGAGGCAGGGAGACCAAACAGCAGGCTACTCTCTGAGTGTGAGGACGCTGCCATTGCTTTATAGTCACACAGTCAATGTCAAAAGCATCAGGTAAACTGAGATCTCTCTAGACTGCACATGCAAGATGCATTTTCCCAACCCCCACCACTTCTCAGGTATAGATTCTTCATGAGTCAATAAAGGGGGAAGGGGAGCAAACGCTCTGTAGGGAAGAGCAGGGCAGCTTCCTGCTCCCTGTCACTCTCCTTCCTTCTACAGATACTGTGATTGGCAGAGCAAGAAGGCCTCTGCTCTCAGACAGACCTCAGCTGCCTTACATGGAGGCCTTTATCCTGGAGATCTTCAGGCAAACCTCCTTTGTCCCTTTGACCATCCCCCACAGGTAAGGTCCACTGAGTCTTCTTTCAAAACCCCTAGGTCATCCATCCCCTCCTCTCTACCCCCACTGCCCCCAACCCCAGCCCCTCTGGCTGTGTCTCCTCCACCTTCTCTGATTCAAGTTCTCAGCAAGACCTTCTTAAGTTCTCATCTCTGCCCTTACTGCTACCTTCCTAGACTAGGATAGACCTTCACTCTCTGCTTCCCCCCTTCCTACCACAGCTGTGCAGTCTACTCACACTCCATGTGAGCCATCATCTCCACTCCCTCCCCATCTGTGAAGGAGGTTCTGTCCCTAGTGACCCTTCTTGGTTTTGAGAGATCAATTTTGGCCTTACCTGGCTGGATCCAAAGCCTCCACCTGAACTTCCTGGACATCTCCAATCCTGTCCTGGTGTGCACCTCTCCCATTCTCCATCCCCTTTCTACCTTCCCTTTATGTTTTCTTCCCTCCCTCATTTCAATGTAAGTTCCATGAGGTCAGGGGATATGTGGTATCCCTAGGGGTTAGCAGAGTGCCTGACAGAGTGACCTCTTAATAAATGTATGTTGGCTTGTCTATCTATCCATCTTTCTTCCTATCTGTCCATCTCTCTACCTTTCCATCTATCCATCTATCTATCTCTATCTATCTATCTAGGTCCATAGCTGGCAATGATCTTCCCACTAAGATCTGTCAGTCAGCAGGCATTTTATTTAAAGTGCTTGCTGTGCACCTGTCCCTGTACCTTAAACACTGGGGATGCAGAAGCAAAAATAAGCCTTGCCCTCAAATTGCTTCCATTCCAATGGAGCAAATGACATGGAAATAGCTAGATAAGTATCAGCTACCATCTACACAGTAGATGGAAGGGAATGTGAAAGCCAGAGGCATGAGCAGCTTTGTTTTCTCACTCTGGCACACTCCTTAATGCTATGAATTATAATGGTACATAGGGGTTGAGTTGTTTCAGTGCCATTCTTCGTGCCCCTGTTTGGGGTTTTCTCAGCAGAGATACTGGAATGGCTTTCCTTTCCTTTTCCAGCTCATTTCACAGATGAGGAAACTGAGGCAATGGGGTGAGATTGCGTGCCCAGGATCCAGCTAATGAATGTCTGTACTGTTAGACTATATGCCTTGTGAGGAGAGGGACCATGTTTCCTCTGCACTCTGTACCTGCTCTAGTACCTAGGCCAGCGTCCTCGATCCTGGGCAAGACGCTGATAAATATTGTCTTCATTGGTCCTACAGGACAAAGTTCAGCCTCTTCAGCTCAGCAATCTTGCACCTCCCCCACTTCCCCAGCCTTGTTCCCCTCACCTCCCACCATTCCCTCCATGAGCCTTGAGCTGGTGCCATGGAGGCCTCTTCTTGGCCTCTCCCCACAAACAGTTCTAGTCCTTCCTCTGGTGGCTTCTGCTGCTTAAAATATACTTTCCATCTTCTGCTGCAATGACTCACAGGATCTGCTTGATCCAGCCCAAGTGCTTCCTTCTCAAAGAATCTTTCTCTGACTCCTCCAGGCCAGGTTGATGGCTTTCCCCTCTCCTCTGCCTCTCCAGCCTTGCCTTGCTGTCTAAACCAGGAAGTCTAGCCACTGTCTGCACACTGCCACTGATCATTCTCTTGTTGGCCTGTGTGTGTGTGTGTGTGTGTGTCTGTGTTTGTGTGTATGATGGTAGAGTGGGGAGAAGGAAGGAAAGAGGGAGGAAAAGGAGGAAAAAGGGGAGAAAGGAGAAAGAAAAGAGAGACAAGAGGGAGTGGAGGAAAAGAGAGAGGGGAGTGAAAGAGGGAGGGAAGGGAAGAAAGAGGAGACAGAGAAAAGGAGAGATAGAGAGACAGATGGAGAGACAGAGACAGGCAGAAGGGGAAGACAAAAGGACATGAATAGATAGAGAGACAGAGACAGAGAGTTCCAGTCTTTTCTTCCCCACCTGATAGAAAGCTCCCTGGGGGCAGAGATAATAATGTTTTGTGGCCCAGAACTAGGTCTGCAGTAGAAAAGATGTTTGTTGAAGTACAAGATATAACTAGAAGAGGAGGGGACACAGAAAGCTAACCTCAGAACCCCTCCTCCTCAATCCAGAGGTTGGGGAATGGTGGCAGACAAAGGGTTAAGGGAAGGGTGGAAGAATGAGGCACAACCCAGGACACTCCTCCCCCACTGTCCTCTTGTCTGATGGGGGGTCTCTTGTCCCTTTTAGCACAACAAGAGCGACCACCCTAAACAATTTCTACATACCCAAGGGGATCTGCGTTTTTGTGAACCAGTGGCAAGTGAACCATGACCAGTGAGTCTTCCCTGGGACTTGGGGTCTGGGCAGGAAGGCTTTGGTTTGTCCAGCTATGTCCATCAGCCAAGTCCAGGGAGAGTGTGGCTGAGCAGCCATCTAAGCATGAGGCCTGCTTGAAGAAGCCCTTCTTAGGTCCTGTCCACCATGTGGGAAATGTGGGGCCTGCTTTGGCCATGGGGAAGATACATCTGCATGGAGTCAACTGGTGTGACCTCAACAGACTGGAAGTTGGAGCTGAGGCCTCTATTGGGCTGACCTCTTGGGAGAATTGAAAGGGTCTCCAGAGCAGGGTGCCCACTCATTTACTACCTACCCCTTCCTTACTCCCTAGCCCTCAGTCTGGATCTGGGGCTCTGACAGCTGTTTGGAGGTCCTGTCCTATGTCCTGAAATCCTGTTTCTTTTCCTGTGACAGGAAAATATGGGGGGACCCATCAGTGTTCCGGCCAGAGAGATTCCTTAGTGCAGATGGCACTATCAACAAGGCCCTGAGTGAGAAGGTGCTTTTGTTTGGCCTGGGGAAGAGACGATGCATTGGGGAGACGATTGCCAGGTGGGAAGTCTTCCTCTTCCTGGCCACCCTGCTGCATCAGATGGAGTTCAGCGTCCCCTCTGGGGTGAAGATAGATTTGACCCCAACGTATGGGTTGACCATGAAGCATGCTCGCTGTGAGCACTTCCAGGCCAGACCGCGCTTCTCCAGGAATGACTGAGTAGCCCTTGGCCAGGGCTCTGGTACTAGCTCCTTCCCCCTCTCCTTCAATATACTTCTTGGGGCTAGCCCAAATGTCATGTCCCTGGCAGGCATAGACATTGCTTCTCTCATTTGCTCATTTGCATTTCTTCTATCATTCAAACCTATTAATTCCTGAAAGGAAAGGGGAGAGGGTGGGACACAGACTCCCCCTCCCCAAACCTCTATAATATTCCTGACAAACAGTCATCAAATCTTTGCCAGAAGATCTCCCATCTGGCTATGGGATCTAAGCTTGTAATTCACTAAGATAACCCAGACTGTTTGCAACCAAGCTACTTTCTATCCATGCCTCCCCAGCCTTGCTCTTCTGGACCTGGCTTTGAATTCCAGTGTAAGACTTAGCATTCATCTCTATTAAATTTTATCTTGTTCAGTTTGACTCCATGTTCTTGTCTATCATCAGTTGTGTTAACTGCTCCTTCCCAACTTTGTGCATCTGCAGATTTGAGAAGCCTTTATCCAAGTCACTGAGATAAATGTTAAATAACACAAGGCCAGGGGAAACACCATGGTACACTCTGCTGGAGACCTCCTTCCAAGATGCCATGGAACCATCCATGACTGTTAACTGGACCCAGCCAAATCCACCATCTAGTCATCTAGGTTGAACTGGTAGATGTTTAACAACCATCTCTTGGGTGCGGGGAGGGGGAATGTATATATACTACACTTCTAATTATTTGCATTATTACCATTCTCTCCATCACTTGTTTAAGTCTAAAAAGCAGGAAAACAATAAATCAAGCCATGGTTTTGTAGTATTTGACAATTTCTGAGTTGTATATTCTCACCCTGAAAATTTTACATAAGCTCTTGCTGGTACAATTTGTCTTCAATACACCCTTGTATCAATCCTACACCTCTCCACCTTTAAAAAGAATAGCATGGAAAACTTTATCAAATTAATTGCCAAAAAGGCTAGGCAAAGATTATCTACAGAAATTCCCTTGACACTGCAGATTAGTCAAAAAGTCAGACTGCTATTTTTTTATTAAAGTAGTCATATAGATTTGGCTTCTGGAGTCAATTCAAAATTTTTTTAGTCCATGTACTGATAAACCATGAGTCCCAAAGTGTGATAGTAAAATGTACCACTCACCTCCCGAAAGAGATGGCATGAGCTAAAAATGCAGAAAGACGTGAGTTCTCAGGGATCGCCCAAGTGGGAATTTGTTTTGCTGGACTACGCAGTTATGTGTTTTATTTACTCAGTGATAAAGTAAAAGGAGGCAAAGATTATTTTTTTAAAAAGCAAAGGTTCTTTATGCTCTGAAATGCCCCATTTATTTCAATATAATTTACTGCTGTGCAGTGGTGCTGCTCTCAACTAAACTCAGGCATTGAGCCCTACGGTCGTGAGGAATGGGGACTCTACACTGCATCCTCTTGCTCATAAAACAAGTATTTTAACGCACTGTCTTAATGTGTAGGACCTCAACTGATAATAAAGATATTGGGAATGAATTGAAAATATATAATATCTTACGTGCACAGGATTAAAGGGGACATTACTGTATTTTGGAGTCATTGCATTGCCCCATCAGCCTCTCCCTCCACTGCCAGGTCCTCCCCAGCCCCTTGGCTACTACTCTGGAGTAAATGCTCAGGAAAGGAGGATCCTGAGTTCCTCTGGAGATAGCAGAAAAAACTGCCATTCTTCCATGGAAAGAAGTAAGCAAAGATGTAGACATAAGTTTCATAGGCAGAGGGGATGGGATGCAGAGTAACTGATTGTCCCTTGCTTTCTAGAATTCAGATATGCCAGAAAATTTGGATTGTAAGTAGAATTATGTAAAGGGAGTCTGTTTTCCTACTATTTCCGATGATAAGCAAAGCAAACAAGCATTCATTATGCACCTACCATATGCCAGGCATTATGATCAGTGCTTTACAAATAATATCTTATTTGATCCTCATAACAATCCCATTATTCCCATTTTATAATCAAGTAAACTGAGGCAGGCAGCAGTTAAGTCACTTGTTCAGGGTTATACAGCTAGCAAGTGTTTGATGCTAGATTTGAACTCAGTTCTTCCTAACTCTAGGCACATTCCTGTATCCATTTTACCACTAGCTGCCTCTGACAAAAAGTGACTGTGTTGAGCTGGATGGAGTAATCTAATCCACAGACCCTGAAAAATGCTCAAGGTCTAAGAATACTTCCAGGATTAAGGTAGAGCTGGGCAGGACTCAGGGCTGAAGCCTGGCAAAGGGTCCATCCAGTGAGTAATCAAGCTGTTGAATAAGGGGGAAATAGGGGAATCCAGAAAAGGAGGGATCTATTTGTGAATCCTGTAGGTGAAACTCCCTATGTGTACATGGGAAGGAGAGCTCACCCCAGGAGCATCTATGGTGATGGAGGAGACAAGGCAGGCCCCCTTCTGGCACCTCTGCTCTACCCAGAGAGGGAAACACAGCTGGGGGAGGGGGAAGGGGAAGGGGAATGCATAACTCTCCTGCAAAGTTTTCCCTGGAGAGGAACAAATACATATACCCATAGGGAATCCCAGGAGTTTGGGGGTAGGAGGAGAAGGAAGACACAGGCTTCCACCACAAGTAACTGCTATTCTGGTGCTGGAAGAGACACAGCCCTGTTCTAGAGAAACCAGGACCAGGATAAACCCAAAAGAAAACATGTTCTGTGGGCAGAAGGGAGACACAGGGCCCTGTGGCCTCAGAAGCTCCCTGACTCCTCCTTGATGACAGGAGCCCAGTGATCCCTCAGTCGCAACATGGGCACCTCCCTCCCCAGGTATCTCCTGGCCTGGCCTCTATGTTTTGTCTCATCATATCTATTTGTACAGAAGACACCAGATTCCCAGCCAGCCAACTTCTCACGAATGCCTGGCCAATCTTTAACCCAGACTGACAAGGCTCCTGCTACTGAGCCAAGAGCCAGAGGAGGGGTAAGGGGAGGCTGTGGCACTGTTGTTGGGACTTTGTGCTCCTCCCTGGGACAGAAGGAAACATGAGAGGTGGAAAGTCAGGGGGGCACAAGGGAAACTGGACAATACAGCCCAGTTGACCTCTTTCTAAGTCAGTCTTCTCCCTTGTCAATTTCAGTGCCCTAGGCTGTGGATTTCCTACAACCTAATTTCTGGACAAACACATATACAATGTTATGCTTTGCTGGTGGTGTAGGGGTTAGAGCTCTGGGCATGGAGTCAGGAAGACCTAAGTTGAAATCTGGCCTCAGATACTCAGTAGCTGCATTGACCCTGAACAAGTCACTTAACCTCTGTTTGCCTCAATTTCTTCAACACAAAAATGAAGAAAGCAACAGCATCTGCCTCCCAGGGTTGTTATGGGGATCAAATAACTCCATTTGGGGTCTTCTTGCCAAAGATACTAGAGTGGTTTGCCATTTCCTTCTCCAGGTCATGTTACAGATGAGGAAACTGAGGCAGACAGGTTTAAGTGACTTGGCCAGGGTCATACAGGTAGGTATGTCTGAGGCTAAATTTGAACTGACCAGTCTTCCTGACTCCAAGTCTGATATTCTATCCACTACACCACCCAGCTGCCCTAATCTTTCCCCAGGTATCCAGAGATTAACCCCTTTGTGGCCTCACTGTGTTACCCATTCAGAGTGTTACTCGCTGGGCAACATGCCATGTCCCAGACATCCTCCTACCCCAATTAAAGGAAACCCATCTCCCTTCCCCCTATCCTGTGCTCTCTGGATTAAAGGGCCACAGACAAATTAAAGATAATCAATATCTTCAAAAATCAGGGCCCTAACCCAAGGGGTTGGTGCTTCATCGATAATTTAGGGCACCATGGCAGATCACATATGGGAAATATGGCTGGAGACATTGGGGTCCCCGTACTCCTTGCTCCTACGCACATCATACTAAGTAGATGGTCCCCTCCACCAACAACCCATCTCTGGGGCTTTCTCTCTCTCTCTCTCCCCAAGGCAAGTTTTTCTGGTTTCTTAGGGATAATGCTATTCAATCTGTTCCTTAAATCCCTTTCCCCTTCTCAGTTCCTTGACCTTCCCCTCCCACTCTATCCCTCAGGTGCTGTTTAGTGACAGTTAATACTAATTCCCTGATTGAAGACTATGGAGGTGAAAGGTCAGGCAGGAGGATAGCAGGGGGTGGAGTTAGGGAACATAGGAACAGGAAGGAATGTTCTCAGAGGTTTAGTGTAGAAGAGAAGGGAATACACATTTATTAAGTGCCTGCTGCATGCCCAGCACTTTACAAATATTATCTTATTTGATTTCACAACAACCCTTCATATTACTATTATCCCCTTTTTACAGTTGGGGAAACTGAGGCAAGCCGAGGTTAAGTATTTAAGTTACTAAATGTCTGAGGTTGAATGTGAACTCAGGTCTTCTTGACTGCAGGCCCAGCACTCTATCCATGGTTCCACCTAGATGCCTCAGGTCCCACTCTTTCCTCGAATCCCTGGATCTATGAAAGGAAAACTCTCCTAAAGTAGATAGGTTATTCACTGAATAGAATGGGTAGTGGGGATAGCTATCAATTAGGGTGCTTTTTTCCAAGATCACAACAGAGTTCTGTGACTGTCCCTAATCAATTTCTCTGTCATTATTAATTTCTAACTCTTCTTTCAGACATATTTTCTCATATGAGACTTTTATCTTTCTACTCAACTTGCTCAAGAGCTTTCTTCAGCAGCTTCCCATTACTTACAGGATAAAAGCCAAACTCCTTCATGAGCATGGCATTCAAGGCCCCCTACAACTGGTCCTAACCTATACCTCCAGCTGCATTTCCTGTGTTGGTGCATGACTTTCTGTTTGCAGATGATTGTGCACTCAATGTAACCTCTGAAGCTGAGATGCAACAAAGTATGGATCAATTCTCTGCTGCTTATGCTAATCTGGGCCTAATAATTAACACCGAAAAAAACACAGGTGCTCCATCAGCCAACCACCACACCATCCATATGTGGACCCATTGGTTACAACAAATGGAGAAGTTTTGAATGCTGTGGATAAGTTCACTTTCCTTGGTAGTGTACTTTCCAGGGATGTACACATTGACAATGAAGTTGATGCACGCATTGCCAGAGCTAGCTCAGTGTTTGGGAGGCTCCGAAGAAAAGTTTGGGAGAGAAGAGGTATTAGACTGACTACCAAACTGAAGGTCTAAGAATCGTTGTGCTGACCTCATTGTTATATGCTTGTGAAACATGGACAGTCTACCAGCGCCATGCCAGGAAACTGAATCGCTCCCACTTGACTGTCTTAGGAAGATTCTAAGGATCACCTGACAGGATAAGGTACCAGACACTGAAGTCCTTGCTTGAGCTGAACTGCTAAGTATTCAAACCATGCTTCAGAGAGCACAGCTCCCACGGGCTGGCTACGTTGTTCGAAAGCAATATGTATACTTGCCAAAAAGACTATTTTATGGAGAACTCACATAGGGCAGGCGATCACATGGTGACCAGAAGAAACGATACAAGGACATTCTCAAGGTCTCTCTCAAGAACTTTGGATTTGACTGTGCAACATGGGAGACATTGGCACAGGACCGCTCAGCATGGCAGGCCCACATCAGAAAGGGTACTGTGCTCTTTGAGCAAAGCAGAATTGAGACAGCACAAAGTAAATGCAGGATGTAAAAATTTGGGTTATCCACCCCAAATATTCATACAGACTATCTGTGCCCAACCTGTGGTACAGCATTCTGAGCTCATATTGGTCTGATCAGCCATAGCTGGACACACTGAAATTTCACTTTATAGTGGTGATGTCATTTTGGTCCTCTTCGAAGATGAAGGAAAATAGCCAACCATGCCTTCCCCACACCCCTACTTGACTGGTCTCCTCATTGTGCCCTGCATACAAAAGGCTCATTTTATTTTTATTTTTTAAATCAATAAAAATCTACCTCCTCTCTCTCCTACCTCCCACCCACCCAAAGGGGGAGGGGGCAGAAACGCTTTTACAAACATATACAGTCAAACAAAGCAAATTCTTGCATTGGCCATGTCACCCCAAAAAATTTCAATCTACTTTCACTCTTATCGTCTCTCTGGAATGTTCCTCATGGAACTCTCTCTGGGAACTTCTATAGGGAGAGGAGGAGTATCTCCCTGATGAGGGCTGAAAGGGGGATGTGAGACCCCCACAAAAACTGGGGCATCAGAGGCAGGTCTCCTGAAGAAGAATTCACAGACTCAAGCACTGTTGAAGTCAAGGTAAAGATTTATTATGCTTTTCAGCAGGCATGAGTTCTTAGAAAACCTGCAACCTTGGAGGGGTACAGATAAAGTTTATATATGATAGTCAACAGTAAAGCATGTGCCAAATATGCTAACCAGGTGTTTTGGGGTGGGATTAGGGAGTGGTTAGTTCATAAAGGAACATGCACTTTTGGTATCTACTGCACAGGCATTTTACCCAAAATTCATCAGGAAATAGCCCAAGGTGGGGGACTACCTGGAGGTATGATTTTAGGCCTGAAACATCACTAAGTCAACTAGCGGTCAGGGCTGGCTCAGAAATATCAGGTTGTTCTCATCAATGTCTTGTTAGACAAGATAAATGTAAGGGAGTATACATATGTCTAAGTCTAGGGTACATATGATTGTTCAGCAAGTAGTAAATGTTGTTATGATCCAGCGTACAGCCCATTCAGTCAGTACACAGCAGGTTCAAACTAATGAGTTTTATAGGTGCAGCTGGCTACTATAGCAGGAAGGGAGATAACTGTCATTGCTAAGGCAGGCTGTGTCCTTGGGCTAGGGAGAATTGTGATTTTTAAAGAGAAATGTGATTTTAGAATTGGGGTCCAAGCACATATACCCAAGCACCCCATTATCCCCACCTACCCTGGACCTCTGTTCCTTGACTATGGCAGGTAGAGCAGGTGGAAGGGGAGTCTGAGTTGGTATGTCAAGATTCTGGCTGCCCCTTCAGCTTCAGGTCTGTTTCCCTAAGCATGAGTAACACTGAGATACATGTTTTACAGCTGGGAGGTAATCTTGTAAGTTCTAGCTGTCAGGAGCTCCTGGGCTCTTCTCAGCTGCAAGTGGGACAAGGATGGGGGCCAGCTGGGCTAAGTTGTTCCATGCAGCTACTATGGTACTTCTTGGGGGAGAAGGCCATGGGCAGGAGGATGAGCCTAGGCTCTGATCTGGTTGCCCAGAAGACTTGAGGGAGTTGTTCAGATAGTGCAGAACACAAGTAAAGGTGAAACACCTACTCGATAATTCCACTAAATGCTATTAGCTATCAACCTCCCAAGAGAGCATAAGAAGAGTCATAGGTTACTGGGTAATGTTGTAAGTCTTTGTCAAAGCTTTCATGGGTGTCTTTTGTGTTTTCACCCTTTATTTTGAATGGAGTAAATCAGTTGCTGAACAATAACACCCACTGCGTATTTTTCGGGGGCAGCGAGATGGTATGGTGGGTAAAGCACTGGACCTGGACTCAGGGGACATGAGTTCTAATTTGCCCTCAGATATTTCCTAACTGTATAACTCTGAGCAAATCTCTTAACCATGTTTGCCTCAGTTTCCTCATCTTTAAAATGAATTGGAGAAGGGAATGACAAAGTACTCTGTATCTCTACCAAGAAAACTCCAAAGTGGGGTGGTGAAGAGTTGGACATAGTTGAAAAAACAATTACATAACCTCTACTGGACTAGTCTCCTCTTTGTAACCTGAATACTTCTATTCTCTTTTGGGGACACCTGAAATGTGAGCTAAACCTTATCTTTAAGTGGTGTTTTCCTGGAACTCTAGGGTAAGGCTGTAAAGAGCTAGAGCATTCTAAAAATTCTAGGTGGAGCAACGGAAAGAGCACTAGGCCTGGAACTGGTAAGATCTGAGTTCAAATTTAGTCTCATACACTTACTAGCTGTGTGATCTTGTGCAAGTCACTTAACTTGTCTGCCTTGGTTTCTTCAACCGTAAAAATGGAGATAATAGCGGTACCGACCTCTTAAGGTTGTGGTTAGGATCAAATGAGATAATATGGATAAAGTGCTTAGCACAGTCCCTGGCACATAGTTGGCACGTTTTCTTTCCCCTAAAAATGAAATGATCCCATTCTTTAAAGACCAGGCTTGCTCCAATACTAGTCCTGTTGAGTAAATGCCTAGAGCTAAGGGTGCCTTAGCAAGTATCCCAGACTCCTTGGGTCCCTCTAGGGGGGTCTGTTGTTACATGTAAAATGAGAAAGGATTGGACTATGTGACCTTAAAATCCCAAGATCCTATGAAAACTAGCCTCTCTTCTACTTGTGAGGCAATGTTAGAGTACTGGACTTAGAGTTAGGAAAACTTGGGTTCAGATACTTATTGGCTGCAGGATCCTGAGCAAAGTTCTCAGCCTCCCTATGCCTCAGTTTCCCCAAATTAGAAGATTAGATTCCATGACCTTCTAGCTCCAAATCTATGATAATCCAAACTTCTGCTCAATGTTCCTGGCTTGACCCTCTGGGGCTGAAAAAACCAAGTTCAAATCATCTTCCACATGCTAGCCCTTCTAATATTTGAAGTCAGCTATGGGGGCATGGGCTCTGATCCCCCAGCTTCTCTTTGCCTAGTTCCTTCCCTAGTTCCTTCAACAGATTCTCAGATGGCTCAGTTTTCCAACCCTCCCCATCCCAGCATGTACTTCCAACATGCTACAGCTTGTCGCTGTCCTTCGCAGAAGATGGCCCTCACAACACAACACAGAGCTCATGACAGGGCCTGACCACAAGTGTGTGCCCTGTGTTTATACAGGTGATTTTTTTTTTAATTTGACTTCAGCGTCTGGCTTTGCATTCATCCCTCTTCCATTAAATTTTATTTCATGAGGCCCATTGTTCTGACCTGACTCTAGGTCACTCAGTCAACAAGCATTTATTAATCACTTACTGTGTTCCAGGCACTACGCTAAGGGCTAGGGATACAAATTGTTGCTGTTGTGTTTGTTGTCGTCCTTCGTTTTTGAAGAAGACCATGACATCAGAGAAATAATGACGTGTCTTGCACTTGACTTTGATTTGAGGGAGGGAAGGCTGTGCAAGGGCACCAGCCTCACTTTCTCCTCCTGAGCCATCTGGGTCCAGTGGCCAGATATTCATCAGGATGACTGGAGATGGCCCAGGATGCAATGGGAAACCTTGGCCTTTTTAGGACAGGCCTTTTCACATACTCATTTATGGGAAGGTAACACCCATTGAGTGTATGGGCCTCTTTAAGAAGTGGTCAGGGAATGGCCCTTTTAATGAACAAAAGAGAAAAAAATAACTAAATCAAACTAGCTTAGCATGATTATCAATAGTAACAGTTTCTGTTTCCCTCCCAGTTTGGGGATACAAATAGAAGCAGAAAGAAAGATTGTACCTGCCCTTAAGGTCCTTACATTCTAACAGGGAGAGATAGCATGTCCAAAAAATGATGAGTGGGGGGAACGTAGCCCTTAAAGCAGGGGATGGTAAGGAGCCTGATAAGAAATGAAGAGATGGCTGGCCAGGTTACCATCCTTCACTGAAGGTTCTGGGGGAGCCATCCAGTGAGAGGGAAGGGACTTGGAAGAGAGCACTTCTGAGGTATGAATTCCAAGGACAGTAATCTTCCAGAACAAAGTTTTCTGGGGCATGAGGGAGGAGTCAGGATTGCAGGTGGGTGCGAAAAATGAATTCTTTTCAATGTCTTTCAAACGTCTCCAGGTCTTACCATACATAGATCACAGAGACAGAGCTAGAAGAGATCTCAGAGTCCAAATCTGAAGACTTAGTCTCACTCCTTTACTTTTACAGGTGGGGACACTGAGTCATAGTGGAGCTGCAAAAATACCTGAGGCCAGTTAATCTAATGCTGTTACTTTTGCAGATGAGGAAACTGAGGCCTAGAAAAGTTTGGTGATACACTATAAGCAAGACCTGCCCTCATAGGCAATCTAATTCCCTCATTTCAGAGGAAGACCCTGAGGCCCAGGGAAGTTAACTGTGAGGCAGATGGTGAAAGCTATTATCCCTATTTATTTATTCTTCCCATTTTGAAGCTAAGAAAACTGAGGCCCACAGATGGAAAGTGACTTGTCCCAGGTCCCCAGCAATCCATATTGGCAGGAGAATAGGTCAGTGCTCTTTCTACCATCAGTTGTACTGTTTGTACCCCTTGCTTCATGAAGCAAGTTTGAGGAAAAGTGGTCTGTAAACTTAGAAGCTGCCCTAGAAATGTAAGCTATTGTTAATTGTAAAATGATGGGGTTGAACTGGGTAATTCCTAAAATGTCCTTTGGTCCTATAGTTCTGTAAGGGAAAGAAAAACTTGACATGGCTATCTCAGAAGCCAGGGAGGAGGGAAGGAGGGACCTCAAGCCCAGTATTCCCAGAGGAGCCAGGAGAGCCACTCCAGACTCTCTTCCTGCTAGTGACTATGACCATCAGAACATACACTGCTAACCTGAATAATATGTGGGTCTGATTGCATCTGTCTAAGAGGCAGTATAGCAGAGAGAAAGCTGCCCTCAGGGAGTCAGGGAGATCTGGGTTCAAATTCCTCCGCTGACATACTATGTGATCCTGAACAAGTCACCTAATCTTTCAGTGACCAGGGCAATTCTATGTGATTTCTAAGTTAAGGAAAAGGTGTTGATCTACAATGGAATAGAAAGATCCTCACAAGCAACCCCCTAACCCAATGAAGGGGCAGTAAGGTATCACAGTAGATAGTCAGGAAGACCTGAGTTCAAATCTAACCTCAGATACTTTGTGACCCTGAGCAAGTCACTTTACCTTGTTTGCCTCACTGTCCTCATTTGTAAAATGAACTGGAGAAGGAGATGGCAAACCACTCCATTGTCTTTGCCAAGAAAACCCGAAATGGGGTCGAGAAGAGTCAGACATGACTGAAATGACCCAACAACAAAAATCCAATGAATCCCAGATCTGGACTGCCCTCTCCCTTAAAAAGTCTTGGGGGAAGGTCTGGTCAGCAGATGAAAATCTGCATATGTATATGCAGACTGATCTGTGTATCCATCTGAATGGGGATGCCCATGTTTCTGTTTTGTGGTGCTCTGATGTAATGAAGACCCCCCCCACTCCTAGACCTGGAATCAGGCCTAGCCTGTGTTTCATTTCTTCCTCTGCCTCTTGCTGGACCTGTAACCCTGGAACCATTCACTGAACCTTTTAGTTTCTTCACCTGTAAAATGGGGGAAATTGAACTCACCTTCCCTAAATTGCTGGGTTATAGCGGGGAAAACACTCTGTAAACCTTCAAGTGTTATATGAGTGTGAGATTATTAGGATAGAGGCTAGACCTGTGATTTCATGGATGTTAGGAGCCCCCCGGTGAGGGAGCTCCCTCCATTAATGCAGGCTGCCACCCTCTCTTACCATCTTAGACTGCCTAGACTCTAGAACACTGAGAGTTGAAGCGATTAACTACTCTGGGCCACATAGCTAATATCAATGGGAGGCAAAGCTTGAACCCAGTGGTCTTCTTGGCTCTCTCTCTCTACTAGGCCAAATGCCTCTTTCATGTTAGCTGTTCTATCATCATCATCACTGTATATCAGTAAGTAACTTATAGTATGTACATCAAGATGACTCTTCCCATGACCTAAGCCTTGGTTCTCTTTTCTGGAATGCAGGGATGATACTTAAGTGCCTTCCTCATGGGGCTGTCACTCATAGGGCTAATATGTTATTTTGCTAACCTTAAAGTACTGTATAAATAGGAATTATGTTTATTGCTACTGCTATTGTTATTAGACCAAGGGTACAGATGCTCCCAGGGTTCTCCTGGAGCAGACTTCCAGGTTCCCTTCCCAGACACACCCCGTGCCCTAGGCAGCCCCTTGGGAAGGCTTGGCCAGGCCAATGCCCTTATGCCGTGGCCCCTCCCCCCATCCGCCTGGACCTCAGGCATAGGACCCCTGCCCAGGCCATCTTTCCAGGCTCCAGACTACATTCCATCGCCCACCCTCCACTAGCCCGGAAGGACTGGAAAGATGCCAGGGAATTGGAGTGGGGGGAGGGGGTAGTTGGGTGGGGGTTGGCGTGCCAGTGAACAATGAGGAGCTCCCCTCAACCCCTCCCCCGGTCCCCATCGCGTGAGAGCTGCCGGAAACCCATCCCCGAGCCAGAGCTGGGTGGGGCCCCAGCCGGCACCTCCACCTCTCCCGCCCCCTCTGGGCCAAGGGTCAGGGGCGGCTGGTCAGAGGAGCTCCGGCCCCATCCCCGATCTGCAGCCAGCCCCGGTGAGCCCTGGGCTGGTCAGCTCCTGTGTTTGAAGGGTTCGGGGTGTGAGGTGCGGGGTGTGTATGCCCACTGCGGGGCTCTTGTCAGGCCAAGGAGGTGGATTAGGGACCGTGATGAGACGGGCAGCCCTAGGTCAGAGGGCTGGAGAGGGTGTCGCAGGCCCCCGGGGTCGCCTCCTCCGCTCTCTGAGCTCCCCTAGTCCGAGACTCCCTCTATCGTGACTTCAGCGGCCTTGGGCTCTGCCTTCCTACTTCCTCCTCCGATGGGAGCCTCAGTTTCCTCATCCATTAAACCAGAAATAATACTAACACCTATTTCTCAGGTCATTATATTCCTCATTCCTCTGAATTCCCTAACAGTGCCCAACCCAGGACTGGGCACACAGGACACTCCACCTCAAGTTGTGTGTGTGCTGGAAGAAAGTCAGGACAGACTTTCAAAGATCAAGTAAAAGAAGACATATAAAGCGAGAGCTATTCATCCGGCCACAACACTGCACCTGCATGTATGAATTGCATGCACACACACGTGCACATATACACATACACACATGCATGTACCTACGTGCACATACAGGATGTCCCAAAAGACTTAGGGCAGTTTTAAGCTTTAATAGGTTATATAGGCATCATATAACCTTTCCCATTCAGGTGTGGACATCTTTCCCTCCCAAACTCTTGAATTTAAATACTTTGTATTTATTCTTTTTTATGTTTATTCTGCAAATCCTTATGTTTATTTGTCTCTCCAGGTAGAATGTGGGAACTCCTTGAGAGTAGGGATTGTTTCATTCTTTGAATTTGTATTTCCAGCTTCTGGTCCGGTGCCAGGAATGTGGCAAGTGCTTAATAAAGACCTGTTTACACACACTAGAAACTGCATCCCAAAAGTCTTTGGGGATACCCTGAATGTATGCGTGTGTAAATATATGCATGTACATGTATATGTTTTTACATATATATTATCATATAAAATAATAAAACTATTTTCCAGAGGCAATTTGGAATAGAAAGTATAGAGAGTCTGCTTGGAATCAGGTTCAAGTATCCTGTCTCTGACACATACTGATTGTGTGACCCTGGATGAGTCCCTTAACTTAATCCCCCACAGCCTCTGGGACTCAGAGTTGCAAAGCTGGTGCTTATCTCCATTGGTAGAGGGGGAATCCTAACTTTCTATACCAATGAAATCATAGGTCCAGGTTTGGGGTTTTTTTTTTTATATTATTTTGTAGCTGTTATTGACAGGAGCAAAGTATCCAATAAGCTCTCGCTCCCTTCGAGTGGTTGGACTGAGTGAGTCTCCCTTCCTGGGGTGTTAGTGTCATGACAGAAGAACCCATTAAGGGTGCAGCTAAAGTCAAAGGATGAAAGTCTGATGGGGGAATGATGCCAGACTCCCGGGCAGGTCAGGGAGAGATCTCTGGGCAGAAGAGTCTTCCTCTCAGCCTCTCACATCACACTCTTTAGGGGGAGTGGGGTGGGCATCTGGTTGTCTTGCCTTCAAGACTGAGGCTCAGGATGAGAGGAAGCTGTCCTGGAGACTTGGAACCTTAGCTCCCCCCTGATATACTACCCTAGCCTCTGTATCCAGACAGGGGTATACGGGAACATAGAGAGTCCACCAGAAGAGAAGACAAAGTAAGGGTTCCAGCCCTGGACCCCCACCTGACAGATGTAGAAAAAGAAGACAGATGGGCAATGGACATCTTCCTGGGTCTAGAGGCGGCTGGGTGGGAATGCTGGAGACATAGGCAGCTTACCTATGGGAGGAACTTGGGGCTCATCACTTGTTTCTGTTACTTCAGGTCAAGTAGTTTTTATTAAGTGCCTACTGTGTGTCAGGCACTGTGCTTGGTGCTAGGAACTCAAAGGCAAAAGTGAGGCACTTCCTGCCTTCTAGGAGCCTATATAGGGCTTTACACTAGATTTGTAGATGTTTTCAGAGAATAGTATAGGTCATGTGGGCAGGTGGTCCAGGGAGTCTGTAGAAAGATCTTTTGCTGGAGCAGAGCAGCTCATCCCTCTGGGATAGCATTCAAACCCCTCTCACTCCTTCTCACTCTCTCACCTGGCTCAGACTCAGGGTAGAGGGAAGGACAGTCCTTGAGAGCAGGATCATGTCTTCTGCTTCCTCTGAATCCCTTCACAGTTCATACACATGGCTGGGCACATGGGGACTACATCCAGGGTGTGGAATGACTGCCTCAGGCTGGGGATGTAGCAGAGGAAAGTTTTGGGATACAAAGATCCCACTGAAATCAACCCTTCCCAAGCCTTCCCAAGGACCGAAGGCACACCCACGGATGTTTCTTCCCCAGTCCTCCCTCAACCACCACATTCTAAAAGGAGGGCGAGGGGTCACTGACCCCATGAACAGAAAGGTGAAGCACCTGGCCGAGAGTCCCACAAAGTCTTCTAACTTGACTAGGCTGACCCGCCAAGACCCGAGGGATCTGTCCAGGAGAAGGGAGGCTGGGTGGGAAAGGCAAGTGGGCGGAGTCCCTTCATGGGATCTGTCGCTCTCTGGATGCCTCTTAGCTGTGACTGATTCCTTGGTTTTATCACAGGGCCTCGCACGCACACACGCACCCGAATACCAGCACAGACTAGGGTTCAGGGTGGGGCAGATGCAGGGCTCCCCCACCCAGTCTCCCACCCCCAACCTGGAAGGAAATTCTAATCTCTTCAGGGAGGGAAGACTTGGCCCTTCTCACGGCAACACTAACTCCAAGGCACGCAAGCTGGCTCCCAGCCCCAAGGGCAGACATGGGAGAAAACTTCCATAGAACCCAAGTCTCACGATTGAGACATCTCAGTGTTAGAAGATAGAGCCATACACACCTGGTTGATTTCAAATGCAAGCAAGTCAACAAGCTTTTAAGACAGCCAAGGCATGACCACTGATGTCTATGCATCTGGCCAGGTCACATAACATACAGAATAACACATGTATACATGTAAATCCACAGCTGGCTGGTCTGCAAGCATATACTCTGGTTAGCTAGCATATCCCTCCTAATGAGGACCTTCTCCCTATCCCAGCATCAGCCCTGGGAACTAAAGGAGGACATTTGGAACCTCCCCAGGATATCTGGAGGTCTCCCCCGAAACCACCTCCAACATGTGTCCTTTTCTGATCTCCCCAGTTACTCATGCTTCAACCCCCTCAAATTATCATGAATTTCTACTTGTATATTTTGTTCACTTCAATAGAATGTAAACCTTGTAAGAGCATGGACTACTTCCTTTTTGTCCTTTATCCACATAACTTAACACAGTGCCTGGCACACAGCATAATATAGGCTTGTGGATTGATTGATATCATCATCATCATTACTCAAATGCCAAGATAGAGAACTAGCCTTTGAACCAATTCAAGTATGACATATTATTCACTGTAGAACCCTGGGTAAGTCAAGTCATGTCTCAGTTACTTCCATTAATTCTCTAAGACTATAAGTTGTATTAAAAGTACAAAGCAGAAGGAATTTCCTCCCCTGGGAGGGAGAAGAAATTCATTAGGAAATTCACCAGTTCCACCAATGAAATGACAAGTCAGTCTCTAGCCCTATAACTCATATAATCAGATTGATTTGTCTACATTCCCTCAGATCATCCAAGTGGCCATTCCTTCCAGGGATGCAGATTGCAACCATCCATGGCTGCTCCTTCTGTGTGATGTATCCATGTTCTCCTCCACCTGTGAGTGATTTGCCTTGATTTCACCAACATTCTAAGGATACCGGTAAAGTCCATCCATTAATTATCATTACTATTACACTCATTGGTAAGTCTATCCCTCCATCTAGAATGTTAGCTCTCATAATCTTTCAGTCCAGGGCTCCCTACTCTTAAGAACTTATCCCCTAAAAGTCCAACTTCCTAAGAGAACAAGGCAATCTGGAACTGCAGTGGACCAGACACCAACTAGGGTTCTGTTCCCCATTGCCTAGTGTGTGTGTGACCTTGGATAAGTCCCTTTACTTCTCAGATGTCCTCATCTGTAAAATGAGGCTGGTAATACCTGTCCCCACATATCTCACAGGGTAGCTGTGCAGATCTTGCTTCAATATTGGAAGGAAGAAGTACTTAAGAAAGGAGAAAACACCACCCGCACATGAGATATTATCGTTGTTCTCAGGATAGACAGGTGTGAGGAGGGAAAGGGAGGGAGGGAGAGGCAGGTTGGAAATGAACTGAGGGAGGAGATTGCCTGAAGTGGAGGGGGCAGATGAAGGGAAAGCAATCAGGGCAACCTATAGAGTGGAAACTGTCAATAGCCAAAGAAATTAGTGTAGCAGAGACCATGTAGACAGCTCTGGACCTCCTCTTTCTCTGAAATGCCTCATTGTCAATTCCCTCCTTTTACAACCTGCAAATCAAATGGGCTGGGAGATTCACTTGATCCAATCTTTTGATCAGTCTCACCCTTCCCACTAACAGATGAGTCAATAAACATCTATTAAGTCCCTAATATGCACCAGGCAATGTACTATGTGCTAGGGGTCCTACCCTACAGGAGAGACAACATGAACATGTATAAAAGTATAGAGAGAATAGATAAAATAAATACGAGGTGGGCTTGGGAAGGGGAAAGCTCAGGAGAAGCTTCGTGTTGAGGGCCGTGTTTGAGTTGAGTCTGGAAGGAAGTAGGCGATTCTGTGAGGCAGAAGAGAGGACAGGGGAAGCATTCCAGGCGTATATGTAAAAGCAACGAGATAGGAGATGGCATGCCCCCAGTAAAGGTCAGGAGAACAGATAATGAAACGTACCTCCTTGAGCTCTACAGAGAAGCTGGAGGGGGGAAGGGGCGGGGCTTGGGACAGGATATGGTATATACATTGCCAGATTCAGTCACGATGAAATGTTTCCACTTAATTGTTAAGTGTTTAATCTCACAGGAGAAGTTCAGTTTAAGGGGCTGGGGCAGTTGAAATGACTAATATAAAAGACAGAATAAATTGTTATAGACAGTTTCTCAGATAAAAGTCGCATGTCTTAAATATAGAGAGAACTTTGTCAAATTTGTAAGAATATGAGTCATTCCCCAGGTTGATAAATGAACAGGCAGTTTTTGGATGAAGAAATCAAAGCTATATATAGTCATATGAAAAATGCTCTGAATCATTGATTAGAGAAATGCAAATTAAACCAACTTTGATGTATCATCCGTCACCTATCAGACTGGCTAAAATGACAGAAGAAAATGACAAATGTTGGAGGAGATGTGGAAAAATTGAGATATTAATACATTATTGGTGGTACTATGAACTGGAATTACTCTCAAAGAGTTATAAAACTATTTTGACACAGCAATATCACTCCTTCCCAAGGTGATCAAGTTAAAAAGGAAAAAAACCTGTGTGTTCTAAAATATTTATAGCTCCTCTTTTTATGGTGGCAAAGAACTGGAAATTGAGGTGATATCCCCCAATTGGGGAATGGCTGAACGCGTTGTGTGCGATAGAATACTACTGTGCTGTAAGAAGATCAGCAGGTTGGTCTTAGAAAAATATGGAAAGATTTGAATGAAATAAAGAAGAATATAATGAACATAACCAAGAGAATGGAATACAGTAATGGTAATATTGTATCAAAGGATATCTGTGAACAACTAAGCTATATTCAAATCAGCTACAAAGGACCTATGACAGAAGATGCTATCCACCACCAGAGAAAGCTCTGATAAATAGAAGTATGAACAGTATGTTTTTTACATATATTTGTGTGTGTGTGTGTGTGTGTGTGAAATGGTGGCCTTCTCTAGTGTGGGGGAAGGAAAGAGGGAAGGAGACAGTTTAGAACTTAAAATGGAATAAAACTTTTATTTAATTAAAAAATAAAAGATATAATAGCTTACATCTACATAACACTTTAAGATTTGCAAGGAGTTTAACATGTATTAATTTCATGTGAGCCTCACAACAAGCCTATGAGGTAGATGCTATTGTTCCCATTTTTTTGATAAGAAAACTGAGGCTGCGAGAGATTAAGTGACTTGTCCAGGATTACACAGCTAATAAATTGCTAAGGCAGGATTTAAACTCAGGTCTTCTAATCAATCTACTATGCCACTGGCTGTATCAACAAAATACATTTGAAAAATGAAGTTTTTTTAAAATGTGAATAAAGCAGAATCTCCTGTCCTCAAAGAACTTGCATTCTAGTAGGGAAAATAATATCGATCAAGCAATAAACACTTACTAAGCACTTACTATGTGCCAGGCATTTTGCCCTAGTGATCCCTCTAGTATCCTTCAAGCCTCAACTGAAAACCATCTCCTCTGGGAAGCCTTCCCTGGTCACTCCCCCGACCCTTCAGCAGAACTAGCATTCTGGTACAGGTTGATATCATGCCATGCATTCTGTTCTAATTTTCCCCAGGGCCATGGCCCTGGAGTCAGGAAACCTGGGCTCAGACCCGTCTCTGCACTTGCCAGCTGTGTCTTTGAAGAGTTCACTTCTGTTTCTCATTTGAATGATGGGGATGTGCTCAGTCTCTCCTCACCTCATAGGGTTGTGAGGAAAACACTTTGTAAATCTCAGGAAACTGAGGTAAATGTAACTTGTCATCATTGGTATCTGCCCAACCAGACTATCAGTTCAGAGAGCAGACACTTCTCATTCTCCTGTGTACATTCATTGATGAGCCTGGAACATAGGAGATCCCAGGAAAGGCTTCTTGGATAAATTAATGAGGGAAGGTAGGAAGAGAGGAAAGAAAAAAGAAAGGAAGGAAAGGAGATAGAAAAGCAGGGAGGAGAGGAAGGAGGAAGGAAGGAAGGGAAGGAGGGAGGAAAGGAAAAGAGGGGGAGGGAGGGAGGAAGGAGAAAGGGAGGAAGGAGAAAGGAAGGGAGGTAGAGAGGAAGAATGGAAGGAAGGAAGGAAAGAAGGAAGGAAGGAAGGAATATGGCCAGTAAATCCCAAGTTAACTGGGTGTACTCTGGCCATCCAAATTTACCTTCCTTTGGAGAGGAGAAGGAAAGGGGAGTGGGGACAGAAGGGAGCAAATGAGCTGTTACTCAGCTGATTGGGTCCCCATTCAGGCAGCTCAGTCTACTCACAGGTGTGTGTTTGTCCTTCATTTTCAAAGAAGACCATGACATCAGAGAAATGATGACATGACCTGGACTAGATTTTGTCTTGAGTCATGCTTTATGGTCTAAATTCTAGGCACGACACTAAGCATTGAAGATACGAAGACAAAATGAAACTCCCCTTCCCTCAGGGAACTTCCTTTCTACAAAAATAGCCAAGTGACACTTGCTGCCTATGGATCCTCCTCTGTAGAATGAGAGTGTTGGGCTTGATGACCCTTAAGGTCCTTTCTAGATCTAAATCTCTGAGTTGATGATCAGTATAAGGGAGAGCAAAAGAACTGAAAACTGTAGGAAGGGGGAATCAGAGAAGACTTCATGGAAGAAGAGGTGCCGTGAGCCTTGGAAGAAGTCATGAGTTCTAAGATGCAGGGAGAAGAATGAAATGTATCCTAAGTACAGAGAATGACCACATTTACTCTCCTCTGGAAATTCTCAAAGAGTGGATCTTCTTTCCAGTGGAATCAAATCCCCCAGCCCAGAAACACGAAGGTTCTCTCTGTGTGCAGATGTGAATCTGTGCGTGTGAATTTGTGTGTGCATGTATGAAAATGTATATGTGTGTCTGCATATGAATGTGAATGTGAACTTGTATGTAGACATATGTGAGAATGTCAGAGCTGTTGTGAACCTTAGGGCCCAAAGAATCATTGATTTCGAGCAGGAAGAAACCAAATCACTTTGTAGTTCATTTTGCGTCAGTTGAATGCCTTCTGGTCCCACTGTCTCTTCCTTTACTACTGGTTCAGAAGCATGGGGGCCCTTCTTCCTGCAAAGGCCAACCCCTCTCTTTAACCTTCAGTGTTCAGCACACAGTAGATGCTTAATAAATGCTTGTGTACTGATGGACTTCAACTTCCGCTTGTTGATCCTCCTGATTTCGCCATCAAATTGCCTAACTTAGCTTTTCTACTAATTCCTTTCCTGTTGCCCCTATATTCCTTCTTCCTTAAAAAAAAAAAAATCTTCGCTGAATCCAATCATCAACCTTCTCAGCTGTTACTGGAAATCTCTCCCTTCTTTCTCAGCTCAACTCTTACAGAAATCCATCTACAATGGATGCCTCTACTTCCTCCCCTCTCATTCTCTTTTAAACACTCTAAAATTCGACTTTAGACTGCAGCCAACTGAAACTGCCTTCTCCTGGGTTACCAAGGATGCTTGGATTGTTACCTATGACTCAGCTGATGTCCAGTAGATATCTTAACAAATCCCAAACCAAACCTGTTATCTTTCCACCTAAACCTTCCCTTTTACTGGAGAAGGTGACATCTTCCTCCCAGGCTGGCCACCTAAGTGTCCTCAATTGCACACTCTCACCAACCAAAGCTGGGTTGCTCCCTCCCCTCTCTCTTAGATTCCATGGACTTTCCAGTTGCTTATTTCTTCCCCTTTCCCATCACCTACTCTGAATTTAACCTGCGTGTACTTAGCTATTTCCATGTTGTCTCCTCCACTTAAAGTTCCTTTGGCGGGGGATATTTCTCTGTACCTCCACTGCCTAGCCCAGTGCTGACATGTAGTAACTGCTCAATAAACGCGTATTGACTGACTGACTAACTGAAGAGACTGGAAGAGTCCATAGACCAGAGGAGCTGTATGAGGAGATATATAGCTGGAAACAGCTGCTCCTGGTCATCAATTCACTAGGCCAAAGCCCCATTCCTCCAGGGCTAGTTCTGGCTCTGCTTGACCTCTCAGACACAAGAGCTTCATTTCCAACTGCTTGCTGGATATCTTCTCTTGGAATTCCGACCAGTGCCTCAAAATGGATATATCTGAACCATCGATTTCCTCCTGAAACCAGTCTCTCCTCCCAACCCCCTCATTTTGGTAGATGATTTCCTCCATCTTCCTGTTTACTCATACTTGAGACCTCATAAGAGTTTCTGCCTCTTCCCTCTCCCTCAGCCTCTAGAGTTGCCAAGTCCTTGAAATTCTGCTTCTGCCATTTCTCTAGACTCTATACCCTTCTCTCCACTCCCACGGTCACCACTTTAGTCTAGATCTTCCTTACTTCTTGCTTAAGGTGAGTGGAACAACCTCCTCAGGGATCTCCTCATCTCCAGTTTCTTTCCAGCTAATCACCTGCTGCCAGGTAAATATTTGTCAGGCACAAGTCTAATCGTGTCATATCTATTTACTTCACAAGGTTGTGGTGAGGATTAAGTAAGATCACACAGACACACACACACACACCCACATTTATAAAGTATTTTGTAAACCTTAAATCATTATATGTGTCTCATTTTTTAGGATGCTACTCCTCTGCTCAGGAACTTCCTATGACTCCCCAAGACCCATAAGGTAAAGTCCAAATTCCTCAGCCTGGTATTGGAGACTTTCTATGTTCTTTCCCAATCTCCTTTTCCCACCTTTATGTCCTATTCTTCCCTGAAACCTATTTCATGTTCCAGTCAAACTGGATGACCTCATGTCCCATGAACATCTCTTGTACTTTCTTATCTACTTGTCTTTGTTCAAAATGGTTTCCCTTGCCTGGAACACTCTCCTCCACCTCTGTCTGTTAAGGTCCTAAATGCTATCTCCTTCATTATCATCAAATGAGATAATATTTGTAAAGTACTTAGCATAGTGCCTGGCATACAGTTAGTGCTTAATAAATGCCCTTGCCTTTCCTATTATTCCTTCTGTTATCCTCCCTCCTCTGCAGCACCCCCTCCCTCATCCCTCATTTTTTTTGTTATCACATTCTACCTGCTGTCATAATCACTGCTGTTCCTTTCTTGTCTTTCCAGATAGAATGGAAGCTATGAGAGGACAATGACCAGATTTCTTAGTCCTTAGTAAAGGGACTCATCCCAGTAGGGCTCAGGGAATGTTTCTGAAGCAGCCTTTATTGAATGGAGTGGAATTTCAGATGACCTCTGAACGCCAGACCAGTCCCCATTCATCAACAATTACTATAGAGCTCCAAAGTCCAGCTGTTGTACAGGGGCAACTCAGCATCTGCAGTTAAGAGCACCCAGGCTTAAATCTGGGATCTGATCCCAGACAAATGAGTCACAAGCTCTCTCGGCATTCATGATTTTCCTAAATCCAAGATCCCAACTCATAGGATTGAGAGTTATGAGGGAACCTGAAAAGTCCACTGACTACCCCCCAATTGGAAGCTGAGGAAACTGAGGCACACAATATTACAACCATACAAAGTGGTGAGAAGGCTTGACTTGCATTCCAATTCCGTCCCTGGGATGTTTATCTAGCTCTGTGACCTCAAACAAGTCACTTGACTTCCTGAGCCTCAGTTTTCTCATCTGTCCAACAGGGAGATGTATTTAGTAGCTATAGTAAATACTTCACAAAAATGAAATAAAGCATTTTTCAAATGTTAAGGTATATAGGAATGTTGCTTATCATTATCAAGTGGTAAGAAGCATTGAGAGACAATGTGATATAATTTGTAATGAGCTGGCCTTGGAAGTAGGAAGACCAGGGTTCAAATCCCACCTCTGACACACACCAGCTGAATGGTCCTAGGCTAGTCACTCTTAGGGTCTGCAATAACTCTCTAAGACTACAAATAGAAGAGTAGTCGGTCAATAAACGTATTAAGAACCTACTACGTGCCAGTCACAGTGCTAAGTGCTGGAAGCAGACCATGGCCTTCATTTGGTGGGTGTTTCCCCATTGGGAACTCCCTTCAACATGAATCAACAGGTTCCAACCAAATAAAAGAGGCATTCACACCACCCACTAGGGCCTCCTCAGAGTTCAGCATATGTCAAGCTTCCCTGATAGAAAGAAGGTGCATCTTGTCTCCCCCGGAAGGTGCCTCAGCCATCCTAGAACACCATGGCGGATGGTGGGGATGGGGTGGGGCTCTGTGCTTCGGGGGGGGGGGTTGGGGGGACACACGATAGAATGTTTTCCCCTCTCCTGATCTCAGAGGAGGCCCCTGCCTCCCCCCTCCCCCTGCAGCCCCCGGGGAGGAGGGTCCACACTTGCTGAGATTAAGGAGCTGCCTCCTTGGCAAGCAGTTGGAACAGCTGAGAGCAGGTGTTCTCAGGATGCTAGGAGTTTATTAGGAAGAACTCGGGAGCCCTGAGTATCTGGAGGTAGGATAGGCGGGACCACCTTCAGGGTGTGCTTTTCTGGGGCCCTCCAGGAAACTGCCCTGCCCACCTCTCAGAGGCTAAGTCCAGGTCCTCTTAGGGTCAATGTGGAATAGATTCTTTCATTTCTGGGATGGAGGACAAAGGACGATGCAGATGGAGGATGCTGAGGGGCCACCTATATCTGGGAGAAGGCATCTAAGAGCTGAGGTTCTGAGGGGTCAATGACTGATCTTGGAGCCTCTTCTGAATGCAAGGTCCAATTGGGAAGGAGGGAAGGAGGAAAGAAAGTATCAGGTTCTGAGCAAGAAGAAGGCACATCAGAGAGTGGTGGAATCAGCCTGACTGGGTCTGGATGTGACCCACTTACTGCTCCCAGGGCCAGCCCTGAGTGGAGTCTTTCTCAGTGGGGGTTAGTAAATAGCTGAGAACAAGACCTTGTGTGAGGAAAGGTGGACATCACTTCTTGGGCCTGGAGAATGGGGAGGGGAGAGACTCATACATGCTTCCCATGTTCCAGATGATGAGGATCATAGTATTGGAATTTAGGGATCACCAAGTGCAGACCTCTCATATTATCAGTGAGGAAGCTATGGCTCACATCAGGTAGGGGATTTCCAGCATTACATAGAGAGCAGAGCTAGGATTTGAAGCCAGGTAGAGCTTCAGACGCCAGGCTCTTTGCTGTGTACCCCCATGGCTTAAAGACAAACTGTCCTTCTTCTATGCATCTGCACATGTGGGATTTCCTGCATGGGAAAGGCATGCCAACATGCCCAGGAAATCCAACCCACTTACATGCTCTTACGCCCAGGCAGAATCAAGTCAAGTCTGGAAGGGACCCTCCTCCATCGTACAAATGGAGAAATAGTCCCAGAAAGGAGAGGTGCTTATGCATACATCAGAACTGACCTCTCTTCACATCCATAAGGGCTCTCTCTCCTTTCACGAGGCAGGGGGTGGTGGACAATCAGAGACCTCTCCTTTTGGAGAGGATTCTCCAAAGCACCTTGTACCTAGCTTCCATGCCTCAGTTTCCCAGAAAAGAACAGGTGAGATAAGGAGTCCTGGGTTTAAAGGCATAGCCAAGTAAGCAGCTACCAACCCTGGTGCGATGTGAGGGTGTCAAGATCATCAGACTGTCACAGAGAGGAAAATGTCTCCACAAAAGCTTCCTCCTTTTGGCCTCTTCTTTGCCTGGAGCCTGAAGGTTCTCTGAGAAAGGGGTGCATCTTCAATCCCTCTCAGGGGAAAGGAGCTGATTACACACTCAGAGAATGTTGGAGCTGCAGGTACCATCCAGACCATCTGATCCAGTTCCCATCCCACTCCCCCATTTGACAGATAGGGAAACAAAGCCTCAGTGAGGGAAAGAGATTTAGTGAGTTAAATGCAGAGCTAGTGTTTGAATCAGTCATTTTCCCCCTGACTCAGGAGTAAGTACGGAAATTCTGGTAAAGCAGAAAGGTGAGGAGTGCTTGGGCGTGGGAGGGAGAGGACAACAGCAGTCTCCACTGAAGGCTGGATAATGACTTGTTGGGGACGTTCTGCTCAAATTGAGGGGGCAGTGTCACATTCCAGAAAGAACTCCAGGCTCTGAGGTGAGAGGCCTTGGGACAGATCCTGACTCTGCCACTTAGACCTGGGGGCTTTTGGTCAAGTCATTCCCTGGGCCTCTGCTTCCCTGTCTGTCAGATGAAGGGTTTGGACTCCAGGAAGTCTAAGGTGCCTTCAGGATCTATGACCCTAGATTCAACACTGAAATTCTGTGAGACAAGGGGTAGGAGGCATAGAACAGGAAGGCATAGACCACAGAGACAGACTTTACCCAGGGTGGGCCAACTCTGTGCCCCTGTCCAGAGCGTATCCCTGTGCTTGGGCAGCAGGACCTAGAACATGTGGAGCTATATTTGTGGGGACCCCTTTAGGGAAAGCAAAAGAGGGGCTGGTCCAGAGGTCTGATTCCTGGTGCTCCATCCTTGCCTAGTGGGATACAACTGCTATGGGGATATTCCTAAAGCACCATTCTGCTCAAGTCACTTCCCTGCTTGAAAACCTTAAATGACTCCCTAGTGCCTCCAAGACAAAAATACAAATTCCACTTTTTGGCATTTAAGGCCTTTCACAATCTGGTTCCAACCTACCTCTTTTAGGCTTGTTACACATGAATTCCCTTTTACACACACTCCAAGGTCCAATTAAACAGGCCTGCTTATTGGTTTTCAAACACCACATTTCATCTCTGTCCCCCAGGCTCAGAATTCCCTCCATCCCCAACTCCACCTCTTACAATTCCTGGCTTTTTTCAGAGCTTTTCCTCCTCTATAGCTCCTCTATATGAGCCCTTTCTTGATTTCCCATACCCCCACCAGCCTTCTTTTGCAAGAAATTAATAATAGCTAGAATTTTAATCTTATCTTACATTTTGCAAAATACTTTACATATGTTATCTCATTTGAACCTCAAGGTGCTGTTAGGATCCCTATTTTACAACTGAGGAAACTGAAGCAGACAGAGGATAAATGACTTACCCAGAATACCAAAGATAATAAGTATCTGAGGCAGAATTTGAACTTGGTTCTTTCCTGACTCCAAGTTTCATTTTCAATCCACTGAGTTACCTGTCTCCTTCGGTTTGTAAATATATAAGTATGTATAAATATAATATATAAATATATGTGTATTTATGAATATAATATATAATTATACGTGTATGTATATGCATATGTATATGTACATATATGTGTAAGCATACAGGTATATGTATCTATATGTACTGCATATGTATGTATATATTTACATATTGTACATGTTGTTTCCCTAGGCACAGCTGGGAGCACCGTAGCTAATGCTAAAGTAGGAGTTTAATCAATGCATGTTAATTGATTGACTGTGGGGGGTCAATACCTAGTCCCCTACCCACCCCTGAGACTGTGACCTCCCCAACCTCAGTAGATATTTCCATGGGATCCAGGCTGATGGGTGTCATCATCCAGTGCCCAACCTTCTGGTAAAGAGCCTCTCTGAGGAAATGGAGTGGTCCTCAGTGACAGATTTATAAGCCATCCCTGCCTGTTCTGCCAGAATGGGGAAAAGATGAGGAAGACCTCAAGTTATGGGATCGGTGTGGAGATGAACCAGGCATGTGCTGCCCTCTTGTGACTAACAACAGACTCCCAGCTTCTTTCAGCCGCTTGGAGAGGTCAGAGCTTCACAGGGTTCAGAGATGAGAGGGAGCTTAGAGATTAGCAGTCCAGCCCTCTTATTTTACTAATGTAAACTGAGGCCAAGAAGACAAAGTAATTGACCTAGAGGAATCTATGGGGCTCAATGGGTAGAATGTGGGAGTCAGTTCAAATTCAGCCTCAGATACTTACTAGCTGTGTAAGTCACTTCAATTAGTCAGTTACGAAGCAGCTGCTAGATGCCAGGCATGGTGCTAAACACAAGGATACAAAGAAAGACAAAAGACATCACCAGCTCTCCAGGAACTCCCAGTCTAATGGGGGAGACAACATGCAAATAACCACATACAAACACAACATATATAGGAGAGAAGGGAGAGAATGAAAAGACAGAAGGCACCAGTACTGGGGAAGGGGGTTCTGAAAAGGCTTCTTGTAGTTTGAGGGATTTCAGTTGAGGTTTAAAGGAAGCCCAGAGGGCTGGGAGGCTGTTTGAGGCATGGCAGATGGTGAGAACAGCCTTGGGATGTCTTATTTAGGGAACAGCTAGAGGCTTTTGTTACTGGAGCTAGGAGTAATGGAGGAGGTGGGGTGGAAAGGTAGGAGGGGCAAGGTTATGAAAGGCTTTGAATGTCAAACAGAAGATTTCCTATTTGATCCCAGAAATAACAGGTGCCACTGGAGTATTTTGAAGAGGCGGAGGACATAAAAAAGATCTGCACTTTAGGAAGATGAATTTGGCAAATGGATAATGGACTAGAGAGATCAGAGGCAGAAGGACCAATCGCAGTCTATAAGCTCAGCCTCAGTTTCTTTATCTAGAAAGTTGGGATAATAATAACACCTACTTTACAGGGTTGTGAGGATCAAATGAGTTAACACATATAATCATTGTACAGTTGTTTTCCATCATGTCTGACTTTTTATGATCTGATTTGAGGGTTTTCTTGGCAAAGCCATTAGGGTAATCCTACTTACTTTACAGATGAGGAAACTGAGGCAAATAGGGTTAAGTGACTCACCCAGGGTCACACAGTAAGTGTCTGAGATCATAGTTGAACTCAGGTCCTCTTGACTCCAGCGCTGTTACTCTATCCAGGCCACCTAGCGCACAAACAAAGCACTACACAAACGTTTAAACGACCTATAAATGCTAGCTATCATCATTATTGCCTTGAGTTACATGACTGAGCTCTTTTACCTCTATGTCCAGACTCTGTCTTGCTCTGGAGCAATCCCAATGAGATGAGACCGCCTGCTGTCCCTCTGGTCCTACAGAGGAGCTTTCAGAGAAGTCCAGGTGGTTTTGGGAAGGGAGAATGATGGAGATGGGAGGGACCAGGGAGGTCGCTCTAGGCTGGGGTGGGAATAATACCCCTAAAGAAAGAACTGAATGTGTGTTAAATATCTTTCACAGCCCCTCTAAGAATGTTCTCTATAATTTCCATTTTTTTCTGTGACTCAGTTTCCCTGTATGTCAGGGCCTGCCCTCTTCCAGCATAGCGGTCCAGGACCTCAGGTTCTCTGTGCTAAAATGAAGCATCAGAAGAGGATCTTGATGGAGAAACTAGCTAGTTTGTATCAATAATCTACTGAGAAAATGGCGTATGAAAACTATGGCATTGTAATAATAACTTTAATAATGCCTGATACAATAGCAATGCAGTCATAAGACAGTGTGGTACAGACCCAGCACACAAGACTGTGAGGCTCAAGACCTCTGCCCTCATTGGGGGACTCGGGGGCTAAGAGGAGAGAATAGGGGAGCTCTGAGTCATTTAGACCTTGCCCCACTTCTTTTTGCGTCTTGACTATATGGGATCACACTCAAACTCTAGGCTTCTTTTCTGAAAAAAAATCTAACCTTCCTGCTTAGAGATCTGGAGAACACACTGCCAGGATGGCTGCTGAAACAGGCTCAGCCTTAAGCCCGGGTGGGTCTCCACAGTTCTGAGAATGCCTCTCCCCAGTCAAATAGAGTGATCAGAAAATGATTGTTGCATTTGTGGGTTGGTGTTTGCTCATTTTTCTAATTACAGAGTAAAACCTCTGGGTATAAGTGAGCATGGCCCTTCACAGTAGTTCCCCTGAGAAGACACCCCAATTCTAGGCAAGGTGACATTGCTCAAAAAAGAGGAAGAATGATGTAATGGATTGGAAATCAGAGGAACTAGGTGTGCCTTTGGACAAATCACTTCCCCTCCATGAGCATGAGTTCCCTCATCTGTAAAAATGGGGGGATTGGGCAAGATCAGGGCTTCCTAACCTTTAGTTGTGCTATGATTCCCTTGGGCAGCTGGGGAAAGCATATGGACCCCTCTTCAGAATTGTGTTTTTAAATAGATAAAACACATATGATCACAAAGGAAACCAATTATAATGAATGTAGCTATCCAAATATATACACAAAACAAAATCCCATGTTCACAGGCTCGAGGTTAAAAACCCCCGGAGATGATTTCTAAGGTCCTTTCCAGCTCTAGGTGTGTGACTCTGAAGTTCTAGAGAGCATAGCAGCTTTGTGGTTCTATAGGTAAGATACTGAAAAACTGAGGTTGAGCCAATCAGAACCTTCCTGATTGGCTGAGAAGAAGCCAGAGATTATAGAACTGGTCAGTGAGTTCATCCAGTTGATAAAATTTCTAAACATAACTCCAGGAAGTGTTCTGAAAGCATTTCTGTCTAGGGCAAATGAGTATGGTTCAGGCTGGACCTACAGAACTATAGCTACAGAGAGTATTTTGGGAAATTTAGAGTCTAGGAAAGGGATTAAAGGGATTAAGAAGTTTTCTTTTCTATGCATATCTCATTTAATTACTTTCTTATATTTTCTCAGAATTTGTATAGGAAGATCTCCAGGATGTTGGGTAGACCCTCAGTGGCAGATTTGTGGGATAAGAGTCATATCTGATGGGATGACAGATGGATTACAGTTTGCATCATCAGGATACCTATAGTGATGAAACCATAGATCTGTTGCTGTAGTGGAGGTTAGTGCAAGATAGGTAAGTTCCTTGAGGGCAGGGACAGACAGACAGACAGATAGAGTATTTATTAAGGCTTACTACATGCCAGGCACTATGCCAAGTTCTGGAGATACAAATACAAAACAAGCAAGGCAGTATCTACCTTCAAAGTGCTTACATTCTAATAAAGGAACACAACCTATAAAGATGAGCTAAAAAGAAGGTGGGAGGATCACAGTGAAGAGATGCCTGGAAAGAGAGGGGGACCCACCTATGCCAACCTATTTTATAATCACACTTTTTGTGAAATCTAAGAATTGGAAACAAAATAGATGCCCATTGATTGGGGAATGGCTAAGCAAAATGTGGTACATGAATGTAATGGAATACTTTCCTGTACTGTAATAAATGATGCATGTGATGAATACGGGAAGCATGGAAAGATTTCTATGAACTGATGCAGAATAAAGTAAGCTAAGAAATATACGCAATAACTGCAACAATGTGAACCGAAGGAACAACTCCTGGCCAAAAAGTCAAAAGCAAATGCAATGAAGTTACAAAGATCAAGCATGACTCCAATATAGAGATATGAGAGGATACCCCTAACCCACCTCTCACAGAGATGAAAGGTCCACAGGTCTTACACACTGAATAGATTTTCAGACTTTTTCATTGTATTGACCAGCTGTGCAGATTTTTTTCCTCTTGAAAATAGGAAACAGGAAAAATAGGAAAATAAAATATTTGTTATGTAGGATGGTTCTCTGGGAGAGGGAGAGGGATACTGGGATAATTCTGATGGTGTAAGAAACAAAAAAAAGAGAGGTAGAGGTCTGGATCCAGTCAAGATAAGGAAAAAACTCACATGACCAAGGCTAGAATGGTTCCCAAGAATGGAATCCAAGGTTCCAGTAGAAAGGAGGTGGGGAGAAAGTGAGAGGATGGCAGCCAGAATGAAGGTAGCATGGTTTGGCGATGGCTGGGAAGTGAGGTAGAAGCCTGGACTGAGGCAAGATAAGAGGGAAAGAACTGTATTTCTTTTTGCCTTTGCTTCCCCAATGCCTATGCAATGCCTGGCATGTAGTAGACATTTAATAAATGCTTGTTGATTTAAATTAAATTAAAATTTTAACTAAATTAAATAAAAGAGAGGTAAGCAATGTCCTCTATGGGGTTTAAAGGAGAAAAAGTCATGAAAACAAAAGAAACTGGGCTAGAAGAGGTTTTGAAGAAGGATCCATGGGGAGGCAGAATCCAGAGCAGCAAATTTCTAAACCCAAGGAGCTAAGCAAACTCGAGCCAAACAGCAAAATCAGTAGGTTCAACAGCTTGAGTTAGGTTTCATTGTTCAATGTGGGGACTTTCAATGTAAAGAAAGTTGAAAGCTCTAAGACCTAAGGGCCAGGATCCGGGAATTATTCTGAAAGGAGCCCGTAGAAACAGAAACCAAGTTAACTATGGCCTAAGATCCAGCGTCTTGGGATCCTCTTTCCATTTCCATTTCCCTAAGAAAATAGATCCTATCTGCCTCAAGTCCTATCTATGGGTGAAGTTTCAAACTGAGGGCCAATGAAACATGTAGGTGCGAAAAGGAAATATCCTGTGGTCCTTTGTCTGAAATTGACAAAAAAAAGACGAATGTCAAGGAGATGGTGTTGAACAATAAGAGAAATCCATGTCTTGGTCTGATCTGGTCCAAAGAATTAAATGATGTGATGAGGAAAGACAGAAAGGAGACAGAGAGGAGAGAAATGTCATCCTCTCAAATGTCTCCCATCAAATGGCAGAGGTCATCCAGGGAGCAACCCAACCAAGACAAGACTTTTGGGTAAGGGGCTCAGCCAAGGGGATGGCTGGTGTTCACGGCCCTACGTGAACCTGAGGATTTACATTCATCTTTGTGACCAATAGGTGGTGTCTTAGGAACTCTTATTATTTCCTCTGTAATACTGTGAATTGCCTACTTTTAGGTAGGGAGTTGTTCTCCGTGCACTAGGAGGCATCAGACAATTATATAGGAATCACAAGAGAAGAGAGGGAAAAAACCGTCCAAGGGAGTTCTGATCCCTTTGTGTCATGAATGCTTTTCTGACACGTGTTACATTTCATAGGCAGGAAGTGGGAATGTCTGATTGAAGCGTATCCTCATCAAATTTAGTGGTCATGTCCTCCAGACCTATGCTTGGAGGAATGCTAAAAGACAATTCCTTGGTCCTCAAAGAGCTGGTACTCTGTCTAGAGGGACATTTCATTTAAGGTCCTGCTCAAGTCAGGGAATAAAAAGATTAGGTGACCAGGATGGACCCTAGCCAAAGGCGGTAAAGTTGGGAGTAGAATGGTACTGTCAGTGAGGCAGAAGGACATAGGGTATGGAGGGATGGAGGGCTGGGGTCATGCAGAAGATAAAATCCTGCTCTCTACTAAACAGAACTACTGCTTAGACTTTGGGGAAGCCCTTTCAATAGTTAAAGACACTGTGGAGGATAGGGTGGGGAGTGGTGAAAGATAGTTTGGGATGAGCTATGAAGACTGTCAGAAAGGAAAGATCAGAGACAAGTAGGAAGACAGGCAGTCTCCCTGGTCACTTTGCCCTCGTCATTCTAGGATCCCAACAGTTCATGTGCATAAATGCATCCGGATGTAAAAGGGGATCTCAGGAGAGTGGTGGTGTGTGTCAGCAAAGGAGTTCTGAATAGAGATAGGGAGCAGGGAGGTGTGAATCAGGACATTGGTGAACAAAGGGGTGTGTGATTAACCAAGTGGGAGGGGGTCAGGAGGATGAAAGCAGATACTGGGCATATGAGCAAGGTCCCTTAAGCTGGAATTGCTTCTTTTTTGTCTGTTTCCTAAACTTGGCACATAGTAGGTGCTTCAGAAATGTTTGTTTAATTGAGCCGAATTGAAAGGTGTGAGTCAAACGTGGGATTAGCAAAGGAATATGTGTGAGGAGGGGTAGAAACTGGTGGTGGGAAATTAAGCTGGAAGGAAGTGGGAAAGTTTTACAAGGAGGAGGGGGAGGGTATCGGGTAGCCTATCGACTCAAGCTTCTGATCTTGCTGCAGTTCACACCCTCCAGGGTGGTTTATGTACAGTTTGTCCGCAAAGTCTTAGTGCGGGTTTTAAGTGACACATTGTATTAGACCTCCTTGGTCCACTCCTCCCAACTCTCCTCTCCTCCCACCCTCTCACTAAATCAGATCAGGGACGGGAAGGATAACTTTGTATTTGCCTTGGGATGAGCTTCAGTATCTCCCCAAGGGGCCAGGGCCAAATCTGAGTTTCTCCCTCACCAGGCGCAGCTTTTGCCTCCATATCTCCCTATGGGGCCCACCATAACAAAAACAAACAAGCAAACAAGCTGGCGATTGAGCGAAGATGGAGTTCAGGGTTGACATCGGGAGCACTGGCTCCTGATCAGGAGCACTAGCCATAGGACACTAAAGGTGAATGGATGCTGGGCTCCGGAGTCATTAAGATCTGGATTCACATCCTGCCTCAAATACTTACTACCTGTAGGACCCTAGCTGACTCACTTCCTCTCTTTCTACCTCAGTTTTCCCATCTATAAAGTGGGGGTACTAATGTCAACTACCTCAGTTTGCCCATTTGTAAAGTGGAGATACTAATTTCAACTCACAAAGGTTCTGTGAGGATCGAATGAGATAACATACAGTATGTTGCAAACTTTAAAGTGCTATATAAATGCTGGTTATTGTTATTTGAGAGGATAATGACAAACTGCAGTCTAAAGAAGTTGGTGTCAGGAAAGGGCCACAGTATGGGAGAATAACCATAGCATTCCAGAAATTATTAAAAGAACCAAAAAGAGAACAAAGGCTAAGGGCTGACATGTGGAAGAAGGATTAGATGGTATGGGGTTAGAGGGGGCTGGCCCCAGAAGGCAGAGTAACTGGTGGTTTTACAGAGATGGAAGTTTCCAGTTACCGTGAGAAAAAACTTCTCAACAATTGGAGCTTTGGAAAAGTAAGGCTGGGCAGCTTTGGGTGGTAAGTGAGTCCTCCAATCACTGGAGACTAGATGACCATGCAGTCAGGCATTATTTTCAAAATATTTTACTGATATCTTGTTTTTCCATCATCTTTATTTCCTCATCTTTCTCCCCCTTCGCCTATCCAGTGAGCCACTCCTTAGAATGAAGGGAGTGGGGGAAGGAAGAGAGAGACAGAGAGAGGAGGAAGAGAGGAGAGAGGGAGGGAAGAAAGGAGAGAGAGAGAGGAAGAAAGGGGGAAAGAGAGAGGGAGGAGGAATCAGAGGGAGGGGGAGAAAAAGGGAGGAAGGAGGAGAGAGAGAGAGAGAGAGAGAGAGAGAGAGAGAGAGAGAGCAGTTCAGTAAAGCTAAACAATGCTGATTCAATCTACAAATATTAAGCCTCTATTTGTGTCAAGCCCTGTCCTAAAGAGACAAAATTGCAACAGTCCCTGCCCTCAGAGACATCCTCTGAGTTTGATGGTATATACTTAACATTCTACTTAGGGAAGATATATACTTATAGACATTATTGTATAATATTATGTGACAAGTTAGAAAATTGTAAAAATAAAGCACAGTATAAGATCAGAAGAGTCAGTACTGACTAGTGGAATTGGAGATGGCATTTGTATTCGTGTAGGACTTTAAAAAATAGGCAGTAATTGAACACAGGAAAAGAGGGGGAAGAAGGTCATGGGGTACAGGCTGAGCAAAGGCACAGAGGTGGGAAAGCAAGATATGATATAAAAACTATTCTGGTTTGGCTAGTTTGTAGAAAGCAGTAGGAGGTATAAAAGTGAAAATGTAAGATGACATCATCTTGTGGTGGGTTTTGAATTCCGGGCAAAAAAGATTCCGACACTGATGACTTTTGAGAAGAGGATTCTGGGAGCTCTATGAAAGGTCGTTTGAAGGGAGGTGTGAGGGCGAAGTGGGATCTTTCTGCTGTTTTTGTTTATACCAAGAAGTATAATGCCTCTGAATAATGTGATTAAGGAAGATCTTTCCCACTCATAGTTGGACCTGACCATAGAGGGAAGCTTGATTATAGGAGTTGTTTTGTAGGAGGGTCCCACATACCTTTTGTGTTTTCCACAGAGGCACTGGGTCAGAGGGTCATGCCCTCTGGCTCTGAAAAGTGTATAAATACTCTGAGAGTGAGGTTTTACTTCAAGGCTTAGTTTTTGAAAGAAGGTTTATGTGCCAGATAAGAGTCTGGGAAGCTGCTAATCAATCTCCCCCTCGCCCTTTGAAAAACCCAGATGTCAGTGCTTCCCTCTCTGATAACTACGGTCAGACAGTTGGACCTGTCAGTTGAATTGTTTCGTATGTATTGATTATGGTCAGACAGAGGAAGCAATGTCTGTTGATCTTTGATTTCTCTGTATTTTCTCTGAAGTTCAGGGTGCTGACATTTTCACCTGAACTAACTGAATAATACATGTGCTTGATTAAAATGATTAATAACCCCTCAAAAGTTGCCTTTCCTTTTAGAGAAGCAGATCAAAGAACCTGTGATAGCAGGCCCCCCTGTGTATGTCAGGGTGCTTACTCATATAGGAGGTGAGAGTGAAGACAGAAACCCTGTGAGGAAGCTACAGTTGTAATCAGAGCAGGTGGTAAACTCTTGAATTAGGAAGGTGGCAATGGGGTAGACAGGTGGAATTCACTTTTAACCAACTGTCTAGAAGTGAGGGAGAGATTCCAGAAGAACCCAAACGTTCTGAACAAGAGACAGAATGAATGGTGGGAGCCCAGACAGAGTCGAGTCAGGAAGAGGAGGTTGGGATGGGGGAGACATTTCAGATATATTGTGACCCAGCTGGTGGGGTGGGTCTGGAGCCCAGAAGAACAGAGATTGGAGCCAGAGCCGCGGACTGGCAAAGCCAGGGAGTGAGTGAAGATCCTGCACAGAGTGATGATGGGGGTAGCAGAGTCAGAAGGGGGAATTATCTATGTGTGATCAGAGCCACAAAGGCTACGTTGAGGTTATGGATGTGAATGGAAAAAAGGATGCTGAGTTTGTCATTCAGAAAGTCCTTGCTGATCTTGGAGAGCATATTCAGTGGGTGGGAGCAGAAGCAAGGGATTGCAAGGGATTGAGAAGAGTGGGGGAGATGAGGAAGTGGAAACATTTGGTGGAGAAAGTTTTTCAGAAAGTGGAGAGGAGAAAGTAACTGTGTGAGAGACAGAAGGCTTTTAAGGATTGGTAACATCTGAGTGTATTTGTAGGTAGACTGGAGGGGGGCAGAGTTTGAAGATGCTTGAGTGGGGCTAGAGGAGGTTCATGATAGCAGAGGGATACTCTGGGAAATTACTGCTCAAGTTTGGGTTGGACTGGATTTAGAATCAGAGGGCCTAGATTCAAAATCAGCTTCTGCCACCTACTTCCTATGTGACCTGTGACCCTAGGCAAGACACTTTTTCTTTGGGCTTCAATTTCTTTATCTGTCAAAGGAGGAAGTTGGACTTGACAAGCTCTGAGATCTCTCTGGGCTCTAAATCCATGATCCGATGGATGACTAGGGGATACTCCCCAATCATCTGAGACTTAGTGGTTTATGACCCTCTAGGGGCAGGGACTGGGGGAAATAAGAGATTAGCCAATGGATTTAGTCTTTTGCATTGAGTGAAAGACCTATTGCTCTAAGGCCCCTGGGGTGTCGGGTTTTCCTTTCTGGCCCAGAAATGTAAGGCCTGAAGATAGCTCTTCCTGTCTTCTCTATTCCCAACCATCAGAGGCCCAGCCCCCTCCTACAAATAAGCTGAGCTGTTTGATGTCCATGCACCTGTCCTAGGGCGAGACTGTCCAGAAGGTATGCCACTGTTGGGGTGAGGAGAGGTACCAGCTTAGGGTATTGGCAGCAAGGACATCCCTTTCTTCTCCCAGCCCATGGCTCACAAAGAGAAAGGATCATTGTCTGAGGATACAACCACGATGGGCCAGTCAGGAGAAAACACACATGCACTCACCACATGAGTACTGGCTTTGGGAGCCACATTTTCTCCAATCCTCCCAAGCTCTGCATGTTCCTTCCCACTGCCTCAGCTTCCCACCTTCACCCACACCCCACAAAATGTGCTAGGTTCAGGTTGGGGGAAAAACCAACCAACCACAACTGATTTCCTTCTGGTTGCTCTGTTCACAAACAAGACAAATATAAAGCAAAGACCAATAAACAGACTCCAAACCCAACCATCCCCAAACTCTACTGGGTCAACAGGAGAGAAGGAGGGCAGGTTAGCCTGGAATCAAAGCATCTGGGCCTTTCCAATCAATCGGCACCAGGCTGGTATGATGGAAAGGACACTGGACTACAAGTGAGAAGACCTTAACTGAAGCTGCTGCTCTGAAATATACTAGCTATGAGACCCTGGGCAAAGCTCTTAACAGCCTCGAGGCCACATGTGGCCCTGTAGGTCCTCAGGTGTGGCTTTTTGATTGAATCCAAACTTCATAGAACAAATCCCTTTAACAAAAGGATTTGTTCTGTAAAACTTGGACACAGTCAAAAGTTCACATCTGAGGACCTAGAAGGCTACATGTGACCTTGAAGCCACAGGTTTCCCACCCCGTCTTAACCTCTCTGTAAAATGGGACCAACAATTGTTCACATTTTGACTGTGCATTAAAGATTAACAAAGTGCTTTCTCCTTAGTTTCATATAGTAGGTAGCACCAAGAATCATCATGACCTCCATTTTTACAAATGAAGCAACTGAGAGTGTTTTTATTGCCTATTTTGGGTTCGTGTGTGTGTGTGTGTGTGTGTGTGTGTGTGTGTAAGTGTGTGTAATCGGGGCAGGGCGGGTATTTTCTCATAAATTTATCTCTAACGGTTCAAACCCTCAGTGGAATGTGAAACTAGGGACCTCTAAAGTCATTTGCGAGCCTTATTCTCAACCCTAGAAAGGCCATAAATGTGTGAATCTATTTCTTTTCTGAAATCCTATGTTGAAGGCTCACATTCTGGTTTGGGAGTTCATACACACACACACACACACAAAACTGTATGAAACAGGAAAGAATCAGATCTAGTTTGTGTGGTTCAGAATGGTAACTGCTGTAGCTCATAGAGGGGAGAGATCAGTACAGTGCAAAGAAAACTAACAGTCAAGGAGACATGGGAGGATTGGAATTTCATAAGGCCTTAGTAGCATTTCATAGCATTTCAAAGAAGACACTGGGACTCACCCGAGGTCACACAGCTAGCTTGTAATGCCCTATTCTATGCTGTTGCTATTTCAGTGAATAAATTAAGTACCAGACACTGAACTAAACACCCCTTAATGCCTCTTCTAGACAGTCCCTCGAATCTCCTGAGAAAAAAAGGTCAGCATGCTCCCTGTCCCCAGGGACTCTGTGGTACAAGTGAGGAACCTGGAGCAGACAACAAAAAGCTCAAGAGAAATGTCAGGTACCAGGGATGAGGAAGATTTTTGGGGACAAGCAAACTCTATTTCTTGATTTCAGGGGAAACTGACCAAGGGTTGTAACCTACCAAGGATTTCGATATATCCAGTTTCTTCATCCAGGCAAACTCTATGTCCACAAGCGAACAAGGCTGCAGAGAGAAGATTTGGGGGGAGAGGGAGGAACCCCTGCCATCTGCTTGGGCAGTAAACCGTCCAGTTGCTCACCTCTACTTAGGACACCAGGTGGTGCTGCACCCCCATCTCATATCTGTGAAGGCCAAACCTGGAGAGGCTTTAATCCAGGTGTGGCACTGGACCCTTTGATTCTGATCTGGGGAGTTCAGCGGACACTCTGCATTGGTCTGGCCCGGTAGGGGTTATTTGAAAAATAATTTATCGAACACCTACCATGGGCAAGACCCGCTTCCAGGAGCTCCCCTTCTTGGCTCATCCCATTATGGGAACACCACTAAGGTCCCTGATAGCCCCACAACCCTTACAGGTACAGACCCTGGAAGCAACTGCATTCATCCCCCCAAACAACTCTCCTCAAAAGGCACCTGTCCCTCAGGGATTTCTTCAAATGCCTCTTCTACAGCCTGGTTCTGTTACCAGCTTGGGCTTGAGGAACAAGTCACAGAATGACAACCTGCTGAGGAAATCAGGTTTGCCCAGGACTGGTCCTTAAATGACCCCTTGACCTCTAAGAAAGTCTCTCATTTTAATAGCAGCCTTGGGCCATGCAGAATTTAGGTCCTCAAGGACTTGACTTCATGTTTGCACTGGGCACATTCTGGTCAGTTTTTTTCCGGGTTTTCAAGTCCTCTTTTGTTTCTCTCTGGACCTCAGTTTTCTCATCTCTCAAAGGAGGGGACAAGATTTGTTCTCTGAGAACTCTCTTGGCTGGAAATCTACGATTCCATGGCTTGGGATACTCCCTGATCTTTTGAGACTTAGTAGTTTATGAGTCTATAACAGTGGGGATTAGGGTCTATCTGTGAGGACTGGGGAAGATGGGGCTTAGCCAATGGGTTTAGCCCTCTGAATTGAATAATCAAGGGAAATCAAAAACCTCTGAACCAGAGCCTTGAAACTCATTTATTACTATAATAACAGAACTCTAGACAAACAACAGTACAGAATCAGCACAAGCATTTAGTTGGAACAGAAAATGAAACAAACCAAGAAAAAGAAAAATGTTCTCAGCAATTATCCAAGTTAGCACACACTTCCCTCTTCCCCAATATATTCTGGAGAGCCCCTCCTCTATCCATAAAAATACTTATAATAATCTAAAATAAGTAGTATATATTATCAATAATAATTAAAAACTTAAAGTAAAGGTAGTTTAAATTTGTAGAGCACTTCAAGGTTCTCAGACATTTTCCTGATGTGATGATCATATCCTAGCAGCCGGAACCCCAGTGCTTGCTGACCTCCCCACACCAGTGGGCGATCTCGATAGACTCCGCCATATTTTGGCTGCCAGCAGTATGTGCAGAAGTCAACCTCTGGCTTTGGACTGGCTGGATCCACCTAGAGTTGCTCAGAACCTGGGCTTGGTCCTGTTCCCATTTTCGGGTTTTCCTCTTCCCAGTAACGAGTGTCTCCTGTGCCCATCAATCACCCTCCTAGGAAATGAAGTCTTGATCAGGCAGGGGGCAACAAGGCTTCATTGAGCGTTACTGAGAGCCTGGGATGAGCCAGGTCCTTGTGCTGGGTGCTAGGATAACAAAGAGAAGCTTGCATTTTTGAAGGGGAAGAGAAACAATACGTTACAAGTATACGTTGTAGAATAAATAGAAAATGATAAGGGCAGGGTGCCAACAATGGGGAATATTAGGAAAGGTCTGGTAGGAGGAAGCACATGATGTGCTTTTTGGGAAGCTAGGGAGTCTATGAGGCAGTGTGGAGGAGGAACAGCATTCCAGAGGGAGGGTACTGCTTGTGCAAAGGCACCTAGGTGGGAACTGAAACATGGTTTGGGGGATAATTTGGTTCTCTGCCACGGAGACACCCAGAAAACATAGTACTGCCATTGTCTTAACACCTTTCCCCCATCACAACCTGGAAGGTCTGAAGACCTCGACCTACAGTGATGGTAAAGACAGATAACAGCAGTTAGGACTGGCAGGCGATAATGGCAGAATGATGGACAAAAGAATAATGCTCATGGTGGTGATGGTGACAGTGAACAGTCCTAAATGACACTACCTAGGGCTTGGCCCTCCCTGGCCTTGGACGGTCCATCTACCTGTTGGACATCTCCTGGGAGTGCCCTCGAAGAGCTCATGGGGAAAGAGGAGAAGGAGAGACAAGGCGGGGAGAGAGGGAGCCACATTGTAACAGGGAACAATGCTATATAAGGGTAGAGCTGGGCCCAGCTAGTTTCCTCCCATGTCTAGCTCAGCCCTGAGCACCTGCTCTGCAGGAAGTAGCTGGGGACTCGCTGCAAATCAATCTTTTATCTCAGCTTCCTGTTTTCTGCCCCTGGGGGCCGACCTACAGTCAGAGTTCCAAACCACTTCACACCGACTTCTTTAAACTGTCAGCTCTGGCCCCCTGGGGAGGGGAGGAGTATAGAAGGGAATGGGGGAGGAGGCCCAGAGGGCGGGGGCCGGCCACAATTCTATTGTCAAGGGTGCCCCAGTTGTGAAGCACAACTCAATTCATCCGAACTGGCATAGATTTGGCATTTCACTGGTATAACTAAATGCAGGAGTCCCTCCGGGTCTCTCTTCCTTCTCCTCTCCTCCCACTGTTTTCCCATTCTTCCTCTTTTCTCAAGACCTCTCATCCCTCACCAAACACAATGTAAGAGCTGAGGGGACCTTGGGGATCCTCTACCAGTTCATGCCCCTCACTGACCAGAGGAGGAAGCTGAAGCCCAGAGAGGGGAAGTAACTTGGCCAAGGTCAGGAGGCCAAGAAAGGTTCTTCACTCTTCCATAAGTTGAAGTGGGCCTAGCCTCAAACCCAAAACATCAATCATCGATGCACCTCCACCCAGGTTCATTTAACCTGGGAGCTGGGATACTGGGTAAGAGGAATAAAAAAGTTACATCTTAATTTTCTAATTAAAATCAAATTTTTCCTTCTAGGATGAATTTTTTAAATATATATTATTCAGAGAAGGGGTCCATGGGTTTGAGACTGCCAAGAGTGTCCATGAAGTTAAAAGGTTTAAGAGATCCTGACCAAACTGCTTATTAAAAACTGGATTCTAGGCCTGGCCTCCTATATATCTTTCCCAAAAACTGGCTGGAAATATTGTTCTCCAGGCTGTTCTCCCAGTAGCCCTCTAACCGGGTACCCCTATTTGCCACCCACACCAAATCATCTCTCAAAGGCACAGGTCTGTCCACTCAAGAGTCTTCCAAGGACACCATGTTTATAGGCAACCTTTTAAACCCTTTTGGCTCTCAGTAAACTTTCCTGTCCCCCTCATCCAGACACACATTATCCAAATACATTCTAGAGTTCATTGTGCCTCCATGGAGATCAAAACTAAATAAAGAGGTTCAAAAAGAAAAATTCTCCCCGCCTTGACAAGCTTCTCCTATTCCCAGGCTAAAACTGGGATGCTGGCACTGAAAGTTCTCCACAACCCGGCCACTGCCTGCTGGCCTGCCCAGCTCTGCTCACAAAGCTCCTCTTCTGGAAGTCTCCAGGCCAGTCCAACTGGCCTAACAGCTGTTCCCTGACTCTTTTCTCTGGGCCTTAGGCCAGGCTGTCTCACCAAGCCTCCAGGCTGGCCTACTTCTTAGAAGCCAGAGTTTCCTTCAAGGCGCTGCTCTGGGGGCACCTGCTCCCCAAAGATTTCCCAGACCACCCCTACCTCTGCTCTGCCCCCTCACTGAACAATATCACTTCAGTTCTTTCCTTATCTGTGTACCAGCTGTATATCCCCTCCCCAAACCAAGTCTGCTAGAAGCACCTAGGCATCCCAGGTCAGGTACCAAGCCTGGAGCCTGGCACACAGCAGGCCTTTAATATGAAAATGTTGGTTGAATTGAAAGACCCTTTACCACATCAATAAGAAGTCTTCTTTGCCAAGTCTCCATTGACTTAGGACCATCATCCTCCACCCCAGCAGAAGACCGAAGACCAGGAGTTAAATGACCTGGATTGTAGCCCAGTATCTATCATGAATTTGCTGTGCAACCTCAGGCAAATCTGGACCTCTCTGGATCTCAAATCCCTCAACTGTCAGGTGTGTTCTGTGAGGATCCAGCAGGACCAATAAAAGCACTTTGTCTCTCCTGCTCCAGTCCACCCTCTACTCAACTGTCAGTGATCAAGTCACCACTACCACTCCTCACTCAAGAAACTCCACTGGCTCCCTATCACCTTGAGGATTAAATATAAAATTCACCAGCTCTCTCCCCTACCCCTGCAATACCTTTTTGTCATCACACACACACACACACATACACACACTCATATTCATTCTCTCCTTTTCTCTCTCTCTCTCTCACACACACATATACATACTCATATTCATTCTCTCTCTCTCTCTCTCTCTCTCTCTCAGATCCAGCGACACTGGCCTCCTTCTTGGTCTGGAACAAGACATTCCATCTCCCAACAATATATGTCTCCTAGCTTCTTTCAAGTACCAGATAAAAATCCCACTTTCTACAGGAAAACTTTCCAGACTTCTCCTCTCCCTTTAATCCAGGGCCTTCCCTGTTGATAATCTCCAATTTGTCCTTGAGAGCAAACACTGTCTTTTACCTTTCCTTGTCTCTCCAATGCTTAGCACGGTGCCTGGTAATTAGTAGGCACTTAATAAATCTGGAAAGTACAAAAAAGACTTGTATGAACTGAGACATGGTTAGAGTGAGCGACAACCAGGAAAGCCCTAAAAATTCTGAACAACACAATGATCAACCAGGTTTCAGAAGACCAACCAAGCAGGCTACCACCTTTGGAGGGGATGAAGGTGGGAATGGATTCTGGTTGCAAATTGAGACATCTATTTTTTGGACAAGGTAGGAATTTATTTTGCTTGATTATGCACATTTGTGACCAAAAGTTTTGCCTTTGTTTTCTGGCAGGGAGGGGGTAGACTTTTGTTCATTAAAAAATAGAAAAATGAAGTGTGATGCACCACATACATTTGAAATCAGTCAGCAAAGTTTTATTAAGGACTTCCTATATGCTTGGCCCTGGGGATACAAATGTAAAGAATGAACTAGTCCCCAAATAGAAAAAGAAAAAATGGAAAAGAAATTAAAAAGGCACTTCCATTATAACAAGGCATGAGGATAAAAAATAGTTCACATTCATATAGCCAACATTTATATGGTAATTCCTTTATAGCAACACCATGAGGAGGCAAGCAGCAGCTTTACCTTCAATTTCCAGAAAGGGAAACTGAGGCACAGAAAGGTAAAGTGACTCACCCAGGGTCACACAGTGTTGAAAACTGTCCTCTAACTCTGCTCTGACTCATTAGTATTTTCTGGCAAATTAGCATCAGCGCAGGTACCCAGGGGCTACTTTGTGGAAGAGGAACAGTGAGCCAGGGAACATGAGCTAGGCACAGTGCTGGGCCCTCCCTGGATTGGCCAAGGTTAGTTTTGTTTGGAGCCCAGGGGAGGGGAGAATTCAGGACTCTTCCCCCCCCCAAGATTTATTAATTTATTTGTTTTCAGTTTTCAACATTCACTTCCATAAGTTTAAAATTTTCTCCCCCTCCCTCCCCAAGGCAGCATACAATCATATATGGGCTCTACACATACACTCCCATTAAACACATTTTCACATTAGTCATGTTGCATAAAAAAATTACAGCTAATGGGAGAAACTATTAGCTATAATTCTTCTATGAGAATTCAGTACTCTTGAAGGACATCTATCTATCATCTTCCATATCTATTCCTTTCACCCAGTATTTAGAGTGTTTCTCTCTTCTCTTCTCCCTCCACTTCTCTCCCCCTCCCTCCCTTTTCCTTTCCTCTCCCCCCTCTCTCCACCCTTTTCTTTTCCCCTTCCCCTCCCCCAATATCAGTTGGTAGTCTCTCTTAGACTAGGTCTTCCCCCATCAACCCCAGGGCCTCAGTGCTAACCCAGCTAACCCAGTAAGGAATCCAGAAGACAGATGGCTTTGGTGAATATTCTTTCCCCCGGTTGCTCAGAATCCTTTGCTGAGGAAATGCAAGGGTTGCCTGGGGTCCAGTTTCCTGCTTCACTTCTACCTTAAAGATCGAAATTTCAGTTCAGCTGCTGATAACCAGGCTACTAGAGAGCTGCTTGACCTTGAGCAATTCATCTGGGAACTCCTCATCTCCAAAATGCAGGATTAAAAGACCTCTCAGTGGGGTACAGCACAATGTCATGGCTCTGTTGCTTACTACCTGGGTAATTTGAGGAAAGTCATAATCTCTCAGCCTCAGTTTCCCCAGCTATAAGTAAAGGAGTTGTGCTTCTAAGGGTCTTTGGAACTGTAGCTCTATGATTGTATCCTGGTTCTAATTCTCGTCCCACAGTCTAAGAAACGCTGAAGCGGTTGATTGTGGGAAAAGTCTAAGAAGCCCTGATGTAGATCCTATTCTGGGACGTTGCTGGGAATACCAAGGAAGTGTCAGAAGACTCACTATCTGTCACTGGGATTGCTGTTGGGTTTTTTAAGGCCTTTATGGTTATTTAACTTTGGTTTCATTTATTACCTTCATATTTATCCTATATATACAGGTAGATACAAACAGATTTGTATATGTATAAACACACGCTTGTTTTCTCTCCAATTAGAATGTGGAAAGTCCTTGAAAGAAGGGATGGTTTCATCCTTTGTCTTTCTATCCCCAACACCCTAACACAGTGCCAGGCACATAGGGTGCCCTTAATAAAGACTTGTCCACTGACTAGTAGAAAGCACTGTGCTCAGTGCTGGCAAAATAAAGATAAAAAATGATCCCAACAAATTCAGAGTTTGTAATCTATGAAATGTACCAGGTAGGTAGAGGAGAATAACACAAAGACAGAATGTGAATGGCACAGGGCAGCTAGGTGGCCCAGTGGGTAGTTGAGTCAGGAGGACCCAAGTTCAAATCCAGCCTCAGACACTTGACACTTATTAGCTGTGTGACCCTGGGCAAGTCACTTAACCCCAATTGCCTCCCCACCCCGACCCTGCCGAAAAAAAACAACAGAAAGTGAGTGGGACAAAGGCAAAATTCAGACCAAGTGCTTTAGGAAAATCTGAAGTTTGAGATCACCTTTAATTGAGGGGAAATACAGAAGGGCCTCCTGGCAGAGGAAGCCCCTGAGCTGAGCCTTTTAGAAAGAGGCAGGGAGGTTCCAATTAGCCTGCACTAAATCAGGAAACTGCAGGACTAAAATCAGAGCTAATCATCAGTTTGTTGAGAAAGGAGAATGTGTGAAGGAGAATATTGAGAAAATCAGTCTAGAAAGGTAGGATGGAAACAGAAGGAGACTGTGGTGACAAGGAGCCAAAGGTTTTAGAAAAAGGGAAACGCCTCAAATCTACACAAAAGGATGGTTACTATGACAACAGTTTGAAGCACAGGGTTGATGTCCATCTTGACTCCCGGAGTCTCTAAGTTGTCATTATTTTAAAACTTTTTTTGAGTCAATTGGGGTTAAGTGACTTGCCCAAGGTCACACAGCTAGTACGTTTGAGTCCTCCAGTGCTCTATCCACTGGGTCACCTAGCTGTCCCAAGATGTCTTCTTAAGAGGAGGTAGGGAAAAGTCTTCTAAATCAGGGCTTCTTAAACTTTTTCCATTCTTGACCCCTGGGCTACCTTCCCCCAGACTATGGGGGAGAAAGGAGAAGACCCCTTTTCTCTCCACAAAGTGTGGTGACCCTACAGCTTATTAAAGGCCAGGGAACCCATCCCTCCAGGAACCCTGAAGTTTATTTACACTGAGGTAAAGGAATCCTCCTCCAAACATACTGTACCGTTCCTGTCAACCTGACCAATGAAGTCTATTCCTTAATTTCACTCCGCCCTTCCTAGGGATCCAGGGTATCTAGTTCTTTGTTCCTACCCCTGGCTTCCTTCACGTCTCAACTAAAGTCCTACCTTCAGCAAGAAGCCTCTCTTAAGGACCCTCAATCTCAGCACAATCCCTTCCATGATTATGGCCAACTTTTCTTGTCCAGGCTGTTACAAGTGTGTGAATCTGCTTTTCCCCAAGTGAACCAGAGAATCTTAGGGTGTGGAGATTTGGGAGTCATCTAGAGAAATTCACCCCTGAAGGAGAATCCTTTCTAGGACATACTGGACAAATGGTCAGCCAGCCTCTGCTTAAAGATACCCCTCAGTGAGGGGAGATCAACTGCCCCTCTCCCCAAGACTGCCCATTTTGCTTCTGGATTGCTCTAATCGTTGGGGAGAAGCTTCTCTTCTTTCTAACAATTCCTCATTGCTCCTGGTTTGGACACAAAGCTAGTGCCCCTTCCACCGGACCACCCACCACAGACCGCTCAGTTTGGCAGTGAAGCCTGTGAGTTCCTTGAGAGAAGGAGCTGTCTTCCGCCTTCTTTTACTCTGCCAGGCTTAGCTGAGCATGGTGCTGGCACGCAACACACACACACACACACACTCACACTCACTCTCTCACACATATACACACACACTCTCACATGCACAGCACACACACACGCACGCGCGCGCGCGGACACACACACAGCACACACACGCACGCGCGCACGATCGCGCACACCCCCCCCACACACACACACTCGATTGCACCAGCAAGGGCTCTGACCAGGTACACGACCTCTAGACCTTGATCCTCGGACTCTTCCAGTCCTGTCCCGGGGTGCTGTCAGGCCGTGCGCTCGCAGTGATCACAAAGTGACGAAGAGCTCCCCGCCCCCAGCCGGCCCGGAGTTCTGAGGGAGCCGTCTGGACTGTGCCCACCGGTGCCTTACTCACCACTTTGCAGGCGAAGGGCGGCGAGCGGGTCACTGTCTCGGGCCTCCAACTCCGCGCCCACCTGCCCGGACGAGCGGCCCCAGACTTCAGGCGTCCGGCTGCCAATGGGTCGGCGGCCAGAACGTGAGGCTCGGGACGCCGGGACCTGGACACACCCCCAAGCGATGCCCGTGGCCTCCGGTAGGTGGCGCAGCCTCCCCGCCCGCGAGCGGGTCCAGCCCATTTGGCGCAGGCGCGCTGCTGCGGGCGGATGGATCCGGGCTCCGCTTCCTCCGGCCAGGCCTGCGAGCTTCCTTCCAGCTGAGCCGGAGAGGGCCTGGGGAGGGGGCGGCCCCCGCAGCAGAGGACGCGCGCGCGCGCCGCCAGCCCTCCCCCACCTCGCCCCGCCCCGCCCCGCCCCTCCCGCCGCGCTCCCGGGGTGGGGGCAGCCGCCGTCGGGTCCGTTCCTCCGTCCAGCCCGCTTCCAGCCCGGGCCGCCGGTGCCGGTGGGGCTGGGACGCCGGGGGCCGCCCGCTCCAAAGCCGAACGTCGCGTGTCGGGGCTGCCCGGGCGGCCCGCGCTACGTCCCTGCCTCAAGGCTCGGCGGCGGCGGCGTTCGGAAGCGGAACTCTCCCGGGGCCGCGGCGGCTACATTGTTTCCTCCTCCCTCCCCGGCCCGGGCCGCGCGGTGCTCCCCGGCCCAGCCCCTCGCCCTCCCTCCTGCCCTCTTCCCGCTCCTTCTCTCCTCCCCCCTCCCCGCGCTCCTTCGGACCCCTCCCACCAGGGCGCCCCCCCGCCCCCCGCCTCCACCCAGCCCCCGGCCACATGGACTGTCCCGCAGCCCACTGATGTCGCCGGCGGCTAAGTGGATCGGACCGAAGCGCTCTGAGAGAGGTGAGTGCCTGGCGTTCGGGGCCCTGGCCGCGGCGGCCCGAGCTGGGTGGAGATCGCCAGCCCCGGAACCTACTGGTCCTTGGCCGGCTCCCGCCCTCCCCGCGGCCGCTCCCCTCCCCCACCCGAGCTCCGACGGGTTTGAATTCTCCCGGGAGTTGCTGTCACGGTGTAGACCCGGGCAATAAGCCGCCCTCCGAGATGGGCCCTGGGCCCGTGGGGCAGGCTAGCCAGTGCCAAGTTGGTGGGTACTTACCGCCCTGTGGCCTCCTGGGGGGTTCGAGTGGGGTCTCTGTGGGGACTGGGAAAAACCCCACTCCTTAAGAGGCTCTGACTAAATCCTCGCCAACCCTTAATCTCCCTCCACCCAAGAGCTCGGAGCCTCAGTCCCGGCCTTGGAGGGGCAGGGATGGGGCGGGGATCCAGGATAATGCCAGCCTTCCCTTAGTGGGACTGTGCAGGACGGGCATGTGGCTGATGGAGGAGGAATTAAGCTTCCAGCTTGGGTGGGGTCAGACTGGACCAAGGTGGGGGCGTGTGGAAAGAGAAGCCATTTCATTGTCTCTGGGGGTTTGCCAGCACTGCCCCAAGGTCTGTCTTCTCCTCCCCCTTCCACTCTCCCCCTCCTCATCCCCATTCCCACCCTCTACCCTGTAACCGTGTAACCTGCTGACGGAGCCTGAAGCCTGACCACAAGGCTGCTCACGCCGGCCTGTGCACAATGCTCCTGGTTCCCCAACCCATACCTTAGGACTCAGGCTCAGTCACCCGACTTTGGGCAACTTGTACCCAGGACAGGACTTCGGAGGATTGGTTTCCTCGATTTGACCCCCTCTGAAGAGGTTGAAGTACCCTCTCTGACTGGGGCTGCTCCTTCTAGCCCTCCATCCTCACTGACTGCATCCTTGGGTAGCCAGGGAGAGCAGCCTTGGAAACAAAGCCCCCTGTACCACCTAGAGGGAGCTGGTCCTGCACATGTGAATTGCATCTCCCTTTTCCCACCCCACTTCTAGCTGGGCACCTAGGCCTGTGTTAGACATCCAGGACAGGAGTCATCGAATTAAGGCAAAAGGGACCTAGAGAACATTTAGACCAACCTTTTTATTTTACTTCGGGGTAAAGTGAGGCATGGAAAAGAAAAGGGGTTTGCCCAAAGTTAGGGTCATATAATTTAAAACTGGAAACAAGTTTATTTAGAGGTAGTCTAGTCCATGTTCCTCATTTTACAGATGAGGAAACCGAGGCCCAGAAGTGACTCGGCCATAGTCACACATTAAATTACTTCCTGATGCTTGGAGAGGTGGAGCAACTAATAGAAACCAAAACTGTTTCTTGAGCAGGCGGTAGCCAAGACAGGCTGAGCCAGGCCCTGAGAAGCTTAACATGTGCTCAGCTGGGCTGCAGATCTAGGCATTGGGAAAAGAGGTTTGGAAAAAGTACCCAGCTGGCAGGTTTATGGATCAGAGTGGGGTACTGGCCCTAGGGCATTCGTCCCCTAGGCTTGCTTCCTTTTATTGGGGTCCTGGACTCTGAAGTCTCAGCTGCTTGGGGGACTCAGACCTTGTCTTTCTATCTTCAAAGCAACCATCCTGTCAGCCACCATTAAAATTTAATGTCCAGGAGCGGGGAGTGATTAGAGCTTTTTTTTTTTTTTTTTTTTTTTTTTGGAAGGTGGTAACTACTGAGGTAACTTGATGTCCTTGGCTTTCCTTGGAGAGAGCTTTGCCCATATGAGTTACCCATAGGCCTGGTTGTGCTGGGTAAGAATTTTTCATGTTCAGGGATACAGAAGGTAACTAGCAGAACAGGAAGGGTGATGTGGCTAACTAGGGACTCCAATGTTCAGAAGCCCCACATTTCACCTTCCTCCTTTCTCTTTGATTTGGGCTGGTAAGGGGAGCCAGGAAACTTGGCAGGGAATAGGGGGAGATCCTAACTTTCTAGTTGAATGTCATCTTCATGCCTGATTGGTCACTAAGGTAGCTTCTACCTCCAGGGGCATACTACCTTGTACCATTGCCATGACCACCTCAGAGTACCTGAATTCCAGGCTCTTAGAGCAGTATCTGATAGTGGGTCAGAGAAACACTTGGAAATTTCCTTGGCAAGTAAACTGTCTCTAAGGAGAGAAGTGGAGTAGGGGAGGAGAAAGGAATATGGGGCGCCTGTCTCTTAAAAGCTTTTTGACCTCATCTCTGGTGTGTGTCACAGGAAGAAGAAACATTATTGAGGCATAGTTTAAAGGTGTCCGGACTCGGTTCCTTTAGCACAGAACCAAGGGTCAGCCTTTGCCTTCCTTGGAGGCTGATTCCCACGAGCTGGTTCCAGCCACACTTTCTCCCTCAAAGGAGAGTTGGGGAGAGTCCAATATCCAAGCTCAAAGTCATTTAAATCCCTTACTCCCAGTTCTTGTGAGTATTCCATATGACTCCCTTCCCCTTCCTCAACTTTCAAAATAATGGCTGGAAGCCTCCATAAAACTGTGTTCCTACCCCTCCTTTTCTCAGTGGCCATCATCAGCTTTGTTGGGACTTGGGAAGGAGGCTCCTAAGCTGAGGGACCTGAATGTGGGAAAGTGGAAATTTCCCTCATGGGTTACGTCCTCATCTCCATCCCATCCCCATCCTCTGGGACCTGTGCTGGAGCTTCTGAGATCAGTCTAGGACATCAACCTTTACTGTGGCTGCATTTCATAAATTTGCCTCAGACCCCTTGCATCCCAGGCCATCTTCTTCTAGCTGATGGTCCTAATGGAACTCAGTCCTTCTGATCCTGCCAATCTCTCTCTGTCCTCTAAAGTGGGCACACTGGGAGCTTGTGGAAAACTGGCTTAAAATATGGGTCCCAGCTTTGAGAGAGGGACAGAGAAGGTCCCATCCTTCTCCTTCCCCATACCAGTCTACCAAATAAGATGGGAGATCTGAAATAAAGAGGAGGAGCTGATACCAGGGTGGAGCTCTGGTGGGCTGGAAGCAGCTGGATCCTTTTACATCCGGTCAGGACCATCCCCAGGGCTCCCCAGGGGACGCTTGCTTAGCCTCTTGGGAAATCCCCATCAGCTATGTCAAGGCTCAGGAGGTCTCAGTCTGGGTGTGAGTACTGGGGCTGGGGGTGGGGAGAGGGAGGGAGTACCTATTTCTCATTAGCTACTGAAAGGAGGCACAGGAAGATTCCTCTGGCCAAAGGGACAAGAGCAGGACTCTTGAGGTTGAAACAGATCCCCAAAGAAATAACCCAGGGAGACATGAACTGGACTCTGGATCACTGTAGGATATTTCTTATGAGCTGCTGAAGGATAAAGACCTAAATTGTGCCCTCCATGGGCTGGTGGGAGGATGCCCCTCCAACTAGTTGCTTTGCCAGTGCAGTGGGTCACAAGGGAAACTGGTCTAGACACTGGATGGTTCAGTGCGGTCATTCCTAACTACATCCCCTGCTGATGGTGGGTCATTTGAGTTTAGCTGGGGCATGACATGAGACCCCCTCCAGAGATGGAGAGAAATCTTCATAGGTGACTCACTTCCCCTCATCACAACCTGGTTAAGTAAGGAAGGTTTACAGGTGATTTCTCCCCCCCCCCCCCCCCCTTCCCCCTTTTCTAGCTTGGCCCCAGAAAGGTTCAGTCACCTGCTGGTGAAATGGCAAGCATCAGAGCTGGGATCCCTTCTGACTCTCTTGACTTCTGATGTGTGCCTTGTCTTTGTATTGACTGGGGGTGGATGAGAGGGGCTGGTCCTGGTCTTGACTTAAACCATCCTTCTTCCTGTCCTCCTTGGAGCAGAAGGGAGATTTTTCTTTGTTTCCAGCTATCTCCTTCCTACTGTCCTGTAGCTTCTTGGGCTGAGCCCAGCCTTTTCCTAAGTAGAAGAGATCCCAGGGGTTTTATGGAACAAGATGAGCATCAGAGGCTCAAGGATGGGACTCAGACATTCTGACTGGAGCTTTGGTTCCCATCCTCCCTTACTGTTTCTCTATCTCTTTATGGGGAGGGGGTTGTGGTGGGAACTGTGGTTTTGAGATTTTCTAGGCTAGACCACATAAATCCCCAAATCAGAGCAAAGAGTTGGAAAGAACCAAAAAACCATTTACTGTGGCCTCCAGGCAGGGCCTGTCTGCTTCAGCCATCCCTAGTAGGTGCCTGTCCCCCTGCTCCTCAAGGGAGGGAACATAATCCCCCTTGGCCTGTGCTCCGTTATCTGCTTTGAGAGCCAACCGTGGAGATGGGCAGGGTAGACAGCCATCGGGGGCAGAAAACATGGGCAGAGACTGAATGAAAGGAACTTTTAATCTGATTTTTTACAAGCATGTTTTTCATGTCTGTGGAGTGTAGAGTTGGTTGTTATCAGTTAAGCTACATGTGACAGCCTGGGGCCCTCCAGTAGACAGTAACCATGGAGATGAAATTGTCCAGCCTTGCCTAGACCTTGGCTGTGCTGTTCAACCCATCAGCCAGGTCATCTTTAGGTCTACCCTGAACATACCTTGCTGCATCGAGAGTCACCTTCTCTTCTGCCCTCTTCAGAACTGAAGAGCAGCAGCCAATATCTCCTTCTTGCCAGTCCACCAGGGAGTAAGGGCCAGTCCCCGAGGCACAAGGCTGAGGTGGCTACTGGGTGCAAGTTCCCAGAGAAATCTCAGCAGCCCGGAGAGCACTTGGGGCTCCCAAGGACCTGCTTTAGATGGATGCAGTATGGCCCAGTGCATGAGTTCTGAACTTGGGAGTCTTTAAGACCTCGTTCAGCTCTCACCTCTGGTATTTATTTGTCCCATGGCCACAGGCTTGTGTCTAATGGTTCGGTCTAAATCCAGGATCTTTCTTCTTGACTCTCTAGAAAGAGGCCATTGATGTGCTGGATCAGTTTGGGGAGTTATAACTGAGGCTATATAGCCTTAAATCCTGGTCTCTAGAACTTAGACCAAAGCACATTCCCTCAGGATATTCTTTCAGGTCCCATCTTCCTTTTCTTAGAATGCTCTAAGCTGGGGTGAGCTACCTTACCTAGGTCAGGGTAAGGGGCACCTCTGAGGCTCTAATTCATTAATCAGCTTTTTTTTTTTTGACAGGGATAAGGGGTGGGTGAGTGGTTGGATGAGGTCAAAATCCAGTGTGTCCCAGAACTAGGTGAGTCAAAGGGCATTGTGCCTTAACTAACTGTGTGACTTTGAACAAGTCATTTCCTGTCCCTGGGCCCCAGTTTCCCCATTTGTGGAGTGGGGGTGATTTCTGAGTTCCCTTTCAGCTGTACAGTCCTGTGATTATAATGCCCCTCTTCCCAAGGGGGATCCTCCAGTTTCCATCACATCTGCCTCCTTTCTGTGGGGATTTCCTAGCCCCCTTTGGGGTAGTATGTGAGCTGACTGGCTCCCCCATCCCATCCTCCACCCCACAGATCACTGCCTGCCTGCCTTGGGCTGCCCTCCGTGGGCTGGAAATAGAATCCGCTAAGTAACGATTAAAGTCAAATTCGGGCCTAAAAATAAAGTACTAGGGAAGGAAGAGTGAGAGCACATGTGAATGTGCTTGGGCCCAAGGGGAGAAGTGGAGCCTCCAACTAGAGCCCCTGGTATCTGTGTGGAGGGGGAGTGAGAGAACCTCCAAGGGCTGCCCATACCACAACCATTCTGCCAGTTTGAGTGTCTTCAGACTTATTTTCCCATTCATTGGCCCATTTGATTTTCCCAAGCAACCCAGTGTGGTAGACAAGGCAGGTGCTCTCCCCATTGCACAGATGAGCAAACTGAGGCCTAGTAAGGCAGTGCCTCATGGTCACATAATAGCTTAATGGCAGAATCACAGTTTAAACCCAGTATGTTGTTTTGTTTTTTTGTTTTAAGTTCACAGGCCCTAACTTAGGAGCTGCAGCATTAGTTTGGGGTAGAGGTGGGGGTGATTCTGAAATCAGATGATTTGGTTTCGAGTGACATCTCTGATGCTCACTAACTGTCAGACCTTAGACAAATGATTTAATTTATTTAGGCTTCAGGTCCCTCCACTGAAACATTGCAAAGTTAGGCTGCATGGCCCCTGAGGTCCCTCTGACCTCTAGAGCTGTGCTCTTACAGCTGAGGTATCCTGTGGCAGCTCTGAGCCTGGAGGAGAAACCCCTGCTAACTTACCTGTGTCACTGTGAACAAGTTATTCCTTTCCTTCTGGGATTCTGTTTTCCTATGTGTCAAATGAAGACATTGGACTTAGGTAACATTCCCCCTCTTCCTAGATTATACCTGGGAACCTCTAGGTATAACCCTGCTGGGCAGGATCAGAGGTGGGAGAGCATGGCCCTGCCTTGGAACCAGAGCAGTCTTTTCCTGTAGGAAAGCAGGCTCTACCCGACTGTGGTAGTGACCTCCCTCGTTGCGTGCAGGGTCCCCAGGACAATCCCTGGCTGTCAGTGTGTATTGGGGGCAGGCCACTGCTGCCAGGCTGCCCTGAGTCCCCTCATCCTCCCCTGACCTCTTTCTCCCTCCCCTTCTGCAGTTTCCCTTCCTGCTTTTAAGGCCCAAAGTCCTGGGGTGGGGACGGAAGCTGATTTTTAGGCTCTTAAATACTCTGCTCCTGTTAGAATGAGTGAACAAAAGGTCCCTCCTCTTATGTCCCCACCAGTTCCAGCCCAGAAAACTGGGGGAGGGAGGAAGGGAAGTAGCCACAGCTTACTCCTTTCCATCCCTCCCTTAAGAAACCGAGCCTCTGATATCTTAGACCTGTTAACCTCTGGGTAGGGTTTGGGGAATTCTGCCTGGGGCCTCTCCCTTCCACTCCATGCCCTCCCCATTTTAGAGGCAATTCATCGAATCCCCCGGATTTCCCCAGGTCCTGCTGACCAGCTAAGGTGCTGTGTTCTCCCATTGTTGTATGCACTCCACACGTGGCCCAGTTAGGCCCTAGAGCGGGTGGAGATGGATTTGGAGAGGGAAATAGAAGAAAAGGCTAGATGCTGCCCTAGGTAATTCAGCGAAGTAGGGGATTCACACAGAAAATAGAGAGCTATCAGTGGAAATGCCTCCTCTCAGAAGGGAGAGGGACCTGTCAACCTCCAAGGATTCCTGGAAGAGGTAGCCCTTGAGGTCTGCTTTTGAAGACTGAATAAACTTTATATAAATCAGAGAATCTCTCAGTTAGAAGGGATATTATTTCTAGTCTTACCACTTTCTTTGCAGATTGGGAAACTGAGTGATTTGCTTCCAGTCACAGTTATTTAGAGGTGAGTATAGGATTACAAGGAGGGACTGTGTCAAGTATTTCTTAAGGCTCACAATGAACCCTGGGAAAGCAAAAACTAGTCCCCACTCTCAAGGAATTCACAGTCTAATAGAGTAGAAAACCTGCAAACAACTGTACAAACAAGATCTAGGAAGGATAAATTGGGGATAATCTCAGGTTAAATTAGGTTAACCTTCCCTGAGAGTCAGGAGGACTGGGAAAGACTTTTGGAGTGAGACTGGAAGGAAGGCAGGGGACACAGATGAAGGAGAACATTCTGGGTATGGGGGACAGCCAAGAAGATATCCCTAAGTGGAGTTAGTGTCCCTGGATCACAAAGGGGAGAAAGGTGTAAAGACAGGGAAGGAAGGCGCCAGGTTGTGAAAGGCTTCAGAAGTCACACAGGATTTTCTGTTTGATCTCAGAGATAATAAGGAACTACTGGAGTTTATTGAATGAACGATGGCATGATCAGAGTTACACTATAAAAAGATCCCTTTGATAGCTGAGTGGAAGATGGAATGGAGTGGGGAGAGACTTGAGGCAGGCAGAACCCCACCAGGAGACTATTGCCATAGTCCAGGCAGGAGGTAAAATAAGGACCTGCACCAGGGTAGTGGCAGAGGAGAGAGGCTGGTGGTTAGGAGAGATATTGTGGAGATGGAAATGATAGACCTTGGCAACTGATTGGATGGATAAAGAGGTGAGAGATATCAAGGATGACACCTGGCTTATGAGCCTTGGTGACTGGGACAGTGATGGTCACCTCCACAGTAATTTGACAAGTTAAGAAGAGGGGAGGATTTGGGGAGGAAATAGAATGAATTGAGTTTAGGATGTGTTGAGTTTAAAGATGTCTGTGGGACAGGTATCCAGTTCCAATGTCCAAATTCTGTGCTCTTCTCATTAGCCGAGTTATTCATTCCAACCCAACAGGATTTAAGTACCTACTGTGTGTACTGTACAGTGTCAACAAAAGTTCCACCCCCAAGGAATTTTTGTTCTACTAGGGATTTCTGCTGGGTTCTGCCCAGGAGCTAGGGCTAGCAAAAAATGTGTAAGTTTAAAATGTGTAGCACAGTATTTTTAACTTTGGAAATCTTGACTCAGGTGTATAATAACTTGCCTTCCCTGAGCTTAAAGAGATGTGGGGAAAGAAAGTCAACAGTCTATCCAATATAAACAAACCTTTATTAAGCATTCAGGGGTGCCAGGCACTGTGTTAGGCTGGAAGTTCAAAGAAAGGGAGAAAAACAACAGTCCCTCCCTTTAAGAATCATATATCCTCAGTTAGGGAGAGACAGCTGTCACCTACCTGGGCATATCCAAGATGTATAGAGAGTATTTGGAAAGTAGTGGGAAAGGGGAACCAGGAAAGGGCTCCTGCAGAGGTGAGCTTGAAGCTGAGTGTTGAAGGAAGCCAGTGAAAATAGAGATGAGGAGGCAGATCAGGCCACCTTAGCGGGGGCATGCTTTAGCCAGGGACTTAACTTTAGCCAGAATAAATCAACTCTTGATTCTTTGTGATAGGAGGCAATGCCCTGTCACGCCAAGAAACGGTGCCAGGCAGATAGGCTCTGGCCTCTGGTCCCTTTGCAGCCTAAATGATGAGACTGGAAGACAATTCAGATGTCTCACACCTTGGCCAAGTGGTTTCCTCCTTGGGGCAGCAATCGATTATGTGTTAGGTGCTGGAGACTAAGACAAAAAGGCCTGGCAGAGACAACGTGTATATACCTCAGTATTTACAAGATTCTGCTAGGGGGGATTGGGGAGGGCATCGAAGCTGGGCTAATCAGGAAAAGGCTTCGTGTAGGGGGAGAGTTTGACCTGAGCTTTAAAGGAATCTAGGAATTCTACAGCAAAAAGTGCCTTCCTGGTATGGGGGGGTGGGGAGGGGGTAAGACAGTCCAAAGTCCTGTAGGATTGGAGTAGAATGACCTGGTAGGTCCCTTACATAGGACAGGGGACTACGTACAGCCCAGGTTTTTTGACTCCCCCGCCAATGCCCTTTCTGCCAGTCCCAAACCTGGGCACAAGTAGAATGGAGGCTCATTCTGCCCCATGGGAGTGGGTGGAGGAGAACAGAAGAGCTGGTTAGATTAGTAAACCTCTGAGGGGGTCCCATTCCAGTCCAGTCATTCCCAGATTCTAGGATTAATTTGCTGGGTTAATCTGAAGGCTTGGGAAGGTTTATGAAAATGTAGGCAAATGGATATGCAAACGTATTTATGCCCAAACCTGGACTCAAGGGCACATGGCGCCTGGGATCACTAGTTCAGGTAAAGGGTGTGTGGGTGAGGAAGAGGGAGTGCAGTCCTCCCATCTTCTACTGGCTTCAGCTCCAACCCTTCTACTTTCTCCCTCCCCCCGGGGTTTCGTATCATAGCGCAGGGTACCCAACTGGGCTGGGTCACGCCTCTCACTGTTCGGAGCTGAGCTCCAGCTCCACTACTCTCCCAGGCTTGGGTGGGGCGGGGCACTCCTCCCCAAGGGCCCGGCCGCCTCGGTAATTAGGCGATGAAGCAGTAGTTAAATACCTTTCTGGGCCGGTAGGGCCGAGCTGTGCATGCTGCAGCTCAGCCCCAATGGGGGAAAGGAGGAAGGAAGGAAGAGATCGAGGAAAGGCCTCTGATCCCAAGTTCTGGGCAGGGATGGACTGAGGCTAGTGCATGCATACAATTAGGACCTCGGTACTGTTTTATTTTTAATGCAAAGAAATGCCTTTATGTCTGGTTGAAAACGGTTTTTTCCTAGCTGCCAGGATTTAAGAAAAAGCCTACGGGAAGCTAGCCTGGGATTCCCGCCCCGCCCCAGAAGATTACTTGGGACTCTGTTTGCCTACCAGTAAAATGGAGGAATTGGGGGTGGCCAGCCCCAATTCTCCCATTAGTATAATTAGGGTTTAGAGCCTGGCCTGAGGGTAAAGAGCCCCCTAGGTTTTACTCCCTATTCAGGAACTGATTTATGAACTTGACCAAGTGACTTCGACTCCCAGACTAGTCTAGCTCCCACTTCTAGTGAAGGGGTAGATCATAAAATTAGCCCCACCCCCACCTCTCAGGCACTGCAGTGAGGATTCAGTTAAAATGTACCTGCTGTGTGATCCTAGAAATTCTCTGAGCCTCAGGCTCCTCTTCTGTAAAACGGGGATGATTTTATTTGTAGCATTTGCCTCCTAGTGTGGCGAGATATTGTCTATAAAGAACTTTGCACATTTACCCCCGTATTTATAAAAGGCAAGTGGTATTATTTGTGGTGCAGTCACCTTTCCCTTTGTGTCTTAGTTACTCATGGCCTCCTCTCTCCGAACCAGCTCTTCACCCCTGTCCAGCTCTTCTGGGACCTTTCCCTTTGTATCCCCAGGGCTCAAGTGTCCTGACCTTGGTAGGTGCTTAATGTTTGCTGAGCTTTTAAGGAATACATGTGAAGAACTCTGAGAACCTAATAAAAAGACCCTCTATTGATATCAGATAGGTAGAACTGATACCAATTTTGACCATTCCCCACCCTATCACTCCCCAAGATCCCAACCCTGCCTTAAGGTTATTAAGAATGAATAAAGTTTCTCATTGGAGTCCTTTTTCAGCATATCCAGATATATAATTTCTTTTTTAAAAAGATCTCCGTTGGAGAGTTTGAATTTCTCACTTTCCACCTGGAGGACCTTGTTTGGGCAGATCACCTATAAGGGTGTGCAGTTTCCTCAGCTAAGTCAGAGAGACCAAACAGCACCTTCCTAGAGAAGCCTCCAATTTATCTGATAAACAGTGTTTACTGGCTAGTTTGGAGGTCATCTCAAAGGGCTGTGAAACGAGGTGGGGAGGCTTCCAAGCTCTCTTCCGGTTCCAGATCTCAGACCCCAGGACTTCATTTGACTGGTCTCCTGGGGCCGGAAACCAGAAGGCAGAACAACTTGCTTTTTCTTTTCGGGTAGCCAGAGCTGGGAGGTTCATTTAACTACCTCGGAAAAAGTGGCTTGTATAAATAAATGCCCGGCCAGTCATCTCTCATTATTGTGATTATTTGATTGCTGTTGAACTAGCTGAACCGTACAGAGTGGTTGGCACACCCTGCCCTGGGGCCTCCGTGCTACTGTTTCCGAGATGCAGTTCAGCTTTTTAGCACCTCCTTGTATGCTCACCTGGCCTGGCCAGCCCAGCCCAGCCCAGGCCTGGGCCAGGTGTGCTGGGAGAGAGCCCACCTACGTTATTATCCCTGCTGCTTAAAGCCTTCCCTCCCCATGGTCTGAGTGGGGGACCTTCATCCTCGAGATTACGTGTGGCCCTCTAGTTCCTCAAGTGTGGCAGGGCCTTGAGCTAAGGGCTGCCCATGAGGACCAAGAGGGACACATATGACTCCTGCAGTAGTCCCCTTGTTTCTAACTTTCCCTCTTCCAAGGATCCCTTCCCTTCCCCCCACCCCCTGTTTCTGCCTGTCCTTCATGGGCTAGCATCCTTTGTATACATAGTGCTCTGCACAACAGATCCCAGCAGTGTGGTTTAAGGGCTCAGAGTGGCCTCAGAACAGGAGCTCTTCCCCCCTTGGGGTCTCAGACCCCTTTGACGTTGCCCAAGTCTGTGGGCCTCTTCTCAGAATCGTGGTTTTAAATGCATAAAATAAAATACATCAGTTTACAAAGGAAATCAAATATGACGTTACAGTTATATTATTTTATAATTATTGTACTTGTTGTCAGATAGTTTATATATTACTATAAAATGCAGCTTAAGAAGACAACTTCATACACTCCAAATTAAGAACTCCTTCCTTAGAACGTAGAACTTCAGGACTAGAAGAGATCTGAAAAACAGGCTTTTCAACTTAGAAAATATCTTAGAATGTAGACTATCAGATCTGGAAGACACCAGAAATGTCATCAAGTTTAACTTCATTTTTTAGAAGAGGAAACTGAGGCTCAGAGAAGGAAGTGACTGACACCTAGCAGCCTTATCTCTGAGGTGGGATTGTCTGCAATATCTGGGCCCTGAACAACAGTAATAACAATAACAGCTTGTATTTATATGGCAGTATAAGGTTTGCAAAGTACTTTACAGATGTTCTCACCAACCCTGTTAAGTAGGTGCTGTTATCATCCTCATTTCACAGATGAGGACACTGAGGTAGCTGGGATAAGTGACTTGGCCAGGATCGCATAGGTGTGAACTTCAGATTCAGTGCTGTATCCACTACACTTCTCAATGTCTCTGAGTTCTTCAGGCAAGGATGGCCTGTTCTTCTCAGACTAGCCGCACATGTGGCATGGCTTACCTTAGTGTTCAGTGAGTACTTGACTACGAGTTAATGAACAGAAGACCCTTCCCTGCTGTCAGGAAGCTGCTATTTCCATTGGGTAGGAAATTCACCCTGGGGAGTCATGTGGATGGGTAGAAAATTGACCCTAGCTGCTTTCATGCCCAGTGGAATGGTAGCAGTGTCTACCATAAGGGGATGGGGGTAGGCCCAGGATTCACTGTGAAAGATCACAGTTTAAACCTTCCCTCCTGTTGCCAGACTGATTGTAAGAGACAATCTTAATAGTGTGGCAGGGATGGGTGGGCCTCTTGAGGAGGGGGCTATACCCACATACAAGCATTGGCCCATTTGGAGACTCCCAGGTGAAGATGGATCACACTCCCTCTGCCCGCCCCAGCTTCATGCTGAGGTATTCCATAACTATTTCTGGGACTCCATTAGGATCTAATTCCTACCAGTTCCTGCTTTGAGGTGCCTCTGCCTGAATTTACAAAGTACCCACCCAACCCCCCTTCTGTTCGCTTCCCTTTTCAGCTGGTATTTTTAGACTCGTGTAAACAGCCGCCCAGTGGCTCCCACGCCCCACCAGACAGGGCTGAGCTTGGGGGGTAGGGGAGTAGGGGGTAGGGAGCTGGGCTAGAGACCTTGTGTCCCCCCTTCTCTTCAACATCTACCTGGTTTTCTGGGGTCCCTGGCTGGCCCCTCTTCCGTGGGCACTCTGGGTAGCTGGGACCACACCCCTCCCATCCTCTGTACTCACCCTTTGCTTTTAGCCATCCCCTCTTTATCCCCTAGGAGCCCATACTTTCTAAGAAAGGGCTGCTTGATGCCGTAGCCAATGACCTCAGAGCAGACGGCACAATGCCCGACTTGTTCCCCTGGACCTCAACACACACAGAGGCCCCTTCTCTGAGTCAGGGGCTGCCTCCACCCCCACCCTCTCCTCAGGGAGCAGCCCCCAGGGCCTGCTGGGAATTGTAGTTTCAGGACCAACCCCATCCCACATCCCCTCCCATTGGTCCCAAGGGGATGTGACAGCTGCTTCCAGGAGTTAAATATAGCAGTTCAACCGAAGAAGGGTACATTCGGCGTGGAGGTGCTGGAGGAGGAGGAGGAGAAGGTATTGCTGGGAGCTCTGCCCATATGGCTTCTCCAGTCCTGGGCTTTCTGGTGGAGCTCCCTGTTACCTCTCCCTCTCTGAGACTGGCTTGCTCAAACAGCAGGAGGAGGGGCAGCCTGGGCATACTTCCCTTGAACGAGTGGGGCCCTATCCCTGGAGGCCAGGCCACGAGACTGAGAGTGTCGTGAGAGATAGTGGTGGTATGATCATCACTTCCTTTCCTATACCCCTTGATAATTTTCAGTCAGTCACCAAGCATCTCTCTAGGGTTCACTGTGTGCTAGCTAGGCAGTGGACTAAGCCATGAGGCTACCAGGAGAGGTGGAAACAGTACCTACTCCCAAAGAATTCACATTCTAGTGGAGGGGGGCGGGGAACAGCTTGAAAAGAACTAGCGACACACGGGCTGTCCATACATGTCAAAGGAAGGGAAGCTCAGAGAAGGTGCAGTTGTTATTCCATCCTGTCCAACGCTTCGTGACCCTATTAGGGTTTTTCTTGGCAGAGGTATTGGAGTGGTTGGCCATTTCCTTCTCCAACTCATTTTATAGATGGGGAAACTGAGCCAGACAGGGTTAGGTGACTTGCCCAGGGTCACACAGTTAATAAATGTTTGAGGCCACATTTGAACTCCGCAAGATGGGCCACCTAGCTGCCAACTAAAATCCCGTCTTTTGGGAAGCCTTCTTTACCCTCTCTTAATTCTTGAGCCTGCCCTCTGTTAATTATTTATTTGCCCTATATCTAGCTTGCTTTATATCTGTTTGCTTGTTGTCTGCCCTGTTAGATTTTAAGCTCCTTAAGGGCAGGGACTGTCTTGCCTCTTTTTGTGTCCTCTGCACTTAACCGTGGTGCCTGGCTGCAGTAAGTGCTTAATAAATACTGATTGATTGATAGCAACTGGGGGTTTGGGAGGGGCAAGACTGGACTTGGAAAGGCCTCCTGAAGGTAAGATTTGAGCTGAACCTTGAAGGAAGCCTAGGAAGCCAGAGTGTAGGCAACAATCATTGGGAAGGCCCAAGAGGGGAGTTGGAGGAATGACTGGTGCAGCTGATTGTAGAGGGTATGGAGGGGTCTACACTTTGAAGCGCTTTACTTCCAGAGAGGATTTTATGTTTGATCCTGGAGTAATGGGGGACCATGAGGGCAGGGGTGACATGGCCAGACCTCCCAAGATATAAAAATCACCTTGGATTGTGGAAGTTCGATTGATGGTGGGTTGCCATTTAGATAGCTGAGATGGGGGGAGGGGGACACATTTAGAGGTTGTTGCTGTAGTCCAAGAGAGGAGAGGAGATGAGGGATTGAACAGGGGTAGGGGGGAGGGGTTGTGAGTGGAGTGTTCCAGTAACCCCATAGAATAGGGAGTGCAAATATCTTCTTCATTTTACAGAGAGGATAAAAGACACACCTCCCAACTCCCTTATCTGATGAAGGGCCGAGCCAGGGACTCGAACCCTAGGCTGTCTCCGTCAGCAAATCCAGTGTTTCACCACTGTTCTAGGTCTTCCCAACCATCCTGGGAGCCCCCTGAGGGCAGGGAGGTGTCCTGGAAGTGCTTGTTTCTTTCCAGGATTTTACTTCCTTGGAAAATTGGGACTCTTGACTTGTGGATGATTGAAGGGACTCAGCTTTGCAGAGCCAAATTCCTAGGAGCCTAGTCAGGAGAGGGAGGAAGCTGCAGCTGCTGGTGAGAGACAGTCAAGACAGGGAGTATTTGCTCAGCAGGTGGGGCTGATTGGAGCAGCACTGGAGGGGCTGCCCTTCTCCTTTGCCTGTGAGTGGAGGGCATTCTGGGCCCCCTCCTATCCTGTACACTGAGTACTCACTATAAACATGGGTAGTAGGTGACTGATGGTGGGAAACATCCCTCTTTTGCAGATGGAAAAGTAGTAATGTGATCTGCCTTGGGGGTTTCATAGTGCTGGGATGTGACAGCTGAAGTGGAATGGGGAGCTTCTGCTTTTTGGCACAATACTCTACCTCCCTCTCCTGATGCTCTGCAGTCAACAGAGGACCAATGTGAGGCCCATTCCTCTCAGCAGCCACTGACCAACTCTGTGACTTTGAATGAACCATTTCAACTGGACCTCAGTTTGCCCATCTCTCAAAAGGAGGTTGTTGAGTCCTCTCATTCACCTTGTCATGACCCCTTTTTGGAGTTTTCTTGACAGATATGCTGGAGTAGTTTGCCATTTTTCTTCTCCAGCTCATTTTACAGATAAGAAAACTGAAGGTTGAGTGACTTGCCCAGGGTCACACAACTAGTAAGTGTCTGGGGCCAGATTTGAATTCAGGTCTTCTTGACTTCAGGCATGAAGGCTTCTATCCACAGCACCACTGAGCTGCCTTTGTCAGATGGGTTTAAGTATAAATGCCTACCCCACTGATTTGTTGAAAATGGATTGGACGCCTTTAACATGCAGGGTGCTGCTGGGCACACACAAGCTATGTGAGATATTATCTCTGCCCTTGAAGAACCTGCCACCCACCGTCTAGTTGAGAGAGCCGACGGATGTCAACTGCACATATAAAGAATGGGGAGACGTGCGATTAGATAACAGGTCATGTGGAAAAAGATCTGGGGTTTTTAGTGGGCCGCAAGTTGGATATGACTCAGCACTGTGATGGTACAATCCAGCAAGGAGAGGCTGATTAAAGAGGTCTGTTATCTGCAGAGTGAAGGAGGCCAGCTTCCTCCAGACCATGCTGTCGGCTGAGGGCACTGAATTTTAGGGACCCCCAGAGAGCAGGATGGGGAGGGGGCTGGAGAGGATTCACCCGGAGAGGATCAGCTGAAGGAATGAATGGTGCAGGGAGTAGAAATAGCCAAATATTGGAAAGTCTGTTACTGAAGGAAGGATTAGATCCCGGGGAAGGGCAGTGGACCCCAAGGTAGAACTGGGGGCTAAGAGAGAGGTGACAGAGTGAAGAGTCCTGACAAAGTCATCCTGGAACAGAACGGGCTGCCTCCTGAGGTACTGAGTTTGAGAAGCACCTTACTACCCTGGAGGGGGTTCAGAGAATGGAGGCCAATATGGTCAGTAGGTCTAATGTGGAGCAGTTGAAGGAACTGGGGATTTTTTGTCCAAAGAACAGAACCCATTGTGGATGGGATAAGGGTTCATGTGTCTGACAGCCTGTTCTTTGGAAGAGGGATCAGACTTGTTCTTGTGAATGGCAAAGAGGTAGATAAGATCCCTGGGTGGTTGTTCAGTCATTCTGGAGTTTGCTTGGCAAAGATGCTGGAGTTTGCCATTTCCTTCTCTAGCTCATTTTACAGATAAGAAAACTGAGGGTTGAGTGACTTGCCCAGGGTCATGCAGCTAATAAGTGTCTGAGGCCAGATTTGAACCCTCCAAAATGAATCTTCCAGGCTCCAAGCCGAGCCACTGTGCACTATGGTGCCCCTTGGCAGCCCCAAAGGGCACAGGATATAAGTCCTAACAATTTGAGCAGCCCAAAAGTAGTCTTTGGTGGTAGTGAGCTACGTTTTCAAGGAGAAACTGGCTGGCTGTTTGGGTTTGACCAGCAGGGGCCAGGTGACATGTGAATGCTCTGGATATGCCTTGGGTACAGGAGATGTACCAGAACATATCTAGTGCAAACTTGGAGAAACTGAAGCACAGAGAAATATTTTTGCCTGTTATCCAAACAATAAGTAACAGCAGAATTCACGCTTGATCCCATGCTCTCTCTCCACTATATGAATAGACAAGCATTTTGCTGGTGAGTTAGTTTAGTAAGAGTAATAGTGTTCTCGAGGGAGCCTGGGAGGAGTAACTGAAAGAGTCAGCTTAGAGCCAGGAAGACCTGAGTTCTAGCCCTGCCTCTGACCCACACTGTAGGTCTGTGCAACCTTTAGCAGTCTAGGTGAATAAAGACTTCAATGACAGAGAGAGTGGTGAGCATCATTGGGAGGAGTATCCTTACCTATGATCCCAGTGCCTGGGAAATCACAAACCCATCCTTAATAGTATTCTTGTGGTCCCTGACCCTCTGCAGCATAGCTTGGACAGAGGAGCCCTACCTTGGTCTACCTTAATACAGCGCCATCCAGCAGGGGATGGCTTCAGGGACTTTCCCTGGCCAGCCCTGGATGAGACTAAGCTGCCCAAGGGCTTGACCACAGATTCTCTGTTCCCCTTTTGCTTTGCTGGGGAACAGAAATCCATCCTGGGAGTCCCACTTGACTCCAGGATCCTAACTAACCTCAGCGGTTCTTTCCCATTTTCCCTCTCCTCTTTGATGGTGTTGTGGGTTTTCCTTCCTAGATCCTTCCCTTGGAATAAAGTACCACCTTTAAGCAAAACAGAGGCCGTGTGTGATATCAGTCTGCCTCATTCTGGACCCTTAGTCCACCTCTCCAAGAGGAGATGGGAAGTATATTCCACTGACAGTCCACCACATTTATTAAGTCCTTACTATGTGCCAGACATCATACTAGTCACAGCTGATCAAGGTATTGATCAGTGTTTTGAAGTTGTTCTGAGTTGTTTTAATCACTGTTTCTTTTGAAAATGGATGAATTTTCCCAGAGAATCTAGTCAGCTCAGGATGTGGTGGCAGTCTGGTGGAACTGCCCTGCTCACCACCTCTTTGTCTTTCCCCAACTCCTATTAGCTCATCCTTGCTCACCAGATTGGAAGTATTTTCCCTCAGCCCCTACACCTGGTCAGTTGCTGAGTCCTAATGATCCTTCTTTTTGGCCTTTCAAGGGCATCAGACTGTAGATCTAAAACTAGAAGACACTTTCAAGGCTTGTTAGTCCAACCCCTTCATTTATAGATGAGGAAACTGAGCCCCAGAGAAATCAAGTTACCTGCCCATTTTACAGAAGAGGCAAACTGAAGCTTATGTGTTAGTTGTGTCTTCAAGACCCCTTTTGGGGTTTTCTTGGCAAAGACGCAAGAGTGGCTTGCCATTTCCTTCTCTGGTTCATTTTACAGAGGAGGAACTGAGGCAAACAGGGGTGATTTGCCCAGTCAGGTCTTTCTGACGCTAGACCTGGTACTCTATCCACTGTATCATATTGCTGCTGAAATGACTTATTACTATGTGCTCATGCTCAAAGCCACGCAAGCCAGCATCAGATGCCACCCTCACCTAGGCCAGTAAGGGGCAGGGAGTGGTAGGAATGCAGAAACCGTGAAGGGCAAGGTCCCTTTTGGTAGAGGTGGAGGGTGTCCATTAGGCCGTGTTTGGGGAAGTGAGAAGGGTGGAGGGCACCACTCTTGGCAGAGGCAGCCCACCAGCAAGACCCTGAGATGAGTGCAGAATGCTCGGACAGATAAGCATGGCTTTTAGGTCCTTGGGTTGAGAATGCCCAAGTTAGGTGGACTTTGCCCAGCCTGCACGTGTTTTCACGAGGCCTGGAAGCAATCTTCACCTGGGGAGATGGATTAATGTTCCCATCAGTGTTATTATCCCAGCTGGCCCAAGGGCAGCTCCAATGTCTTCAGTGTCTTGTTCTCTCCTTTTTCACACCCTTTAACCTTCTGGGCCTTTGGAGCCAAAGCTGGCTCTCCGATCCTGTTCCTCACTCTCCTCTCCCCTCATCAAACTCAGGAAAGTCTCTGAGGCCAGCCAGGGAGCCTTCGTTGAGACTCACTCCCCCAGAGCCTCAAGTCCCCTTCCTCTGGCCCCAAGTAACGAAGGACTGGCCCTCTGGATAAGTGTTCTCCGTCATCCTATTAGAGGAGAAATTTGGAGGACCCTGGTGGGTCCCAGCATCCCTCCTGACAGACAGGTGGCTACTGGCTTTGCTTCTAGGTAAAGCCAAAGGAGGAGGTGGGAGATGCTTCAGGCCCACCTCCTCTCTCTGACTCCTCTACCTTCTTTCTAGCTCTAATGGTACCAAGTGACGGATCCTTCTTGTGAGAGTCGCACGTCAGAACTCTAGAGAAGATGTCAGCAATCCAGGTATGGACGAGACACAGGGACCAAGGAAGGGAAAGCATGGAAGGAGTGGAGGGGTCGGTGGGTGCTGTGTGCCCGTCTGGGGGGAGGCAGCACGGAGTGGCATCAGGAGCCCTGAATCTAGAGTCAAGAACCCAGCTTTGTATCCGAACTCAGGCTTCTCTTCGCTGTAGGATATGGAGCAAGTTCCTGCCTGGCTTCTGGGGCCTGAGTTTCTCATCTGTAAAATAGGTTGCTTGGGCTGGGTCATTCCTGGGGTCCCTTTAACTAATGCCCCTTGATATCTGGAGGTCTCCAAAGCTGAATGAACGCTACACCCCGCCCCCAGACCAGGGATGCTATAGGAGTGTCTTCAGGTACCATTTGGGCTGGACCTTCAGCGCTGAGATTCTGAGGCTCTCTTTCCCCTTTGGAGCCTTCCCAGGAAGATGACAGGGATGGGATAGATCTCTCTAGTCCTGGCCCCCTTTCTGCCTGTCCCCTAATTCTGGCTTCTTAATTTCATTCGGAGAAATTCCCATGAGAGCCAGGAAGCCATCTGAATGTGGGAGCTGGCAGCTGTGAGGGTAAGATTTCAGGACCGAAAGGACTTCATCTAGTCCTTTTCCTACTTAATTTCCAGAGAAGGGAAATTGAGACCCAGCAAGATTAAACAGTATACCCAAGGTCACACAGAGTGTCAGGGACAGACCTGGAACTAGAGTCCAGGATTAATGACTAGGGCTTGGGCTCTTCCTTCTCTAGCCTGAAGAAGTGATAACATGTGAGACTCGGGGGAGGCTGGGCTGGGTGCTGACCCCTGTCATCCTTCTGTCTGACAGGCTGTCTGGCCATCCGGTACAGAATGTATTGCCAAGTACAACTTCCATGGCACAGCCGAGCAAGACCTGCCCTTCAGCAAAGGAGATGTGCTCACCATAGTTGCTGTCACCAAGGTAACAGTTGCCTGGCAACAGTGGACTCCTTTCCTTCCTTTCTTCTTCTTTCCTCCTCGTCCTTTCTCTTTCCCAGTGCTTGGTCTCCAGCATGACAGGAGTCCTTTCCTAGGGAGAGCAGGGGCTTCTGGGTCCTGCCCAATACTTTGTACCTCTATCCATCCTGGTAGTGGCTCTTAAAGTCACCTGTTGTCACGTAGGCCCCCTCCCCTCCCAGCCTTGTACTCTTACTCACCAGCAGGATGGGGGAGCACTGGCAGCTGGTTCCCCACTCACCTATGCACCTCCTTTCCTTCCCTAGGACCCCAATTGGTACAAAGCCAAAAACAAGGTTGGCCGGGAAGGCATCATCCCAGCCAACTATGTGCAGAAACGGGAAGGAGTGAAAGCGGGCACCAAGCTGAGCCTCATGCCGTGAGTAGCCAGGCCGGGTATTGTCAGGAAGGGAGGAGTCTGCTGTCTGCTCTGCCTCATACCGCCCTTTCCCATTGGCCCCCCAGTGCCCATTCCCAGTCTGGCTTCCGTGTCAAGATACCTCTGAAAGCGGGGCATCAGATAGTGATTAAGCACCTACTGGGTGCAGAGCACTGTGCTGGGGATGGTTTGAAGCTTAACGCAACTGTAGTCTCTTCATGCCTTAGTAGAGGGAAAGAGCCCAGACAGATAACTGTGATGCACAATATTGTAAGACAAAGGTTCTTGGGAGTTGTGGGCCAGAGCGTTCTCTGGGAGGCCCAAAGGGCAGGTCATTACTTATGTGTATGTTTGGGGAGGGACAAGGGGTCACGGAAAGATCTAGAAGGGGACCTTTTAGAGATGGGACTTTAAGCATTTGAAGAGAGGGCATGGATGGACTGGGGTGAGCAGGAGGCGGAAGGAAGTAGATGGCAGCAGAGGTTTAAGAGGCAGTTTGGGGGCCAACAGAGCACATATTGGGGGAGTGGAAGGCATGGCTGTATGTTTGATTTAGCACCTTCTTGGGTGGACCTGGCTCTGGGGTCAGGCACTTACCAGGGAGGCAGGAGGAGAAAGAGACATAGCCCCTGCTCTGGGAAGCTCCAAGTCCATCCAGGGAGACAGAACAATTATTGTTATCATCAATAATATTAATTAATGATCCGTAATAACAACAAGAGAGAGGCAGCTCAGCCTCTATTATAGTGCATAGAGAGCTGGCCTCAGGAGTCTGGAGGACCTGGCTTCTGACCCTGCCAACTGGGGCAAGTGCCCCAGGAGCAGGTGATGGTGACCTGCTTTCTAAAGAGCCTTTCCTCCCCTGGCAGTTCCCTTCTAGAGTGAACCCTCAGGTCCTTCCCCTGTCAATAACAGCAGCAGTAATAACATATTTCTAGAATGCTTTTCAGTTTACACAGACCTCACCTCATCACTTGCTTGTGAGCTTGTAGGTACAGGTTTATTCTTGATTTTGCAGCTGAGGAGGCAGGTTCAGAGAGGGACTGGAATCTGGCTGAGGTCACACAGCCAGACTGTGGAGATTGGTTGGGAACACAGAGGCCCACACCCCAGGTGCATTTTGACAAATGATACTGTAGTGACAGGTGTAGATGTTGCCCGTGCATAGACTTTGCGTAGACCCTTCAGCCCCCAGTGTCCCTTGTCCCCATCCAGGGTCTCCTCTTCCTCCTAGAGGCCCTTCCCAATCCCCACAGTTACTAGTGCTCCTCTATCCCATTCCCAAATTACTTGGATGAACTTTTTTTTGTTTGACTCTTGAACAATGGTGGCTTCTCTCAATTTTCCACTTTTGAGGGCAGGACTTATGTCTTTGTGACATCACTGCCTAGCATAGAACTTGCTTAATAAACGATCCTTGTTATGAAGCTATGCAGAATCCTATCACTGGACCTGGTGTCTAGGGGTCCAGGAAGTCAAGAAAGGAGGGATCTATATGGGCTATAGAGGTTGGGAGGCAGGATCCCCCGCCACAGATGGGGCTTGAGGGAGAGGCAGAGAGGAAGGGGAGTGTGCAATCAGAAGAGTGATGTGACTTGAGATAGGAAGAAGCCTGGTGTGTGCATGGGGAGGGAGAAGGAGCCCTGCCTGGCCTGCATGACATAAACTTCTAGGTGAGGAAATGCCACCAACTGGTGCAAATTACCACCTTCTTTACCATTAGTAATCTTCAAGAGATGCCTAGAATACAAAGAGGTTAATTTGCCCAGTGTCAGAGCTGTGTAGGACTTGAACCTAGACCCTCCCACTTGCAAGACTTGCTCTCTGTCCATGGTAGCCCTCCTGCCTCTCCTTAAATTGCCATTTTGGAGTCAGGCTGTGAGTGGTCACAAATTACTTTGGATTTTGAACTCTCTCCTTTAGATAGTAAGGAACTATTGATCATTAAGCAGGGGTACAATATACATGAAACAATAAAAACAGCTCACAAACCTTAGGCAGCAATTCCTTTTTTTATGGCATTTTGGAGTTTACAAAGCCCCTCATCAGTTCTGTAAGATTATCAGTTTCATCAAACTGATCAGTGTCTTATCAGTTCCCTCTTGATAGACAAGGATACTGAGATGCAGCAGAGGTCAGGTGGTTTGCCCAAAACCAGCTCTGTTGCCCCTCAGTTCTGTCTTTTCACATGCTGGATTTTGGCAAGGGGGCTGGCTGAGATTGGGGCCTCCTTCACTGGGGACTGAACATAATAGAGGAAAGATGGGACAAGTAAGGTTTGACCCCTACACCTCCCTAGGAACCCTCCCAGGGGCCCTGCCTCAAGATTACTCCCAAGCCAGAGTTAGACCTCCAGCCCTGACCTCATCCCCTCCCCTAGGTGGTTTCATGGGAAGATCACTCGGGAGCAAGCAGAGAGGCTGCTCTACCCCCCAGAGACAGGCCTATTCCTGGTCCGAGAGAGCACCAACTACCCCGGGGACTACACGCTGTGCGTGAGCTGCGAGGGCAAGGTGGAACACTACCGGATTATCTATTCTGCCAGCAAGCTCAGCATCGATGAGGAAGTCTACTTTGAGAATCTCATGCAGCTGGTGGAGGTAAGTGCCCAGCGTGGGCTGAGGACTTGGCTTCATGGATGGCATCTGGCCTGGTGATGTGATGTGAATGATGGGGAGTTAACACTCTTCCATCCTCTTTCTCTTTGTAAGACTAGAAGCTACACTTAGAGATTCTTGCCCTTCTTGGCATCATGGTCCTCTGTGCCAGCCTGGCAAGGACCCCTCCTCACATTTATAGTTTTAAATGCATAAAATGAAATATAGAAGAAGCCGATTACTTCGAAATACAAGTATCAGGATTTTTTTAAGTCCACAGGTCCTTGAAATCTCTTGGTAGAGCCCTTGGTTAAGACCCCAGATTTAGGGCTGGGTTTCTCACCCTTGTTGACTATGAGTACAACCGCCCTCATAACTCCCGAACGTCTCAGCCTCCAACTGCTGCAGTATAGGAGCTGTGCTTTTAACAGCCATTGATGCTGGAAAATGCAGGATTGTATAATATGGAAAATCCATAATTCAGGAACACTCAAATTTGTATTTCATGAAGCACAACAGCATCTGTGCTCATTTGAAAGTAATGGGTCTGTGTATGAGACACTGAGTCCACGGAAAATGTTTTTGTTCCTTTAAGGGGCAATCTCTGGGATTCTCAGACCTTGGGACCTTTGTGATAACTCCATAGCCCTCCTCCAGAAAATTGTGGTCCAGAGGTTGGGAACCTCCTACTCTAGTGGGAGAGGTAGGGATCAGAAAGGGCAGTGGGATTTGGAATCAGACACCTAGGCTCAAATCCTCCCTCTGCCACTTCCTAGCTGAATGACCCTGGAAAGGTCACTTCACCTATGCTTATCTCAGTTTCCTCATCCATAAAATGAGTGGGGTTGGATGCGATGATCTCCAAGTTTCATTCCAGCTCCAATAATGTCATAGTCTGCCTCTCCTTCATCAGCCGCCAGACAAAACAAATCTAGTTAGAAGTAGCTGGTGGTGCAGTGGATAGAACAAGAAGGTTATCAGGAGGATGAATTCGAATCCTGCCTCAGACACTTCATCTCTCTTTGCCTCATTTCCTCACCTTTAAAACAGAGATAGGAACAACCCCTGTTTCACAAGAATGTTGTGAGGATCACTAGATATTGTTCTTTCTGTTGAGAGTATCATTGCAGCTAGTAGTAACCCTCCTCCTGCCCTTCAGAATTCTTTTTCAAAGCAGTGGTCATTGAGTCTCCTCTGAGGCCAAAATGTCCTGAATTCTTCCTCTTGCGTAGTGCCCAGTCTCGCCCTCAGCCTCTCGGCTCCCCTCTGGGTGCTGCTTCTCGGTGGCACTCCACAGATTGAACACCAGTAGGGGGTTCAAAGTCCTGTGGATGTGCTCTGCCTGGAGTAAGGACAGGAGGATGGGCACCCCTCACTCCCTTGTTGTGTGGGCTGGTTTTCTTAATGCAACTTGGGAGGAAATTCACATTTGGGGCCGTCAGGCAGGTCGAAAGAGGGCCATTGGAACATGCTTTTAAATGCACAAGAGAGCAGAAGGGAATTCAGAAAGAAAACCAGACAAACAGGACAGTTTTGAAAATAATAGGTGAAACTTATTACAGATTTTTTTTAAAGCACAGTTTCATATACAATCCTCTTTCTGTTTTGCTTTGTATATGGAAACTCTTAGGTGGTGTTTTGTTCAGAATAAAAAATAAAATTTTAGCGGAGGCAGATCCCCAGTCCTCTTCCCCAAATGGCCCCCCTCTCCTGCACATAGACAAGGCTCAGCTGCTGATTGACCAACCCAGATTTTGCTGGTTGGGTCTGTGGGTGAGCCAGCCCTGCCCCTCCCCCTGGCCACAAGCTTCTCCACCCAAGACACACCTTCTATATGGGAAATCCTATGAATGTACTGAGTGCTAGAGGGCAGAAAAGGCTGTGGCTCTTCTCAGCTGGAAGGCCAGCTGCCACCTTTTACATGGGGAGAGATAGGCTCCAGAGGAAACCGCTCACCCCGAGGTCCCACCTTGGTCATGTGGCTCAGTGGCTGAGCTGGGTCTCCTGACTTCCAGGCCAGGCCAGTGTCTTCCTCTTCAGTGTACAGTTACACATGACATCATCAGAGGTTTACATGTATATACACGTGAAAACATGGTCCCTTCAGAAAGTCAAGTGACATGTGACCCTTGCCCCATCCCCTTGGGTGTGGTACGGCACCTCACCTCTACTACCAGGGCTCTTGTGAACACAAAATTTGGAATCAGAGGACTTGATTTCCAATCAGGGTGACTTGGGTGCTTCTCCTTAGATCGTGAGCTCCTGAGGGCAGGGAGGGTCTTCTGCCTCTTTTTGTAGCCCTGGCACTTAACACAGTGTCTGGCACACAGTAGGTGCTTAGTAAATGTTTGTTGGTTGATTTGCTCTCTGGGCCTCAGTTTCCCCATCTGTAAAATGGGAATAACTGTACTTCATACTTTGCAGTGTTTTGTGGAGTTCAGCAAGGATGTGTAAGCCAAAATAAAGCGCTGTGTGTGTTAATAATCTTGTGACAGTTATGTAAACAGGTCCAGAACAGACCCTGAAGTGGGAGGCACCTTCCTCAGCATCCCTTGTCCATAGAAAACCCCTTCTCCTTTTCTCCATCCCTGCCCCCCGAAGCCACTGTGGGCTGCTACAACCCAGTCAGTTTGGGATCTTTGCTGCCCCTTTTCCCTTCCCCTCCCCCGCACATCATCCCCTCACCCCCAAGCCTGCGACTGTGTCTGCCTGATAGGAACTAGAGTGTTTCCGGCAGAGGCAGGAAGCCCTGCTCCCCAGCTCGCCCCCACAGAATAGCTTATTCCATTACCCACAGTGGAGGAGGGGACTCATGAGGAGCACAGCTCAAGCTACCCGGCTCAACCCCTCCATGGCTGATGTGCCTCCCACCAAGGGCACTTGTCCCCTAGACATTCAGGGACCTTCAGCCCCTGTTTGACAGTGAGGGAAATGATGATACCGGGTAGGAAACGCTGAGAATCAAGACCAACCATCTTCAATATCTATCTTCTCAATTCCCTCCACCTTTGCTTCCTCATCCTCCCCTCCCCACCCCCAAAAAAGTTCAGACCAGTTTGAGCTTGACTTCTCAAAAGGAGTGAGGGCTAAACCAGCCTGGTCCTAGTCTGTCCTCTGGTGGCCAATCGTGGAAGTGCACCTCAAACTTTCATCCCCCAACTCCTAACTTTCCTAAGGAGTGTGAAGCACCTACTGTCCGTAAAGCAGTGTGCCGAGCCCTGGGAGAGAGACAGGGATCGAATTAGGCCTTCCAACCCCTTCCTTCCTGCTGCACACAGCCTGCTCTCTTTTTCCCTCCCTCTCTTTGTCTCTCTCTGTCTCTCTCTCACACACACACACACACACACACACACACACACACACTCTCTCACACTCACATATACACACACACTCTCACACTCACATATACACACACATACACTCACACATACACACACGTTCACACATACACACACACACATACACACGCACACAAACATACACACACACATATACACACACATACTCTCACACTCACATATACACACACACACATACACTCACTCACACATACACACACATTCACACATTCACACACACATACTCACACACGCACACAAACATACACTCACACACATACACACACACTCACAAACATACACACACACATATACACTTACACACATACACACACATACTCACACACACACATACTTACACACACTCACACATACACACACGTTCACATATACACACACACATACACACACACAAACATACACTCACACACACATATACACTCACACACATACACACATTCACACATACATTCACACACACACATACACACACACAAACACGCTCACACACATATACACTTACACACACACACATACACTCACACACACACACACACATACACTTACACACACTCACACTCCTTGTAGTGTGCAGCATTGCGTCAGAAATACAAACCAGGCATTTTTGTGGTCTGAGTGGGACAAAGCTGTTATCAGTGGGGATGGGGGTAGGCAGGGAGTTGCGGAAGAAAGTAGTAATAATTATTATGGTAACTGGTAGGGTGTCTCCACCCTTTGAGATAAGTGCTGACGGCATCATCGTCACCTGACAGATGAGGAAACTGAGACTTCACTTGACCGGAGTCATCACTAGTCAGTTTAAGGGATAGGTTTGAACCCAGATCCAGCTGCTTCTCCAACAGATGGGCAGGGAGGGCTGCCGTTTTAGGAACAGAGAACAGTGACCAACACTAGCAGTGATTGTTAGCATTGATTGTCCTCATAGTTGGAATTCCTGTAGAGGTGGTATTGGGACACATCGCTGTCTTGATGGGCCAGTGAATGAAATAGCTGCTTTTTGTGGTTGGACAAAAATACTACGAAGAAGGTGCCTCCTTGGGGCTCACTAGAAGAGCATTTGATGTAGCTCTAGCAGCAGACGAGATGCCCCCCTGGATTTGGATCTCCTCAGCATGCTCCCTGTATTTTTAAAAGCTTTTCATTATTTGCAGCTTAGCGGTTTTGATATTTAGGGGAAAGTCTCTTAAACCCTAATTTGTCAGTTTCTTCCCAGTTAGGGTTGTGTTTGGGTAGTTATGTACCACAGTTTGGTCTGTGGATGCCAGGTCCAACCCAGTGTGTTGATCAGATTCCCTGGGATATACTGAGGGCAGTAGTTGTAGGATGGAAGTTGGCTAGGTGGTCCATGAGAGATGGGGATCTTTTGAGTCTTGCTGGAGAGTCAGAGCTGTACTTTTTAGAGTTGCAAGGATCAAATGAGTTAACATATACAAAGTACTTTCTAGCTGGCTGTTGTTGTCTTTATCATCATTATCATTGTTATGTAGTTTTTTCCATTTTTCTCTACACCATGGCCTGGCAGAGTGATTTCAGACTCAAAAAGGAATGGATCCCTGCAGACTATATTGATTTAGAAAACCATAAATTAACATTATCTATGCTGTATTTTTATTTTTTTATTGTATTTATTGTATTCATTTATTATTTATTTAGTATTTATTGTATTGTATTTATTTATTATTATTATTTTATTGTATTTATTGTACTTTTATTTATTTTCCCAAGGACATTTTGAGTTTTTCTCTGAGTGTGACACTTTGGGCCTAGTACTTACAAGTTGGAGCTGGGGCTCAGACCTTCCTGACCCCAGGCCCCAGATCCTTACAGATGACCACAATCTGCACTCAGATTGCTTTCATAAATCCCTCTGGTTCCCCCAACAAATTCACAGGACAGTTAGCAATCATTTGCTTGCTGCTTATGAGTTGATAAGCTAAGTGGTGCCATAGTGACAGAGTGCTAGCCTTGGAGTCAGGAAGACCTGAATTCAGATTTGGCTGTGTGGCTGTGGGCCAGTCATTTAATTTCTGTCTGCCTCATATTCCTCACCTGTAAAATGGAGATGGTAACAGCACCTATCTCCTACGGTTGTTTTGAGGATAAGATCTTTTTTCATATGACTAGAGATAGCTTTGCTTCCTTTGTCTAAAAATTGCCTGTTCATACCCTTTGACTATTTATCAGTTAGGGAATGACTCGTATTCTTAGAAAATTGACTCTGTTCTCTATATATTTGAGAAATGAGGCTTTTATCAGAGACATTTACCATAAAACAAAATTTTTTCCTAGCTTTCTGCTTTCCTCATTCTTGGCTGCATTGATTTTTTCTGTGCAAAATTAAATTTAATTAATTAAATTGAAATTCATTTAATATAATCAGAATTCTCCATTTTGCATTGGACAAGATCATTTTTGTAAAGCACTGAATAAATGATAGCAGTTTTCAGATTGTTCATGGTACAATATAATGAACATTGGCTCTGGACTCCAAGAACCTGGGTTTAAATCCCACCTCAGATGCTCCTTTGCTTAGGCAAGTCATGACTTTACTTAATAGTAAACCAACAAGGGACTGGACAAAGACATCTGGATTCTTTCCAGCTCTGAGTCTGTGATCTGTGTGGAACAAAGAGTTTTTCTTTATTCCCTTGAGCCCTGCAATGTAAAGCTATTATCTTCCCCATTTTACAGATGAGAAAATTGAGACTCCAAAATGGTGTAGTGGCTTTCTGGCTAGTATAGCTTTGGGACTTGGGTTTGAATCCTGCCTCAGACACTTTGTAAATGTTCAACCCTTGGCGAGTTGCTCAATTTGCATGGGCCTCAGTTCTTCATCTGTAAAAATGAAGGCACTTGGACCAGATGGGCCCAAGAGGTCAGATGGTATCAGCCTGTGCAGAGCCTTGGGTGCAGCATTAGAACTTTATGTGATAGTTGGTGGGCAGTCTGAAGAGAGCAGGTAGGAGCTGAGCAGGCAAGTGTAGGCCTGGGGTGCCAAGGGGAGCCCCTGTATGATGTTCTTCCACCCCTTCTCTCTTCAGCACTACACCACCGATGCTGACGGGCTCTGCACCCGCCTCATCAAACCAAAGGTCATGGAGGGGACCGTCGCAGCCCAAGATGAGTTCTCCCGAAGTGAGTGCCAGCTCCCCCAAACACCATTCCTTCTTCTCCATCCCTGACTTCACACAGTCACCTCCCTCCTTCATCCCAGACCCCCCCCCACTGCGTTCCCTGTGGGCCCTAGGGAAGCTCTCATTGCTCCTAGCTCTTGCCAGGCTCACTGGGTCCCCCTGCCCATCCCCTGTCCCCTTCTCCCTAACACTTAGCTTCCTTCCTCGGACAGGTGGCTGGGCCCTCAACATGAAAGACCTCAAGCTGCTTCAAACCATTGGCAAGGGCGAGTTTGGGGGTGAGTGGTGGTGCCAAGCTGGGATCCACAGGGTTAGGGAGGGCAGGCTGGGGACCCCAGGGGTCTCAACCCCTACCTGTCATCCCCTAGATGTGATGCTTGGGGACTACCGGGGGAACAAAGTTGCCGTTAAGTGCATTAAGAATGATGCCACCGCTCAGGCCTTCCTGGCAGAAGCCTCGGTCATGACGTGAGTGGAGAAGGGAGGCTGAGGCTGGGAAGGGAGCTCACATGGATGGAGGGTGGGGAAGACTTGGGAGCCAGTGTCTGAGCAGCCCAGATGATTTCCTTCACCCTCACCCCAGGCAACTCCGGCATAGTAACCTGGTGCAGCTCCTAGGGGTGATTGTGGAGGAGAAGGGAGGCCTTTATATTGTCACGGAATACATGGCCAAGGTGAGCAGCCTGCCCCCCCTCCTCCACACTGTACCCCCTTTCCTTGCCCTCCCTACCTCCCCTTTGGGGGGAGGGGAGAACACTTTCCACCCCCTCTCCTTTCCCACAGTACCTCAGAATTGCTCCAACAAAAAAAGAAAAAGAATTGCTCCAACACCATTGATGGGAATCAATGAGCCAGGGCAGTATTGGAGGGAAAGAGGAGACTGACAGTCTCTGAGAAAGAAGCATGGTAGTACAGTGTCCTGAGTTAGGATCTGGGTTCAGATCCTACTCTTTGACTTCCCCTCTCTGTGATCTTGGGCAAGATACCCCTTCTGAAGGAGGCTGAGGACCTGAGGCCTCTGTAAAAGGAGTTCAACGAGCTCTGCAGCCCACCCCAACTTGTAATTGATGATTCTTCCTGGATTTATCTCCTGTCCCAGGGCAGCCTGGTGGATTATCTGCGCTCAAGGGGCAGGTCGGTGCTGGGCGGAGATTGTCTCCTCAAATTTTCCCTGTGAGTACCACCAATGCTGAGGAGGAGGGGTCTGGGAAAGGGCAGGCTTTCATCTCCAGGGAGTGTCCTTTCTTAAGGAAAGATAAGGGAAGCCTTCAGTCCTCCTGTGGGTGGAACCCAGGACTGGGCACTGTAAGGGGAGGCTCAGGAGAAAAGTCATAGCCTCTCCTTTACTGGAGGAACACAGCCTTCCCCTCAGGGATCTTCCTGTCTGCGTAGAACACAGGGTCTGTTGCAAAGGGTCAAAAAGACACAAGATTGTTGAGGTTAAGTGACTTGCCCAGGGTCATACAGCTAGTAAGTATCTAAGACTGGATTTAAACTTAGGTCCTTCCTGGTTCCAGGGCCCCTTAAAAAGACCTGAGTTTGACTCCCAACTCAGGCATTTCCTAGCTGTGATGACCCTGGGCAATGCAGTTAGCCTCACCCTGCCTCAGTTTCCTAATTTGAAAAAAAAAGATAATGATGAGACTCACCTCAGATCGGATCCATCTGCCAGGGTTGTGGTGAAGATATAAAACCAACAATCTTGTTAGCTTGTTATTATTAGGTGCTTACTTATCTCACACACTAGGCTTGTGGGATAGAAAAGCAGAAATGAAACGATCCCTGCCCTCAGGGGCAGCTGTTTCATGGGGGGGGGGGCAGGGTTTACAACAAACCCACAAGCAACTAAACACAAAGTCTGTACGGAGGCATTTTGATGAGGTAGAGAGAGGGCATCTGAGCCAAGCCTGAGATTCCAAGACATGTTGGAGAGGATTTGGGGGATTTCCAGGCTTGGGAGACAATCTGTTCAAAGGTGAGGGGGTTGATGGGAGTGAGGTTGGTCAGGAGGTTAGATGCTCAGAAAGGAAGCTGGTGCAGGCTGGCATCAGCCCTTGACCTCCTGACCCTTCCCTCCCAGAGATGTCTGCGAGGCGATGGAATACCTAGAAGCCAACAACTTTGTGCACCGGGACTTAGCTGCCCGGAATGTGTTGGTGTCTGAAGACAACATCGCCAAGGTCAGCGATTTTGGCCTCACCAAAGAGGCCTCCTGTACCCAGGACACTGGAAAACTGCCTGTCAAGTGGACGGCCCCTGAGGCCCTGAGAGAAAAGGTAGGAGGCCGTCCCTACTCCTCTCAGCCTGCTGCCCCTTTGGAGTGAAGTGTAGTGAAAAGAGGAACCTATCTGGAGACCAGAGACCTAAGCTGAAATCCTAAAGGCTCCTTACTAACTGTGGCCTTCAGCAAAGGAGTTCTATCCTGAACCTCTAGTCAGGTGTAGGACTTGGGTAGGGAACCTGTGGCCTTGGGGCCCTATGTGGGCCTGTACGTGAATCCAACATAAAAGGGCCACACTTGAGGGCTACATGTGATCTTGAGGCCGCAGATTCCCCACCCTTAGACTAAATGGTCTCTAAGAACTCTTAGAGCTCCAAATACTCAAATCTTTGATCTTCTGAGGCCATATTGGCCTGAGCATGTAGACCCCAGGGTCCTTGTGACTTCCTCTCTTTATTCCACCCTGAAATCCCCATCTGGGTAGGTAACGGTAGTCAGGTGGTCCCTGAGCCCTGCTTTCATATTCTGCTCCTTTCTCCCCCTCAAACAGAAATTCTCCACCAAGTCTGATGTGTGGAGTTTTGGGATACTCCTCTGGGAAATCTACTCCTTCGGCCGAGTGCCTTATCCGAGAATCGTAAGTTGTTGGAGGGGGCTGAGGGTTGTCAGGGACTGGAGGGTTAGGGAGGTCAGGATCTCCCAAACACTCCAGTGTTGGATGGTCTCCCCCCAGCCTCTGAAGGACGTGGTCCCGAGAGTAGAGAAGGGCTACAAAATGGACGCACCAGATGGCTGCCCAATCGCCGTCTACGAAGTCATGAAAAATTGCTGGCACCTGGATGCTGCCAACCGGCCCACCTTCCTGCAGCTTAGGGAACAGCTAGAGCATATCAAAGCCCATGAGCTGCACCTGTGAATGCCAGGCTGGGTGGGGGCACCCTCTTCAATCACCTCCGCTATCCTCAACACAAAGACTGAGGTGCTGTTGAGAACTGGACCAGCTCGGACTGAAGCCCCCCTCCTGGGAAAGACTGTGCACATCTTTCTGGCCTCCCCCTGTCCCCCAATGCCAGGACTGACTGGGATGGGGGGGAGTGATTCAATCCTGGGGGATGGGGAGCAGCCATCGGGAGCCCTGTCCAGGCTCCTCCCTTTCCCCCCTCCCATTTCCCTGCTCTGCCCTCCCAGTCCCCCTCCCCCCCCAACTCGCCTCTCACCACCTCTTCTCCATCACAGGAGGCCCATCTTGACCTGCCCCTCTCTCACGGGTCAGCCGAGTGGGGACCAAAGGGGTTTGGGGGACTGCACTGAAATGGGACTGCACTGAAGGGGCAGACTCTATCCCTTGTCTCCCCCTGTCCTCCTGGCTTCTGCCTGCCTCTCTTTCTTGTTTTCTTCCTCTTTTTTTTATGATTTTTTTTCTGGTTTTCTTTTTTCTATTATTATTTTCAAATTGAGGAGAAAAAAAATACCCCGTGTTGGGCATTTTACAAGAAGTACGAATCTCATTCTAATGTATTAAGGGCAGAGGGGGAAGGGAATGGAAAGAAAAGAAACTGCCCCCTCCCTCCAAGTTCTCTTCCCGTGGCCCCAGTCAGAAGCAGCCCGTGCCCCTCCCCTGCCCATCTCCCAGCCTTGGGCCTGGTGTTTGCGCTTGACCCTGTCTCAATGTTGCATGCCAATCCCAGAGGCCTTTGCGTTTCTGTCCGGTGCTTTAATCTCATGTATTGCTGCCCACCCTGTGAGATGAAACTGTAATAAATCATTCCATGAGGACACCCAACACCCCCAGCCTCAGTGCGTCCTCTCTTGGGGGCCTTCCTGTCCGCCTCCCTCCACCCCCCCAACCTGAGGGGGGGCCCCTCCCGAACCCACCTGAGGCTTGAGAGGACTCCCCCACACCACTCTCCCTGCCATCTTGTCCATCCCCCTGTCTCTATGAGTAGGACTGTGCTTGTCCCGTTGTACTGGGGGCGGGTGGCAGGAGGGGGCCTCTTGGGGAGATGTCAGCTGCCTTCTTGTTACCTGCATGAATGTCTTGTGTCTGTCACCATCAGCGAGCTCTTACCTCCCTCCCACCCACCTCTCACTTATGGGAGCTGGGCCTGTGACGACGGAGAAGTCGCAGATGGGTGCCCGAGTTCTCGTGCTGTTGGCTCTGTGGCTTGGTGGGGAGGCGGTGGGTGTCTTCTGCTGTCTGCCTCCCTTGGTCCTGTCCCCAGCCCCTCAACCCTACTCTGACCCTTCCAACCTTGGTCATTAAGGAAGGAGGTTCAGGGATATTCAAATTCCTCTTTATTTTGAGTCTGGAAAGTATAGAAAGGGGGCAAAGGGGCAGGGCTAACAGTCTACTTTTATGGGCCTTGTTGGGGGGTGTGACTAGAGGCAGGGGGCAGGAACCCTGAGTCCTAGAAGAGACATGTGACCCACAGGCTGGAGGGTGGGGAAAAGAGGCATCAGGACAAGGCCGCCTGCGAATGACATCTGTAGGAGTCCCAGCCCAGGTAGGAAGACAAGGCTCATAAAACATGATGCTGCATTTAAACGTGGACATGAGCTATGGGAACATGAGTGCTTGTGTCCCCCAGTGGGAACATTGGTATTGGAGTAACTGGTCAGGAAAGGCTTCCTGGAGGAGGTGACCTGAACTGGGTTCTAAAGACTTAGGAGATGTGCAAAAGTGGAGGAGAGATGGTGCTGTGGATTGGGAGGGTCCTCTGAAGGGTCCAAAAACTGGCATAGATCCCCCAACCATTGCATTTCCTAAGCATCAACTCCCTTTAGGAACCAGTCTAGGACACCTCTGCTGCCTTGACTGGCCCCACGACTGTTCTGTACTTTTACCCATACATACCTTAGATTTGGGGATCAACCACACCTAATCCTCAGTTATCTCCCTTTCCCTTTTTAGGTCCAAAACCTAGTACCACCTCCTTTTTCCCCACCACCACACAGACTTTCTAGGGCTTATTCCCAAGGTGGAAAGAATCTACTTGGTTCTGTGATGTCCAGAGAATGATGATGTTTGTATTTGTCCAAGAGCATTATTTGAGGCTTGGGGACGTGACCCACATGGATACTCTGGGATTTGGCTCCCTTGTCCAATTCCTCCACCAATGCAGTGGCGGCCTTGAGGTGCTGAGTTCAATAAGTAACCGTTCTCCCAAGGGAAAAAATTAATAAGAAAGTTGATTTTAATTGTACACATTCAACCTGCCCCACTTTGACCCCCAGAGTTTGTGAAACTTCAGTTGGGAATTGTCCCATTGAACATCTGGGCCAATTTAGCATCTAAATAGGAATCCCCAGCCCAACCCTTAAGATGCTTCCAGCATATGGTCGTCTAGTTTCTGGCTAGGAAGGAGAGCTCATATTCTTCCTTTCCCTTCTCCCTGCTGCACACTCTCCCTCCCACCTGGTCAGCCTGCCTTTATTTTTACTCCTTTGGTAACCATGGTAAGGATATGAGGATTAGGAATTCCCAGGTGAGCACATTCCATCCACCAGTGCACATCAGCACCTTTTCTGTATTAATTGTCCACAATACCAAGAGGTGAAGTGGCTTGCCCATGTTCATATGTCATGAATATGTGTCAAAGGTAGGACTTTGAACCCATCTTCCCAGTTTTGCATAGTAGCCAGGACAATTTTTCTAACACCTACCTCTAACCAAGCCAGTTTTATACTCCCAAACCTTCCGTGGCTCCCTTTGGCCATTCCCTTTGAATAAAATCCAAGCTCAGCCTGGTATCCAAGGCACCCATGGTGTGGGTGCTCACCTATCTTAGCACCTATTATACCTCTATAAAGGAGTTCTTAATTTGGAATTCATGGATTTCATGGAGTCTGTAAACTTGGGAAAAAATACCATCTTTATTTTCACCAACCTTCAGTTTCCTTTGTAATCCTATGTATTTTATGCCTTTAAAAACATGATTCTGAAGAGATCTGTAGGCAAACCTTCTGCCACCCAAGGACCATGACATAGAATAGGTCATTGTGAAGAGTAGTGACTTAGCAATCAGCTGCTTCTCAATCAACAGTCACTGTCCGATCCTGTATGGCACTTAATCCTCAGCCTTGAAGAGGTCACTAAAGTCAATCTTTACTTATCTTCTATCATGTGCTAAAGGGCCATCTCCAGTTGTCCTCATCTATTATCTTGCAACTGGACCCAGATGGCTCTGGAGGAGAAAGCGAGGCTGCTGACTTTGTGCAACCCTCCCTCACCATAATCCAATTCAGTGGAAAGTCATGGCATCACTTCCCTGGTGCTCTTCCAGAATGAAGGACGAACCACAGCAACAACTATGTGCCAAGCACTGTGCTGATTGCTTTAAGAATATCTCATTTGATCCTTGGAACAACCCTGGGAGGTAACGTGCTATTATTATCCCCCACTTTACAGTTGAGGAAACTGAACCAGACAAGTAACTTGTCTCAGGTTGACACTGCTGGTTAAATGTCTAAGGCTGGATTTGAATTGGGGTCTTCCTGACTCCAGGCCCAATGCTGGATCCAGATACTTTATTACTACCACTACTAGTACTTCTGTGGGTAACATGAGGCAGCTAGATGGTGAAGTGGATAAAGTGCTGGCCCTGGAGTTCAAATTTGGAGGACCTGAATTCAGATTTGACCTCAGATACTTACTAGCTGTGTGACTCTGGCCAAGTCACTTAATCCTGTTTACCTCAGTTTCCTCATCTGTAAAATGAGCTGAAGAAGGATCTGACCAACTATTTCCAGTGTCTTTGCCAAGAAAACCCCAAATGGGGTCACAGAGTCAAACACAATTGAAAAATGATTGAACAACATTTGAGCCTCATGACAGCCTGTGAGATAGACGCTATTACTATCAGCTGAGGGAGAATGCCTGACTTGCCCGGTGTCACAGAGCTATTAAGTATTTGGGGCAGGATTTGAATTCAGGTCTTCCCTCCATTGATGCAGATTTAAACCCACTTTCATGGCTACCCATAATATTCGATATGTTCATGTCCACCATTCATTACAGGATTTACACCCATCATGTTGGGGACTTTCCCGGATGGTTTTGGAATCCCAAGGAGACAGTGGAATTCATGAGCTATTCATTATCTATCCATTAAAGGGATGGACATTTTCATTGTTGAGAGAAGCTTGGGGAACTCCCCAAAGGCAGACTAGCCTCCTGTCCTCAGTTTTGGGTCCAGTTCATTCATCAGCCAAGGTGTACATGGTGGGGAGTGTTAACCCTCATTTGTAGACTAGGAAAACCAGGACTTAGGAGTTAAATGACTTCCTTATGATCACCCAGCAACTGGAGCCCAGGTGGGCCTGGAGTCAGGAAGACCTGAGTTCAAATCTGGCCTCAGACACTTAACTGTGTGCCCCTGGGCAAGTCTCTTAACCTCTGCCTCAATTTCCTCTACTGTAAAATGGGGATCAGGGTTGTTGTGAGAAACAAATGAGATGGTATTTGTAATGTGCTTAGCACAGTGCCCGGCACATAGTAGGTGCTGTATAAATGCTGCTATTATTATTAGGACTTCTCGTTCACAGTCACAGTCCCTCGCTGCTTCATTTAATAGTTAACTTCCTATATGTTTTTTGTTCTCCCAAAGAGGCCATGAGCTTCCTGAGTTTGGATGAGAGGATGCCCTCTGGGGGCCTACGTGGAGTAGGGTCTCAGTAAGGCCTCGATCACTTGGATAGTGTGACCAGGGAGGTAAGAATGTGTTGGTAACCTGGTTGGAGCCTTCATGTCCAGCAAGAAGCAGAAAGAGGAGGCTGGCAAAGTGGGCAGGCAGGCTGCTGAGGGCCATGAATGCCAGGAGAGCTCACACTTGATCCCACCCAACATAGACAAACAGCTGGTGTGATGAGGGAGGGGCCCTGTCCTTGGGCAGTGCCAAACATCCTCTCCAGTCCCTTGGGCTGCCCTTCCCTGGCCTCCCCCCAGCCCTGCTGCAGCTATTCTTCCTGCTCAGGCCTGGCCAAGCTCCAGGAGCCCCTCCCTCCCTTTCTTCCACGTGGATGCTGGATCCAGTCTGCCAGCCTGTTGGAGATACTTCAGGGCAAGAGCAGGTGCCATTGGTCTGGGGCCCATGGAGTCTGGCCCTTCTCTCCTCTTCCTCCTCTGCCTCCTGCTGCCCCCTTACAGCCAGTTCAGAGCTGCACCTCCTTGGCACCGAAGGTTTGAGTACAAGTTCAGTTTCAAAGGGCCAAGACTGGCAGTCGTTGGGCAAGAGATACCCTTCTGGAACCACCATGGAGGTTAGGGGATTGTATGGAAGGGGTTGGCAGGGAGGGGGCATCCAGGCCTGAAGCTGAAAGAGGGTGGGAAAAGGCTCTGAGGGCTCTCTTCCTCCCCTACTTGGTGCCAGCCCCTCTCTAATGCCTAAGCCCAGGGGCAGCTGAGGATGTAGGTGCCTTTCTGCCTCTGAAGGACTCAGGAAAGACTGAGCTGTCTGTTCCCAGGCAAAGACCACCCCAAGACTCTACTTTTAACCTGGCAATGCCAACCAGTGACTTGGGATCAGAAACTAACCTTGTCCATCTGGACTTTGGTGTTCAAGGCTCAGACCTTAACTCTCTGGACTCCTGCAAAAGCCAGATGATCTGACCTGTAAATAAGGACATGGGGAAGAGACAGGAGGTCATCTTTGGGGTCTTGGTTATACCACTGATTCACAATGGGGCACAGCTGCAGCCCTAACTGACCATATCACATTCTCATTCTTTCCTCCTTTCCCCTGCGTCTATCTTTTCAATTTGACATTTCCCAATGTTATTCATAGTCTTATAGACTGTTAAGTAATTTAGCAATTTGAAGCTCTTTTTTAGATAAAGAAACCAATACCCACAGAGTTTTAAGAGACTTGGCCAAGGTCACATAGTTGTTATGCAGGAGAGTCTGATTTAAGCCTATCTTGACCCAAGTTCCAGGGCTCTTCCTATTGTACTGCATCACCTTTGATCTCTTCTTTCTGTCTCTATCTGCCCTTCCCACCCCTCTACCTTAATCTCCTCTGTTCTGTTACCTGGGAGTTGTGTGGTTTGATGATGAGGTGATCATAGAGTCATGGCCTAGAGGAGGCTTCTGGGGACGTTATATCCCAGGCCCTTCCTGTTAGAGGGCATTCTAGAGGGCAGCCTTTTCTTCAGACTCAGTTGCCCTCTCCCAGTGACTGCCTCCCTACCCCCTTCTCTAATCCCCAGGCCCTTCCCCAGTGTTGTTTGTGGGGGGCCCAATTCCCCAAAGTCCCCAGACTCTGGAGGGGCCCAAACGTCTGCTCTCCTGCCAATCCTGGCTCCGCACAAGCAAAGAAGACCCCGAATCTTGCAGCTGAGATCAATCTTTCTGGCCTTGGGATCTGAGAACCAGCAGCTTTATCCTGTAGCAGTGCTAAAGCTATTTCATTTCAATTTATCTCCAGCTACCATCTCTCCTTTCAGACTCCCTGTCTTCCTCCTCCTCAGCACAGAGGTTAAGGAGAAGTATCTGCCAATCTTCTTCCCCTGGGGATGCTCACTCCCAGCCTTCCCCCCAGTTCTTGCTCCTCAGGCCAGGTCAAGATCCAAAAGCTCCTCGCTGATGTGAGGTGGGGGGGGTGGGGACTAAGTCCTGCTCTCAGCAGAGTTTGTAATATAAGAGAAAAAGGTATATGGGGCAGATGATACTGACTTTGAAGGGAGGCAGCTGTAATGGGGGAATTTCAGGCACTGGGGAGTTAGAATATATTTTGGAATAAGACCTCAGAGCCCCTAAAATCACACTGCAGAGGGAAGCCCATCCTCCACCAGGGCTAAGATTAGATCTGCATAGAACTTTCTCTGGGTGGTTACTGCCTTCCTGCTCCCACTGGGTCCCAAATAAGGGTGCCTGAGGGGAAGGAGCCTGAGAGGCATTCACTTAACAAATGAAGAAACTGAGGCCCAGAGAGGTTGTGACCCTGCTTCTTAAGCTCTGTTCCCCTTCCTCCAACCAATGTGACCACAACAGATTGAAGGAGAGTCTTTGGGGTTTTTGTGTTCCCCTCCAGTGTAGGGGATACTCCAGTGGGACCAGATTACCATACCTGTCCCTCCCTTGGATTGACTCTGACCTCTCAGAAGGAGGTCGTTCCCAGGTTGGGGGGAGGGGTAAGGCAGCCCTATGACTATCCCATGGGACAGGGGGAGGTTCCGGGAGGGGCATCATAGTCTGGACTGGGAGCCACACAGCCTAGTTTCTAGTCATGTGCCTGTGCCACTTCTTAACTCTTTCCTCTCTGGGCCTCAGTACATAAAGAAATGAGCCTAGAGGATCGCAGAGGTTCTCCCAGCACTACCCATCTCCAGAATGATTGGCCTAGAACCTTCCCCATACCACATTTTCTCCTTCTTTCTCAGCAGCTTTTCCCAAGGGCAAACACATGGAATAATAAAATCTCCAGGAGGAACCAGCAGGAATTGGGGGAGGGAGGGAGATGAATGACAGAGACCTGGGACTTGTGCCAGCTTCCAGGTTGGCACATGGCTGGGGGCAGGGGGACCAGCAGAAGGGAAGGCTGTGGTTGGGCTGGCAGCTAGTAACCTCTCCTTTCCCAATCAGGGCTGGCCCTCTTTAGAATTATGAACGGACCAAGTTTTAGCTTGGTGACCCCAGTCTCCAGATCCTGGCCAGCCTAACCCCAGCCTTTTCTTTTTTAGCAGCAAACAATTTTTAAAAATGGTATGAAAGCCATATATATGTATAAGTAACTAGGATCTACTGCAAATGTTGCTTCTCACAATGATATTTGTATTTTAACATGGACCAAAGTTTTAACAGGAAATTCAATTTAAAAATGAGCACTTATTTAACACCTACTGTGTGCCAGGCACAGTACTAGACACTGGAGATACAAAGATAAGAACAAATAGCTTCTGCTCTTAAGGACTTTGCATTGTTTTTCCTGAATCCCCTTAAGTTACGTACAAAGTCAAAATCAGGAATGTTATGTTGAGGAAAGTGATAGAACATAGGGAAAAGAGGAAGGGAAAGTAGCATGGAGGGCCCTGTTAATTGGGGGAGAAAGAGCTGTATCACCCAGGACCATTTATATTTTTAGCAATAAAAGCTAGAGCTTATACTATAGGGAAGAGCTTACCCCAATCCATTGTCTTATATTTTACCATTTTAACAATTTCTTGCGAATCAGGCACTAAGGTCTATTGTTCCTGTGCTGCTGAAAGTCTCCAAGGGCTAACAACTTCCCTTAAATTCTGTGCCTCTAAATTTGACTCCCTGGCATAAAACCAATTTCCCTTACCCTCATTATAGCCCTGGCTAGGGGATTGTACAAAGCCAGATGAGAGACAGACCCGAATTGGCGGACCTTTCACTCTCAGGGATGGTTGGGGGGAGGTAGGTGACAAGGACAGAAATAATTCTGATACCAAGGATAGGAATAGAGACCATACCTGTGATTTCCTGACCATAGAGAATTCTCAGGTGAGGAAATTCCTTCTACCAATACAGGCTGGGACCTTTTCTGCATGTGCCTAGAACTCTGAGGTTAAATGAATTGCCAGAATGTTTCAGAACAGCCTGGAACCCGAGTCTTCCCCAGCTTTAAGGCCAGTCTTCTGTCCACCAAACCAGCAGTTCTGAAACATTTGGTCTCAGAATCCCTTTGTATTCTTAAAAATTTTCCTAATGTGGTTTATATGTATCAACATTTACTGTATCAGAAATTATAATGGATACAGTTTTAAACATTTAAGAAGAAAGCCCTTATATATTCATATAAATAGCATATTTTTGTCAGTGAGAACGGCATTGTTTTACATATTATTTTGCCAGTCTCTTTAATGTCTGGCTTAAGGGAAGATCGCTGGATACCCCTGTTTCTGTAGACAATTTGTTGCAAGATGTCATTTTGATTAAAGTATGTGAAGAAATCTAGCCTCACACAGATACGCAGTTGGTAAACAAGCAAATAACATCTTAGTATTATTACGAAAATCGTTTCATGAAGGGTCCCACTTTGAGAACTGCTGCCCTGAACCATTACGATCCCAAGGAGAGTGAGCTCTGTGAAGATGAGAGAGGAAAACAGTCAGAAAAAGGAGTGCCAGGAGAGGAGGGGGTCACCTTTGCAGAAAATCTGTCACCAGAGCTGGACTTCAGAGGAAGGAAGGGACAGGAAATACACCTCAGCTATGGCGGGTAGGGCATCTGCAGAGGAATGGAGATGAGATGCAACTGGAGAAGAACAGGAGACAGATGTTTGGCTCTGAGGTCAAATATTTGAAGAGAACCCTCGTAAGATGAAGCTCCACCATTGGTTGGAGTCAAATTGTGACTATAACTAGGAGTTTATGCTTTTTTTTGGCAGGTATGGTTTTTCAATATCGAAGTAACATGAGTTAACAGCTCAGGGAAGGAGTATACTGGAAAGCACACTGGGAGTCAAGGCTTATTTTCCAGCCCTAGTCCTGTCCCTAAATTTACTTTGGGATCTCTAGGCAAATCACTTCTCCTCTAGAAACCTTGGTTTCTTTCTTTATAAAATGAGAGAGCTGCTGTGACAGGTGATGCACTTATCTCTGTCTCCCAGAGACCCCAAAGCTGATCCTCCATCTCCATTTGCCTTAGTTTCTCCCTCTTCCAGCAAAGACTCATTCCCCACTCTTCAGGGGAAAAGAAGAAAATGTGGTCAAGAAGTCCTAAGGAACTTATTCCAAAAAAATGAAATCCAGGTGTCCTGCCTCCCAGTCCAGAATGCTCATTCCCTCTAAATCTCTCCAATATATCCTGAATGTGTGTCATTGCTCCCTCATTCCTCGGAGTTTTCCATTCTTCTCCACTCTGTCATCCTCCCTGGCCCTCACCCACTTCCCCCCCGAACCCATCAGCTCCCTAATCCTATTGTTTCTATCTCTACCACCTATTCCTTCCCCATCTCCTCTTCTCCACTCATACCACCATCACCCATGATCAGATACTTATCACCACTCATCAGGATTATTACAGTAACCCCTTAGTTGGTATTCCTGCTTCCGGCAGGTCCCTCCAATCTATCTGCAAAATGAATATTCCTAGTTCTGATCATATTTCCCTGCCCAAGAATCTTCCGTTGCTTCCTGTTCCCTCTAGGATAAAATATAAATCTCCATTTGACATTTAAAGCTCTACACAATCTGACTTCAACCCATATTTTCAGACTGGGCTTGCATTACTCCTGTTCTCCCACTACATTCTAGCCAAACTGCCCTATATCCTGTATATGATTTAATCTCCTACCTCCTGGCCTTTGTCTTGTATGCCTGGAATGTTCTCCCTCTTCACCTCTGCCTCAGTTTCCTTCAAATCACAATGCACAGGTCACCCCCTTCAAGGAGACCTTTTCCTGATGCTCTCAGTTGTTAGCAATCTTGTCTTCCAACCCTCTCCCCCCTGCAAAAAAAAAAAATCCCTTTGTATTCACTGTGTGTATAATTTGTATCTGCCCATATTCCCTCCTCCCAATGGGATGTATACTCCTGGAGGGAAGAGATCGTTTAATTGCTGCTGCTACATTCCTAGCGTCTACCACGGTGACAGTAACTGATGAAGAATACTGCAATAAATTCCTGTCTTACTCTTAGCACTGAATCTTTGCTCAAGCTGTTTCCCCAGAGCTAGACTGTCTTTCTTCCTCTCCCCATCCTGAAAATCTACCCACCCTTCAAGGTCATCCCTTCCAGGAGGTCCCCCTTGACTGTCCCCCACCCCCATGAAGGCTGTGCCCTTTCTGCTTTGACCACCTTCAAGTCTGAACCACTACCTTACGTGACTCTGGACAAAGCCATTCGCCTTTTCTCAGCCTCAAATTTTCTCATCTGTAAAAGGAGCCTGGAGTAGATGGCCTCTGAGGTCGCTCCCAGCCCTGGTCTGCCCTCATTATTTCATGTGTAAGTCTTGTCTCTCTAATTATGCTGTGACTTTCCCAAGAGCTGGAATTGTGTCTTTTAGGGGGGCTTCAATTTCCCAGACATCTGCTGGAGCGCTCTCTGCCAAGAGCAGAGCAGTTAATCCTTTCTTGCCTTGCTTTAATGATAATTTCATCCTTCAAATGGCACCAGAACCAACAAGGGAAGAAATTCTATCCTGGATCTGCTTTTTACCAACGCAGAGAAATTGGTGCCTGGGATAGAAATAAATATAAATGGAAATCTTAAGGAGAAAATGACTACTTCATCTTAGAAACTATGATGGGGGGAAAAAGATGGACCCTAAATGTTGGAAGAGATTTGAAAGGGTCCAGAGAAAGGCAAGGTTGACTTCCTTTCTGTGGCGGGGATGAGGTCTTACAGATGAGAATCTGAAGACTCATACAGAAACCATCCTCATGGGGAAGGAAAAGGGAAGTTACCTGCAGAAAATATTGATGCATGGAGAGTTCGCGAACTACTTTATAATTTTTTAAGCCTTGTCCACAAAATAAAAGCAAGGCCAGGTAACGCTTGATGAATACAGAGGTGTGATGGGATGATGTAAGGATAATCTCAGGAAAACTGGTGATGTGAATAAGCCAAGACTGGCAAGGAAACCAATGAATAGTAATCAAACAGGAATTTTTCATGCTCTATTGAGGAAGGAAGGAAAAACAAAAAGGAGGGACCCACTGCTTGGGGAATAGGGGATGACAGTGACTGATGATGGAGAAATGGTAAAGTTGCTCAATTTGATTTATCTTGCCTGCTTTCTCAGCCAGGGAAAATGACCCTTGGATAGAAGAGCATAGAATAAAAATAGCTGATCAGGCCTTGATACCCAAGATAAGTGAGGACCTAGTAAGGAAGCATTTAACTGCCCTTGAAGTCACCTGGTCCAAGTGAACTCTATCCCGGGGTGCTGAATGAATGGGCAAGTGCAATGAATGGCTGAGCCACCACTAATGATCTCTGAAAGATCGTGGAGGGTGGGAAGGCAACTTTTGGCACAATTTTTCAAGAAAGGGAAGAAGATGTAATCTGCAAACTGGAGCTTGGCAGAGAGCTTGACTTTGATTCTTAGTAAAATCCCAGAACGTGTTATTAAAGAGATGGATGGTGCGCATCTCGGGAAGGAAGCCGTGATTACAAAGCACAAGCACCATTTCAGCCAGAGCCGTTCATTCCAGATTCCTCTTGTTTCTTTTTGTTGACATGGTTGCTAAACTGGTAGATCCGGGTAATGCTTGTTAGTAAAACATTTGGCAAAGTCTCTCATGTTCTTCTTGAAGAAAAGATGGAAATTTGTGACCTGAGTGACAGATAATTAGATGGACTTAGAACTGATTGAATGGTTGGACTCAAAGAACAGTCATTAAAGGTTCAATGTCAACTTGGAAGGAGGTCTCCAGTGAAGCATCCTACAAATCTGTGTTTAATCTTATGCAGTTTAACATTTTAATCAATCATATCAATAATTAAAATTTTATTAATCCTCTACTATGTATAACTATGGCAGCCAAGTGGCATAGTGGATAGACTGCCAGGCCTGGAATTCGGGAAGACCTGAGTTCAAATCTGGCCTTAGACACTGACTAGCGTGACCCTAGGGAAGTCACTTTACCCTGTTTGCCTTCATTTCCTCATCTGTAAAATGAGCTGGAGAAGAAAATGACCAACCACTTCCAGTATCTTTGTCAAGAAAACCCCAAATGGGGTAACGAAGAGTCAGACATGACAGAAAACAGTTGAACAATAACTATGCAAGTCTCTATGCTACACAAAAAGTGGGCGCAAAGCAGTCCCTACTGTAAAGGAACTTATATTCTGTCAGGAGGATAAAATTTGTACAGAGAAGAGTAAATCTAAAGTAATTTCAATAGTAAGAGAAAGCAATAATAATTTTGGGGAGCAACAGGGTAAGAAAAGGCATTGAATAAGAGGTGGTACTTGAGCTGGGCTTTGGAGAAAGTTGGGATTCTCCAAGGTGGAGATGAGGAGGGCCTTCATTCCAGAAATGAGCAACCACCAGAGCAGTCACAGAGGCAAGAAATGAAATGCTGTATACTAATAGTTTGACTGGAGTATAAAGGGTATGAAGGAAAGATCCCTAACTGTAAGGTGAGTGACAAGGAGATGGTGAAGGAGTTTGAATGGCAGGCAAATGATTTTCTATTTCATCCTTGAGACAGTAGGGAGTCACTGAAGAATCTTGTATAGGGAAGACATGGTCAGATTTCTGTTTTACAAATAGCAATTTGATGACTGTGTGGAGGAGAGATTAGAGGGAGGTGACTTGGATAAAGTCATAGATGCTATGAATTTCTAATTTGTAGAGTACCCAGAGGTTGGAAGGGTAATTAACACACTGGGCAATGGAACCAGGATTCAGAAAGATCTTGACAGGCTATAACACTGGGCCAAATCTAATAAATGTAAATTCTTACCCTTAGGTTCCAAAAAACCAATGGCACAAGTAAAAGATATGGAAGGAATTGATTGACACCAGTTAATCAGAGAGAGAGAGAGAGAGAGAGACAGAGACAGAGAGAGAGAGAGAAAAAGAGAGACAGAGAGAGAGAGACAGAGAGAGAGAGAGAAATACCTAGCAGTTTTAGTGGACTGCAAGCCAATTTGAGTCAGCAACACAATATGGAGTTCAAGAAAGTGAATGTAATCTTAAGTTTCATTAAAAGAGATAGAACACCTAGGATAAGGAGGAACTAGTACTGCGATGTTTTGACTTCTTCAGATCATATCTGGAGAATTACACTCAGTTTGGGGATATCATGTTTTAGGTGGAACATTAAGGAGCTGGAGCGCATCCAGAAGAGGGCAATTAAGAATGAGTTCATGCCCTATGGGGATCGGCTGAAGGAAATGGGGATAGTTCACTGAAGCAGAGAAGACTCATGGAGGACATGATGGTTGGCTTTGAGGATCTGAGGCTCTATTATGTGGTAGAGAGATTTGACCCATTTTACTTGTTGCTGAAGGGCAGTCCTGGGGGAAGGAGAGGAATTGTGCAGAGGTTTGTGTAAACTTGGAGAAGGCAAAACTTCCTCACCCTTGCAGTGATCCATAAATGTCCTGGACTGTCGCGGAAAATAGGGACCTCCTTCATTGTAGGTGATTGGACAAAATCTGGGGGACCACTTGGCACAGGTATTATTCCTTGAAGGCAGAAACTTTCATTTTTGTCTTCATAACTCCAGTCTCTAGCACTATACCTGGCACATAGTAGGGATTTAATTAGTAACAATGATAACAATAATTAGGATTTGTATAATGTAAAACACTTATGTTAATGTATTTACATATATTTACATATGATGACACATTTACATGTGTTTGCATATGTTAATGTTTTATATTCACAACAACTCTAGAAGGTAGGTGCTTTTTAATTGACTTTGGGCATTTACCTCCTTGGGCCTCAGTTTCTTTATCTGTAAAATGAAGGGATTGGATTCGTTTCTCCTCAGGGGTCCTACTCTAGGTAGATGATACATGTCTGAGTGTTGTGGTGAAGTGATGCTTATCCAGGTGTGAGTTGGCCTGGATGGCCTCTCCTCTCCCTTCCAAGTCTGAAATTCTGATTCTCTTGTCTCCCCTGTAGCATTTGGCACAAGGCTGTGTACAATGGAAGCCCTCGACTAATAAATGAAATAAGTGAATAAATAAGTGAATGAAGAATATGAATTACTAAGTGAATTAATGAGTGAATATATGAATTAATGAGGTGAATGAATAAATAGTGAATGAGTGGCTCATGTAATGAATTACTGAGTGAATGAATGAATGAATGATGTGCCTTTGTTAGGCAGTGTGCAGAGATCACAGGAGGCAACTGTCCTGAGGAAGATGGATGGCCCAGGTCTCTGAGTAATCCCTAAATATCTACAGATGCCATTCCTGGGCTAAAGGAGGTGAGGCTGGCCCCATCCATGAGGAACAGGAGTGGAATCATGTGGACCCAGGCTGCCATCCCCTTTCCCAACTGGGAGGTGGAGGTGACCTTCCATATATCTGGGCTACGCCACCTGGGAGCTGAAGGTATGGTAAGCAGCTACCCCCCTGCCCTGTCACGATGTCCATTCCGGGGGGACTTCTCTTGTCTGAGAGCTCCTGTTTTCCCTAGGTTGGTAGGGGCAGCTGCATCTCCCTTTAGAAGTAGCTACGTTATAGAAAAGAGGACCAGGAGTAGCTGCCAGGCAGAGGCTGACTGGCCAGGTAGGGTGGAGGCCCTCAGGAGTCCTGAACTCCAACTCTATCCCTCCACATACCTGACTGGAACAGAACAGGCCACCTTGACCTGACACTAGCTACTAGAGGCTGTCAGGTGCCAAGGATGACTGACTGGCTATTGGTACCCACAGGCAGTGTGGTATACCCGGGACAGAGGCCAGACTGGTCCAGCCCTAGGTGGGCCTGCTTTCTGGGACGGCATTGGGATTCTCTTTGACTCTTTTGATAATGATGACCAGGTGAGTTGTTCTACAGGATCTCTGACCAAGTCCATTCAAAGCCCCCTCAGGAGCATTGGAGGACTCAGGCTAACCACTTCACTGGTTCCTCCTACAGAAGAATAACCCTGTCATCCAGGTTTTGGCAAATGATGGACAAATTCCATATGACCACCTCAGGTAAGGGTCTGCCCTCTTCTCTCCCCCTAGCCTCTGAAAATGAACAGGATAAAGCTCACTGCTTGAGCCCCTTTGCTTCCTTGTCAGTGTTGTTGTACTAAGGCACTAGTATTCTGGGTTCAAATGCTACCTCTGACCCTTACTGCCTGTGTGACTTTGGGCAAGTCACTAAACCTTTCTGTGCCTGAGTTTCCTCATCTGTGAAATGAGGGTATCGGACTAGATAAGCTGAGGTCCTTCCTAGTTCTGAGTCTGTGATCTATAATGGTAGGTTGCTTACTGAATTATTGTGGAAGGAAGGGAGGGAGGGAGGGAGGAAGGAAAGAAGGAAGGAAGGAAGGAAGGAAGGAAGGAAGGAAGGAAGGAAGGAAGGAAGGAAGGAAGGAAGGAAGGAAGGAAGGAAAAAATTTAAGTTGTCAATTCAATTCAATAAATATTTATTAAACTCCTAATTCATATAGAATGGAAGTAGCTAGGTGACTTAGTGGATAGAGTCTGGGTTTGGAGTGATAAAGACCTGAGTTCAAATCTGGACTCAGACACTTACTAGCTGTGTGTAAGCCCTGGGCAAGTCTCTTAACCCTGTTTACCTTAATCCACTGGAGAAGGAAATGGCAAACCGCTCTAGTTTCTTTGCCAAGAAAACCCCAGGGACAATATTGATGTTATGATCCATGAAGAGTCAGGCATAACTAAATGAATAACTATATAGAATAGGGTGTCAGTACTAGAGAGACAGAAAGACATGGTTCTTGTCCTCCTGAAGTTCAATCTGGTGGGAGAATCAAACATTTTTGATGTTTGATGCCCTGATGAGCTTCTGTTTTATCAGTGAGAGTTTTTCCTCCACTTATACAGATAGCAACCCCTCTATGCCTTCTCATCCTGGACTATTACTATCCATGTCTTTTCATAAATCCTTCACATGGGATCTGTCTAGGTCTAAGAAAATATAAATATAGCCTAAATTCCATATGGGTGGGCACCATATCTTAGTTATAGTATATGTTCATGTACACAGATCAATGGGATACAAGTTAGAACTGGATTGAGTGCATAGAAGGAAGGGAAGTATTTCAAACAGGTCAAGATGTTCTAGGCATACAGAGACTGTGTAGATAGACAGAAAGGGTAAGAGGAGATCAGGGAACATTGAGCAGTCCAGTTTGGTGGGAACATAGGTAGATAGGAGTCAGATTATATGAGCCTTGAATGCCAGGCTAAATAGTCTGATATTTAACTGACCAACAATTGAGAGCAGCTTAACAGGTTCAAAGAGAAGAATATGATCAGACCTGTGCATGCGTGAATGTCTTCCAGGGATGGAGGGGGCCAAGTACTGGGCTCATGTCTTCGGGATTTCCGGAACCAGTTATACCCATTCCGAGCTCGAATCACCTACTGGGAGGAGAAGCTTCGGGTGAGTAACCCTGGGTCATTTTGCCACTCCACCCTTCTCCACCAACTAAAATCTATCTGGCTCCTTAGATGGAGGGGCTGGGAAGGGAGGCATGTATGAACCTGGCTGACTCAGGTGTGGTATGCTGTAGCTAATGCCTGTGGCAAACTGAGCAGTAAGGGTGTGGTCGCATCCAACACTCTTAGGCTCCGAGTATAAGCTTCTTCTGAGTCTTCCCTGGTACAGAGATGGCAGTACCAGGTTCCTCAAAGGCTCTGTCTCAGAGCGAAACCTCTGGAAGATCCAGCCAAGCCAGGAGATGGCCCAGTAATCACCTGTATGTGGGATCATTTGAGGACCAGCTTAGCTAAATTCGGAGCAGCTCATCTCCTATTTTATAAGATCTTAGATGTCAAGCTGGAAGGACACCTAGTCCAGACCCCTCGTACAGATAAGAAATCAGAAGCCCTTAATACACCTCTTATTAACCATTAAAAAAATAAGTAAGTCGGACACCCAGAGAGCTTGAATGATTTGTCCAAACTCACACAGGTGTGAATGGCTGAGCCAGACCTCATGGCCTCAGTTTTTTCCAGTCATAGCCAATCTTTAAGACCATCTACTGAATTAGTTATTGAAGGGAGTGTAATCTGTGTCTGTGGAGGGAGGGTCCACCACCAACCAGATTACAGATTCCTGAAGTATCTGATACTTGACAAACCTTAAAGACATGTAGAGGTAAGTTATTACTGTTATTTATACACATTATCCACTTGGTTCCTCAGAACAGCTCTTTCATTAGGGTATGTGCTACAAGATGAGAAAACAAATGAAGGAATTTTTCCAAGGTCACAAATCAGTGATAGAGACAGGGTAGACACACTAGGTCTTCTAACTTCAAGCCCAGCATTATATTACTTCCTTATATCTAGGCACAACACGTTTGAGGGTTTTTTTCGAGGAGAACATTTATTGAATATTCAGTCATACAAGACATTATTTTTATCAAATAAACTAAAGAAACAAAAAAAATAGCTAAACTCAATTTTGCTATCAACAACTCAACTCTACTTTTAAAATACAAAATTTTAAAAACAAGATACAAAATGCCAATATTTTTGTGTGCCTGAATATACCCCGGATACCTTGTGTTCATGTTTGCACTTCTGAATATTGATCATAGGCACGCTGGCCAAGTCATACATGTGCACGTGAACCTCAGGGAGGTTTCCCACCTGCTACCAAATCAGTGAGGTATCAAGTCCTAGTAAAAGCACAGAAGAAAACTCCAACACAATCTCTACTGCTTTTCTACCCCTCAAAGGTATCTGTTGACAATGGTCTCACCACCCAAGGAGCAATAGATGAGGTCTGCACTGAAGTGGGCCCCCTTCTTCTGCCTCCCAGAGGCTTCTTCGGGGTCTCAGCAGCCACAGGTACCATAGCAGGTAAGGACTTATAGCTGAGCCTGGGGGACTGGCAGGGAGAGGTCGCCCCCAATGGGGCCTTGGTTGAGAGGGAGAGGTTGAAGGAAACCATGGAGGAGTATTTTATTGTCTTACCCATAAGGGTGACTCTTCACAAAGTCACCTGCCTTATATGAGTTCAAAGAGTAAAAAGACAGGTGGGTGAGCAGATCAGGCCTCCAAGGGGCTTAGCTGGGCTATCTATTCAGGGCATAATATCTAACTCTCAACCCAGGCCTCTTCAACATGCAAGAAATGACCAATTTTTGCTTTCCAAACAGCAACTAGACTCTTAGTGACTGCCCCGATTCTACCTCACCTTAGTTAAAATGTCAAATATTATTATAAAATATTTCATGAATTTATCAAATTTGTCTCAGCCCTCATTCTCATTAAGATCTCCTTATTATCTTTGCATTACCCTGGGGAATATACATTTGCATGAAAGATTATAGTCCATTGAGAATTAGAAACAAAAAAAGATACAACTAAACTCCTAGCTACTTAGTCACTCTGGTGGAGGTCAGAAACTTTGCCCATTCCTCTCCCCATTGAGGCAGGAGCTGCCTTGTAGTCTCTGAGGGGCCAGCACCGCTCATCATCTGCCCTTCTCCATCCCTCCGCCAGTACCACATGTACATGGGGTCCCCTATTAGCATGATGTCTTTTCCTATCTCTGTCCTCTTCTCTTGTTTGGTCTCTCCTGGATTCCATGATGCTTCAGAAGCTGCCAATTCTGACCCATTGATGCCCAGGAAAGCAGAAGGGCTCCTATTTAAAAGAGGGAGTCATCCCCATTTTATACCACACCAGACCCCATACTCATACTGTGTTTTTTTGGGGGGGTCCCTGACATAGAGAAAAAAACTTTAAAAAAAACCCTCTTTTTAAGCTCAGCAGAATATTACTCAACTTTACAAAATGCCCAGCTTCTGTATTTTTGCTTGTCTCTGGTGCTTTAAGAGCTGAGGAAATTTCAGGAGAAAGAACCTAGGCTTTTTCAAAACGTGGGTTCTATTTCTTCAAGGTTTCAAGCATCCATGATTTCATCAAGGTGGACGCCTAGAGTCAGCTAGATAGCTCAGTGGATAAAGTGCTGCACCTGGAGTTGGGAAGACCTGAGTGTAAATGTGGTCTCAGATACTTACTGGCTTTGTGACCTTAGATAAGTCACTTAACTTCAGTCTGCCTCAGTTCTTTCAGTTGCAAAATGAGGAAAATAATGGTACCGACTTTTCAGGGTGGTTATGGAAATCAAATGAGATATTTGTCAAATGCACAGTACCTGGCATATAGTAGGTGCTTAATAAATGGTTATTTCCTCTTCGTTGGTTGCAGATTGACCTTTTCATACCTAGTAGACAATATTCATGAGTTTCCATATTAAAAAAATGCAACATCGTGTTGAGGAGATCTCTGAACTTAGCTGGTCTGGCCCTCAGGAAACAAACACAGAGCTCATTTCCAGGCCTGAACTTGAAGCCTTTCCAGTGTGAGAGGACCTACCAAGGCTTGTGTTCTCTTTGTATTGTCTCAAGAGCCCAGAGTTGCCTCTGTACCATGATGAGACACTGGAAGAAGACTGTCGTAGAGAGCTACTGCAATGATTAAGATTATACCACAGATGACCCTCATGAAAACTCAACATTGTCTCATCCCACAAGTCTTTGCTGTACCATTGTGACAAAGACTGGAGAAGAAGATAGACTCCCTCTCCTTGGCTGGTCGCAGGACAAGACTTACATTCATAAATAGTCAGAGAAATTAATAACAGGGCGTGGTCAAGACCAAATGAAATCTATAAAACTAAGAACTAGAATATGTCAGAGGAGGGAGACATTATCATACTTGGCATAGTCAAGGATGACTCTTTAAAGGAAATACAAGGGGCTTTGAAGGATGTGGGGGCAAGCAAGGTGGTACACTTGATAGAATGCTGGACTTGGAGTCAGGAGGACCTGAATTTAACTACTGCCTTGGACATAAGCTAGTTACATGACCTTGGCAAGTCACTTAACTTCTCTTGGCCTCAGTTTTCTCATCTAGAAAAGGGGGGTGATAATGGCACCCACCTCTCAAGGTGGTTGTGACGACTAAATAAGATAATATATAAAATACTTTGAGAACCTTAAAGTGGTGTAGAAATGTGAGATATTGTTTATTAAGGATGAGTAAGATTTAGATAATTGAAGAGAGAGGGAAGGGCATCCCAGAAGCAATTAGAGAGAAAGGTGCATGGTAAATTGGGGAATCTGATCTAGTTAGAGCAAAGGAGAGGCAGGAGAGATACAACTGGATAGATCCAGATGGTGGAGGGCTCGGATAACAAGTGAATAAATTTGTGCTTTCTCTTATAGGAAAATGAGGAGACATTGAAAAATGAAATTATAAACAATATGGTCATAAATAATTTCTATGAGAAAGAATAGAGAGTATCATGTATAAAAACAAGTGTGGCTGCACAGGGAGTTCTCAGATAAGCTAAGGCTTTAAAAAAGACACAGACAAAAATGGAAACTGGGGCATAAAACTGAGGAAGAGTACAAAAGAATGCCATTTACTTATAAAAATAAAGTTCGAAAGGGTCAAGTCCAACATGAGCCAAGATTTGTGGATAGCGTTAAGGACAACAAAAAAAAAAAGGATTTTGAAAATCAATATATGAAGCAATGCACAGAACATGGAAAGAACAGGCCAAGTGCTTAAAGGTAGATGATATAATGTTAACAAACAATAGAGAGAAGGCAGAACTACTCAACTCCTAAAATGTCTCCATCAAGAAGAATGTTCTTCATACTGGAAATATTAGATCAGACAAGGTTAAGAAGAAGTTGAAGTCCAAAGCAGATGTGGTGATAGTAAGAAAACATATAATTGCTCTGAGTTCAAGCCTCCTGACTTGGAAAAAATGACATCCCAGAATATGGAAAGAACCTGTAGATGGGCTCATTGGCCTGTGGTCTGCCTTCTCCAAAGAATCATAGAAAATTGGAGAGATAGTACCACAAGATATCTTTTATTGGTTCCATTTTAGAAAGGGTAAATGGGAAATGGATTCTACAAATTTAGACAAGTGAGTTTGAAATTAATAATTGGTAACATTCTAAAGGTAGATTTTTAATCAGTTGGCTTATGGATACTTAGGTAAAATGGTGATCATAGGACTTAGCACTGGAAAACACTTACAGGTCACCTCACCCTAGCTCTATCCTTCACAAATGAAAAACAAAGACTTAGAGAGGGAAAGTGATTTGACCAAGGTCATGCAGCTAAGCCTGGCAAAGCCATTATTCCAACCTAGGTCCTTGATTCCAAATCAGGCTCAGTCTACTCCAAGTATCTACGTGGATAAGTAGGCTATGCCAAACTATCCTCATTTCCTTTTTTTTTAAACAATTAGGACACTGTCGATAATATATGAATTTCAGCAAAATTTCTTAGGAGAAAGTCTCTACAGGAAGAGTGAACTCTCAGAAGGTTAGAAGTGGAAGGAACTTTAAAGATAATCTAATCCACAGCTCCCCTACATCCATGACGACCACTCCATCACTTTAGAGGATCATGGGCTCGTAAGCCTAGTACTAGAAAGATATTTAGAAGTCAACTATCCTTTACAGATAAGGAGGTAAGTGACTTTCTAAAGTCATATGTGACATGATAGAGGTATATTGTAACTTCAAAGGTGATTCAACAGCTATATTTGAAGAGTGGTAACCTGGAGAATGGTCTCTAATGGAGTACTAACAGACTCTCTCCTCAACTCTATCCTGTTCAGTGTTTCTGTCAAATACATGAACTCTTTTGGCCCCATCACCACCAGCTATACTGGCATATAGACATTGAAGAGCAGGGTTAGCACCTATTTATGAGGAGTTGTAGCCATCAAGATGCTGGGACATACCATCAATACCATCCATCACCATCAATACCAAAGGTTGCATACTAAGCTCCACTGTAAGCACCTGTAAAATCAATCAATTAGCAGAGATTTATTAAGCACCTACTATGTTTCAGGCACTGTACTAGGCCCTGGAGATATAAAGACTAAAAAGGTTCTCAAGAAGTTTGCATTCTCAACTGTATTTGATATTTTAATTTTGTTTCTGATTTCATACGTACTGATTTCCTAACACAGATAGATTCCTAATTCCCGTTATGGTTGCTCTCCTCCTTGGCACGGTTACTGACTCATACTGTTCAGATTCTCCCTTCCTTGGCTCAAATTAGGATACTTTACCTCCTGTTTCTACTTCAAATCCATCAAGATCAGCCTCCAGGTGTGCCATGGCCTCTCAGAAGGCCCAGGTCTGGATCAGTCAAGCTCCATCATCATCAGAAGCACCATAGAATAATAGATAAAATGCAGGACTTGGAGTGAGGAAGACTTGGGTTCAGATCTCATCATTGATATTTAATTGCTTTGTGACCTTGGGCAAGTCACTTAAACTCTCTGGATCTCAGTTTCCCCACCTGTAAAAATGAGGAGTTGGACTGGATGACCTCTAAGATCCCTTTCAGCTCTAATCTATAAGCCTCTGATTACATTGTTAGGTTTTTCCAAGCTGTTAATGACACAAAACTGAGTGAGATAGATGGTGAATACAAGGAACATAGAACCCAGATCTAAAAGAATCTCAACAGACTAGAATAAGAGATTAAATCTATCAGGACAAGTTAACAGGCATGAATATAAGTGACTTTGCTTTCATCTGAGTCCTTCAATGGGTCTAAGACCTCCATGGTATGGATATTCTGTCTTCTGAAGCACATCACATCCTGTGTGATCCTTGTCCATGACTTTCCATAAATCTCCTGTGGAGGAAAGATTCAGCATGTTAGAGGTTCTAATAGCTCAAGAAGACAAACACAGCATTCAGGCCACCCTTCTATTATCTCTTATCTTTATCGTAGGACCACTTCACCTTTGCTTCCAGTCATACACATCCTTGATGATGGATCTTGGGCTATTCTTTATGCCCTAGTAACATAACATAACCTATTCACATCCACCATAGGCCTTCCCATTAGCCCAGAGGAACATTCATGGTTTTGACTCTTCAGTCATTATACTGGTTCAAGAACAAATGAAAAATCATTTATTAAATATCTACTATGTGCCAAGCTCTTGTGGTGAGTGCTAGGAATATAAAAAACAAACACAAAGAACCTGCCTTTAGTGCATTTACATTCTAATAAGGCAAGACAACTCAAATAGATGAGTGGAAGTTAGGAGGCGTATTATGGTTTAGAAAGTTACCAAGATAGTGAATGAAGCAACAGAACCATAATATGATTGTGTAAACATTTTAAAACATGGGGTTTTGCGTAGAATAGCATGAGATTGCTGCCTGCTTTTCCAAAGAATATACACATTTTTCTCTTCCTCCTGTTCAATTCCTGGCTATCTGATATGCATTAATGGATTAATCCAATGAGCTGCCCACCCAACTGCAGGTCATAATCTGGGCACTAGGCATTCTTCATCCACTTGGTTTTTCTTGTATGGATTGTTAGACTAATCTCTTCTGAGTGACCATGCATCTCACTGGAAAGATCCAATAGTGTTTTAGGACTTGATGCAATACATACAATGGCATCCATATACAGGAGCAACTAGAGGGTCACTTCATTCTGTATCTCAGTTTCCTCATTTGTAAAATAAGGGAATTGGGATAAATGCTTTATTATAACCCTTCTGGCTCTAATGCTGTATTTCTATGAAATTAAAAACAAATACCTGTGTAATTAGAAGTGAAGGAGACATGACTAGAGGGCTCATATGAAGGGTTCATGTGAAAAAGACCGGGATGTTTTAGTGCTATCAGTGATGTGCCATATCAACTGAAAAAAATTTATCTGAGTTTAGTCTTCTCTGACAGAGGACCAGCATCGCCAAATGGGGATTTGGAGTAGAAAACTGGAAGGTAGTAATAATACTGATGCTTTCTGTCCTTTTTGGACCAGAAATATAACCTGGGTGGGGCAAATGGAGCTTTTCCTTAGGGCACCAAATTTAGAAAGTGTAGTCCTTCAGCAACCCAGAAACAACAGAACTGAGCACCAAGTCAATGAGAATGATAAGTTAAAATGGGAATCTACAAAATGATGCACTGGAGTGCATTCCTTTCCAAGAGAAGTCTTGTCCTGAAGTTCTGTAGGAAGTTGTTCCACTTCCCCCTTCCCTCATCTAAGGATGAGCTTCATATCTCTTGCCCAAAGTGCTTATATTCCTAGTTACACCTAGGAAGCCCAGCAAGTAATCAATCCTTCAACAAGCCCTTACTGATTTGATGGACTGTCAACTCTCAAAGACTGAAGCATCCTTCTCTTTCTGGACTCTGTCATTTACATGTGAGGGATGGACCTTCTGGGCCCCTTCTCACTGAACTCTCTTAGAAATCAGCACCACCCCAGGTCTCCACCAAGCACTCACATAGGTCACCCATAGTTGCTGTACATGAAGGTGAAACCTGCTCTCTCCAGCGTCCACCATAACAGTTTAAGAAAACAGCAAACAATACTTCTCTCCAGCTGTGCCCAGCTATGTGGAGATAGCTGTATGGAGTCACATGGAAGTCCCTGCCCTAGCACATAATAATAACTCACACACAGTATTTTAATGTTTATACTTTACATTCATTATCACATTTAATTCTAACAACAACCCTGGGAGGTAGGTACTATTATTAGCCCCATTTTTACAGATGAGGAAACTGAGGCAAACAGAGGTTAAGTGACTTGTTCAGAGTCACATAGCTAGTAAGGATGTGAGGCAGGTTTCAGGGCCAGATCTTCCTGACTTCAAGTCCAATATTCTATCACTCTCAGAGGTATTCTCTCCCAGTTTTCTCCATCCCTGGACCAGGCTGAGGCTTGAACCCCCTCGGGGACTGCATTTGGAAGGTTCCTTGGCTTGGAACATTCTGTATATGTGGAGGCAAAATTCACTCCACTCTGCTTCTTCAGATTGTACTAGAAAACAGTAAGTGAGCCCTTCATCACTACTGAGAAGTCACTACCAGGCCTCTCCTCTCCAGGACATCACATAGAACTTAGGCCCTTTGACTTCAGGCCCAATCAGAAGCCACAGGCTAGCTCCACGTGCCTTCTGGGTGTACCATCTGGGGATGAGGCGCATAAGCATTTGGTCATACCCCCTAGTGACTGGATCACTGGGCACTTACCAGCCCAGACAGGTGGGCCCCAATCTCTGGCCCCTGCTGGTGGCAGATGGGAAGCAGGCTGCTGTTTGGATAGAGACCAAGCTTATGCTGCATCCTTTCATCACAGGACCCCAGAGGTTGGGGGAAGGGGTCCCAATCAACTGGTATTTCCCCATCCTGTGACTAACACACTTTTACTTCTTCCTGCCCTAATCCCTAAAATTCAGAGACACCATCTGCCAAGGGGAAAACCTCCTTATGTTGCCAACACTCCACACTTTATCATTCCTATCCAGCTCAGCCCTTCCCCATTCCCTCTGTTTGTCCCTTATATTGTGCCCTTTGGATTCATTAAGACTCTTGTTCATCCTAAATCTCTTCTTTTCATATCATCCTCTCCCCACAGCTGCCAAAATCATCTTCCTAAGATCCAGGTCTGTCCATGTCACTCCCCTGCTCAGAAATCTTCAGTGATTCCCCATTGCTACTAGGGTAAAATAAAGCCCTATGTCATCTAGCTTCCAGATATTTCCTGTTAACCCCCTTTGCATATCCCAAATTCCAGACAAGCTGACTTCCTAGCTTTTCCCAGAATTTGACATTCCATCTCCTTTTCAGGGGCTGTGCCCCATGCCTAGAGTGCACTGACCTCACCTCTACCTTTTAGAAGACTCAGCTTCCTCCCATCTCCAGTGTAACTTCATCCATAAAGCCATTCTGCATCTGTCCTCCATATCCCCTCCTCTCTCTGTCCTCCAACTACCTTGGCCCAGCCTGTGTGTGAACATGCTCTATCCTCCCAATAGATTGGAAACTCCTTGCAGGCAGGGATTGTCCCCTTTTTCTTCTGTATCCTCAGCCCCTGTTATCATGCAATACACACTAGCCACTTGATATACAGAGTAGAATTTTGGTAAGAAGGATCTTTACTCACCTTTTACATCTTTTACTCAGCTTTTTATATCTTTATTTTATAAAGTCATTTCTTCCTAATCACCCTGTGAAGTAGTTAGTACAAATGACATTAATTAGGAGTCAACTAGCATTTATTAAGCACCTACTGTGTGTGAACTAATGCTAAGATAAGAAAAGTAAAACTCTGAGAAGGTCGTCAGCTTAGCCAGGGTCACACAGTTAAGTGTCAGAACCAGGGTTCAGAACTAGACCTTCTTGTTCAATGGAAGGAGTATTGGATTTAAAAGAAGAGGCCTGAGATTTGTATTTCACCTCTGCTCCGTGCTAGCTAGGCAGTGATCACGAGCAAGTTCTTTCATCTCTCTGGGGCTCAATGTCTCCCTCTGTAAAATGAGGTGGTTGGACTAGCTGGTTTTGAAGGAGCCTTCCTGCTCTAGAGCTTTGATCTTCTGATTCTTGAACCCACGGCCAGTGTTCTTCCCAGACCCGGTCCCATGGCAAGCACAAGGATGAGCTGTCCTTGAATCATCATCAGTTTCCACATAACCCTGGTTGGAGCCCCAGTTATTTCAGCAAGATGGATAGATGAGTGGGTCTTCAAAGTTTTATGTGCTCCAGTAAATTGAGACGTCTGACCTGTTGGCCTGTCCATTTTTATAAATCTACCTCAGTACATTTATTTATTTATTTTTCACATGTTTATTTTCAAAGTCCTTTCCAATGCAAATGGGTTACCTCAGTACATTTAAAGTAGCTTATAAACTTCATTGATGTGAGTATTCTTTGATTTACAGCTGAAAGACCAGCTAATCCCATCCTTTCATTTGATGGATGAGTAAACAGACCTAGAAGAGGTGAATGATGTACCCAAGGTTGCATAGCCAGAAAGTGTCAGAGGCAGGATTTGAACCAGGTCCTCAGACTCCATAAACAAGATTCTTTCCACTACCCCACGTGGTTTCTCCCTCTGTTTGACTCTCAAACCATCCTTGCCTTTTTGTTCTTTGTGATTCTTATCCAGGTTTTCCAACAGATCCTTCATAGAAAGCCTTCCTCTAGGTTCTTTTTTATGTTTTCATGGATAATATTGCAATACTTGAGCTGTCAATCTACTATCCCTCCCTTCAGTTATGTAACTGGCTCACCTTTGATGATCATGTGTCTTACATGACATCCTTTATAACATGTCTTGCATGTAAATCATCTTTTCAATTATGTCAAAGGCTATTTATGCTTACCTTGTATGTCTTCTTAGTCTCTATGTCAATCAGTCAACCAACCAATCAGCAAGTATTAAGTGCCTACTATGTGCCAGGCACTGGGTTAGGAGCTGGGATTATGAAGAAAAAAGAGTGAAATAATCCCTTGTCCCAAGGAGCTTACATGCTATGTATGGGGGGCTAGAATCTACAAATTACAGTCTTCAGAGGTTATAGTATCCCAAGATTCACAATCCTATAGCATTGTCAGAAGAATATTTGTATTTTTTTAAAAAGATGATTTTTCTTATACTAGAGAGCAGCTGGGCTCTTTAAATATACTACTCAAATTTCAAAGTGACTGAAAGGGACAGAAAAGCCAAGATTCTACTGTGATGACTATTCTTTTATTACAAAAAGAAAATCATTTGACTCAGTAGAGCAAAATGTAGCCTTCAAGGCTATCCTCCAGAAGTACTTGCTTATATTGATACTCTGATTATTTACGATTTCTTAATAAATGCAACCACCAGAGCCATGCTAGACAAACTGAGCCTAGATGACAGTTCAATGAGTGGTGGTAGGGGTGGTGGGACAGAGAATGTCTCCACTGCAGATGCAGTGGCAAGGATAGGAGACAGCTTGTCCCCAAAGAGTTCCCTACTATTAGTGGGGATAACATTCCAGTATTCCAGAGCACCAGGTGGCAAGGGAAAAGGGAAAACTTAGGGAAAAGTATGGAAGCAAACCTTCCCAGGAAGGATTTGTGATGCTTCCTCTATCCCCCTCCCTATATTGGTACCCTTGGCCAAAGCTTCATTCACTCTATGCTAGTTATAGCTCTGTCAACTATAGAGATATCTAGCATTTTCATAGAATGGATCCAGTGCAGGGTACAAATGGAAATTATGAATTCCCAATAGATGTTAAGGTCCTCCAGATGCTCCAGATTTCAGAATTCAGTTCAATTTAATTCAACAAGCATTTATTAAGTGCCTGTTGTATGCTAGATGAGAGGCAGCATAGTGGATATAAGGCTAGCCTTAGAGTCAGAAAGACCTAGGTTCAGGTCTTGACTCTGACTTACACTGGCTGAGTGAACCTGGATAAGTAACATAACTTCTCAGTGTCTCAGTCAACTCTCTAAGACTGCAAATTCCAAACCAGGAACCTATCTGCTCTGGTAAAAGGAATTCCTCTCAGGACATTCCCTTCACCAATGACATCACAGAACAAGTCAAAACATAATTTTCCAGTGCTATTTCCCAACTGAAAGAAAAATAGTTCTTACCTTCAAGAAACTTTCATTCTCCGGGGAGATTCAATATAGACACAGATAAGGAAATAGGAATTATATACAAATGAAATATGATGTAATGGGGCAGGGCAAGGAACGGTGTGCTGATAACTAGAGAGGCCAAGTAAGACCATGTGCACAAAGTTGAACATGAACTGATTCTTGAATGGAGTTAGATATTCTAAGAAGAGGAAAGGAGTCCAGATAACTATTCAGCCTTCCGGACAGTCTAGGCAAAGGCACAAAGTTGGGGGATGGAATAGGGAAGAGGAAATAGGCCAGTTGGGCTGGAATGTGGAGTGATGTGCATGAGCCTGGACAGGCAGGCTGGAGTCCCATTGTGATGGGCTTTAACACCAAAGGAAGGAGTGTGCATTTGATCCTAGGAGCCACTGAAGCTTTTGAACAGAGGAGTAACAGGGTCAGATTTGTTCTTTAAGAATATCCTTTCAGCAACTAAACGGAGTGTGGATAGGAGAGAGGAGAGTTTAAAGGCAGGGAAACCGATTAGAAGGCTCTGGCTGTAATCCAAGGGAGAGATGACGAGGGGCAAACTAGTGGAAAAAAAAAAAGAAGCTACAAGCTAGTGGCTCTGTTAAGAGAGAAGGGAACAGGTGCGAGAGATAAGGAGATACAATAGACAAGACTTGGTAACAAATTGATTATCAGTAGGAAGGGAGAGACAGAGTGAAGGATGACTCCAAGGTGTTAAACTGATTGATAAGAAGGATGATTTTGTCCACCATAAAAGTAGGAAAGTTAGGAAGCCAGGTGAGTTTAGGGAGAAAGATAATGAGTTCCATTTTGGATATGTTGAGTTTGAGATGCCTATGAAACAGGCTGGAGCTGCCCAGAGAGCAGCTGTGATATAAGATTGGAGTTCAGGGCAGAAATAAAGGCTGGATCCTAGTTTGGGAGTCATCTACATAAGATAATTGAACTCAAGGGAGCTGAGGAGAGAGTATAGAAAGAAAAGAGCAAAGGGCCCAGGACAGAGTCTTGGGATATACCCATGCGCAGGGGCATGGATGATTCAACAAAAGAGACTGTGAAGGATTGGTCAGATAGCTAGCAGGAGAGCCAAGGCAGAGTCATGTCAGGGAGAAAAGAATATTAAAGAGAAAGCAGTAGGTGAAGATTGGTGTCAGATATGGCAGAGAAGTCAAGAAGGGTAAGGACTGAGAAAAGACCACTGGATTTAGCAATTAAGAGGTCATTGGTAAAATTTTGGCAATCTTACCTTGGGAACAAGTTTTAGTTGAGTAGTTGAGTCAGAAGTCAGACTACAAGGGAAGTGGAGACAATGAATGTAGATGGTTTTTTCTAGCAAGTAGGCTATAAAAGGGAGAAGAGCTAGAGGATGATAGCTTGAGGGGATGTCAGGGTCACATGAAGGATTTTGAAGGATGGGAGAGATCTGGGGATGTTTGTAGGCAACTGGGAAGGAGCCAGTAGATAAAGAAAGATTAAAAATTGGGAGGAGGGGACCCATCAAAGGGACAAGTTCTTAGGAGATCCAGGAGGGAATAAGATCAAGGACATAAGTAGGGGGATGACCTTGTCAAGAAGGGCTGACTCATGACAGATAGATAACATTTATTAAATGTTTACTATGCACTAGCCACTGTGCCAACACACACAAGACAGTCACTACCCTCAAGGAGCTCCCATTTTCATGGGAGAAGACAGGAGAGGAGAATACCTGAATAGGAACAAGGTAGCTGGTGAGAAGGTGAAATTCAGAGAGTGAGTTCAACCATGAATGACTCAGATACTTCCTGGAAACAAAGGAGGAGAGAATGGGGCATGTATAATATTGAAGGGATCTATGTGTAACTGGGGAGAATAGAAAGCTTGTAAGAGGTGATAATTGTCTCTGAAATGTATGAGGCAAAGCATTCTGCCACCTGTGGTGAGACTATGAGGAGATCCTGTAGGGGAGGGAGTGTCAGTGGAAGTGGGGTCTTAGTTTCTTACCTTCAGTGTCTCCCCTACTTCCAGATGACCATGATGTCCTGTCTTTCTTGACCTTCAGCCTGAGCAAGCCAGCTCCAGAGGTAGAGTATGAATCGGGTACCTTCCTTAGCTGTTGTTGGAGGAGTAGGGGAAATGAGATCTCTTAAAGCCTAGCCCAAGCTGAGCAGTTAGTCTTTCCTTTTGGTCTCTGGTCCCCAGCTAGCTTGACCTGAAGGATCTGATGGCCCATAATAGAGGAAATGATATGCCTGCCAGCTGAACTAGGGAATATACCTTTATGCTGAGTAGAGAAACTAGGCTGATGGGGATGATTCATGTAGAGGATAGCCTTCCCAGCAGTCTAGTGTAAACTCAGGCTGACTTGGCACAAGATATGAGTGTTTATGTGCTCAGTTCTCCTCCCACTCCTGGGAAAGGGACTGAAGGGCAGCCTCCTAGACACCTCTGCACATGGCCTCCTGTAAAGATCCTCCTATGTTTCTTCTTTCTCCTTGTCCCTTCCAACATGGTGGGGACTTTATGACCAAGGCTGCTGCTCATGCATGATTTTCCCCCAGCTGACACCAGCCTATTCTCAATGGGCTCTGTCCTGCCTCTCCATTCTGCCCCCACCCAATTCTCTCCTTAGGCTCTCCCCTATGTCATTCTTGAAGCTGAGCAACACAGGCTTAAGCATCAGCTGCAGGATCTGCAGAAGGAGCTGAAACATCGGAAGGAAACTTCTCCAAGGCCAGACTTGGCCACCCCCTCCTGGGGTAGGAGTTACATCACCCACCCACCCCCAGTCCAGAGAAAACATGTTAGTATAATGGAGAGATTGCTGGATTTGGAGTGAGAGGTCTTGGATTCAAATCCCAGCTCTTCCACTTACTACTTAAGCGGCCTTGGGCAAGTCACCTACCTTTACAAGCTTCAGTTTCCTCAACTGTTAAATAAGGCAGGTGGGCTAGTTGATTTCTAAGACCCCTTCCAGCTCCAAATCTCTGATTCTATCATCTGGATGCCTCTATTTGTTTCAGTTTAGAAATGTCAAAATCTCTTTTCTGCCATCCTCCTTTACCTCATCATGCCCTGCTCCTATATCTGCTCCCAGCCTCATTAACTTGAACTAAGACAAGCCCATCCACTTGACCGTGACCCAGAGAAGGGATTGAGGGGGAAGGGGGCTGGGAACATTGCCTGGGAGAGGCAGCCATGAACCCCAGCGGGAGACCAGAGAATTTGGCTTCCTTCGACTTGAGACTATGAGTAAGTCAGTCCATCCCCAGAAGTCCAAGCGGCCAGGGACTCGGGCCACATGATTTCCCTCGCCCCCACTCCTAGAAATCCTTTCCTGAGCTCCCAACTCACTCCCCACCCAGGGGAAGAGTACCTTGATCTACAGCTGACCCTCAAGAGACACAGCCAGGTCCTGGAGCAGCTACAGGACCTCTCGGGGAAGATGACTCAGACTGTGGGTCAGTGGAGGAATCAAATGCAGTCCTTGGGACGCCTGGATGAGGAGAAGGAGGCTGATGGTGCCCAGGCAAGAGGCTGGGTGAGTAACTGCCTCTAGCAGGCACCACAACTTCTCTGTGGGGGGAATGAGGGGAGGATGCCAGAGAATCTTTATCCCTCTTTATAGCCAGGGGGCAACCTCTAAGACGATCTGAGAGTCAGACAGGTATGGCCCACCACTATATTCCTGTGTCTACTCAGAGCAGGATTGAGAGTGAGTAGACAAGGATAGTGTACTAGAGAATCATTAGAGACAAAAAAGAAGAGATTAATTTATAGGACTCTGTAATGATAACAATGACAGTGTTAATGATAGCAATGCTCTAGGGAACAGAGAGATGACTAATACTTCACATTTACAGCTCATTTTACAGTTTACAAAATGCTTCCTTCCCTTTTGCCAGTCTTGTGAGCTGGGTCATGTACAAGTTGTTTCTTTATATTATAATGAGGAAACTGATGAGGTGATGTGATGCAGGGGTAGTTGGGGTGGGGGAGCTCTGGATAGAAGTCAGAAGACTTGGGTTCGAATCCCTGCTCTGCTATTGATATTAGCATGATTTGGGGCTAAATCACTAAATCTGGAAAATGAGGGGGCTGAAGGAGATGACCTCTACTTCTAAATCCTGTGATGCTTCCTAGAGATTTGGAGAGATTAAGCAGCATCCCCCAGTCACACAGACCTTGTCCTGGAATCCACTCCTCTGGACTCCAAGGTCAGGGATCTCCCATTCACTATCCCATGCTGAGTAGGAGGAGGGTGAGACTATCAAATGAGAAGAACTGCTAGGTGGTGTCATTAGTGCACAAAGTATGAGGCCAGGAATCAGAAAGACCTGAGATCAAATCCAGCCTCAGACTGTGACCCTGGACTGTGTGACCCTGGGCAAGTCTCTGTTTGGCTCGGTGTCCTCCTCAACTATAAAATGGGGATGATAATAGCACCTACTTCCCAGGGTTGTTGTGAGAATAAAATGAGAAATATGAATAGTACTGTATAAATGCTAGCTCTCAAAAGCAAGAAGAGATAGATTCTTGCAGAATCATGAAAATAAATGCATTTGTTAATGGATTTATCCAGGACTGGGAGCGGTCACCAGCGCTTATGAGGGACTAAAAATGCCCATTACTTGGGCTCAGGCTTACCATCTGACAACAGGCCTAGAATTGGAGCTAATTCACACACCACTTTGCATGTGATTGGCATATCACCTGATTAATGCCCAGATGCCAAAAAATTCTCCCAGGCTCAGCTTCTTTCATCTGCCAGTGTCAAGCCCACAGGAAATCTTTGGGATACTGTCAAGACCACTATACCAAGCCTAGGAAAAGGAATGGACAGGCAGGCTCTGCTCAGGTGTGCCCAGCTGGGTTTGATCTTCAAGAGTAGAACTGTGGATTGTGAGTTTTGCTCAGCTATGATGACAGATGACTTTAAGCTTCATAATCCCTTGAGCTAAAGCTGCTTATGTGCGGGGTGATTGGCGGAAGGAAAAATGCGGAGGGAGGAGTTGAGGTTTGGGGTGGGGCAGGAGTGGGAAGAAACTGTAAAAGTTTCCCTCTTGGTGGGGGAAGGGGGATTAGTGGGAGAATTCTACGGGCAATCCCGGGATGAGGATCATTGTCTGCTGCAGTCTGATCTCCAGGCCCCCTACTACTGAGGCACAGAGAGGGGCAGTCTGGTATCCAACGTCGCACAGTAAGGAAAGAATTTTAGAAGAACTCACTGATGCCAAGTTCAGTGCCTGCTCCCTGGGTGTGATTGATAGGTGGACCAGTGACCTGGAGGTTCCAGGCTATGTGAATTAAGGCAAGAGAGAGGCCCATATAACCTGTATTCTAGATGTCGGAGAAAATGGCTATTATCCTGGGGAGTGAACTGACCAGCTAGGGCCCTAGGATAACAACTATGGAGGGCAGTAGAGAAATGAAAAGATGTAGTCCCCATTCTCAAGGAATCCCTGAAATGATAGGGGAGGTACAACCTGCCCTCCTTATACTCCTTACATATTTAGCCTCTCATATTGAGCCTTACATTTGAGCCTCTCAACAGTCCTATAAAATGAGAATTATTATTCCCATTTCACAGATGAGGAAACTGAGGAACTCAGAGATGAAATGGTTTACCCATGCTTAGCAAGTAGCAGAGTTAGGGCTCAAACCCAGATTTCCTGACCCCAAACATAAGGGCCTTTCCATCACACTGGACTTTAATTTGTTAAGGAAACTTTCAAGTGACTGGATCAAATAGACAGATTTGATTGGGGAAGACTTCCTGAAGGTGAGCTTGGAGCAGAGGCTTTGAAAGAGTGGATTGAGACTCCAAGAGTTTAGTTGGTTATGACTGACCAGGATGTGGCCCCAGGGAAACAGTCCTCCCCTCACACTCAGACCTCTCCACTGAATGCTCCACCCTGGGGCTCTTGCAGAATTCTGCTGCTGTGAGGGTTCTCCTCCAAGGACAACAGACTTTGCTTCAGAACATGCAGGAGATGAGGTAAGCACAGCTCCCCACTCCAAAAGGGAGTGGTCCCATACTCTGCAGAGAGAGATGAAGCTGATGACTACACAGCATGATCTGAGGGGTTCTGACATGGGCTCCCTAATCAGAGATCACTGCCATCTGCCATTCTAACAGGAGAGCCTCATGCCTTTGGGTTAAGGGGCACATCCCCTTGGGAAAGGTCACACATGAATGTTATCAGTTATGAATACCACAGTGTAAATGAGGTTATCAGAGCCTTTCTCTGCGGAGGGTCACTGGAAATTTTGATGCAGGGTAGAAAGAAAGGGGTAATTTTAGAACCCAGGACATTGCCTGGAGAGGACAGGTCAGGTGGAGTGGGGGTAGGAAGAGGAGAGGAGAGAAAAGAGGTCCTATATAAGGTCTCTAGGACCCCTTTATCTTTCTTCTGCCTCTGCCTGAGCACCCTGTCTAAATTGGAGAGCTCAGGGAAGGTGGCCACCGGCAAAAGTGAAAGGATTGAAAGTGATGTGTCCAGAGGGGCAGACCCTGGAAGTCATAACTTTGGCCACTGAGACCTCAGAAGCTTAAGGGTAAGTTCTTTCCCATTGACTTCCTAGCAGGATGCTTTGGACATCTGGCTTGGGGGAGGGCTTCAGCTGAGAGGGAGGCACTTGGGCCATCATGGGGAGCACAGGTCCCAGATGCAGGAGGGACTGAATGACACATAGCCTGGCAAGGTTGGAACAGAGGGTTGAACTCACACTGCTACAGCCTGATCCTTACTACCATGTCAGCCATGTACATAAGCAAAGTTAGCATCTATGCAGGCCCACCATACAGGATGTCCCAAAAGTCTTGGTATAATCTTAAACTATTAAAGGTAATAACTCTTTAAGATATTAAAGCTTACAATTTCACTAGAACTTTGAGGCCTCCCTTATAAGGGAGTAATGGGAAAGGTACTATCTCCAGATTTGTCCTTTATCCACTTGTGACTTTACCTGAAACTTCCACTCTCAGAGTCCTTCCTTTGGACCAGGCCATCATATCTCAAGAAGAACCTAGTGAAAATATAAGTACAAGAAAGAACAGTAGACTCTTAACAATACAGAACTGATACAAATATTATTTACTTCCCCCATGTGTATACCTGGATCTGGCTTGTATAAAGCCTGAGTTCAATCCATAACTGAAGAAAACACCAGAAGGGAATGGGCAGGCTTTGTCAGGAGGGTTTCTATAGCAGATCACATATACAGAGTCATGCAGCTGGCAGCTATGGAGAATATGAGATTCTGCTTTGTCTATGGTCTTCCAAGGGGAAACTTCCACCATACACAGTACATTAACATGAAACAAGCTTCTATAATAGCTGTGATCCAGGAAATAAATCTTCAACAATCCACCCCTCAAAGCACTGACATCAAGTGAGATATCTAATGAGAGGATGTGGTCACTGAAGGTATCTGCCAGTGTGATGAAAAGCATCATTGATGGCCAGGTTATCCAAGTGGTCTTCTCCATTAACAATGTTACCATTCCACTGAGTCTCAGAAGACTGCTCAGAGAAGAAGGAAAGAAGGAAGGAAGGAAGGAAGGAAGGAAGGAAGGAAGGAAGGAAGGAAGGAAGGAAGGAAGGAAGGAAGGAAGGAAGGAAGGAAGGAAGGAAGGAAGGAAGGAAGGAAGGAAGGAAGGAAGGAAGGAAAGAGATTAAGAAAGGAGGAAAGAGAAAAAGAAAGAGATCAGTCTAGCCATCCATTCACACTGAGAAAATAAAGTGGATGAAAAGCTCATAGTAACTACAGTCAAACATGCAGCTGGATAGGCAGCCTACACTTGCACCTGTTGGGGAACGTTACACAACACTGCTATGCAACATTACAAAGAACCTTCCTCACAGGCCTGTAAGATCGGACTGCAAATGCGCTATGAGTCTGACAGTTCTTTTCACTTTAGAGAAGGGAACCAAGCTCAGAAAAAATGAAGTGGTTTCATAGGGTTAGATTGGATGTTAGAGGTGGAAGAGGCTTAGAGGGGTAAACCAATCCCTCCCTCCACCCCCACCCCAGGAGGCGAAGGAGACAAGGCCAGTCAGTTGCAGAGGTAGTTTTTTAGTGGTCTGACTCATCCCCTGCTGCAGCCCCATGCACCAGTTGGCCTCTGCTGGAGGATCAATGATCCTCCAGACACCCCTGATATCAGCTAGGAGTACATCTAATGAGGTAATTGTCTCCTTGGGAATAGTAGAGGGAAGTGGGAGAAGGGGGAACGGGGGCAGTGACAAGCTTAGAAAACTCCAGAGCTGAGAGCCTTGCCTAGGAGGGCAGGCTTGATTAGAGAACACAAATAGAAGTCCTGGGTGGGCTTGGGATGGGTAATAGAAGGGATCTCAGTGTCCTGAGGCAGGGATTAGAGTAATACACTTCCCCTGCCCTTCTGCCTCCTGTCAGGATGCTCCCATTCTGCATAAGACCCAGCTCTGCAGATAGGAAGGGATCAGTCTCTCCTCTGGGGGTCTCATCTTTGGGGAGGGGTCTCCTCTCCCCCTTATTCTTCATGTGGCAGCAGCATGAAAGGTGAGGAAAGTATGTGCCAAGCAGAGACTCTCAGGTGATATATGTGACCAATCATGTATACTTCCTCCATCCCATCTCCCCTCCCCAAGATGCCTCTGGCCCTGGCCTGATTCCAGGTAATCCTCCTGCTCCCCACCTTTCCGCAGAAGCCTGCTGAGGCCCCTCAGCTGGGTGAGGTTTCTGGCAGCTTAGACCCCTGAAGGGCACAATGGGATTTATAACCCACACACAGCATGCTCCTATCCCAAGACATGGAACCAACTATTTCCCTGTGGACAAATGAGTAGATACTCTACCCTCCCCATGGATCTAGAGAGAAATCCAACAAGATTACAAGCTTGGCATGGAGGCCCAGAACATAGGGATTCCCTAAGTCAGGCACTGATGCCAGAGGGTCTCCAGGGGAAATGTCAGCCTGACACTGCTCTCCTTTCCCTCCTCCTTGCCTATGTGTGGCAGGCAAGGGGAGAGGGAGGCAGTGTGTGGGTAGGCAGTACGTGCCAGATGGCACAGGGGAAGCCTGGTAAAAGGGAGAGGGAGGGGGGAAGAGGAATGAGCAGTCTTCAGGTTTGGGGGAAGGGTACACTGGCCCAGGTAAGGTGAGGGAGGTACTGAACAGAGGGCAGCATGGGAGGCATTTAGAGTTAGGACAAAGGTTGGAAAAGAAGACAATCAATTTTGGTAAAAACTAACCAACATTTCGGTCAAATTCAATATTATTTGTAGTATTTCATACCCACAGTCCCTCACCTTCTCACACCTCTTCTTTGGGCCTAAACTCAGTCATTATGATTTTACAGCATTTCATTTTTCTTCGGGTGATTCTTCAATAGACCAAAATCCTTTCCCTAATTCACACTTGAAAGGATAGCCCATATAATTCACGTTTGAGGGCATTGCCCATTCAACATATTAGTGTGGCTATGAGCATGGAACTGAGAAGGGAGATGGGTTGTGGTTGAATCATTTCAGCCATGTCTGATTCTTCTTGATCTCATTTGGGGTTTTCTTGGCAAAGACACTGGAGTGGTTTGCCATTCTTTCTCTAACTCATTTTATAGATGAAGAAACTGAGGCAAACAGGGTTAAGTGACTTGCCCAGGGTCATATAGTTAGTGAGTGTCTGAGAATTTGATTTGAACTCAGGGAGATGAGTCTGTTTGATTACAGGCCTGGAGCTTTGAGCACTCTGGTGCCACCTAGCAGCTCCCAGAGATCCTGGAGATGCCTGTTGACGATCAGTCAAGCTAAATTCAAAAAGGCCTGTCGTCAACTTGACATGAGGACAATGATTTTTTTGTTCACTGATTGTCCCAGATAATAGAGGAGTTGCAATATGTGTTGGGGAAAGGGAAACTCAAGTGGATGAAAGATTAGTCTTTGCAGGTCCAAGGTAGTAAAAGGAAAAGGCACAAGATTTAGAGTCAGGGCACTTGAAATTTGTTCTCTGCTCTCCTACTTAATACCTTGTAACCTTGAGCTAACTGCTTCATCTCCCTGAGTCTCAGTTTCCTAATCTGAAAAACAAGAGGGTTGAACTGATGACCTCTTAAGGTTCCTCCCAGGTCTACATTTATGATGCCCTGATCCTAAGTACAGTAATGGAATGAGCAGTAGGCTTCCATCATTAACTAGCTATATGACTGTTGGCATCTAGGTGGTGCTATAGTGGATAGAATGCCAGGTTTGAAATCAGGGAGATTCATCTTCCTGAGTTCAAATCCCACCTCAGACACATATTAGCTGTGTGACCCTGAGCAAGTCACTTAACCTTATTTACCTCACTTTCCTCATCTACAAAACGAGGTGGAGAAGGAAATGACAAACCACTCCAGTATCTTTGCCAAGAAAACCCCAGATGGGGTCATGAAGAGTCAGACAAATGATTCAACAACGACTGTGGGCAAGTTATTTGCCTTCTCTGGACTTCACATTCATCTTCTATAAAATGGGGAAGTTGGACTGGGAGATGATCCCCTTCCAACTCAGACCATCTGTGGACCAGGAGCAGATCTGGAGGCAAAGGCCAAGCACCTGAGGCATAAGGATTGAGCCTTTTCCTTCCCTCCACAGAAGTTTTGGGGTCTTTGTGAAACATCTCTAATCGTCCCACTTCCATTCTCTATGGAGGCTCTGTGGGAGGGTGGTGACCTGGGAGACAAGGGTTAGGAGGAAGCAAGATGGCCACAGGGTCTGCCTCCCTTCCTTTCTGCTCCCCACTGGGATATAGGACTGCTGCTGCCCGCATCGCCTCCAAGGCTAAGGCTTTCTACCTGCCTATGGGCACGGAATATCACTTCCAGGAGCTGCATCAGACCTTGACCCTGCTGCAAAGAGATGTAGAAAGTTTGCACCACCTGCCGGTGAGGTCATAGGGTGGGGTGGGGGTGGGGAACAGGGGCTGGGGTGGAATTTAGGTTGTTTCCTCCTCCTCTAATTCTCTCCATCACACTTTCCCTACTCAGATTCTCTGAGAGTGTTAGTTTATGCATGGATCTGACCTTCTCTCACCTCTTTCCTGTCTCGAGGGTCATCTTTCTTCCTGTTTTCCTATGTGCATGTGTGTATACATTTGTTTCTGTGTGTATCTCTGTCTATCTGTATCCATTGTGTTCGTGTGCATCTGTATGCCTTTCTGACTTCATCTATTGGCCCTGTGTGTTTCTTTCTCCTCAGTCTTAACCTATTTCTGAATGTATGCAATGTTTTTCCTCCCTTTCACCTTCAATCTCTTTTAACCTTTTCTCTGCAGGGTCTGGGGATCTGTTTCCACCTCTTTGGATTCTCTGCCTCACAGCACATCTATTTCCTTATCTCTAGAGATTCTTTTAGTTGGCTCTCTATCTCTCCCTCTCCCCTTCTTTTCTTCTCTCCTCTAACTCCATATGTCACTGTCTCCCTCTCTCTTAATGTCCTCTCCCTCTATCTATCTCCCTTCAAGTGCTCTCTCCCTCTCCCCTCTCCCTCTGCTCTCCTCTCCCTCTCACTCCCCTCTCCCATCTTGTCTCTCTTCTCTGTCTCTGTCTCTGTCTCTCTCTCCATCTCTTTCCCTTTCCATTTCTTTCTGGCTGGCTGGCTATCTCTCTACTTTCCCCTCTGCCTTCCCTTTTCTCTTACTTTTTCTCTCATCCTTCATATCCCCAAGCTATTCCCAGCTGCTCAGATGAAGCCCTGTTTCTCCCATGGACACTGAGAACTGGCAGGAGGCTTTTTGTCACTCATTATCACTGATTAGAGGCCAGGTTTTTGGAAAGGGACTAAATTTGTCTTAGATTTGAGGTTAAGATTTCCTAAGCTATGAGGGTGTGGATCTCCTTCCAACAGGAATCCCTCCTTACCCCTACCTCTGGGCTCTGAGTGAGGAGCTGAGAATGAATTCTCAAATTCTCCCCCTGCAGAAACATGCAGCCAAGTCCTCCTGTTCCCACGTTAAGCCAGGGAGAGTCCCGTGCTTGTCCCGCAGCATCTTTCTACTCTTTCTCCTGATCCAAACTGGATGTGCCTTTTACTTTCTGTTCTTCAGGTGGGTGACAATGACTCCTCTTTCCATGCAGCAGACCCTCTTCTTCACGAAGCCAAAACTGATTGAATCTTTGAAAAACCCTTTTGAAGATAGACAAAGAATTAGTATTCATCAAATAGATGGGGATGCTGAGGCCCAGTCAGCAACTTGCCCAAGCTCACATACAGCTTAGTAACAGAGCTCAGTTCTCCTAATTCTCAATGCATTTACCAACAGTCAACGGGCAGTTATTAAGTGAATACTATGTGACAGGCACCGGGTTCAATTCTAGGGATACGAAGAATGGCCGTGAAGAAACTCACAGTTTAGTGGAGGAGACAACATGTAAACATCTCTGCACAAACAAGCTACATACAGGATAAACTGAGGGTTAGTCTGGGAGGAAAGTCAGTAGCATTCAGGGGGGTCAAGAGAAGCTTCTAGTACAAGATGGATTCTAGCAGGGACTTGAAGGAAGCCAAGGAAACCAAGTATGGCAGACATGAGGACAAAGATAAACAGTAAAGATGCCCCAGAATCTAGAGACAGGGTGCAAGGCACAGCAAGGAGGCCAATGGCACTGAATTTCAGAATAAGGTTATAAGGACTGGAGAGGTGGGAGGCAGACATGTGAAGGGGAGGGAGCAAATATTTCTTAAGCGCCTACTATGTGCCACACACTACCTTAAGCATTTTGCACACATCTCATTTGATTGCTAATTATATTTGATCCTAGATAAAATAGGGAGGTACTGAAGTTTATTGAATGGGGAGATGTACAGGACGCTGTGTTTAGACCACAGGGGGAACTGACAGCAGAACTTTTACCCTTCTTTTGATCTCAGCCTGACTGCCTAATTGGGTGCTCGTCACTTACCAATCCATAGGTTCATAATCATGTTGTTCAACCATGTCCAACTCTTCATGATCCCGTGGACCATAGCATGCCAATACTCTCAATGGGGTTTTTTGGCAAAGACCCTGGCATGGTTTGCCATTTCCTTCTCCAGTGGATTAAAGCAAACAGAGGTTAAATGACTTACCCAGTAAGTTCCTATGGGCAGATTTAAACTCGTGTCTTCCTGTATCTAGACTCAGTGCTCTATCCATTGAGCCATCTGAATGTCTCCTTATAGAATCATAGATTCTCCAAACACAAAGAGACCTTAGAGAGCCTCTGATCCAACTCTCAACTGAAGCAGGCATCTCCTCCTAAATTTCCTCAGATAAGCAGTCATTACAGGTTCACTTGAACATCTATAGTAACAGGGAACTCACTATCTACCCAGGTAGTCCATTCTGGTTTAGGATATATCTAAATCCCAATTAGATCAAATAAGAAATTCCTATGAAATGGTTACATTATTCAAATTAGCACTGCCACACTTCCCTTGAGCTGGAACAAATGCCCTTAATTTTCCATAATTATAACTTCAAATAGTGAGAATTCACATGCATCCAACCACTTCAAGGAATTTATTATTCACATTAATTAAGACCTCACTACAGCTCTAACCACTAGAGAGTATATCCTTGTAAACCAGTTCTTTATCTGTTCCACTGGGCTAGCTCTCAAGAAGCTTCCAAGTCTTCTGATCTCCAAACTTAACATCTCCAGTTCCTTAAAGCAGTCTTCGTGTGGTATAGTCTTCAGTCCTCCTACTATCCTAATTACAATCCTCTGAACCTAGCTTCTCACAGGTTGATCCAGAATGGGTTTCCTCCCAAGTTGTGGAAAGGATGAGTTTGTAAGAGATGAAAATATAGAAAGGCACAGGAAGGCAAAAAAAAAATCAATTAATTTCTGAGGCATTTTAAACTATTGAGCACTGAAACAGCATGGACAGATTCCTAACATATGCTGATCTACATTCATTACATGAGGGCCAGGTAGAGGGTATGACAACATCTCCAAACTTATCCTTGCTCTTAGCTGAGATCAGTGAAATTCAGCTCAGGTCAACAAATATTTGCTCAGCATCTCTGGTGTGCCCAGCCCTGTCTTTGTGTTTGAGAGAGGCAGGAAGAGGAAGAAGACACAGATCTTGCTTTTAGGGAGTTCCAGGGCTGGTTTGAGGTGTTATCAAAAGACTATTGGACTTAGGATCAGATCCTCTAGGCTCCAGGACCAGCCAGGACCCAGTCACACATCAGGTGTCAAGTGATTCACCTTTTGGGATCTCATTTTTCTTATCTGAACAATGGGATTCATAATACTTGTGCTGCCCACTTCATACCATTGTTGTGAGTCAGGAGCTTTGTCAGTTGTAAAGTCTTATGGAAATGTGAGCTGCTACAGTGTAGAAGGTGAGGCTTGACCTGACTTGGAGAATGAGGAGGATTTGAAAGGTTAGAGAAAAAGCAGAGGCCATTCCAGGGCATTTCATTCTCTCATCCCATAATCAAAGGCATAGATACAGAAATAAGCATTGTATGTGCCAAGCAGAGTGAGGTCCCTCTCTGCTCCCCCCACAGTTGGATGGTAAGCTGCATGTTGGGGTGAAGAATAAGGTTGAAGGTATCAGTTTGAATCAGCTTGGGCAAGGGTCTTGAATATCATTCTACAGGGTGGGGGTAGGGGCAGCTAGGTAGTGCGGTGGATAGAGCACCAGTACAGGCATCAGGAGGACCTGAGTTCAAATCTCACCTCAGACACTTGACACTCACTGGCTGTGTGCCCTTGGGCAAGTCACTTAACCTCAATTGCCTCATCCTGGGTCATCTCCAGTCATCCTGATGAATATCTGGTCACTGGATTCAAATGACTCTGGAGGAGAAGTGAGGCTGGTGACTTGCACAGCCCTCCCTCACTCAAAAGTCAAGCGTAAGTCGTGTCATTATTTCTCTGATGACATGGTCTTCTTCAGCAACGAAGGACGAACACACACAGGGTGGGAGTGAGGTATTGGATTGGAATGTTAGACAATAGGAAGTAGCTGTGGGTTCCATACAGGAGGGTGGTATGTGATTGAAATTGTTCATTGGGGTAGAGGAGCCTATGGGGTGTGTAGGATGGATCAGGGCTTCAGAGATCTAGAACTGGGTGCAAACTCAAAGACCATCAATTGAGTCCATGATGGTTTCAAGGAGGCAGCGGCTGCAGTCAGTCAGAGTGGCCTCTCTTTTTGTGTTCTCTCCTTGTTCACAGGTGGGAGAGTGACAGGAGCCTCAAGGAATGCTTTTCCAAGAGTTCCCTCGTCCTGGTCCAAGGCTCAAAACAGCTGTTTAGGAGAGTACCAAGACAGGACTCCCTGACCCAGAGAACATATCCCTAAACATCCTGCCTCAGCCAAACAGGCCAAAAAGTCCCAAATTTGGCTAGGTATGCGCTACTGTTCCCTTTCAATATGTTCTCTCTCCTTGCTGTTTTCTTCCTGGGCATGTTTCCTTGGAAGACTAATTCAGGATGAACCCTCTGCTACATTAAAAGCATCTGGTGGGGTTTTTTTTTTTCTTCCTTTGCGTCTCCTCCATCCACCACCCTTCCTTCCTGTAGCATCTTCCTTGCTGAGGTCTGATTATCACTGAAGGCTGTCACCATCTCTCAGTTGCTGTCTTGCCAACTGGGACCCTGAGGCTGCTTACAATAGGAGAGAAGGGCAGAAATGGGTGGGGGAGAATGACTCTCCAGAAAACTAGACTATTTCATGCATTTGACTCCTAGACCCTTGGAAAGAGGGAGAAATAGAGGTATTGACAACTCTGCTTAAGGATGGGACCCAGGAAACCCCCCCAAGTCATGACCCTCCCAAATGAACAGAAATCACCAACTGAGGAAGGGGCATAGAAAAGAGCTGAAGTCCACTGAGTCTTCTCCAGTTTAATAATGATAAATAACAAGCATAGCTGGGCTGTGCAATGTGGGTTATTTTATAAAATATTTTCACATTCCTTATCTTATTTGATCATTAAGAAACCCTGACTGGTATCCAGGGCAGAGATTTTTAACCCATTTTGCAGATGAAGAAACTGATGTCCAAAAGAATATATTAATGTGATCTTATTACATAAAATCATAGATTTGGAGCTGGAAAGGACCTTAGGGTCATGTAATCCAATCTTCTCATTTCACAGGTTAAGTAACTGTGATCCAGGGAGTAAATGACTTGCCTGTGGTGGCACACATAGAGGCAGAGCTGGGATCTGAAAAATACAGATCCAGCACTCTTTCCACTACAATTCATCACTTCATGTAAGGGGAACAATATGCACAAGGTCACATGCAAGGTCTCAAGGTCACATAACTTTTCCCACTGTCTTGGTGCCTTACCAACATTTTTCATCTCATCTGATCTCCACCAGTACCCTTGTGACACAGAAAGGGAGGAATCATTACACCCATTTTATCAGGGATATTTGAAATCCGGAGGAAGCAATGATTTGTCCATAGTCAAGGTTATCCAGCTGATACACAGACTAAACATAAACAGCCTGAACTACAGCCCTTAAGTCCTGACTCCTGGGATGTTTTTTCTTAGGAATGTATTGTCTTCTTATCAATTCACCTTCTATTATCACCTTTTATTATTCACCTACTGTTATTTGGGAGACATGCCTCTTTGGTTTTATGGGGGTTTTTGTATACTGATGCATTTTGTTTTGACACAACTGATACTTCCCAAGAAGCACCTGAATAACCCTTCTTCCAGTACATGATTTCCTGAAAATGGTAGATCAGTTGTTAATAGAAGAGAGGCTCACATCCTTGCATGGTATCAACACTGACCATTACATTTGACTAGAGTTTTGAGTGCCTTGCCTGCCTAACAATTCTTCATGTAGTCATTGGAGGCACATTTCCTTGTGAACCCTCTACCACTTGAAAATTAATGAAGTTGAACTCATTATGTCCTTATATAATTATGCCCCAGACAAACCAAAGCAGATAGATACTGGGCTAGGAGTCAGGAAGACCTCAGACACTTACTAGCTGTGTGACCCTGGACAAGTAACTTCACCCTGTTTGCTTCAGTTTCCTCATCTGTAAAATGAGGTGGAGAAGGAAATGGCAAACCACTCCAGTATCTTTGCCAAGAAAACCCCAACTGGAGTCATGAAGAGTCAGACGTGACTGAAACAACTGAACAACAACATACTAAACAAACATCTGGTGGATGGAAAGAACTTTTGAAATAAAAGCTTTGGAATAAAATACAGTATAATATAGTAATAATAGTACAAGATTTGATGTCAGAGGGCCAGGGTTTAAATCTGGCTCTGCTATTTCCTTGCTGACTTTGGGCAAGTCATTTAACTTCTTTGCGTTCTTAATTTCCTCATCTGTAAAGTGAGGGGGTGGGGTAGGGAGTTGGATGCCTAGGTTCTTTAAAAACCTATAATCACATGAAAAAAGCAACCACTTTTCTCTGTGGCTGGTTCTAGTGTTTGGAACCTGGCAGGAAGTTCTTTTCTCTATTTATCTATAATCCCTTTTGGTCCAATCCCTATTTCCTGCCATGTCATCATCTGTATAGCCAGATGTTGATAGGGTTCTAGAGAGTTGGAGGGACAGCACTGGGATAATAGTGAGGAAGCTGAGCCCTCAACAATAACAATCCTTTGTGGAGCAGCTGGTGGAGAAGTGGACTGATGGGAGCCATGCTGGTGACTAGAAGAGACAACAATTGGATTTTCTGGATACTTCCTGTCATTGCCCCTGCCTCCTACTCCCTTTGCTGCCCTAGAAGATTTCTGCCTATCAATGCCCTCTTCTAAGGGGCTAAGGAGAAAGGGAGAAAAGAGGGTCAGAGTTAATAAAATGTGGGCTGGGTTGAGCTGGGTTTTGTACTCTAACCTGAGCTGTAAACTCTGGATTTGGTAGGAAATCTGAACTCTGGCTCTCTCATGGACACTGTCCGTATGCTCAACCCCCTAACCACATTCCCAAATGAATAGTATCTGGAATTGACTGGATGAAGCACTGAGACAGGTTCTAAACTGAACTGTGAGCTGGACTCTGGGCACTTGATTCAACACAATTTTATTAAGCATCAGCTGTATGCAGAGCATCGTTCCAGTCAGAGGGAGTAGGATTTTAAAATTTGTATAAGATGCAGACCTCATTCATGAAGCTACCAGTCATATGGCACATATACAACTATAATACAATTTAAAGTATGACAAGTAAGTGAGAACTGTAGGCAAAATGCTGTCAATGTCAGAGGGAAGGGTGAGAAGCTTACTGATCGTTCCAGGGAACCAAGGGAAGTTTATAAAGGAAATGTCTTTTTTAAAAAAACTATATAGAGTTATTTTTTCAATATTCTTTTTTTATAAGATTATGAGTTCCAAATTTTTCTCCTTCCCTCCCCTTTCATTTCCCCAAGACAGCAAGTAATCTGATATAGGTTATAGATGTGCAATCATGTAAAACATATTGTGGAGCTGTCATCTGAATTCAGCTTTAAAGGATTTAAAGGTCTTTGGGCTCTGGGCTGGTTGAAGTTATTATGGGTCACGTTCTAGGCTGGAGTCTCTAGGTTGGACTTTAGTCTGGTCTGTGATCTCTGTGATTTGGCTTCTGGCCTTTAGGCTGGACTCTGGAATTATTTTGACCTTTGGGTTGGCTGTAAACTCTGTGCTGGATTAGATTCTAATCTCTAGGTTGAATTTTGGACTAGGCAAATCTCACCTAAAGAACTGATATCTCAGGTCCACTTGCCTTTCTCTGATACCCCTCATATTTCCCAGTGGCCAATCACAGGAATTAAGGATATGAAGAATATATAGTTAAACCATCCCCCTCAACAGGAGAGGAAATTTGAGTCCCTGAAAGGGGTAATGGGGCAGTTAGGTGGTACAGTGGATAAAATGCTGGGGACATCCCAGTTCAAATATGACCTCAGAAGATTTGTGATCCTGGACACTTAACCCCATATGCCTCAGTTTCCTCATCTGTAAAATGTGCTGGAGAAGGAAATGGCAAACCACTCCAGTATCTTTGCCCCAAGAAAACCCCAAATGGGGTCACGAAGAGTCGGAAACGACAGAAAAATGACTAACTGAACAAGAGCTACAACAACAGGTGACACAGGTAGCTGACCCAGACTTCTAAACCATATCTCATGACTCCAAATGTAGGGTTCTTTCCGCAGGTCAAAGACTCCCCTTCCATACAGCTCTAGCCTGTGCGATATTCCACAGGCAGCCCTTAATCCACTGTCATTTAACTCCCTTGATGAAGCTTGGAAAGCGGGGGGAGTATTGGGGGAGCAGAACATGTGGTCTGTTCGCGTCAGTCCAGTGAACGCCCCCTCATCCCTCTTTAAAGAACTGGAGAAAGCAGAGAGATAGGTTTGAGGACTGAAGGGAGGGGCCGAATCCGACACTGCTGGCCAAACTCGGTGGCAGCCTGCGCCCAACTCCAGCGTGGGGGCTCGGGTCTATCCAGGGGTGGGAGCTGTCCACAGGGGATGCAGTGCTGAAACTCTCTAGAGCCTGATAAGCAAGAACAGGAGAAAGTAGCTCTAAGAGCTGGAGGGTTGAACGGATCTCCCCTTTCTCCGGAGTCCTCTCTCCTTAAAGATCCCCTGCCGTCACCCACTTCTGGTTAGGGGAGAGATATGGCGTTCATGGTGAAAACCATGGTGGGAGGCCAGCTGAAGAACCTCGCTGGGGGACTGGGGGGCGGCGAGGAGAAGGGTGAAGGGGACAAATCGGCGGCTGAAGCTCAAGGCATGACACGGGAGGAGTATGAGGAATATCAGAAGCAACTGGTAGAGGAGAAGTGAGTAGGGGAATATCCTTCTGGGTTTTAATCCCTCCTGTGTGTCCATAGCATTCCCCCCTCCCTAGGACTCCTGGTTTGTCTGCTTTCAGGGGCAGCCCCCCCCACCCTCCCCAATACTATTGAAGAATCTATTCCCCATCCCCATTCCCTGGGACAGAACCAGATTCCAGGGAGAGGACCAAGGACCGAGCAATTCCTCCACAATAAATCATCCCAAGACTCCAGTCTGTCCCCAACCTCAGCCTCTCTTAGAAGAGCTGGAGAATCTGGGTTATTGCGAGTTAGTGAGTGAAGAAGCAGGAAAACTCTGGAGCCAGAGAAGGATGTGAGGGGAGGGGGAATGAGATCCCTAATGTATTTCTGATGAAACGCATAATCCCTTAATCCGATTCTTACCCCCAGTTGGGTTGGGTGTCCCAGCAGGATTTCTGAAACTGGGGGCTCAGGACCTGATGGATGAGCATCAGGGACAAGGGAGTCTGGAAGAGAGATAGATTGATAGAAATCTACACAGACATAGAAATAGAGACAAAGACCAGCAGAAATGGAAAGGCTAAAACAAACAGGTATGAAAAGGACCAGAACAGAGATAAGACTGAGTCACACAGACACAGTCTTGCACTCAACTGTGCTCTAAACAACCCCATAGGGTACATATGGAGACTTATAGGGAAAAGGTGGTATAGGGTTGTATTGAGGTAGGTAGAGAGAGGCAAAACACTTCTGGGGAAGCACCATCCCTCTTGCTACTCCACTACACACACACACACACACACACACACACACACACACACACACACACACACACACACATATCCCTCCCTTTCCCCCTAAAAAGGGTAATGTTGACCACCAAAAAGCTGAGAGAGACATCCAAGGGAAGGTTAGAGATAACAGAACTATGATCTGTAAGTCAGCTCTTCCCACTGACCCTACCCTGCCCCAGAAAACATGCCTGTCTCCTTCTGTAGTAAATAAGCCTTCTGGACACCAATCCATAGAGCCTCAAGAGACCCCCTCTGATCCAATTATTTCATTTTAAAAATGTAGAAACTGAGGCTTAGAGGCAGGAAGTGATTTCCCCAAGGTCAGAGAGGGAGGAAGCTGCTACATACCAGAATTCAACCCAGCTTCTCTGACTCTGAATTCTGTAATTTTTCTTCTATATCCATCTGCCATCACAATGGAATTCAACAAACATTTATTAAACACCTGTTATGTGAGGTGTGGTGTGCTACCCAGTGGTGATGCTTTCATATTTCTGTAGATCTATGATGTCATCTGTGTGGGCACATACTGCACTGGTACATATCCTGAGCTTTTCAAGCCTTCTCATCCTGGGCCGTTCTTATTCATGTCTTTCCAAATACCCTCCACAGAGGCTCTCCCCACTATGCTGGAGCCTTCCTCTAAATCTCTTCATGTTTTGTGAATGCTAGTGTATCACTCAGATGCCCATCTGTTATCCCTCAGTTTTTATACCTGAGTGGTCACCTTCCTTTTCTGATCACATGCATCCTTGTTGATATCTTTTAGGCTACTTATAGAATCACAGAATTATAGATTGAGAACTGGAAGAGACTTTGGAGTTCATATAATCCAACCTGCTCTTTTTACAGAGGAGAAAGCAAAGGCCTAGAATAATGAAGTGACTTGTTTAGGATCACATGGTTAGAAAGTTGTACAGCCAGTATTTGAACCTAACTCTTCTGACTCCAAAGACAAGTGGGTTTTTTTTTTTTCCATTCTGCTATGTTGCTTGCATGTAAGTTATTGGCAATATGCTAGAGTGTACTTATACCCATCGTGTGTCTTTCCATTGCTCTTTGGTTTCCCTGCAATTTTGATTCTACAGGGATCAAGGTGTTCCACTATCCATTACCATATGGCATCACAGGGAGAACATTGATTGGTGTTAAAAAAAAAAATAGGTGAGTTTTGTTGGAGGGAAGCAGCTTGGGATCATTGAAAGTACTGTGTAATTTCCAAAATTACAGCTCATTTTCCATCTTCAGTCCCTCTCCAAGACAGACAGGCAGACAGAGAGAGAGAGAGAGAGAGAGAGAGAGAGAGAGAGAGAGAGAGAGAGAGAGAGAGAGAGATATGTAGGTAGTAGATAGATAGGTTGTCAGATAGAGTAATACTGTAGGCTCACCAATTTCATGGCATTGTCTGGACAATATGCATTCTTCATCCATTTCATTTTTCCTGTATGGATTGCTATGTTGATCTTTTTAGAATGACTGTGGATCTCATTAAAAAGGTTATCTTCAGGGGATCAATGCAATTAGCACAATGTCATCCATAAACATGAGCATCTGGAGATCTCGTCATCTATATGGAATTCCTTTTCCATCCAGTCTGCACACAACATCCTCCATGACAGTGGCAAACACTTTTGTCAAATACCTGTCTCTCTAACATATTCTTCACTTATTATTGATAGTCATAAAATCTCCAAATAAAGTTGTTTCTATAGCTGCATCTATCAAGGACTCTTAAATGACTTTAATGTATACGTGGGAGATACATCATTGAAAGAGAATCTTTAAGACCACATCTTGTTTTGTGAAGTCAAATGCTTTTCTTGGGAATCAAAAAACAAATTCAGTGGGTTCCAGTATTATTTATTTTGCTTAATCAATTGAGTGACTCTGAAAATGTAGTCTGTCCGAGACAATTCTTTGTGAAAATCTGAAACTTCTCTTATATTTTCATCAAAGATACTCTTGATATGTGTAGACCTTTCTCATAAAGAATTTACAAGAATGAGAAAAGAGATAGTCCACCTTTCAGAGGAATAATACTACTATCAGTTATTTTCTCCATTCTTTTTGGGTCTTTCCTTGCTGTAGACATCTTGAAAATTTTCTCAAGTGTCTTTAAAACTGTATCTTCTCCAGCAAAGATTTCTTTTATATATGATCATTCCACTGTCATTAATAATGAAAATACATCACTCTAGAAACAGCAGTAGATCTGGTTCACTTTATACCTATTTGTTGTCTAGCTTTATCCATAAATACCCTCAGCATGATCTAGCATAGTTGAGTTACATTGAATTTTCTTTAGATTTGTCTTTGCCATTTTTTGCTGTTTTGCTGTTTTGTTTCTTACCCTTCTCCCTTTTTGTGATGTTTTACAAATAAGCTTGTATTCCAAACTTATGTTGCCCTTGGTTACTATGTTTCTCTACTTGAAGGAGGACAAATATTTTCTGGTTGGTTAAGTTTCTAGTTTCTCTCGTCCTTTCACATTACTGAAGTTACATGTGATTAAACATCTCTAGAAAATGATGATAAACAGCCAGTGCCTCTATTTTGTATTTATTTCTCAATTTTCAACCAACAACTTACTTAACTTGATCTAGTTGGAGCCATCTATACATACATACATACATATATAGATGTCATATATATATATATATATATATATATATATATATATATATACATATATAGTCTGTGTGTGTCTTATTTTTAGCTTTTCTTCTAATTTGGTATTGATTTTGACCTTTTCTGGTTCAGCTGATTTAACAGCACACAGGTTGATTCTGAAATCCCGCTCATGTTAGAAAGCACTCCTTTTTGATCCATTAAGACAGCATTCTGTTTCATTTTTGTAATGTTCTACAGTGTCTGTTATACCCAGAACCTTCTGAGAAGCTTCTTAAAGAAATAATGATCCAGATGCAAGACTTCTAAATAATCTATTCCTATGGGCTTTTGAGCTCTTTCATTTCTTAATCTCAAAACATTTTCCAACACATTTTTGTCATCCTCTCTTTTCCCCTCCTTTTCCCATTGAAGCCATGAAGTATCAAGTTATATGTTTAGTTTGGAGAATCTCACAAATTTCTCTCCTTTTTCATCATCATAAAAGAAATCTTGGTGCATGAACTGCAATCATCTCCATGGTGGTATTTCTAATTTTTCTCATGTTCTTTGTGCACACTGCAAAGAGACATGACCCAAATAAGACTTCTTCTTACCTTTTGGTGTATACTTGCTGTCTTTTGAAACATTATCTTGCATCATGGCATGGACCCTCTTTGCACTCTGATGAAGCCTATCAACTTCTTTTCATAATGTTTTCAAATACGTACAGTAAAGTACACAGGATTACAATGGAAAGCAATTACATTGAGAGACAGTCACCAAAAATAATTTTAATTCACAGATCTTAGGTTAAGTGACTTGACCAGGATCACACAGCTAGTATGTATCTGAGGCCAGATTTGAACTCACAAAGATCTGTATACTGTAGCACCACCTATCTGCCCTTGCTAACCATGGAGAGGCTCATTATCAGTGGGTGGTCCACATGGAGAAGAATTCTTTGGCCTCATCAAATCATGAAGAAAAAGGAAAATATAAAATAGCCTTCAGTCTGGCAAACAAGACTAAAGAATTCTAAGAATTTTAATTTTTCTACCATCTATAAATTGTAATTTGACCACCAATAATACTGAAATATAGTTGTAAATATTTTTTACATGTCCACAAACTCCAGGTTAAGAACCCCTGTAGTAGAGGAAGAGAGGTTCATGGCCTTTCATAGTAACCCTGGGTTTCTTCCCCTCTGAGACTACACAATACCTCAACCCTAACAAAAGGCTGAGCTCTTAGCCCCACCCAGTTTGACTCCTGGTCCTCTGATCTACAGGATGGAACGAGATGCACAGTTCACACAAAGGAAAGCAGAAAGGGCCACCCTCCGAAGCCACTTCAGAGACAAGTACCGACTGCCCAAGGTGAGCTGTCTACCTCCTAGCTCCCAATATTCTCCTTGCCCTTTCCCCTTGATGCTCAACCTCCCTCCCTGAATAGGTTCTGGGGCACTGACCCAGGCTGGCCAGAGCACTTCCTGGAATGAGGTCCACTCAGAACTATTCTCTGGTTCCTCACACCAAATCTGCAGAGATCAAGTTGAGAACATTTGAGTTCTTAGGGCTATGAAGGGACTTGTCTTCCCTTTCCTGTCTCCTCCTTAGCACAGCACGGGGTTGGGCACACAGGAGGCCATTAACAATTTGCCGAATGAATGGATTTCAGGGAGAATAAAACCATTTGATGGACAGAGATTGTTCCCCTTCTTAGTCCTTTCAATTACCCACCCCATCCCGTCTCCCCAAAAAAAACAGCCAGGCCTCAGGGCCAATTAATTATCTGGGAACTCAGTCCCCTTCTGCTCTCTTCCTCCTGGAAAGGAACCCATTGGTCAACATGTTACCTGCCCTTCCCAGAATCTTACAGAACATTAGTGCAGAAAGGACCTTAGGTATCATCCAATCTAACCCCATCATTTTACAAATGGGCCAGAGGCCAGCCAGGGAAAGTGATTTGTCCAAGGTTCCATGGCTTTAAATGGCAAGGCAGAGACTCAAACCCCGGATCCTCTTTTCATTGTGCCACTCCCAGGGACACATCACATTGCTGCTTCCTGTACTCGGTCATTCTAGTCTTCATGGAATTCATCCTTAGCATGATAAAGGAAATGAAGTGCTTTGAGATCATATTCAAGCATCATAATGTGTTCCAACGGTCATGTTGACATATCAGGAATCCGTCAAGGGCTCAGTACATAGTTTTCAATGAATCTGCATCTTATCTGTCCTGGCCCTGGCACTAAGAACAAGATTTGAGGCATTAGGTACTTAAAGGGTGTCATCATGCCATTCTCATTGCCTAGAAAGGAAGACTGAAGTGGGATCAATTGACAAAATGTTAACTTAGCAGCTTCTACATGCCCAGTTCGGCAGCGACCCTATAGAGGACATCGGACGTAGTCCCTGCATAATTTGGGAAATAAGTTTTGAAGTTGGGGAGAAGGCCATTAAGGTAGCAGTATGATTTTACACGGCAAGATTGGGGCCAAATGTGTGGTACACCTTATTATACCACAGGCAGCTATTGTGTAGACAGTTAGGGAGTGAAGTGGATGGATGGATTGTTGGACCTGGAGTCAAGAAGACCTGAGTTTAAATCCTACCTCAGACACTTACTAGCTGTGTGACCCTGGGCAAGTCACTTAACTTCTCATATTCCTCAGTTTCCTGAACTGTGAAATGGGAAATAATGAAAGCATCTATCTCCCAGTATTGTTGTGGGAATCATATGAGATACTTGTAAAATGCTTTACAAACCTTAAATTCTATTATAATGCTAGGTATTATGCTTAGGCAGTTAGAGGTGGGAGAGGTCTCTGTGAGCTGGAATGGTGAGCAAAGCCTTAGAGAGTGGGATTTGAGGAAAATTTTGCATGATGGGTAGAATTCTTATCCATCTTTCAAGATGTAGCATGGAGGGTAACCTATGCCCAGGTCCAGAGCAAGTCCAGGAAAATATCCCCGGACCCAGAGTCCTATTGTCTATCCTTTTGTGTTCTTGCTCCCATCACCAATTCCTTCTCCTCTCTCGCTCATCTCTTCCCAACAGAATGAGACAGATGACAACCAGATCCAGATGGCTGGGGGGGATGTGGAGCTGCCCAAGGAACTGGCCAAGATGATTGAAGAGGACAATGAGGAGGAGGAAGAGAAGGCTTCAGTCATTGGGCAGCTGGCCAGCATCCCCAACCTGGACCTCGGATCCATCAAAGACAAGGCACAGGCTACCCTGGGAGAATTAAAGCAGTCAGCTGAAAAGTGCCACATCATGTGACCTCCCCTCTTCCCACTCAGCCCCCAAGGCTGTCAGTCTGCCCCAGCCATGCCTCAGTGTGACATGCAGGGCAGGGATGGGGTGGGTAGGACAGGGATGGCTGGATGTTGAGAGACACAGCTGGCAGGGAGGGTAGCTGTAGAGCAGTGTCTTTCCCCTGGGGCCCAGGGACGCTCCCCTCCTGGTGACCCATATTCTGTCTCTGAGTCCTTATCTCTCCAGGGTTGTTCTCCATCCTAGCTAAAAGCCTACCTTCTAGGCCCCACCTGTCCCCACCCCTAACATCCTTAGCTCTGGTCCCTTATCTAGGGAATGGGTATGATGGGACTTCTCTGGTAGCAAAGCCCCTCTCCCCCAGCCAGGTGTGCAGCTGACATTTAAGGATGAGTGAGAACAAGAAGTTTTAATATCTTTGTACCTGGCAGTTCAGCCAATCCATCCTTCAAACACTCTCTCTCTCTCTCTCTCTCTCTCTCTCTCTCTCTCTCTCTCTCTCTCTCTCTCTCTCTCTCTCACACACACACACACACACACACACCAAACCTAGAGCTCCATTGACCTATGTAGATACACATCTAAATACACAATCACAAGCACAAAACCAAACACACACACCCACTAATACACATAGGCCAAGACACAGATTTCCATGTTGACACAGAGACCTCAGTACTCAGAGGCCATTGTACACATCAGTAATACAAACACTGACATGCAGACTCCTGTCTTGGGATGTGGAGCCAGAAAGAATGGTGGGGGAGGAGGAGAGAGATCTGGACTGGGACATAGGAATCCTGGGTTCTTTCCCTGTTATTGTTGCACATCTCTGAGCATTCCATTTTCCCTTACTCTGTGCCTTGAAAGTAGGAGGGATTCTATCCATCCTTCAGGGTCCAATTCAAGTCCCACTTCCTCCAGAAAGCTCGATCTGACTGCGCCAGTCTGTATTGATTCCTCCCTTTTCTGAACAAATCCCCAAACATTCAGGGCACATACTAGTTGATGTGCCTTCCTCCCCACCCCTAGTCCCATAGGAAGCATCCAGGTGAGTCAACACCTTGACAGTATCAATCCCAGAAATTTCTCCCTCTATTAGGAAGCCTGGTTTGCTGGGGGCCTCATATTTTGATGACTTTACCATCTGAGACCTTTGGAAATCCTGGGCTGACACAAATTTCTTCTTTGCCTGGGCTTTCTGCTTTCCTTACTGAATGTTACTAGGGGAGAGGAGGCATGGTTAGCCAATAGGAGCCCCATAAAAGTGAGTTAGGACAGTGTCTGTCTGACCATGCAAGTTCACTTGGTATACTCAGTTTTCTCTCAGTCACATGCATACATGCACATTGCCAAATGTTCTTCATTCTTACCAGGATCGTTCCTTCCTTCTGGAGCTCTCAAATCACATTCACACTAGGACTTAATTCACCTTGCCTCCCCAAACTCATTGGGTGACAGTCAGAAGCGTTTCCCCTCTTGGCCATTTTTCAGGTGAGTCAACTGAGGTTCTGGAGGAAGGGAAGAAAGGATTCTCCTCTCCAACCCAGCTTTGGGACCAGACCTAAGCCCAGATGATCCTGCAAAATCTGAGATTTTCTAACCTACAGTCAGAGTCTCAAAGTTAAATTTTCTGTGGTGTCTTGGGTATAAGGGCAAGGTCATATTGGGTGTCTTGAATTGGGATGAGCTGGGCTCAGTTCTCTCTGGCTGAAGACTCTAATCCTAATGTCTTCCCTTTCTCCAGTAGAAAGATTTCTTGATTTTATACCTCAAAATTAAACTGTGATAGTTTAGCGAAAAATAAAATCTCAACACAAACCATGTGACTCTTTTCTTGTATTCTAACAGACACCGATGCCACCCACCTTGTCCAATCAGACTTCTCCCCCAGTAGAATCAGCTCCAAAGTTCTGCCCTTACTAGTTTTCCCAGACTCACATGTTAAAGTGATGGAGGAGTCTTTAAAGTCATATTTAAGTAAAAACAAATAAAAGTTGTTTTTTTCCCACAATTACGCGTATATAAGGAGATATCACTTCTTGGAAATATGACCCTCCCACCAGAGATTTCTCATTCTTGATTTTGACAAATCCCTGAAGAATATACCTATGATAGGTTAATAAGGGGAATCAGAAGTGTTGGGGGCTCATTCTTAATCCATCAAAGATGGGATGTTATCCTTATCTCTAACTTAGCCAGTCCATAGCCAAACTTTGGCAGGGTTATCAGTGACCAGAAAGGCCATAGAAAGAAGGTAGTGGAATGTAAAGACCTGGGTTTAAGACCTGGCTTTGAAACATACCAGCTACAAGACCCCCAGACAAGTCACAGTTCATCTAAGCTTCAGTGTTCTCACCTGTGAAATGGGTGTAATCTGAAATCTGGAAAGGATGTAATTTGTTCTATCCCTCAGAGGGCTGATGTGAGGATAGATTTGCTTTAATTCACCAAACATTTGTAAAATGCCTATTCTATCCAACGTCCCATGCTAAACACTGGAGCTTCAAAGACAAAAGCAAAATAGTCCCTGTCCTCGAGAAACTTATACTTGTAAGAATGGAATGGCCCCTCTGGGCCAATCTATCTTCATTACATATGGAGAGATACAGCAGGTGTGCAATCCAAATAATATAGATAAATATAAAGTAATATGGAATCATTTCAAGAGTGCTAATAACTGGGGAAAGGGTAGGGGTGGTGGTAATCACCAAACTGTGCTTTGAAGGAAGTTCAGGATACCAGGTAGAGGTGGGAAGGAAGTACAGGAATAGAGGACAGACAGCCCAGGCAAAGGCATGGAGGTGAAAGATGAAATGTCACTTACAGGAAACAGATGCCGACCTGTTCAAATGAAATAACATTTCCAAAGTACTATAGAAATGTGAACTGCAGCTACTGTCATTCTTGTCCTTGCCCCAGGCGTCCCAAGAGCCGTATTTAACCCCCTTGAACAGAGGGGCTCCTGGACTTCACAGGGCCAAGTGATCTCCTCTCTCCTCTACCCAGTACTAGACTCCAGGACAGAAGGCTTAGTCGGAGAGCCCAGGATGCTGAGCTGAGCTGAGCTCAGTTCTGCCTTGGGCTCCAGAGGCCCTGACGTCAGCAGCTGCTCCCTGAGGTGGGGGTTCAGTCATCAGAACCTTGCCTCTGAGGGGTTTCCTACATAATGAAACGTGACAGATTTGTGTCTTTCACTTCAGTGCTTTCCTGTTTTACTTTTAATTAGAAATTAAAATTGGAGTATCTGTGTATGCATGTATGTATGTGGGGGTGGGGCAGGGCAGAGAATTAAGGGAGGATTGTGGTGATGCTTTGGTATATTATACACACACACAACCCCAACCCCACTTACCTAATCACAGTGGGCTTCCTGACAGAGAAAGCATTTCAGTAACTGAATTTGGAATGAGAGGAGGCCCTGGTAAGGGGAAGGAGGCTTTAGAGGGGCATAAAGAAGAATGGTTGGGGGGCTGTAGGAGAATAATGGTAACAGTTAACATGGACATAGTGCTTTAAGCTTGATCTAGTACTTGGCATGTTATTCCCTTTAAAAAGGGAAAAAGTAAGATACATGGTGAGCCAGTGGCTGGAGTAGGCTCTGTTCTTTGTCCTCCACTCTCAAAGAGGACCCTGACATCAGGAAGAAGATGCCATGACTTGCAAATGAATTGGACTGAAGGGAGGGAGGGCTGTGCAGTCACCAGCCTCATTCTCTCCTCTGGAGCCATCTGGGTCCGGTGGCAAGATATAGATCAAGACAACTGGAGATGGCTCCAGCAGTCTTGGGAAGGAGTCAGGAATTTTACCAGAACCTGAGGCTGCCCTTTTCCCCCTCTCCTCTTTTACAAGCCAATCTCCAGCAGCAAGAAAGACATGCAGCCCCTCCTTCCTTCCATTCGCCTCACCAGGAGCCTTGGGGAGCCCATTGACCTAAAAGTCAAGTACTGAAATCTCTTGGACAGGAAGAGATCTTTGAGATATTCTACTCCAACTCCTTCACTTTACAAAAAAAGGACACTGAGACCCTGAGACAAGAAGGGATTTGTCAAAGCCCAGTCAGCCAGCTGGGCAATGCCAGTGTTCTGCTCTTAGGGCAGGATGCCCATGTCCCCTCTGGGCACCAGAAGTCCCCTGAGCATCTTCTGCTGGACTTTCAGGGAAGAAAGAAGGCACAGCTACAAGCAGGTGACTAATAAAAAAATAAAGGAGAAGGCCACGGATGGCAAGATGAAAGGAATGAATGCACGGAGGACAGAGGAAAGTAGTCAGAAGGATTCACTGGCTTCCTGTTTTCTTTTCTTCTATTTACCTCCCCAGAATCACTCCTCCTTTTATGGGTCCTTCCTTTGCCTCTAATTCTCTGCCTCTTTGTCAGTCTCTCCAATTGTCTCTATTTCTCCCTTTGCCCCATTTCTCATCCCTAGGTCTATCCTGATGTACCTGTCACAGAAAAGGCCTATTGCAATTCATCAGTCAAAAATATTCATTTGAATGAGACACAGTCCCTACTTTCATGAAATTTACAATCTAGTAGACATGTGGAATTTGGGAAGAGGGACTGGCCCTAGTAGACAGCTAGGTGGCACGGTGGATGGGATGGGGTACTTGGAGGTAGAAAGATTCCATCTTGTTTGCCATCTTGTCATTTGGTCCTTGTGTGACCCTATGTGGATCTCTCCGTGCCTCAGTTCCCTCATCTGTAAAATGGAGATGATAACAGCACCTATCTCCCAGGGATGTTGTCAGGGTCAAATAAGATAATGTATGTAAAGTGCTTTGATAACCTCAAAGTGCTATATACAAGCCATTGTTAATATCATTTTCCATTGCTACAGGAATTCTATCAGTGCAGATGGGCTCCTTCTTTGGAGAAGGCTTTGTAGAGCACTGAACAGTTAAATGATTTGGTCAAGATCACAGGGCCAGTGTGGGCCAGAGGCCGGCCTTGGATCCAAGCCTTTCTAGTCTCTAGGGTCCACTGCCTCTTGCAGAACACACACAAGTAATTAATTATTATATAAAATGCTCTAAGTACAGAAGATAATTACAAATAACCCACAAAAGCGTATGTGCTTGTGTGTGTGTGTCTGTCTGTGTCTGTCTGTGTTGAGGAAGGTCATTGTTGACTGGAAAACTTCCTGGAAAGGTGACATTTGCATTGGGCTTTAAAGGCTGGGTAGGAAAGCACCCCTTCCTCACCCCCACCTCTCTGATTCCTCATTTTCTGTTAAGGCTGAGCAGCAGCTTCTTTCAAGAACCCTCAGCTGAAAAGGTTTTATCCCTCCTCAAACACAGAATCTTTACTCTCTTTACGTCCTGTCCTATATTCTATTTATCTGGGAACATGCTTATCCCTCCCTACCCCTTACATGGCCAATTGGATAAAGGGCTAGACTTGGGGTGAGAAAGATCTGTGTTCATATCCTCCCTCAGACACTTGCCAGCTGTGTGACCCTGGATAAGTTACTAATTTCTCTGGGCCTCAGTTTCCTCATCTTTAAAATGAAGCAGTGAGATCCAATATTCTCTACAGGTCAATTCTAGCTTTAAATCTATGATCTTGAGAATATAAACTCCCTGAGAGCAGAAACTGTCTTTTTAAAATTTTTTTATTTTTTCGTCTGCATACCCTTGCAAGCTTAGAATAGTGCCTGGCACATAGCTCAACACTTAATCTTGGGTGGCCTCCACTCAGAAGAAGCACCCTCCCCCCACCTCCTCTGGCTCACGGAGTTTTCATCCATCTAGTTAGAGCAGAAACAATTTAGCCCTGGGAGGGCCAGCTTAGAGGCCAAGTGACATTCTCCCAAGGTCACCCAGCCAAGCAAAGGCAGGAGGAGAAGCCCATGGCTATGTTCGTGGCTATTTCATCTAGTGGAGATAGGGAGGCACGAGTGGACTAGTCACCCCGAGTGCTTCCTTGGGTTTTTGCTGGCAATGGCCATCCAAGCGCAGAGCTGTTCCAGGCATCTCGCCCCACTGCCAACTCCCACCACCCCTCCAGCGGCCAGATGGTTCCCTCCCAGCCAGCTGACAGTCCAGCCGCCTCAGGGTCTGGTGACATTTGGAAAATGTGTTCCCTGTCTGAGCTCCCCTGGCCTCCATCTGCCCCTCCTTTTCCCCCAGGGCTGGCTGGACTCTCAAGGGGAAACCACAATCTTCTTTGGACATTCTGCTATCAGATGGAAAAGTCGAAACCCAGAGGGAGGGAGAGAATGGACTGAGACCAGGGTGATAAAACAAGGCGAGAGACAGAGAACAAGGAGAACTGACTGATAATAAAAGAGTCCAAGCCAACTGATATCCTTCTCTAACAAACTCCTCCCTTTAAGATCCTTCTAGAAGCAGGAATTCAGCCCCCATGAAACCCAACTTAAAAGCACATTCAACAACCTTACCCTCAGCCACATCATTCACTCATACCACAGCATAGTACTTTATGCAGTCAGACTGAAAATGCAGAAATTTTATCAGTTTAAATATAGAGATAGGGACTATGACTGGACCTGTGATTTCATTGACATAGGGAACTCCCAGGTGAGGAAACTCCTTCTACCAAAACAAGTTGGCACCTTCTCAGTAACTTAGTTTGAGACAGTTACCTCAGAGGTGACAGGCTTTATTAATTTCCCAGGGTTATGCAGGTGATATCAGAATGTGAACCCAGGTGATGACTCTTAAACATTTTAAAATTTAAAATTAAAAAACAACTCATGAATTTTGGATGGAGGTGGAAGGCAGTCAGAGTGGGCTTTACCAAAACCTTACTAGACCTGGAGTATTTGACTAATGGCATTTCTGCTGTCATGAAGAAATTCTCAGTCTGAGTTTCATCTAGATGACTTCCAAGATCCCTCTAAGAACTCTATGCTTGTAGGACAAGATGTGTGCTAAAGATGGAATTCATCATCTTCCCCACTTGGAAAACTGCCCCATTCTTTATTTCGTTAGGCATGGCTGTCCACCCAGTCTCCCAGAAACCCAACCTTGCGGTCATCATTCCCACCCTCTTGTGCCACATATCCAATGATTTGTCAAATCTTTCCTCTACAGTATTTCATTGCCTTCTCTCCCCTCATACTGTCTCGTTGACTTATTGTTGTATCCTCTAGTTTTCCAACCTTCATTCTCCTCATTTCCCCATCAACCAACAGGCATTTTACACTTTACCAAGAGGAAACTGAAGCAAAGTGAAGTGACTTGCCCAGGGTCACACAGGTAGTGTCTGAGTCCAGATTTGAACTCACAAAGATGAATCTTCTTGACTCATTGACTCAAGAAGCCATTACTATGTGCCAGGCACCGAGACTACTAAAACAAAAATGAAAAAATGTCCTGCTTTCAAGAAGCTTCTATTCTATTAGGGTTAAAAATGCTTATACACTATTACCAAAAAAAAAAAAATCTTCCTAATACACCCTACCATTCCCCTACTCAAAAACTATCAATGGCTCCCCATTTCTTCCTGAATAACATAAAATCCTTCCACAACTAGAGACCAAACTCTGCCCTGTCTTATTTCATACTCCTATTCTGTTGTTGTTTGTCTTTCATTTTTGAAGAGGGGCAATTATCTCACATGGTGACATCTTGATTTGAGCATGAACTGGATTTAAGTGAGGCAGAGATGCACAAAGCCATCAGCCTCACTCTGTCTTCCTGAGTCATCAAATGGCAAGACAAAAGTTAAGACAACTGGTGATGGCCCTGGATGCAATGGATGACCTTGGCATCTTCAACGAGAACAGCAAACTGTTCTCATTAGCTCATTCCTCCAGAGGAAGTCTTCATATTTTTGGGTAGACACCCCCCCAAATCACTGATAGGTTTGGTTATTGGTTACCCTCAATCTGGTTTAGCTGTCTGCCAAGATGGTTTTATCAGATTGTCACATTCAACATAGCTGGCATCACATGTGGCTCCCCTGGGCTAGATTCTAGTCAAACTATCCCCTTCTTTCCCCCACTATCTCTGTGCCTTTGTCTACTTGGGGCAGATAAGAGGCACAGAGGATGGAGTGCCAAGCTTGGAGTCAAAAAGACTCATCTTCCTGAATTCAAATCTGACCTGACACTTACCAGTTGTGTGACCCTGGGCAAGTCACTTCACTATGTTTGCCTCAGTTTCCTCATCTGTAAAATGTAAAATACCTGTTGGTTGATGGGGAAATGAGAATTAAGGTCGGAAGACTAGAGGATACAACAATAGGTCAATATTGTTGGACTCATTTCTTTCATCTGTAAAATGAGCTGGAGAAGGAAATGGCAAACCCTTTCGGTATCTCTGCCAAGAAAACCCCAAATGGGATCACAGAGTCAAACACAACTGAAAACGACTGAACAAACAGCTACTTACTAAAAATTAGATTTGACCATCAGTGGAATAGACTTCCTGAAGAGATGGTATATTTTACTTCTTACACCTTCATATCCAAATATCCCTCTTCCCTGCCCCTTCTCAGCAAACCTCCATTAGTCAGGAAGCTCTGGGGGGGCCTTATTCCAACTTCTCCCACTCTAGTTGACAAATTGGGTCCCATCAGGACCTATAGATTCTGCAACCCCTTTGTTTTACAGACAAAAGAACCATGGCCCAGAGATGTAAAACAAAGCCTCCAGTCACACAGATAGCAGCAGGCTGGGTTTCAAATGTAGATCCTTTGGGTCAAACATAGATGCACCATGCCGCTTTCTCATGATGCCCAATTTTAGCACAACTGACTCTGTGAAGACTTCTCAGTCCTTTCCCAAGACCTCTCATTTTCAGTGATTTCACGTTCTCTTGGATCATCGTAACCTCATTCTTTTCCTTCTAGACCATCTGCCCCAAACTGGGGAGCTGGGTCTGTGTTATATATTATATGTATGTATATTACATTCCCAGCACTTAGCCCAGTGTTTTGCCTCTATAGTTACTTGTCTTTCTTGTTTTTTGAATTTCCAGCACAACACATCTCACACCCATACATCAGTCTGCTTAGATTCTTACTTCTTTCCAGCCCAAAATCAGATTCATAGGTATAGGAATTCTTCTAGCACAGAGTGCCACAAACACCAAACTCCTAAAGTTTAGGGCTAACACACACACAGACACAGACACACACACACACAGACACACACACACACACATACATCATGAAGCCACCTGCAAACCTCCCAGCAGAGTTTCAATGCAGGAGAAAAACACATAGACATGTATTCATGCATAGTCTCAACTGGGCCCTTACTGCAGCAAGGCAATGATTTTATACCAATCAATTTATTCACAATATTTTATTCACCACAGCAGTTCTTCTAAGACTTTTTATCCCTCTTCAAATTTCCTTTGGCTCCCCAGCTTCCACCCTCTCAGATGAGAATCATGCCTCATATTTCACTGAAAAAAAATTAAGGTCATTCACCATGAATTCCCTCTTCTCTCTTCCTTATCTCAAATCACTCACATGCCTTCGGTCATCTCTTCCTTCACCTGTCTCGCATGATCAAGTGGCCTTTCTCCCACTCTGTCCCATCTCCTCCAACAGATCGCCCCCCCTTTATCATCCCTATTCTTTCACTAATCTCCAATGTCCCTGTCTACTGGCTGCTTCCATGCTGCCTACAAGCATGTCTCCCCTATCTTCAAAAAATCCTCACTTGATCTGTTCATTCCCTGTTTCCTATCCTTCTTCCCTTTTCCAGCTAAATTCCTTAAGAAGGCAAATTTAAAAAGAAGTCCACATTTGAAGGAGATGACAAAGCTCTCCATGGACAACATTGGCGTGCTATAGTCCACAGAGTCACAAAGAGCCAGTCATGACTGAACACCACCCTCTTTCCTAACCTCCAGCATCTCATCTGATTTTCCCATACACATCTGAAGTTCCATATGTCTAAAACTGAACTCGTTATTTCCCCCCTAAATGCTCCTCTCCTAGCTTCTCCATTTATGTCACCAAATGTCATCTGTCACCAAGGCTCACAACTTAGGCATCATCCTCAACTCCTCACTCTTACTCATTGTCCCATATGCAATCTGTTGCCAAGTCCTTTGTAACATCCCTCCTATAGGCTCCTTTCTCTTCTTGGATGCTGTCACCAGCCTAGTACACGTTCTCATCACTGCTACTTGGTCTCCTGCTGAAGTGCAGGTCCAACCAGCTTACTCCTCTTTTTAAGACTCCTGGGGTGCCTCATTGCCTCTAGGATTAAACTGAAAATCCTGTTTGGCTTTTTCAATCCTTCATAATTTGGCCCCTTCCTCCATTTTCCGGATTCTTCTACCTTATGTTCCTCACATAAACCATTCCATCTCCTGACTTTGGGCATTCCCCTCCTCATCTCTGCTTCCCCCAGGCTTTCCTGAAGTGGACTTTCCTGATTCCTTCCATGGTGCTAGTGCCTTCCTTCAGAAACTAACTCCAACTTATCCTGCATATAACTTGTTCAGACATCCTTGTTTGCCAGTTGTCCTCCATTAGATTGGGAGCTCCTAGACTGCAGGGACTGTTTTTGCCTTTCTTTGTATCCTTAGCAACAGCAAAGTGCCTGGCACACACAGTAAGTGCTTAATAAACGATTCTTGACTTGTTGATTTGACATACTACACAACAATCGTTTTAAGACAATTATATTTTATTATGTTTATATATATTTGTCATTTTATTATAAACTATATTTTTATTATAAATGTGACAATCTTCAGAAAATACAAATATTTCTGTATAAAAAAATAAAAACAATTATATTTGAAACCATGAACTTGTTACATTATTTGTTTCTAAAACATGTCTATTAAAATGAACAAAGTAACCACACATTGCACTTCCTCACTTTCTTGTGCATTTTTTAAACTTGTAGCGGTTTTCTTTTTCTGCATTTCGATCGTTACTAACATTACTAACCTACACCTCCAAAACCCTCCCTTGTAACAAGCAAGTCTAGCCAAGCCATAACAACCAAGATGTAGGATGTAAGCAATTAATTTCTGCTGGGGTTGACAAGCACACATCGGATTCCTCTGTAGCCAGGGTGCGCTCAGATGTCTCAAGGGCTTTGAAGGAAAGTCTGTGTGCAGAAAAAGAGACAGGATGGGCAAGAGAAAGGAGAAGAGAGTTGGGGTTGAGGAGGAAAAGGGGGTCTATGGATTGATGGAAGAGGGAGAGAAAGCTGGGGCTAACGAGGGATTAGGGTTGGGAAGGAGGGTAGGAGAGAGAAAAGGAAAAGGCTTAGAATAAGAAGTGAAGAGAAAAGGGAGAAGGGGAAGGCTAGGGGACTGGGGAGAGAAGCATGTAATGGAGGGAGGAGGAGAAAAAGAAGGCTGGGATTGGGACGGAGACAAGCAGAAGAGGGGTGAGAATGGGGGTGGGGAGAGAAGTCTGGGTATGAGTAAAGGGAGGTCTGCGAAGAAGGAGGGGAGCCCGAGCGAAAGAGCCTTCCTGGTTGGGCTGGATCTGTCCATCACCACGTCTGCTTGCAGTGGGAGGAGCGGGTCTGATTTCCAGCAAAGAAAACTGTCTCAGAGAACTGAGCCAATTACAGCGCATCGGATCCATTCATCGCTACGAGCGCTAGTCTCCTACCCTGAATTTTCCTGTTGTTTGCTTGCGTGTGGAATGCGCGGTGGTGTGTACTTCAGGAGTGTGCGTCAAGTGTGCGCGAATACACATAGGGGTGCAAACATGTGCATGGGGGTCTTAGAGGGGTGTTTTCGAGACTGTGTAGGCTGCGGGTCTATGGGGGATTCTGAGCTCTGTCCCCCTCCGGCTTCCACTCCCCCCCATCCCACCCCACCCCCGTTTTCCCTGGCATTGTAAAGCCTCCCAGGCCTCGGAGCTTGGGACTGGCCCGCGCCCCACCCCCTCCCCCAGAAGGCCCAGACGGGCCCGGCAGGGTCCTTTCCATGTGAATGGTGGGGAGGAGGAGAGAACGCCATTCCGCGGCTGCTTCTCAAGTGCCCTTTGTGGGGAGGGGGGGCCAGGACAGAAAAGCGCCTTTGACCAGAGGCAAGGCATGAACAATCTCGGTCCTTGGCTCCCCGCGGACCCCCGCGGGGACAAAGGGAGTGAACCCGGCCAGAAAATGCGATTCTATTCTCCCGGGCCGCTTTCAGACTCTAAACCCTTCAACCGCCCGGCAGTCCTGCCCCGCCCCCTTGGCTACCCAGCTCCAGCCCCTCTGGGCCTCACTTAGAGGAAGAGGCCAGTCCCCAGGGAAGGAACCCTTCCAGGTTTCTCTGCGGACCTGCTCAGTGCCTCAGTTTCCTCTTGCTCATACACACCTCCCCGGCCTTCTGCTCCAGAGATGCGCAGTGGACTGGGAAGGGATATGGAAGTGTCCTCGAAAAGGGCAAAGGTGTTCCTGACTGGAAACCAGGACTCTGAGGTGCCCCACTGTTTATTGGGGACTTCAGCTCCCACTCCCCATTCCCTTTCTCGGGGTCCCCTCCCCTATTGTGGAGGGGTTCCCGGAAGTTTTGGTGTCTCGGGCATCTCACACGTCTCTGGGAGCAGCTACAGGGACCACACTGGCTGTTCCCTCCTCCCGATAAGAAGGCCAGGGGGCGGGGCGGGGAGCTGGGGGCTGTCCGCGAGGCCAATCCCCTTGGCAGCAGGAGGGGAGAGGATCCGAACAATAGGCCGGGGAACTGCCGGGCCCTGAATGGAGCACTGTCCCCACCCCCGGTCCAGTCGCGGGAAGGTGGGAGCCGGCGGGCGGGAGGAAGAGGAGGAGGAGGAGCGGGGTGTTTCTTACTGGGCTGCCGGGAGCTAGAAGGAGCTGGGTCTAACGGAGGGACTCCGGACCGGGGAAGGGAGAGCCACCAGGACCAGAGCAAACCCCGGGGGCACAGCCTGGACCAGGGAGACAGAGAAGTACTGGACACCAGACAGGCAAAGAAGAACGAAGCGGATTGGACGTAAGCGACCAGGAGATCCCGCGCGTCCCTCTCTCGGGCCCCGGGGGTGGCCGCAGCCTAAAGCAGGTGCTCCGTGCCGCTGATTGGGGGAGCCGGGGTCCAGGACTGCCTGCCGTCGGAACCGAGACCCTGGAGCTTGCGGCGCGCCGAGGCCTGTAAGCGTCCAGGGCTGGAGCTGGCCCTGGGAACACATGGCGGCGCCCGGGAGCCCACGGGGGCCATGAGGCCGGCGCGGGGCCGGGGGAACAGCGGCCGCGGGCCAGTGCTCCCGCTCCCGCTCCTACTTCTGCTGCTTCTCTTGCCGTCGCTGCGGGCCGACGTGGCTGGGCCGACGCTGGGGGAACCGTGCTGGGAGGCGCTGCTGCGCTGCCAGGGGGAGCCGGCGTGCGGCTCGGCCTACAGCCAGAGCCAGGCAGCGTGCGAGCCGGTGTTGGGGGGCGCGGGCGGCTGCCCTAGTCACTGCGTGGGCGCCCTGCTGCAGCTCAACGGCACGGAGCGAGGGCCGGCCCTGGAGCGCTGCGAGTGCGGGGCGGACGCGCGCTGCCGCCGCCTCAAGGCGGCCCTCGAGCCGTGCCTACCGCGGCCAGCTCGCGGTGGCCTGGGCTGCACGGCGGCCCGACGCCGCTGCCAGGCCGAGCCCGCCTGCCGGGACACGCTGGCCTCCTACCTGGCCCGCTGCGGGCAGCTGTTTAACGGGCGACGCTGCACCACGGCGTGCCGCGCCGCCATCGGGGCGCTGCTGGCCACGGCTGGAGGTCCGCTGCTGGAGCGCTGCGTGTGCGACGGTGCCGAGCGGCCCTTCTGCCAGGTGCTCAAGGACAACATGGGCCGCCTGTGCTTCGGACCCGCGGCAGCTATTGCTGCAGCAGAGGCAGAGGACGACGACTATGAGGACGAGGAGGAGACGTCACCGCCACCTCCCCACGGCCCCAGCGACACACTGTGGGGCCGTTCCCGAGCCCAACCGCTGAGGCCAGGGCTGGGGCAGGAGCAGGGCCTCTCAGGCGGGGCCCTGGCCCTGGGCCTCCTGGGGCTGGTTCTCTGGCTCCTCTCCAGTCTCTAGGAGAATGAACCTTCCCACACCTGGAATCTGGGAATGAGGGTGGCCCTCACGACTCCCCTCTTTCTGTGACTGAGGTCCAGACACCATCTGTGCCCTCTAACACCCCAGGGGCAGCAGAACTCCTGGAATCTGAGAAACCAGAGCCAGGAGGGTGGAACTGCAAAGAGAGAGGGGTTGGAGGGAATTTCCTCCACCCCTAAACCCCCTGTACTGATCTCCAGACCCCATCCCTCTCAGAAACAGAAAGTCCATGGGAATGGCACTCAGAGACTGTCTGGTGCCACCCACACCTGAACAGGAATGAACAACGTTTCTCAGTACTACTGGTCATCCAGCCTTTGGCTGAAGACTTCCACAGGTGGAGAGCTCAGAGAGCTCACTGCTCATTTTTTAGGAAATTTTAAATCACCCTCTGCAGATCACCTACGGGGGAAAAATGCACCAAGAATAATGCCGGTGGAAATATGTAAAACAGACTCCAACCAATATTTCTGAATGAAGTGAGCGTTTTAGTGAGACACCCTCTGGGGGGCTGGGAAGGACTGGATTTCTACCCAGCCTCCAGAACTAACCCAGCCTTCCTAAATCTCCCCTTCTCTTTTCCCACACAGGGGACCAGGAATGGTGAATGAGTCTGGGGAGGGCCCCTGGTCAGAGGACATAACTTAGGAGTTGTTAGGGTAAGGGAGACAGCAAGATCCTTGCTCCCTTCCCCCTCTCCAGCAACCCCAGGTTCTTTATCTTTTCAGAACTGCCTCATTGAATTTGATTTTCTACCTGTATCTAACCCAAACCTATCGTTCCTCCTAGATTCAAGGACCCTGACAATAAAAGTCTGAGGAAAGTCTAAGGGTGGGACTTTTCCATGGTTGGCCAACCCACCCTCTTTGTCAAAAGCAGATAGCCTCCCCTCACTCTTCTCCCTCATCCCTCCTCAGTGGGGCGTTCTCTTCCTTGCTGTCATTTTGTGCAGGATTGAGCTGGACCCCACTCTTCTCACTGACACCTCTCCTTAGTCCATAAGTGCAGCATCCCATCACTGACTGCCTTCTCCAATGTCTGGTCTTCTTGGGGCATTCCACTGAATCCTGAGAAAGCTCATCTCTGGCAGCTTGGCCTTCTCCCTTCTTCCCCTTCTCCCCACTCCCATCAGCATTTTCCCCAAAGGCCACCAGGGACCAGATCAGACCAGACCCCTTTGGGGCACCTGTCCCCATGTGAATATTGTACAGGGCTGGGAGGGGAGCTTCCCTCTCTGCAAAGACTTTGTATAGAAAACTGGTTGGAAGTTTATTTATGTTGTAAAAATGTCCACAGAGCCCCTTGGTCCTGGCCCCTCCTTTAAACTCAAATAAAACATGAGATTGTTCCATCCCTTCTCAGCAGTGTTAGACTCCAGGGCAGCTTTCCAAACACTGATGTTGGGGGGCCTTGGAAGCGGGGCAGCCTTGTCATAGGTTCATAGATTGAGAACTGAAAGGGACCTTTGGAGTTCCCCTATCGCTGTACAGAGGAGAAAACTGGAGACCGATGAGATTATTCTCTAATAAGCATTTATTAAGCACCCGAGTGCCAGACATTGTGCTTAAGACAAAAACCAAGAAGCTCCTGTCCAGTGGGAGCTCACATTCTTGGAATGGGGGGAGGGGAAGGAGAAGCCACCTGTACACAGATAATACAAAAAATGTGCAAAGTCATGGGGGAGGTAGGAGGTACTGGTAGAGCTGAGACTTGAAGAAAGCTGGGGAGTCTGTGTAGCAGAGGTGAGGAGGGAGAGCATTACAAGCATGGGGAGTGATTTCATCCTTTGCCATGTATAACATGGAAGAGAGATGTGGAATATTGTATATGGGGAAAGCAGGTGGTCCAGTTTGTCTGGAGGGTAGAACTCATGAAGGAAAATAATGGATAATAAGCCTAGCCAGGTAAACAGAAGCCCGATTGTGCAGGCTTTATGTGCCAAATCAGAGTCTAATCCAATCATGACTTTGCCCAAAGTCACAAGGTAGAATGTAACAGAGTCTGCATTTGAACCCAGGTCTGCTAACTCCAAATTCGGTGTTCTTTATGCTGTGCCCACTGAGCATTGGTTTCTGGACCCCTATGATCTGAGAACATAGCTAGAACCAAATGTACAGCTAAAAGCCTTAGTGCTGGGTTTGAGGTCTGGGATGTCTCGAGTAAGGTGTGGGGCTTACTCCTGGTCAACCATCTCTCATCCCAACCCTGTTATGTACGGAGGGGGGGACCACAAATGAGGGGAGTCCTATTCTTGGGCATGGCTACCTTCGGACCCTGAGCTGGCAGAGTGGTAGGCATCACCACTGGGCACCAGGGGGCACCCAGGCTATGTACTGAAATGGACTCCAGTCAGGGGAAATGGCAACAGTTGAGGGCATGTCTGTCTTAGGTGGGAACAGTTAAAACCTAAACCTAAACATCATCGGTTTTCCTTAGGAGGGACCAACCAGCATTAGTTGACCTGATATAGAACCCCCAAGATACCATGGAAAAGTCTCTATGTCTCCTCTACCCCACTGCTGCCCCCTCCTTCCCCTGGTCCCCAGATGCCCCTCTGTGGAGGCTGAGCCTCTACTTTCAACCTGAAGAAGTCACCCATGCCCTGCCCCCTCCCCAAGAAAGCAATACAGTCCCCCACCTCCCACCCCTATTGCCAAGGGGCAACTCCCAGGAGGAGAAGAGGACCAGTAACTTTAGAAAATAATTTAATTGAGAAAACAGTAAAGTATATTCTCTTTAACAGACTGTGAATGGGAAGGCAATTCCATCATAACTGCGTGACCACAGATTAAGCTACTACTCTTTCAGATTCAGTTTTTCTTATCTACAAAATGGGAGTAAAAATAGCACCTACCTCACTGGTTGCTGTGAGGACCAGACAAGGTAATGTGTAAAAGCCCTTTGGAAACCTTCAAACATTCACTCTAGAACTCTCTCCAGGGCTTGGTTCTATTCTGTTCTTAAACCAACCCAAAGGAACTGTCATACTGCCTCCCACTAGCAAAGGATTTTCTATTCTCTGGGGTTTTCACCTCATTCAATCCTTTTAACTGTCCAGTCAGAGGAGGGTTGCAGATACTGAGTATTCCTCCCATTTCACAAATGAGCAAACTGAAGCCTTGCTAGAGATCCTGAAGCCAATCAAGGATGAGTTTCTTGACTCCTGTGCTTGGGCTACTTCAATTACATCTGAAACCATTCAGACAGAGACCAACCAACCCCACAAAGAGCCACCTCCAATCACTGCAGCCTCAAGCACCCCCAAAGCCTATTTCCTTTATCCATGCACTAGATTTGGGGTGGAGAGTGATGTATTCCAGGCTTAGGAGAGTGTCTCCCCTCTTCCCCACACTGATCCCTTGCTTCCTGGGGATGGGATCCCATTTTTAAAAATCAGTCTGCCATCTCCTGGTCACTTCTGCTACCACCATATAACATGCCACTGAACTGACTTCTCACAGTAAGTATAGATGAGGTTTCAAGTTGAAAGATTATTTTGTTAAATCAAGATTGTCTCTGACGCAGCTAACACAACTAGCTGTTTGGGAAGGATGCTCCGATTCCAAGGGGACTGGCAAGGGGGACCCTGAGTGGGGATCTCAGTGCCATGGGCACCAGCCAGAATCCAGAGGGAAGGCTCCAGGGATGAGGACTGAGCAGAGCTAGGAAGAGTGGCCTGGCTGGGCAAGGCCAGGTTAGTGATGTGTATCCCAACCCCTGTTCTGTAGAGGGCCCACACTTTTGGGAAAGCAGATCTGAATGAAGCAACAAAACCAGATCCCATCTTTAACCTCTGAAAGGGGTTTCTGGGTCAGCAAAGGGAGGTCAGTTTCACTCTCCCTGGGAGATCCCTGGGAGGGTCAGTTAGACCATGGCCAGAGAGTGTGGTCCAGCCCATTAGGCCCCAACCAGGCTACTAGATCTAAAGGAAAGATCCCCATGTCAAAGGAGAAAAATGTAAAGGGCACAATCACCAGTTGGACATCTCTGCCCTTCCAATGATTTTGGGACTGAGAGGGGAAAAGAACTGGAGGAGGGGAATAATCGAGAGGTCCCCCAGTCATGCTTAGAAATAACTGCCAGAGAACTCAGCCCACTCAGCAAAGGAAGTACCCAGTGTAAGCTAAGGTAGTAGGAAAGATGGGGTCAGGATTCCAGAACCCTCTTTTTCCAGGGAATCCCCTTAGGGCCTAGCCCTAACTGAGAGTTTATCGTAGAGGGAACACAGGAAGTAGATCAGGAACTCCAGCAGACAAAAGGACCCTGTGGTCAGAAATGGGCCCTCAATCCCAGAGTCCCTCCCCAACAAGATCACTGTCTCCAGGATGCTTTGTACCCTGATCTCTCAGAGGGCTACATTTTTTCACCCAGCCACCTTCCCCCTGTCTCCCTCCTTAAGGCTTGCATCTGGTGACAGGACTCCAGGGGGCCTCCAGAAGATGAGGGACAGAGCCAGCTCTCAGGCCAACAGGTCACTGCAGAGTACAGGCTGTGTGGGAGAGAAGGGAGAAGCAGGAGTGAGCAAGCAGGGCTGCGGGGTCAGGAGCCACTCTGAGGGTCTTCCCCAGGTCCCCACCCTCCCTGGACTGGAGAGGGGTGTGGCTGCTCCAAGAAAGGGCTGCTCCCCTTTCCGCCAAGTCTTCTCCCTTCACCAGGCCTCTCCTCTGTGACTGACAATACTCACAGCTCCGGACAGAATCAGACAGTCCATCTTTGTCCACTGACTCAGTTTCCCACTGGTTCTCTTTCATCTGGAGAAAAACATAGAGACAATGAAAGGCAGAGGAATGAGAGAGAATACAGACAGAGGCAGACACAGATAACGAGATGGGAGAGAGAAAAAAACTGGAACAATGAGGGACCAAGGGAGGAAGACTAGGAGATGGGGAGACACTAGGACAGACCGATGTGGAGGTGGAGGGCTGGAGAAATACACCCAAAGACAGAGATCAACAGAAGTATCCAGCCCCTGATACCTTGATCTGCTCCTTCAGGTACTCTGCTCGCCCCATCAGGGTCTGGATCTGTCAGGGAGAGAGACCACCAGCTCCCTGTTAGCCACAGTCTCCCCCCAAACAGGCCAGGGGCTCCCACTTGATGACTTCTCAGAGAAGCCTTCTTGGACCACCTCAGCCCCCATCTCTGATCCCCTGCAGAAACCCTGTAACGATCCTGTTAGCACCACACAATCTACTACTCAAAGGTCCTCAATATTGTCTGTGAGTTTCATGGGGAGCAGAGGAGGGAGGGACAGAAGACTGCCAGCTCCCAGGCCTACCTCAGCATGCAACAGCTCCCGCCTCCTCCCGGTAGGTTCAGCTGCAAAGAGAAGGGGGCTTGGTGAGGCCTGGGCCTGGGCTAGGGAAGGGGTAAGGATAAAGCCAGATAGGCAGTGTCCTGTCTCACTCACCCGCTAAGAGCAGTAATAATTCCCCAAGGCTCTGCTGGTACAGATCCAGAGCATCTCCATCATCCTGACCCTCCTCCTCCTAAAAGAGAGATTAGAATCTCTAGGGAGGTCATGGTGGGCAAGTGAGGGGTCCCAGAGAAACACTTCCTACCCTGCCAGCTTCCATGTCCCCAGGGGCACTCACCTTGGCCATAGCCACTGAAGCCACCTCCAAGGCAGCCACGAGTCGTGGCTTGTCTCTGGCCATTTCTGTAACAACAAGGTCAGGGATGAGGGGACCAAGGAGGACAGAGGGAGAATCAAAGAAGCTACTACCCCTTGCCACCTTCCAAACACAGGTGAAAGACTCCCTCTGTTCAGGAAGCCAAGCCCATTCACTCGACCTGAATCTAATTCAAGCATAATCTGCCTCAAAGTTGGATCTTAGGCAGCACCTAGTCCTAGCCCTTGTTCCACTGAAACTCAGAGAACTTTCTCAAAGACCCAGTCAGTAGAGACAGGGAGGATTTGAACCTAGCTCTTAAATACTGGCTTTTCTCTGCAGAACACTGCCTCTAAATGCTTTAGCCTTTGTCTATATCTTACTTAAATACTTAGGCACATATGGGCTTTGTGCCACCAGTGCTTCCCAATCAGGAACTGACTCTGTGTCCCCCAGTAGGTCAGGGGGAGTCAAGCTGTGGGGAGAGTAATCCAAGGGGACACAGAACCACCACGCTGCTTGGTACAGGTCTAGGAGTCAGCAGGCCTGGGTGCCATGCTCTAATCTGATATCTATGAGTGATGGTGGCTGAATCAATTCCACTGGCCAAACCTACAAAACAGGAGCTCCAATTCAACAGTTTGTTGACTCAGTATCTACTATGGGGAATGCATTGTGCTGGGCACTAGGGATTCAAAAACAAAACAGTCCCTGCCATCAGGGAGGATTACACTGGGGCCCCAAGTCAGCACATACAAGGATATGTCAAGAGAGGAAGAGTGGGAAAAAATGGTGGGAGAAGGAAAGGTCTCATGTATGAGGTGGCTCCTGGGCTGGGCCCTGAAGGAAGCTGTGGATTCTAGGAGATGAGGAAGAGAAGGATGAGAAAGTTAGACAAAAGGGGACCGTTTGTGCAAATCACAGTCAGAGTCGTGGAGAGGAAAGGAAACCATGAACACAGCTTTAGACATGGAAGCCAAGCCATTCTGGGGTGGTAGGTGGGCATGGGTACCTCTGAGGAGGTCTCGGGCACAGGTGCCCTGCTGGAGGAGGGCCCGGTTGGAGGAGCTGACCAGTGCTTTGAGTTCCTCAGCCCTGGACACGTACTGTCCCACCTGTAAGACAGTGAAGGATCAGGTGGTGGGATGGGGGTGGGGAGTCTGTCTTCTCCAGGAACTGTTCTTCTTCCAATCCTCCCCCCAGCATATACTTCCCCCTTCACATGCACAGACACACACCCAAAGGTTAGAAGCCCCATCCCTGGGCAGGTGTTTCTTGGCTCAGGAGGAAGGCTCCGGAGGCTCTCTAAAATGTCCCAGCGTGATAAGGGTAAACATCACAAGATTACTTATTGATAAAGTACATCCCATTTGCTTAGCCTACATTACTGAGGAGGAAACTGAGGCAGAGAGAATGCCATTCTTTAAGGGTTCCTTAGGGAGAGGGATGATCTGAGATTGCTAGAGAGGGTGCAAGGAGCTATGGTGCATACACTGCTCCCAGGGCTCTCACTGACCTTTGCCTTTATCGCCTCCTTACGCCTGGCATCCACTTCATCTGAAAGAGGAATGGGGGTGAGGAGGTCAAGTGGGGGATCTTCAGGGCTCTAAGTCCCCAAGGAGGCCCAAAGACACCAGGTCCTAGAGCATATGGGTAGGACAAATCATTTCCTCAGCCTCCCTCTGTCTCCCCTGAATGATCCGTAGGGAATCTTCTAGTTTAGCCCCCTTCCTAGCTCTGGCTGGGCCTCAGTGCTGGCCACCCCCTCCAGCACGAACCCTGAGCCATCCTCAATCTCCCACCATCTCTATGGCCAGGAAGTTCTTTCTTATGTCTAAACTAAGCCCCTTCTGCTTCACTGTTAGCTCACACAGGCTTTTGGGGAGGGGGCTGGGCTTCTGGGACTCTTGTGCACTTTGGCTGGGGGGTGGAAACTACTCACAGTGTAAGGCTGGGATAAAGTAGTCTAGAGCTTTACAATAGAGAGACAGGGCAGATGAGACATCTCCTTCCTGGTCTTTCTTCACAGCATCCACAACCAGAGCAGTCTAAGAGGGGATGGGGCAGAAGTACAGGGGAGGCAGGGTCAGGGGTTTCTGAACCACCCTCTCCTCCCTGCCCAAGCCCCCACCTCCACCCTCACTCACCGCCTGCTCTAGGCTCCGCCCACTTGGCATATGCTCAAGGTCTACAAAGGGGTGACTGAAGAAGTCCTTGAAAGAAATGCGTTTGTCAGGGTCCCGTTCCAGGAGCCGCTGGAGGAGGTCTCGGCAATTTCGGGAGAGCTGGGGCCGAGTGGGAAGCTGGGGAGGTGTGGATGTAATTGAGCAGGGGGGCCAGGGAGGAGCAGGATGAGGGAAGGGACCCCCTAGGTATTGGCACAGGCTCCATCTCTGCCCTGGCAGGGATTATCACTCCCTATCACCCCTGGGAGGTGACCAGGACCGGCAAGGATTGTGGGATCCAAGATCTCACAGGTCGCCGATCACTTGTTTTGTAACTAATGAAATCAAGGCCCCGGGGAGGCGAAGGGACTGGCCAAGGTCACACAGAGGGGAGAACCATTATTCACACTTGACCAAAGAGGAAACTGAGGCTGAGAGAGGGGAAATGAGTTGTTCCAGGTGATAGAGCAGCCCATGGCAGAGTCAGAACAAGAACCCAGGTGGGCTTCCCACCCCGGAAGTAATCCAGGCTCTCTGGCTGCCTCACATCCCCCACCATCACTGTTTCCATGTGGCTGACTCCTGACCATACCTCCCTCAGGAATCCACATTGTTCCACCTGGGCCCTGGCCCTACCTCAATGACTCGGCTGCTACGGATTTTCTCCTCCAGCTCTGTAAATGACTTGGAGGCGAAAGGTGGCTGGCCAAAAAGAGCCTCTGGTTCACCGGAGCGGGAGAAAGAGGGAAGATGGGGAGCAGTCAGCACTAGACCCCCAGGGGAGGGGTCACAAGCCCTGCAGGTCCCAATGGGAAGAGAGGAAGGAGATGTCGGGGAAGGTTCGCTAAGTCCCTTTCCCCATATTACTAGGGGACACTATAGAGTCAAAAGCGACAGGCCCATCTCAAGAGGAGGAAAACTGAGGGCCTAGCCAAGCAAACTTAGAAGTCCCAGTTCTGACTTCCTGGGCCCTCCCTTCCTTGCTGGACCCCTAGATGATAAGAGGCAGCCAAAACTGCAAGTCAAGACAAGCGGATATCCTCCCAAGATCTAAGCAGTGGGCATCTGGGATGTCCCAAGTAGCCAGCTGGCTCTAGCTTGAACAGAGCTCAACAACAGGCACTGATCAAGGACCTACTTTATCTCCAGGCACCGGAGATAAAGAAACAAAAATGAAACAGTGCCTGCTCACAGGATATTTACATTCTGTGGAACAGAGAATTCATTTTTTTCTCACTTCCATGCTCTAAGACTCAGGTGAACTTGGGATTCCAGTTTTTCTGGGGAAGATGGAAGGGGAATCTTTCTGTCAAAAGGAAACACTTTCTGAGAACAGAGCTGAGAATCACAGCATCTTAGAGAGGAAAAGGCCCTGAGCCAACAACTAACCTTTCCCCATCACATTTTCTAAATTAAAAAACTGAGCAAAGGAATGACTTTCCTAGGGTCACACAGCAAGACTGAGCCAAGACTAGAAGCCAAAGCTCCAGTCCAGCGTGCTCTCTCCCACAACAATCCACACTGCGCCCACTGCCCACTGCCCTTTTCTTTCTATGGCCTGACTGTTTAAGACTTTCTCCTCTTCCTGGACATATGGGACAGTGGGGAGGGGTGTAGAGGATAGGGCAAGTGGAGAAGAGGAGTCAGACTCAAGGAGGCTCTGAGGAGGCAGTTGCTCCTGGATCAGCCTGGCCCCACCTAGAAGAAGGCCACCTTACCATAAAGGATGACACCAACAGACCAGAGGTCCACCCGGGCATCATACTGCCGCCGACACACCATCTCGGGGGCCATGTACAGAGGAGAACCTCGGAGCACGTGTTTCTCATCCCACGGGGACATGTGCTGTGCAAAGCCAAAGTCTGTGTGGAAAAGAAGCCCAGGCTGGAGTGAGGGCCAGTTCTTGGGGGATGACTGGAGAGAGAGTGCCACATGCTCCCACTGAGTCTTATGAGGCTGATGACACAAGGCTCTCCATAATCTGGCGTTACCCATTCACTCCAATATCACATCCTGTAGCCCTCTCCGCTGACCCTCTGTACACAAAGGCTCATTTCTGCCACCTGTTCCCACCACTAAGGGTGCCTTCTCCTCTCCATCTACTCCAATACTCTCTTTCCAGGTCCAGCCCAAACCTCACCTCCTCCAGGAAAACTTCCCTGATCACTGCAGCCCATAGAGATCTCTCCCTTTCCTGATTTAAAGCCAAGGATTGTGCCTCTAGAGCTTGTAATTATCATGTTTACTCTATTCCATAAACATTTACTGGGATTCCTCCATAAACATATACATGAAGTCCACACTGGAACCCATTCTGTTCTGTTCCATCCCTTCCTCTCATTATTCTACCCAGATATTATCTTGAAAATACACCAAGAGTTCCTCAAGGGTTAAGGGTCAATCTCTGGCCAGGGTTATGGATCAGTCTGCGGCCAGGGTTAAAGGTCAGTCTGTGACTAGGTTTAAAGTTGGTTTATGGCCAGGATGAGGGGTCAGTCTGTGGCCAGGATTAGGGTCAGTCTGTGGTCAGGATTAGAGTCAGTCTGTGGCCAGGATTAGGGTCAGTCTGTAGCCAGGATTAAGAGTCAGACTGTGTCAAAGGGTATGAACAGGTAGTTTTTGGATAAAAAAATGAAAGTTAAATGTAGTCATGAAAAAATACTCCGAATTATTATTTATTAGAGAAATGCAAATTAAAACAGCTTTGAGATAACATCTCACACCCGTCAGACTGGCTAAAATACAAAAGGGGAAAACAACAAATGTTAGAGGGGATATGGAAAAATTGGGACGCTAACACACAATTAGTGGAACTGTGAATTGATCCAACCATTTTGGAGAATAATCTGGAATCGTGCCCAAAGAATTATAAAATGGAGTATACCCTTTGACCTAGCAATGCCACTATGAGATTTGTTTCCCAAGGTGATCAGGGGCAAAGGCAAAAAATATAACAGCTCTCTTTGCGGTGTCAAAGAACTGGAAATCGAGGCGATGCCCCTCCGTTGGGAAATGGCTGAACAAATTGTGTATGCGATTGTGATGAAACCCTACTGTGCTGTAAGAAGATCAGCAGGTTGGTCTTAGAAAAATAGGGAAAGACTTGCATGAAATAACGAAGGGCGAAAGGAGCACAATCAAGAGAATGTTGTATTCAGTAATACTAATACTGTTCAGAGAATAACTATGAACAACTAAGTCATAATGAGTAATACAAATATTCAAATCAACTAAAAAGAAAGGGCCTATGAAGGAAGGAAGAAATGATAAGCAGAAGTATGCATAGTATGGTTTTACATATATATATGTATATGTGTGTCTGCATATGTATATACATGTATGTGTATGTGTATGCATGTGTATATATCTCTGTGTCAAATGGTGGCCTTCTCTAGTGCAGGATGGGGAGACAGGGAGTTAGTTTGAAATTTAAAATATAAAAAAATTAAATTAAATTTTTAAAAAAAGAGTGGTCTGTGGTCAGAATTAGAAGTCAGTCTATAGTCAAGGTTAAGGACCAACTCAGACTGTGTCTGCTTCTGATTTTCCCCACATCACTGACCAGGCACAGGCGGTCAGTGGGTCCCATTGGGCAGGATGCACCAGGCAGGTCTAGAGCCCTAGACACAGTTCCAGGCCTCAGAGTGGGGCTCAGAGCCTTCAGGCACCCTGAAGCAAGCAGAAAGATCCTCCACCAGGTTAAGTCTTAAATGAGTAAGAATTCATAGGATCACAGACTGAGAGGTGGAAGAGAATACGAAGACTTGTAGATCCAAGCCCTTCCTGTAGTGGACACCAAAGTCCATTGAAGGAAAGTGACTCCATTAAGATCCACACAGGGAAGAAGGGGCAGAGCTGAGATTCAAATCCAGAGCTTCCTACTCCAGAGCCAAGGGCCTTTCCACTACACCCACAATCCACACCATCTGGCCAGTCTCCTGAACTGACCACAGAGAAAAGCTATCATCTTCATGCCCTGGAATGACTCCAAATCCTCCCCATGAACTGAACGATAACCCTGGCCTCATACTGACCCTTAACCGGGGCCACAGAATGACCCCTAATCATTCACACAGGCTGACCTCTAACCCTAGTCACTGACTGACATCTAACCTTAAATAGAGTCTGACCCTAATCCTGGACAATTAACTCCCTTATAATTGTTCCCAAGGAAGCCCAAGTGAGAGGGTGTGTGGATGCCTCCTCAGGACTGCTCATTCCACAGGTGAAGGCTCATCGTGTGCTATGGTGAAGGGAGGGAAGAAGTGGGGAAGGGAGAGAAGGGGAGGGGAGGGCCATCTTTCCCTGCCCCCAGGGAGCTCACCTGCCAGCTTGAGGTGAGGCTTCTCCAGGGAGCTCAGCAGGATGTTCTGGGGCTTCAGATCCAAGTGAGAGATATTCCGGCCATGTAGAAACTGAAGGGCACTGGCTGAGGAACAGAAAATGAGGGGCAAAGGAGTAAATTGCAGAGGGTCTCCTTGTGCTGGCAGACTTAGGCCTGTCCCCCTTCACCAGCTCCCTGCTGCCCACAGTCCTGGAGAGGAGACTGGAGCAGACAAACAGAGCGGTAAAGCTGGGGTCAGGACAAGATCTCCTCCTTGACAGCTGGGCTCTCATCTTGTCACTCAAGGCCTTCTCCAGTGCCCCTGCCTAGCCCTTCTGATCTCTCACTGTGCCACCCTCCCCCTCTAAAGGCCCTGCTCCAGGGCCAGCACCAGGGGACATTCTAAGAGCCCCAGTTCATCCCCATCAGTGGTTGCCTCTCCTTCCTCTCCCCAAATCTGACCCCTCCAAAGCCTTTACCCAACTGCTGCAGGAAGATGCGTGCCACCTTCTCAGGCAGGATGCGACGGGTCCGGATGAAGCGGGACAGATCGCCCCCAGCACAGAATTCCATGATGAGGTAGATGTTGTCATTGTCCCACTGGGGAGGACACAAGGAGGATGAGAACAGCATTCATCACAACAAGTTAGCATTTATCTTGCCCTGAAAAGGAGGCAAAAAGTTTTACATACATCATCTCATTTGATCCTTCCAACAACCCTATGGGGTAGGCACAATGAGCATTCCTGCTCTACAGATGGCAAAACTGAGCCGCAGACAGGTTCACTGATTTGTCCAGCATGACACCAAGTGTAAGCATTTGAGGAAAAACTTGAATTCAGGTCTTACTGACTCTAAGTCCAGGGCTTTATCTACAACTAAGGACCGTGAAGTGGCACAGTCCATAACGGGCTGAACCTGGACCTGGAATCAGAAAAGATCTGAGTTCAAATTCAGCCTTACACATTTACTGGCTGTATGACCCTAGGCAAGTTACTTGATCTTGTCTGCCTCAGTTTCCTCACCTGTAAAAAGGGGACAATAAGAGAACATAACACTTTCCTATCACTGTCTCATTTTAAGCACTTAGCACGGTGCCTGGCACATCGTAGGTATAATAGAGATGGTAGCTATAATAATATGCTTAATAAAATGCCTGTTCCCTTTGTCACCTAGCCATCCCAGGTTGGACCTCCCTTGCCTCCCAGGGCCATGACCACCTCCCTCTCTCCCCTCTCCCCTTTGACCCACAGACCTGGAAGTCCTTCAGCTCCACGATGTGGGGGTGCCGGACAGCCTTGAGGATCTCAATTTCGGTCAGCAGGTTTTCCACTGATGCCTTGTTCAGACTCTTCTTACTCACACACTTGATGGCTACCACCTCCCGGGTATCTTTCTAGGGAGACAAATGGGGAGATAAAGGTAAACCTGCCCCAATGAAGGAGGCAGCCCCCAGGACAGAGAGACCTGTCCAGCTTCCCTTCATCCCACACTCTGGGTCACTGAAGCAGGAACCAGGGAGGGATGCCTCCAAAGACAGGGCACCACCTCCTCAGTCTTGACCCATTCAATTTACCTTACTCTGTTCAGTTCAGTTACTAGTATTTTTTAAGTACCTACTATGTAGAAGACACCATGCTCAGCACAGGAGAATATGAAGAAAAAACTAATCAGTTCTACCCTCAAAAGCTTATGTTCTACTGGGGGAAGGGAGGGAAACAACCAGTACACAGGAAAGAAATACAAACTTTATACAAAAAAAATAACATTTCTTTCATTTCATTTTACATATGCAGAGTGCCAAGTACTGGGAAAATCAGGAAAAGCTTTTGGTAGGAGGTAGCATCTGAACTGAGCCTTGAAAGAAACTGGAAATTGCAATAACAATAATTGTGATTAGCACTACCAGATATATCCCTCACTATGTGCCAGGCCCTGTACTTCACAAATATTATCTCACTGGATCCTCACCACAATCCTGGGAGGTGGGTGCTATTATTATCCCCGTTTTACACATTGGGAAACTGAGGCAAACAGGTTAAGTGACTTGCCCGAGATGACTCAGCTAGTGTCTAGAGGTTGCCAGTTCCAGGCACAGGGTAAATTTGAATGTGGCCTACAAAAATTACAAGAAAGCCAGTTCAGTCAGAGTACAGATTGTGTGAAGGGGCATAACACATCATTATCTTTGAAAACTAGGTTGGAGACGATTGGGAAGAGCCTTGAAATGACAAAGTCAGGCCCGCCTGTGAGGGAAGCCACTGGCGATCGGAGCCCATGTATCTGAGAGATGGAACCAGGGTCCTGGGTGGGATTCCCTTCCCTGACATCTGGACAAGGTCCGGCTTCTTCTGGAAACCCCCAAGGAGGGGAACCACAGCTTCTACGCTGGACAGCTCCACGACCGGAATTCCGGCAGGAGGAGCGTTAGAGAGGAATCCTTCATCCTTATCAAAGAGAAGCGTTTTGGGTGGAACGGTTTATCCTGGTCTTTGGGGAGAAGAATGTGTCCTCGGGGCTCAGTCCCTTCCTGGAAGAAGCCTTCCCTGGGCTCTCCCGTGGATGAGGCTCCCCAATTTGTCTTTTAAACAACGTGGGAACGTGGTCCTGCCCCGCAAGAGGATGAAAGCTCTGCTCTTGGCCTGGGCACCTCCTGGGGCTCAGGGAATGGAAAGACACTGACGAGTCTAGCCAAGCATTTCCTGATCCACAACACCTGGGAGGTTAAAAAAATAAAGCGGCCGGGCGCGCCGGGCAGGATGGGAAGGCCTGGGGACCCAAGGGTCCGAGTCCAGCGGGCTGGCTGGGCGCCCCTCCCCCAGCCCGCCCAGGCCTCGCTCCCCTCCCCCTTCCAGGGTCGCGGCTCAGCCCCGCGGGAAGCCCGGGCCGCTCGGGCTCTGCCCTTCCTCCCCCGCGCGCCCCCACCTTGCCGTAGGCCTTGTACACCGTGGCGTACGTGCCGCTGCCCAGTCGCTCGGTGAGGATGAAGCCGTCGAGGCGCGGGGGCGCCCAGCCGGGCGCAGCCATGGTGCTCCCGGCCTGGCCCCGGCCCCCCCGCTGTGTGCGGCCCTGGGCGGCGCAGGCCCGGCAGCCGCTTCCTGGTGGCGGACCCGGCTCCGCGCTGCCCCCAGCGCCGGCCGCGGGCACTGCAAGGCGGCCATTCTGGGGAGCCCGCCGCGGGTCCGCACGTGGAACCCGGAGCCGTCCCTCGACAGGCGGCCAAACTGAGGCCCCACGGCCCGGCCACGGCTCTTCCCGCAGAGCGCCCTGCGCCTGCCCCTCCCCAGGCTTCCCCTTCTACTCCTTGGTTAGGGGAGGGGTGTCTGTCACAGCCCCCTGCTCCCGACCTCCCCGCGGCTCCCGCGGTTCTGCCGGGGCCATCTGCTTCCTATCTTTTTTTTTTATTCTGAACTTAAAGCACCAAATAAAACTGGCATTTCCGTCTCCAGCACAGGAAAGGACTGTACCCAAAACTCCCACTCGATGATGCCCAGCGCGCTTCTCCTCTTAGAAGACATAATCCACATAGAGCTTTCCGAGAGGTCCTGCTTGTCCCACGCCTTCTGTTCTCCCCTCAATAGAAGGGGCTGGGGGTGTCCTACCCCTCCCCCTTCATCTCAACTGAAAAATAATAGGTCAAATATAATCAAGCAAAACAAGTGCTTGCTTTTAAAACCTTTATCCCTGGCTAGGTTCTAGAAGGTTTTGAGGGCCTTTAGGCTCCTTTCATGTGGCAAAGCACCTGCTGCTGATTCCATTCCAGCTGAGATTTACAAGGTAGGGGGTCATTGCTCATACAAAAGCTACCTGACATTTTCCAGGTTATATATCCCTCAGGAGTTCAAGGTTGCCTCCATTGTCCATCTCTGTAAGGGTAAAGGGAATAGACCGTCCTGTGACAATCAGAGGGGAGTCTCTCTCAGCCACTGCTGGCAAAATTCTTGCTGAAGTCCTCCTTAATAGGCTGACCCTTCATCTGGAAGATGGTCATATACCTGAGAGCCAGTGTGGCTTCAGAAAGGGCTGAGGAACACTCCACACGGTGTTTGCTGCCTGACAACTCCAGGAGAAATGCCAGGAGCAGAACAGAGGTCTGTACACAATGTTTGTAGATCTGACCAAGGCCTTTGACACAGTAATGAGGGCTTATGAAAAATTATGTCAAAATTTGGTTGCCCGGAGAAGTTCATCAATATTGTCAGTTTCATGATGGCATGTTTGCCAGGGTTCTAGATAATGGACAATGCTCTCATGCCTTCCCAGTCACCAATGGAGTGAAACAGGGCTATGTGCTTGCTACCATGCTTTTTAGCATGATGTTTTCAGCCATGTTGACAAATACTTTCAATGAGGATGAACATGGCATCAAGGTCAACTGCCATACTGATGGTAAGTTCAATTTGAAATGGCTACAAGCCAAGGCCAAAGAGAAGGGAGTGTAGGTCTATGATTTTCTGTTTGCAGATGATTGTGCACTCAGTGCAGTCTCTGAAGCTGAGATGGATTCTCTACTGCCTGTGCTAATTTTGCAATAATAATTAACAGCAAGAAAACACAGGTGCTCCATCAGCCACCACCACATCATCCATACGTGGCACCATCGGTTACAGCAGATAGAGAAGTTTTGAATGCTGTGGATAAGTTCACTAACCTTGGTAGTTTACTTTCCAGAGATGTACACATTGACAATGAGGTTGATGCACGCGTTGCCAGAACTAACTCAGTCTTTGGGAGGCTCCGAAGAAAAGTTTGGGAGAGTAGTATTAGACTACCAAACTGAAGGTCTACAGAGCCATTGTGCTGACCTCACTGTTATATGCCTGTGAAACATGGACAGTCTACCAGCACTAAGCCAGGAAACTGAATCACTTCCATTTGAACTGTCTTAGACAGATTCTGAGGATCACCTGACAGGATAAGGTAGCAGACACTGAAATCCTTGTTTGAGCTAACTGCCAAGCATTCAAACTATGCTTCAGAAAGTGCAACTCTGATGGGCTGGTCACTTTGCATGCAAAATGTATGCTTGCCAAAATGACTATTTTATGGAGAACTCACATGGGGCAAGCAATCACATGGTGGTCTGAAGAAGTGACACAAGGATACTCTCAAGGTCTCTCTGAAGAACTTTGGATTTGACTGTGCAACATGGGAGACACTGGCACAGGATCGCTCAACATGTCATGCCCACATCAGAAAGGGTGTTGTGCTCTATGAGCAAAGCATAACTGGGACAGTATCAAAAAAATGTAGGATGCAGAAACTTGGAGTAACTACCCCAAATATTCACACGGACTATCTGTACCCAATCCATGGTAGAGCATTCTGAGCTCATATTGGTCTGATCAGTCAGTCGAACATACTGAAACTTCACTTTATCCTGGTGATGACATTTTGGTCCTCTTTGGAAACGAAGCACAACAACCAACCAGTAGGTGAGAGATTCAAACATTAAAGACCACGTGGAACCCTCTTTTCCTTAGAGTTAAATAACAGCTTAACAACCATAGCGCACTTTGCAGTTTGTGATTTGATCATTTGAGCCTGACAACCACCCTGTGAGGGAGATGCAAGTATTCCCATTTCATTTTTTATTTTTTGGGGGGAAATTATTCCCATTTCACAGATGAAGAAAGTGAGGCAGAGGTTAAAGGTCTTGCCCAGTCAGGGTCACACAACCAGTGTTTGGATTCAGTTCTTGCATCCTTTAAACTTCAATGCCTTCAATGCACCTCAATGCCTTGCCCTGTGGGATTGGGCAGTCTCCCCTTCAAGGGCAAACCAGGCAAATCCAAGTAAATGTTGGACAATCTTCCCCTAGCCCCTACCTCCCTCATTTTCCTGCTTCTAGGGAGAAAAGTGTACACTGAGAAGAGTTCAATTTGTCCATCCATATTTTTACTTAAAGCACAAAAGTTAAGACATGACATATACATTTATACACGAGAGGAAAAATATATCTCAGAAAGGGGGAGTTTGGAGTTTTTAAAATGTCATTCATTGCTACTACTGCTAGGTACATTTGGATCCTGAGGGGAAATCAGGCAAACAGTATTAAAGTGGGGGTCCTGGTCAAAGAGCACAGCCCAGTCCCCATGTGATTGGATGAGCAGTCAGTCAGACTGGATCACAGGCACCTCTTCCCATCTTGTAGAACCAAGGCCACTCCCTTCCCTCCAGAGGCTCATCAGCAGGTGGTACTGAGGATGGGGGCCTAGCTAAGGGTTATCTCTTCACAGGTTAAGACATGGGGAGGGGGCTGGACCTCAGCCCAAAGCCCTGCTTAGCTTTCTGGGAGAGAAGCTAAGAGGAAGGATGGTTTTTCCCAAGTCCAGGCCAGGCAGCAGTCTATTGCTGATGAAAAGCGGCGGAGGAAGGAGACAAGAAGGAAGCAGGGACAGAGTAAAAGGGATGCAGCAGAATGAGGGTCTGTATCAGGTCAATGGGCCAGTCAACTGCCCACAGAACCAAGAGCCTCAGGGGGAGGGGAATGAATGCAGGGACTCCCCTCTCCCCCACATACACCAAGCCAGTCTGAAGCACAAGCTCTCACTTCCAGCAGGTTCTTCAAGCATCTCTGCCCCTAAGGCAGACCCTGGGTTTCCCTCAGAAACAGCCCCCACTTGGGGTGGGGGGGAGAGGGAGGGGAAGAGATGGATTATTAAGGCACTTTTTGCTTAGGGACTGTGATTGCAGTTCTCTTCCCAAGGCAGGGGTGGCCCCAGCCTGGCAGCCAACATGATCCAAAAGCACTTGGCTCTCAGGGGTGGGCCCTGGAGATGGAGCTGCTTTCCACTCCTGGCAATGAGTTAATGTCCTGAGACCAGCCTTGCCATGGTTTTCCTAAGGGTTTTATTAAGTCACACATTAATTTTTCCTGAAGTCAAACAAGAGTAAGGGAGAAGAGATCACCTTAGTCCCTCTTCCAGTGTAAAAACTGGGGACCACTTAGCATCTTCTGGATGGTGGCCTGTAGAAGGGGGTACCATGCTGGAATGGTGCTACTCTCATCCTCTTCCCTGCCCGGGACCCTCTCCCAAGCCACAGAGATTTAAAAGCCCAGCCAGAGGTCACCTATCCCAAACAAAGGGGATCCCACAACCAAACTCCACTGCTTGAGGGTAGGAATTCCACCAAATTACCATACACACAGAAGGAAAGACAGACCTGGCCTAACTTTCATATGTGTGTGAATGTACGTATAAAAAAAAATGACCGTGCCTGGCCTCAAGTGGGAGGGAAGGCTGACCGCTGACACAGTGAGCCCAAGGTGGGGCCCATTTCTGTGTCTTAGCTGGAACCGTTCAGTGAGCAGGGCACCCCTGGGAAGTGCACTCAGGAGGGGGCAGCAAGATGAGGAAGAGAAGGCTGGCACAGAAGAGGATGCCGGCCGGCCTGGGAAGGGTTAATTGCCCTGGAACGCTCCTCGGGCAGCACCAGCTGCCGTATTTCGGAAGGTCCTGCTGGCAAAGATGCCCTGGGAGAATTCTTCTTGGGCCTGCTGGAAGCTGGCACCCGTCCGTCGATACAAAGAGTGTACCTGAGGGAAGGAAGCCCAGAGCAGTGAGGTGAAGGCAGGGCCATCCCTGACCCGCACCCTGGGTGACCTCTCCCAGACTCAGTCTCCCTCATAACTGGAGACTCCGAGGAGCTGGTGAGATGAACGAAGGCCTCTCTGTGGCTCAGGGCCCCTTGAGCTCCTTCCTCCCACTGGTGCGCACACCCACTTACCCGTTTCAGGAGGAAGAGGGAGAGGACAGCACAGAGGGTGAAGAAGCCAGCCACCACCATCATGATGACTGAGATAGCCACAGGTGAGTCAGAATTCACCATGGACAGGGCAACGATCCAGCCACTGAAAAGGAGAAGGAACAGTGAATGGCTGAGGACTCGGAGAGCAGCCCTAGATAGGATATGGCCAAAAGCTGCTTCAATGAAGAAGGTATCACCAGGCTGGCCTAAACAGGTCCAGGGCCAGAAGCCAGGTGTTCTGGCCAGTGTTCAGGTGGAATGAAATCCTTCCTCAGAGACCTACTTGTGCCCCCTCACAGAAGGGCTTGTCTGTCCTGAGTCTTCATATTCTAAACCCTGGTGGGGGTTTTAGCTCCTCTTCTTCATTACCTTGGCTACCAGAGGTAGGCAGAGTCAGTCTAACTTGGGGGTTCTTAACCTTGGGCCACAGATTTCTGGGAATCCATGAATACATTTTTAAAAACCACTCTGATGGCTACATTTCCATCAAACTGGCTTCCTTTGTAATCCCATGCATTTTATTTGATATGTTTACGCCTCCAGTTCTGAGGAGGGGTGCACAGGGTTGGTAAAGCTGTGATCTTCTGAGTTGAGGAAGCAGGAAGAAGGCCAAGATTCTGCCTGGAAAGGCCCTGCTGGTTGGGGAAGCTATCAGCTTTGAACCTGGGAGGAGCAAGCTTTGTCACATGGCCACCCTGACAGAGATGGAACCAGCAGTCTGCAAGGCCCCTCTTGCCCCCCACAGTGGCCCTGGATTACTGGCTCCTCCTCTTTCTCCAGGCTCCAGGAGCTCTCCCTGCTTGTCTCTGCCCCCTGGCTTCCCAGGTTTCCTTCAAGTCTCACTAAAATCCCTGCTTCTGCGAGAATCTTGTCCCTGTGCCCCTCAGGTGAGGAGGGTCTCCTACCTGAGATGACCTCCCATTTCTATAGGAAAGATGCAGAAGGAAAGGGCATTCACACAGTGTTCATGTGATAATATGCATCTGGGGTAGTATGAGCTCCTTGAGGGCAGGGCTATCTTCTGCTTTTCTTTGTACCTCCAGTGTCTGGCAAAGTGCCAGGTACATGTAAGTGTTTAATAAACTGCTGACTCAACCTAAAAGAGTAAGGAAGCAAACCCATCTGCTATGACCACCGCCAAGAAAAGTGCCTCAAACAAGAACCTGGTGTCCCTCAGGCCTGCCACTGCATGGGTGTCCTTGGGTACAGCCTGGGCCCTTCTCAGGGCCCACCACTTGTCCTACCCACCACCCTTAGGGCACAAGGGTCAAAAAGGTCATGGATGTCTGAGGGGCTAGAAAAGGTTTTTTAAATCACAGAACCACAGAGCTGGAAAGGACCAGCCAAAGAAAAAGGCCCAAGAAGAGGACAGACTTTCCCAGGAACTCCCAGCAATAGAAACAGCAGAGCCACAAGAATCCCTATATTTTAGCTCCCAGTGTTCCCAAGGATGGTAGCATTCCTGACAGCAACTATCACCACTGTTCACACTCTACTTCCTACCAGGGATCCTACGGGGGTGATGATGGTCCAGCTAAGCCCCTATGCTGAAAGAGATGGGACTAGAATGAGAATCAGCAAAGTGGGCAAGGAAAAGAGCCAGGGTGGAAATGAGGAGAAGGAGAGAGGAAGAGGTAGAGAGAGATGGAGAGAGGAAGAGAGAGAGGGAGAGGGATAGCGAGAAGGAGAAAGGAAGAGGGCGAGAGGGAGAGTGACAAGGAGAGAAGAGGGAGAGGGAGAGAGGGAGAGGGATAGCGAGCAGAAAGGAAGAGAGAGAGGGAGAGGGAGAGAGGAAGAGGGAGAGGAAGAAGAGAGGGAGAAAGAGAAGAGAGAGAGGGAGAGAGAGGGGAGGAAGGAAAGAAAAGAGAAGATGAGGGATTGGGGGAGAGAGAGGGTGAGAGAGAAAAGGAAAGGGAGATAGAGAGGAAAAGAGAAGGGAGAGAGGGAAAAGAAGAAAAAAGGGAAAGATGGAAAGAGATCTCTTGTACCTGCTCAAGATTTGATGCTGAAGGAAAAGGGCAAAACAGACCCATTCACTCCAGGTTCTGACTGAGCAAAGTGCCAGGCCTAACCTTTATTTTACAATTTCTTTTGGGCACTGAGGCAGGAAGAAAACATCAATTCTAATCTTTTCTCAGGGTCTGGTTTTACAGAGCCTATGCCTGTAGTGCCCATAGGACCCTGGCTATTGACTTGCCCATGTGGGAAATGCCAACGATCAAACCTCCTTCAGTTTGGAGGTCAAAGTGCTCCACTGACAGCAAGAAAAGGAACGAGAAGGCAAGCATCCAGGTTCCCCTATCCTTTTCTGAAGGTGGTCCCTAGCTCTCTGTCTGTGAGAAGGGTCTGTGGCTCATAACCCAAAACCAAGGACAACTACCTGGGAAGTCTGCGGATAGGGGATCAGTTCTGTTCCACACTGAGGACTTCTGTGGAGGGACAGCATTCTTGTATAAGGGTCTTAAAGGCAAAAGGTAGCAATAAAACCCAGTGATAGGAGGCAGGCTGGACATCTGGGGCCAACAGAGCAGATGAGGCCATGGGAGACATTGGGTTAAGCCTTGGGTATGTGAGGCACCACAAAGAAGCTGCCAGGAACCAAAGCACAGAGAGAGCTGGGAAAGAATCAGGCAATGAAAGGCGGGAGCAGCCCAGCCTCACCTGTTGCCCCAGGTTGGGAGGCCCACCAGCTGGATGATGTAGATAGCTATTTGGCAGAAAAACACGAAGAAGAACACAAAGAAGCTGAAGGAGTTGTCAGACCTGTGAAGAGAAGGAGAGAGAGGGCATCATGGCTTCCTCTGCACACATGGAACAGTGCCAGGGCCCCGCACTGTCAGCTCTGGCTCACCACTCACCTCTGTCACACCAACCTAAGGCCCACCCCCACACCCATCCCCGACTTGCCTGAAGGCCTTGTAGATGGGTCGGTACCAACAGATGAAGGCACATGGGGTAAAGAGCACAAACCACAGGATGGAGAGCCCAAAATCAATCCCTCTGTCGTTGTGAGCACAGAACGCAGCAAGGCAGGCAAGAAGATTCAGGAGCAAAGTCACTGAATGCACTGGGGGAAGGAAATAAGAAAGCTTAGGCCAGGGAGTCAGATCAGGGGTCAGGTCAGCCCACTCACTCTGGGAAGGAAGCAGGGTCCATCAAATCAAGATGGCAGGTGGGGGTATGGTCACTGCCAGAGGGGAACAGGACAACTTCTCAGGCAACATCTCAATATTACAGTAAGTGCCTAATATGTGCAGGGCACAGTACTTGCTGCTGAGAACATGAAGACAAAAGCAGAATACTCCCTGCCCCTACCCTCAAAGAGTTCAGGTCTAGCCAGTAGGGGCATTATGTCTCTCCATTCACAGCCATCACCCTAGTTTAGGCTTTTCTCTCCTCACCTGGACTCTTAACTGCTCTCTCTCCGTTTTCCCTCCAATCCATCCTTCACACAGCTGCCTGAACTAGGGTGGTAGGTGTGAATGGAGAGGAGACAAAAGACAGAGATGGCAGGGAGGTAGAGACAAATAGGCACGACACCCAGAAGTGAGCTTGGCAAGGGTAGGGTCCTCAACAGAAACATGGAAGTGAAGAAGAGGGACGGATTTGGGGGAAAAGATAATGATTGCAGTATTTGTCTATGGGACACCCAGGCTGCCAGGAAGCAGCTGAGGATGCAGGATTTGAGAGAGGAAGTTAGAGGGAGAAGGAGAGGGAGAGGGAGAAGGAGAGGGAGAGGGAGAGGGAGAGAGGGAGAGGGGGAGAGGGGGGGGAGAGAGAGAGAGAGAGAGAGAGAGAGAGACAGAGACAGAGACAGAGAGACAGAGAGAGGAGAGATGGAGAGAGAGAGACAGAGAGAGGAGAGAGAGAGAGAGAGAGAGAAAGAGACAGAGAGAGCAGAGAGAGAGAGAGAGAGGAGGAAGAAGAGAAAGAGGGGAAGAGAGAGATGAGAAGAAGGGAGGGGAGAGAAAAAGAGGAGAGAGAGAGAAAGCGGGGAGAGATTTGTGAGTCACCAGCATAGAGATGATAATTAAATTCAAGTGAGCTGATGAAGTCACGTAGAAGAGAGGAGAACCTTGGCAGGGGTGTGCTGTAGATGTAGGAGTCTGACAGAAAGAAAGGTCCCCAAAGTCCCAAAAGCCCAGAGAGGGAAGAGATGCTGCTCAAGTTACGAATGGCTGCAGAGAAGTCAAGAATGAGGACTAAGGTAACTGAGAGGTCACTGATAACTTTGAAGACAGGGTCACAGGTCAGCAGACCTGTTTTCTCAAGGAGTGTGGCTCAGAATGGGAGGAGATCTAGGACAATCCTAGGCAGCACCAGCAAATAAGGAGTGAGGGAAGATGCTAGGAGGGCAGGTGGCCAGAGGAGACAGAAAGTGAGAGGACCAAGCACAGGTAGGGGAGAGGGGTAGATCTTGGCAAGGAAAATGAGCACGTTTTCCTGGGAGTTGCCGGTGTCCTGTGCCTTGCTCATGCCTCTGCTGTTTTTCCACATTAACATTCCACAGCAGTGAAGACTTGTGCTTGATGTCTTTGCCAGATCTCTGTCCCTCACCCCACACCTGCATGGTTTCTTCTTATCTGGGACCTCTTAGGCCCATGACTACATAGAATCAGAGGCCCTCCAGGACACAAACCAGAAAGCTGGAAGGCTAGCAGCTGCCCCATCCAACTCTGGCACATTCCTTGAGTGTCCTCCAGTCTCTGCTTGCAGACCTCCACAGCTCACATGGAGCCCTCTCCTGTGCCCTTATGGTCCCCCAGGAGAGCATTCTGCCACCCACCTTTACTGCTTCATCAGCACTGTACTCTGTACACAGTAGGCACTTAGCAAATGGCTTATTAAATATCTGAATAATGAAGAGAAAGAAGACATCTAACTGCATCTTGATTCTCCATGAGTCTGAGGGCCCAAAAAAATTATCCCCTGGTAAACCAAACCCTTTACAGCTTCCAAAGCAAATTCCCAGGAGAGCTACAGAATCCCCAGAGGAAAAAAAAGGTCTCCACTCCATCCCTCTCTGGCCCCTGAGCTGGAGGCAAGTGACTGTCCTTGGAAGCCTCTGCACTTTGGGCTGGGTCCTGGCAGCCACAGAAAGCCAGGTGCTTCCCATGATGCTGTGCTGGTTTCAACAAAAAAGGGCCACTTTAGGACTAGCCAGAGTTCTTCACTTTCCTGAATTGCTTTCTATTCTAATGACAGGGAAAAGAGAGAGAGGAGGAGAGCTGGGAATTGTCAGACACAGGGCATCTCAACGGTCTCTCCTCTGCTCCCCCAAAGAACAGTGAGTGAAAACTTTAGTGGTCCCCTTTGGAGAACCAGGCTTCCCAAGTCGCTGACAGTCTGATATAGTTCAGACTGCCTTCCTTGGCCAAAGGCTGGGCAAGGGAACATTCGGATTCATTGGCCTGTGGATGCACAGACCATCAAGTCAAGCCCCTCTCAGGCCTCTACACATACTCACACATCCAGAGGTAATACAGCATCTTGCACGTTCGCTGGTAATCAGCTGGAATCTCTGCAGAGAAATCTTGGTAGAAGCAGGGCTTGATGGGGCAGACTGAGGGAAACGGGGGCCAATTGTTTGGCCTCACTGTTAGGGAAAAGAAGCAAGTAAGTGAGCCTCCTACATCAGGAGGGTGGAGGCTCTGCTCTGCCTGGGGGTGGAGGAACAGAGCCAGAGAAAGTCTGGTTCTTGGGAAGTCTCAGGAAGATTCAGTGGGCCCAGCACTCGGTACACAGTTAATAAATAGTTATTGACTGACCAAGTGGCCAAAAGCACCCCAGATCTCAAAAGCAGTGTTAGGGAATGGAGAAAGAAAGGACTCAGAGCTTACTTTCCCGAAACTGTCTCCAAATAATTTGCAGGCACAGTAGTGCTTTAAAAAAGCTTAGCAAACCATATACATGTGAATATTGTCATTCATTAGCTGTTCAAGCCCCTCAGTCAGGGCACATAATCATAACCAGAAAATGCAGGGAGAGAGCACTATGTCCTTTGACTCTGAGGGAATCAGAGGCACAGAAAACCTTCCCAGAGCAGGGACACGGTCGGGCCCAAGCTGCCACCAGGCCCTTCCACCAGAGTGGACCACAGGGATGTTTAGATTTACAAAAGGGTCTTCTTCATGATAGCTCTGAGCAGAGGAGGCAGTGTCCCTACGTGACTGACAGTGACCCCTGCCCCCTTCCCCCACCAAGGTCACCGGGCCAGGCAGGGCCTCACCGTGCAGGTTGGCTGTGGCATTCTGCAGCTCCCGTTCCTTCCTGTCCAGTTCGGCGGCCTTTCTCTCCAGCTCTTCCTGCTGCTGCAGCAGGCCAGCCTGGGCTGCAGAGGCCACAGCCTACAGGAAGCAGATGCCCAGGGATAAAACAGGGCGGTTTTGCACAGGGCCTCATGCAGGGTCTCAGGCCCCCAAGAAGCGCTGTGAGTCAATCTCCAGGAGACTTCCACTATTCTCCACCCTGGCCCAATCATATTCACAGCTACGGAACCCAGGTGGAAGAACTATCCCTTCAGTCCTCTAAAGGCCTGCTGACATATGGGTACAAATGAAATCAGATGACAAAAGAAGGAAATTCATGAAGAATGATGTTACACAGTCTGAGGGGGAAGTTGACCTCGACCAGATACTTTGGATGAGAAAAGCTGATTGTACACATACGGCCATTAGGGCTTTTTTAGCTCCCTCTGCCCAGGTACTAGATCCAGAGGTCTGGGCGCAGACACAACCCCCACATCCCCTCTGGCTTAGTTCAATTCTGTCTAGTTGCAGGGACTTTTGAATCCAAAGTTTTCTCTCCCAGACACACTGGGCAGGAAGTTTGGGATGCTGAGGTTAGAGTACATTACCCAGATCTGAAGGCTGGAATGGGGAAGGAGAAGAAGGGCTAAGTCCAACTCCCAGTCTTTGAGTCTCATAAATATACTGTGCCCAAAATCTGGCCCCAGAAAGGGCCTGAGTCAGCTAGGGTATCCCACAATGGTCAAAGCCATAGAACCATATTGTCCCTTTTCTCTTGGAAAGGGTTGGAAATGGGCCCCATTGGGTTCAGTGGCCGCTGAAGCCAGGCATTCCTGAAGAAGGAATCCATGTTCCATTCCATCCCCAGTCTCCCAAGAGGGCCTGAGGAGGAAAAGAGGTAGGCCCCACATGATTACTGTAGCCATGCAACCTTTCTGGGTGGTCTGTTTGCATGCCTTCCAAAGCAGCTCCCAGTGGTTATGGCCCAGGAATCCAGGTTTGGGAGAGGCCCAGGGAACAAGCTCCAGAGCTTCTGGCCCCTTCCCCTTGCTAAAGCCTGTGCTCCTGCAGCCCAGTGTATACCCCAATGGAGAAGCAGGATCTTGCTCAGGGCTGTTTTGGGGGACGGCTGCCCCAAGGCTGAAGGATGCCCCTATCACTCATGGGAGAGGTTTGTTTTTGTGCAGGGCCTCAGTGGTTCCAAGGATGTATTAAATAAGTGGGGAGGGCCCTTAAGGTCATCTGGTCCAATCCCACACTTTCCAGATGAGGAGGCCAGAAGGGGTAAAGTAACCAGGCCTCAACGACAGGATTCAAACCAAAGACCTGGCCAAAGACCTGGCTTCTTCCATCTGTGCCACCCAGGGTCTTCCCCAGGGCTAAGTAAAAGCAGACATGGAAGACAGGAAGGGATCACAGGCCATCAACAGGAGGAGAGGGTCTTAGAAGCTGCCAGGCCCCATTCCTTCATCAAGCACATGAGGAGGTGAAGGGATTGACCCGAGGCCGCACAGACACAACCAATGTCAACAGATGAGATTTGGAACCCGGTGTTCTTTCTACTGTACAATACTGAGAACTGGGTTCTGGGAAAAATGGAACTGAGAAGAGCCTAGCTAGGCTTGTATTGTCTGAATGGGAACATGGGTTACCTGAGCACACGCTGCTCAGTTTGGCTGGGGCACTGGCTTAGGGAGCTCTCACTCTCTCACATCTACGCTTAATGCCTACCTTAGGAAGCTTTCGCATGTGGCTGCCATTCCGAACACTATCTCTTCCTGGCAGTGTCTATCTCTCTGTGAACCAGCTCACTGCCTGGAACCTGGTAGGTAGGCACTTGTCAGCCTGTCTAAGCAGGAGCTGCAACATACAACTATGCTGTGTCTGAGTCTACAATTCTCTAACTTTCTACTGCCTGGAAGAGCATCAAGAAAGCCAGTTAATGAAGAATGGAAGAGAAACCGGGTGCCCAGGCAGGAGGCAGGCCCAAACCCAGGTGACCATGTCCAGAGTCTCTCAGCCTTCTCCCTCCTCAGCCCATGTGGATAAGTGAAGAACAGTTGCTGCCAAAGACCTCCCTAACCAAAAGGATTGAGCTGACTGCCTCCAGAGAGAGAAAGCTCAGAATAATCTAGAGATCCCGTATGTTGATCTTTCCTAATGTTACTGAATTAGAAAAACCCAAGACTATGTTCCTCCCCTTGAAAACCAGGGCTAATCAAGTTCACAAGAGGCAGTGATGGTGCTACCCACCCCCAGCCTGCCAATGGGTAATGAGGGGCAGGGGGGCTGCTCCTAGACAGTACCTGGGGGGTAGGCTCCACTGAGGGCTGGAGGACTGCAGGCTGCGATGGCCCAGTGGCCTGGGGGGCTGGGACTGTCGTTGCTGCTGCATTTGTCTAAGGGAAGAGAGAGGAAAAGATTAAAGAGGAAGGTGTGTTCAGGCCTTGCAGGTCTGAGGAAGGGACAAACCCCACCAAACACCGATGCAGAGGCAGATGGGTACAAGGACCTCCAGAAGGCACAAGCCCTTTCTGCACAGGTCCCCACAGCAACAGCAGATGCAAGGCTGGGGTTCTGGTGAGAAGAATCACTCACTGGGACAGATTTGATTAAGCCATCTATCCTGGACCCCGGATCTCAGCTCTCAAGCTACAGGCTGTCCCCAGTTTCTTGTCCAGAAGAAATAAAAGTCACTACGAGACCAAATTTAGCATTCCTATGAACCAATGAATTATGGGAACAACACTTGTTTTCACCTGCTTTTTCATTCTTCCTCCTTTGGAGAAGGGAATTTCAATGGCTCAAACCTCCTCCCAATCAGAAAAAAAAAACTCATCATCACTCTTCACTGAGAGTCTACCAGAACTCCCAGGATGACATCTACATTGCCTTAAAGTTGTTCCTTCTAGAGCATAGATGTCATCAGAGCTGCCTCCTCTTCTTTATCCCACTATCCCAAAACAGGGCCCAGGTTCTTGGTACCAAGGCTCCAGAGGGAGACACAAGCTATGTGTGCATGAGGGAGATGAGTAGGGTACTATCATGGTGGGGGAGACAGAAGTCTTGAGATACAAGGGCACACTCACCAGCTGGGAATTCTCTGAAAAAGGGTTGAATTCTGCCAGGCCACCCTGAGGGGGATTGGTCAGCTGGGTCACAGATGGATCCTGAGAAGATGATGGGAAAGGCCTATAAATACATTTAAAGTCCACTGGAGAGGGAAATGAGCTGGGAAATCTGAAGCAGTTCATTAATGGCAAAGAGCCGAGTTGCCATCCCATTTTCGTCCCTCCCCACAGCCTGGCTCATGGGCATTTACCCCAGTGACACATGGCAATGAAAGGCAGGTGACCCTCTAGAGCTGGCACAGTTACAACCAGGACCTGCTGAGTCCATCTAATTGTGCTTCTGACACCTTGAAATAAAATGCCAGTTCTTGAGAGTACACTCCGTACACTACAGGAAGGAAGATACAATGTGTTTTCACAGCTTTCTAATACCAAATGAGAAATCTTATGCTCTCACCAATGACTCACTGGACATCTCCACTCAGATGTCCCACAGGACCCACAAACTCACCATGTCCAAAACATGTTGCCCCTCCCAGAACAAGCTCATCCTCTCTAATCTCACCATCCAGGGCTAACTCCAGCCTTGACCGATATCACTCCCACAGCCGGCTCTCCCTTGACTGCAGGCTGAAGGATGGAGCACTAAACTTCTCTCAATGCCTTCCTTAATATAGGAAGAAACTGTACTCTCTCCTCACTCCACTTTGCATGTGTTGCCAAGTCTGGTTTCAACTGAAGGGAAAAAGATGGCCCTGGGTCAGGAACCAAGGGTCTGTTCTTCCACCTGCACTGCCTATATTCTTTTGTGTCTTCAGATGGTGAGCTCCTTGAGGGCAGGGGCTCTCTTCAGCACATAGTAGACAATGTTCACTGGCTCCTTCCAGGCCACCTTCAACTTTCCCATCCAATCATTTACAGTCTTACTGATTCCACATTCATGATCTCTCATAATAAGGCTAGTCCCCACCCTACTGCAGGCCCTCATCACCTTTCATGTCCCCTAGCTTCCTAGTAGGCTCCACTTTCCAAATCAGCCTGCACACACTTGTCGACATGATGACCCAACAAGGGCTCAGGCCTGACCTTCCAGAAACACCCTCCCTCCAGATGGCCTCTAGGATTAAATAAGACTCCTGCTTGGTAGTAAAAGCTCTTCACATCCGGACCTGGCCTCCCCCGTTCTGATCCCACCACACAATCTATGGACTGGCAAAATCGCTGCTCAGTGTCTCCTGCAAATGAGATTTCCTCTTCAGCCACCAGGTCCTTCTTTGAACAATCTGTCCTCCCTTTTTTCTGTTTGGCTTCAGTCAAGGTTCTGTTCAAATGCTGCCTCCTACACGAAACCTTTCCTGACTTTGCCCTTTGTGTGTTTACTTTGCACATATGACCTTTGTACATGTTGTTTTACCCCAGTAGAATGTAAACATCTTGAAGGCAGGTACTGGCTTTGTTCTCTTCTATCTGCAGTGCTTGATTTAGCACACAGTAGGCACTTAACGAATTAAACTGAGCCTGAAGATGAGAGCTGAAGGCCAAGCTCTGTCACTGACTTGCTATGGGACTTGGGGCAACTTAACTCTCTGAGTCTGTTTGTTTAGCAATAAAATGGAGATAATAAACAGTACTGACCTATTTCACAGGCTTGTTGGGAAGATCAAATGAGAGAGGTCCTGCTAAGGTGGCGTCTGCCTCCACCTGGCTCTCCTATTCCTATCCCAGTACAAATCAGAAATATATATGAGGCTGGGTAATGAGCCAGAAATTCAATGAGGAACTCCAAGAGTGACTTCTCCCCCTAGTACATAGAGACAGCCAGAAGCCCATGAGCAAGAAGGCAGGAGGCCTTCCTGCAAATCGAGCAAAAGGGAGCTGCCTACCTCTACCTGAGATGGATACATGTGGTCTGCACGGCTCTGTGAGCAAGGGCAGCCAGAATAGCAGGCCCCTGGTGGAAGCCAGATCCGGAGGCCTTGAGATACCTACCATTGCCCTGAGGGGACAGCACTCTGAACTCCAAAGAGCCAGGGGAGCCCAACTCAGAAGTAGAGGCTCTACCTGGGCTACCCATTTCCCAAGGATAGATGGGAGACCAAGTGAGATGATTTATTAGTAAAACGCTTTTAAAGCTGTAAAGTACTAGTTATAAATGCCAGTTCTTATGAGGAAATGGAGGTTCAGAAAGGGCAAGGCACTTTGTACAGTCACAGAGCTAGTAGTAAGTAGCCAAGACAAGACCTGGACCCAAGTCTTTGGACCTGAAGTTCCATTCTCTTTCTACTAAAGGCCTACCTCACCCCCATTTCTTACTCAATGATACTCCCAGGAGGCTAGGGCAGGGTAGTCTTACTGTGCCCTTCCTCCATAAATCCTTGGCTGATCAATGATGTGAGAGCATAGTCCCCAGATTCTGCTTGAAGTCAGAATACAAGATGCCAGGGTTCCAGGTGACAAGAGCGAGCCAGGGAGAGCTGCCCACAGGGAACAAGAACCTACCCACAGAACCCCAGGGCTTCCAAGGAGCTGTATCCACTTGCCTCAGATCCTCCTTGCCATTCAAAGCCTATTCCTGCCAACAGTGAAGTCTCCTCAGTCAGTCAAGTTTGTACCACAATGTCTGCAGAGAGCTTGTTTCTTAAGGACTCCAGAAGATACTTTCCTGGGGGGAAGGGCTCCTGCCAGCTCGCTGCCCCCCTCACACTGAGCCCCTGAATGATGAAGCACTCTGGAATGACTCTCTCCAAAGACAGACCTGCTCCTGCAAACACTGGCCTCCCCTCCCCCTCCACGCCTCTCTCATTTCTCTTTTCTGCTCTTTCTCATTTCTGTTTTTTAGTTTCTTGGCTCTAAGAAGGGACAGGAATATCAAGGCAGCTAGAGGGACCATCACCTTAAAGCGAGACCACTCTTTCTGAGATGGAACACCAGCACCTACCTTCTGGGATTGCCTAGACTGCTGCTTGAAGAGGTCCCTGCCCAAAAATATCCTCCTTACTCTCACGCTAAAATTTCCTTATTTCTTTGGGTCTTAAATCTCCTCATACTATACAAAGGTCTCTGAGAAGGGGAACATCTCATGCCGCACCTTGATACAGGATCAGCTGCCAGTTGAGAGCCTGCCCAGACCAGAACAGGATCCAGGAAAGTACAGACAAGGGGGGTGAGGAAGGGTAACAACCAGCATCACCAAGTCTTCAGGAACAAGGCTCAGCCCTAGGTACCCCCATACCTGCTAGCGCTCAGATTCAATGGAATATGAAGAAAAGACCCCCCAGACCCACTGTAGGCTGGAAATCATCCTGCTTTAGTGGCTAATAAAACATACTACGAGGGGGAGACTAGGAACATCTTCCTTTCAGTTAGATCAAGGGCCAGCTGATAGCTCTAAAAACCCTGACCTCTGGAGGGACAGAGACATGGAGCACCCACTGTCATTTCAGAGCCAGGATGAGCCATCATCTTGTTATGGCCCAGAAATTGGACACTCCCTATCCAAGAACTCATTACCTGAGTCTATGTCACCATGGGGAGGAGTCTTTGCTAGCAGGCATTACAGGTGTTACAGTGCACTGACTTGGGTCCAAGCTTTGTGTAATGAAGGAATCTAACAGGCATTCCTGTACTTTCTCTGGGTGACACTATTCAGATGCTTTCATGGGAGGAGACAGCTTTCACAGAACAGGTGTGGCCCTGAAGGCAAGGCAAAACCTTCTGGGGCAGCTCCACTGTATATCAGACAAGAAAACTGAGGCCCAAAAGGTCACAAAACTAGTCACAAAACTGGGTCACTTGCCCAAGGTCACAAAACTAGTAAGTGGCATTCAAAACCAGACTGTAAAGCAAAGTCAAGTCCTTTGACTCCAGTTCAGCCCACACTGCTTCACTTAAGAGGGCCTTTCACCCCAACATCACCTGGACATGTGAAAAGTCTGTCTCTTCAAGACCCTTAGATGAATTCTGGAGACTGAGGTCCAGACAGCCTTGTCTGTAATGGGATTCAACCTTGCTCCTGGCTAACCTGGAAGTTAAAAATGAAGGACAAAAACTTCCTATGCCCAAAGTGGGTGATTAACTTTTACTCATTGATTCAAAGGGAGTAATCCATGATATGGAGCAATTATACATCAATGACTCATCTTCAAATCTGGCCCCAGACACTTATTAGCTGTCTGACTCTGGGCAAGTCTTTTAACTCTGCTTGTGTTAGTTTCCTCATCTGTAAAATAAGCTGAAGAAGGAAACAGCAAATCACCCCAGTACCTTTGCCAAGAAAACCCCAAATGGGGTCATGGAGAATTGAACACAGCTGAAAAAAAAATGACCTAACACACGTTCTTAAACTGTATGAAATGCTATTTCATATTTCTTATTGAACTCCATAGAGAGCAACATTAACTCCAGAGACCTCGCTCACATTAAGGACTTGCTACAAAGCACAGACTCCTGAAAAAAGCACTAGATTTGGAGTCATAAGGTCTTGAATTTAGAATTAAAAGGTCCTTGGTGATCACTTAGTCCAACTCCCTAATTTTATAGGTTCAGAGATGGAGACTCAGGGGCATGAAACGATTTGTCTAAGGTCACACTGTGTCAGAGACAGAATTTGAACTCGGATCTTCCTGAGTACAGTCCAGCACTCTATCCATTTCTCCATGCTGCTTCTGGGAGTCCAAAGACCTGAGTTAAAACCGTGGCTTTGCCACTGACACTCTGACATTGGGCCAATCACTTCACAGCTCTGGGCCTCCACCTCTGCACCTGTAAAGTGAGGGAAGTGAACCAAATGACCACTTAGGACCCTTCCATCTCTGAAGCCAAGCTTAAAACATTTGGCTTTCGGTCAAGGTCAGGCCTCTCCCCCATAAGAAGTTGGTGAGAGAGCCATGTGGGTAGTTCATGTGGCTTTACAGTCATTCTTTACTTGTGCAGCCCAAGTCCTGGTTCATCTCCTGCATCCTAAGCTTTTCCTGGTCTTCTCTTCCTCTACAACCTGTAGCCCAGCTGAGTGCTAGTTTCAGGGTTGTGGACACAGCTGGCACTCTATAAAATAGTTTACTGAATGAATGCTGAAGGAAGTAAAAGCATGGTGGGATCAATTCTTTCCTGCAAGGTAAGGGCTCTGATTGGTGAGGAGACATCATAATTTTGAAGCTTGTGAAATTCCAGGCCTTTCTGAGACACCCGACATGTCAAATCATTATGGAGAAAAATGAAAAGAAAGAAACAAAGAAAAATTACTTCAAACCTCAGCCCCACAGAGTTGAGCTGGGCCAGAAGCCCAGACAGTACCTGCAGGTTCATCAGAGGATCAAGGCTGCCCCTGTGGCCTCTTTCTCTGTGGGGGGTAGTACTATAGAACTGTACTGCCTACAAAGAAAACCCAGACTCTTCAAACTGGCACCAAAGTCCTTTCCAACCTGGACCCAACCTCCCTTTCTGTCCCAAAAGCTTTTCCTTCCCATGTCCTGCAGGATCCTGGACAAGTCACCTGATTTTGATAAACCTCAATTTCCTCATCTGTAAAATGGGAAAGATGAGACCTATCATGCCAACCTGGCCTGTGAGGTTGAAATACAATAAAATATACAAGTAATATCTTTATCATTACACCCAAATTGGATCTCAATCAAATCAAGCTCACACGAAATTGGACTTCTGACCTAGAAAATGATCTATCCTTCCCCGCCTTTGTTCTTGGCATCAAGACACGACAAGGCATACCCCTTCCTTGGCCTCTCAGCCCCCCTGAATGCCCAGTTCAAATGTTCTCTCTCTCCCTAAGACTGTTTCTCATTCCCTTAATTGGAAGTGATTCTCTCTCCTCTGACCCTTGTACTTTTCTTAGAGACTTTATTTATCATATTCTCTTTTGCAAATATTTCCTGCATAGATGACAGGCCTACCCTACAATGCCTAGCACACAAGTTTGTATTCAGTAAATGTTTCTTAAATTTGCAGGAAAAGCACTGGCTGAACCATCGGTTTACCAAAATCTAAAACAACCCCTCTCTGGAAGGGTGACAATTCAGTCTTGTTTGTTCTGGTTAAATATTACTGTTAGCCTGGTACAGGACTAACCACCTCCAAGACAAACCAGAGCCTTAGATCCACTGGCACTCCCATTTCCCAGGGAAATGTTTTCTATACACTCTTCCTCACTCTCCAAACCAAGGAGATGCTGGACTTGATTTTTCCCTCACCTCATGTTAGACCACAAAGGAAGCATCCTGACAGGCAAGGATGGTTGCCAATGTCCAGGATCATGATTCCTGTGAGAGTCAGAGGACAGGACAAATACTACAGGCTCCAAACTCTCCCTAGGACACTGATTTCCCTATCAAGAATCACACATTCCCTAACATGCAAGGCACCAGCAGCACCACGCCATTTTTCAGACTCTAGACCTACCCTGGGCAGACTAAGACATCAGGATAAAGGTGTAGGAAATATCAAGTGACACTGTGCACATGGCCAAGGCCTATGTCTTCTTTCCCCTTCCACCATGGAGACATGTTTGAAACCCTTAAGGAACAGCCACACTACAGAGATTATGTCTAAACTGCAAAGAAGCAATGTGAGCGACAGTTATTATGTATCTGCCGGCAGGCTGGGGTTGAAAGCTTTACTTTGTCAGGCAGAACCTCCACTTATACCACTTCCCCTCTCAGGGAGTTTATGGGATTGGTTTGGCAGAAATTTCCAGTTAGATAAGGGGGCCCAGAATTAACCTAGGTGGTCTCATTTTTCTTGAACCCTAAATGAAAGCAAACTTTATCACCACATCAGGGGTACCTGACCTCTTCTGCATCATGGACTTCTTCAGCAGTCTGGTAAAGCCTATACCTGCGTCTAAGAATGTTCTGCTTTGATTTTTTAAATTAAAAATAGAAGGAAAGTTTAAATTTAACTTGAAGGTAGTGAAAATAAAGATGTAATTTTTTTTCATCTAAGTTCTCAGAACCTCAAAAAACTCTCCACAGACCCATAAGTTTAGAGGCTCTACCCCATACAAAAGTCAGTCTCGGGCCAGATCAAATGGCTCCTTACCTGGGGAGCAAGTGATACCCTGCTGCCCCTTTGCCCCCATGCCTCAGACTCTGAGCCAACAGGAGGTTGAAGGATAATCTGACAGTAGGAGGAGTCCCAGGAACAGCCTGAGGCCAACTCATCTCCTCCCCAGAAAGTGCAAAGCAGACAAACTGTAATTAAAGGAGTGATCAGTGTGTGCCAATGAAGTGAAACTCATCTCAGTTGGGAAGGTTATCATCTTACTTGCAATTTTCCATTTTGTCCAAAGAATGCAACAGTCTTTTGAACACCCTGGACTGAAAATTATGCTAACTGCTCTTCTTCTTAAATATTTCCAATCATCACAATTATTCCTTTGTTGAGGTAAAAGTGTCACAAAAGTACAGCCCCACCAATAAGAAGGTAGGGTATGGGAGAGGCAGCAAAGAACAGGAGTCAGGAAGTGAGAGGCTCTTCATTTCTCTGGTGGATTCCATTTCCATTCAACAGGATAAAGGTCAAAGAAGATTTTGGCTTGTGAGAGTTTATAATCCCTATTCTCTCTTTAGGTCCTTCCTTGAATTATGTGTCACCACCCTGAGTAAATGAACATGTGCTCACACCCAAGCTTCCTGGGCCTATGTAGGCAGAAAGGGAGCAGACTCTCCACCCAGCCAGAGAATGAGCCTGAAAGGGACTAGCTTTGAACAAGGCCAGGACTTTGGGGCCTGGTAAGTAGAACTTCCCCTCAAAGCCTGCACAGGGCACCAGAACAGGTTTGCAAGGAGCAGCATTTCAAGCAGATTTTTCTCTTCTCTGGACACAAGGTCACCAGTCAGATGCTGCTGCTCATGGGACTCCAGCTGCTTCCTGTTCTGCCTGTATCCTGGTGATATACTTCCATGACAACTGATGGATACTGGATTTCAGTTGAATACAGAAGAGGCCTCCAAAATGGTTAGCATAATTTCTGGGGTTGAAGATTACACAGATTACACAGGTTGGAGATCCCGGAATGGTGTCCCCAAAGCACTGCTAAGAAAAAGGGAGCAGGCTTCCGACTCCTCATCTTGTCCAGCTCCAGGGCTGGAAACAAACCCCTGGCATCTTTGGATAGCTGGCTGTCCTGGCAGGTGAACATACAGGAATCACTTGTTTCTAGACCCAACAGGCCAAAAAAACCCAAGTAAACTTTTGTCCTGCCCACCCTAGGTATCCCACATTTTCAGTAAAATTTAACTCAACCTTTTACTCTTTTATTATAGCCTGATAAATACAGTGAAAGAAGATACTGGTTGGAACATACCTTTAAGTCAGCTATCTCCGTGATTAACCAGCCAGAGATATTTACAGGCCCTTAGTTAGTAACGGAGACAAATTTCCTACAAGAGGGATCTGTCCAAAAACAACCTTATGCTGCAAGTAATGAATGTTTTGTATGCTTAACATTACTTAGTATTTCTTGGTAAAGATAATGGAATAACCTGCCATTTCCTTCTCCAGCTCATTTTACAGATGAGAAAACTGAGGCAAACAGGTTAACTGACCTGCCCTGGGTCACAGTTAGTGTCTAAGGCTGGATTTGAATCTGGGTCTTCCTGACTCGAGGCCAGGAGCTCTATCCACTGTACCACCTAGCTGCAGCCTCCCCACCTTTCTCATCAACAGTGAAAATGCCGTTTGTCACTGATCACTTGAAAGGTTTGGAAAAAGGATATCAAACATGGTCATGTCATGATATTAAAAAAAAAGAGAGAGAGAGACTGGTATAGATTTGAGTGTCCTCCCACTGGCTAAATATCCTTGTCTGAAAAAGCAGCAAGTATTTTCATTCTCACATTAGTGTATAACTGTGTTACATGATTAAAGTCTTCTTTTACTTTTATATTATCGGACACTGAAAACGGGTAAGGAAGTAGAAAGGGTGTGCTAAGTTGCAGGAAGGATTCAGGACATCAGCCACAGTGGCCCCCCCCTAAACTGGCAGGGCCCTTTAAGGAGGAAAGTCCTGTGAACCAACAAAATGAGCTCTACTGAGTCTGTAGGAAATTTAAGGCAAGTGAATAATCAACAATTATCTTATGGATAGGGTAAGTCTTTAGTTACTGGTCCCCAGAAATTTTCCTCAATGAGGTCCTGGCCCACAAAGAACTTTTGGATACACTTTCCCCCTTCTGTAAAACAAGTACACCTCACTTCAGAATCCCAAAGCCACAATGTTAAGAGTTGAAAGGGGCTTCAAGATCTTCTAGTCCACTAGTGAGGAAACTGAGGTCCAGGAGAACAGAGGGTGGGGCAGGACAACCTACTTCTGGGCATACAGGACAGGTCCTTGAATCTAGTTTGCACCTCAAGAATTTCCACAATGTCCCTAATTCCATCTGAGTGCAGTAAACAACCACAACTTCTCCCCATCTCAATTTCGAAATTCAGGAGAGATACTACAAATCTAGGATTTCATTTATATGTTGGAAACCTTGGATTTTAGGTCTGGGCGGGTATGTATTCTCACCATTTCTTTCTGACCTGATCAGATATAAGGAAGGCAGCATACTAAAGCACAGTATAAATGCTAATGATCAGATAGATACATTAAGACAAGAAGGGAGGATGTGTCTCCCTTCTAAAGCAGAAGAAACGCCTCTCTATCTACTCCTCCTCACCAAGTCCAGGGAGGAAAGGGAGGGGTGGGGGCCCGTCCAAATTCTTTAGCAAACTTAACCCTTCAAGGCCCTGATGGGTGGGGTACCTTCCCCCTCCTCTCACACCCCTTCGGCCAAAAACTTTTCCCCCTTCCTTCCCCCCCATCGCCACTTTCCCTATGCTGCCCCACAGCCTCCTGGCAGCCCCTCCCCCCTCACCACTTTCCCCTTTCTCTTACTTTCCCTGCCCTCTCCAAGCCGATCCTTTAGAACCATTCCCCCTGCTCCCATTCCCCTCTGACCCCTACAAAACTTTTCTTGCCCCCTCCCCCTTATTTACAATTTCCCTGCCCCTCCCCCTCATTTGCAATCACTCTCGCTGCCCCCTCCCCCAAACACCTGCAACCACCCTCCCCCTCCCCAACCCCGCCCCTCCGACCGCCGTTCCACCTGTGGCTGGTCCCGCCCCCTACGGCCCTGATTGGCCAGACCTCGGGTTCCCGGCTCGTTTATTGGGCGTGGGGCCCGTCCCTTGGACGCCACGTCTCCCGGAGGTGGAAAGGCCCGGGCCGCGGCCCCCAAGTAGAATCTCCCTGGGACGACAGGAGCGTCCTACCTGGAAAGGATTCACGTCCACCGGGTCCGCGAAAGGGTTGGTGTCGAAGGCAGACATGGTGGGCGGGGCGGGGGAGGGAGGGAGGGAGGGTGGCAAGAGCCCACAAGCTCAGCAGGCGCTGCTACAACCCTGGCGCCCGGACTCCGCAGCTCTCTCCGCGGAGACCCTCCACTTCCGGGAGGAAGTCGCACCTGCGCAGGCGCGAACAGCGGAGGAGAGGGCGGGCTTTGTGACATCACAGTGCTCGGCTCCGCCCTCCCACCCTGACAGGTGTTCCGCGCTTGCGCAATGCCTCCTTGTTTTGTCTTCCCGCCCCTTCCCCACCTCCCCCAACTTGTGGCTTCTGCTCCGGAGCTCCCGTCTGGACCAGGGAGCCCGGGAGTGAGAGACACGTAGGGCCGGATCCTAGCTCTTCCCCGTTCCCAGGCGTGTGACCCTGAGCCTCCATTTCTTCATCTGTAAAATGGGGACGAGCATGTTTCACAGGGTGCAGTGTTGAACGCTTCTTTATTCCCTTGTTTTTAACCCTCTTTCCAAAGCCGACCGGTTCCAGTCTCGTAGGTGGATAAAGCGCTGCAGCTCGCTCCAGGAAGCACCGAGTTCGAATACAGCCCTAGACATCTGCTGGCTGCGTGACTCTCGGCAAATCGCGTTTCTTTTGCCTGCCCCAGCTCTATAAAAGAGGGATAAGAACAACCCCTTCCTCCCGTGGTTACTGTATCAAAAGAGCTTTGCAGACCTTGAAATTCTACGGCCCGGAGAGTGACGATCATTATACTGTTATCTGCAGGTTTTTAAACGCTGCAGAAGGAGAAGTGGGAGGATGCCATGGAGGGCTACTGCCTGCTCCCTTTCCTTCCTGGGGAAGTCTTTAACCAAACCCAAGTTCCTCCCATGGCTTTGGGGTGACTTGACAATAATTAAAGTTACAGAAGAAACATCCTGATTATGCAGGGTTTGGGGAGGAGGAAAAATAACCCTAAACCAGTGTGGCAAAGGGAAGCTGGACTGAATTGTGAAGAACAACTTTAATATTTGTGGGGTTTGTTTTTCAGGGTTTGAATCACTTGCGTATCTGTTTCATTAGGTCATATCAACCTCCCCACTGAGGCAGGAAGCAAAACAGGTACCCCTGCATTTGGCAGGTGAGGAAACTGAGGCCCAGAGAAGGGAAATGATTCACCCAAGGTCTCCACAAATTGTTGGCAGAGCTAGGAACAAGTCAACAGGCATTTATTAAAATACTCTTTATGAGTCAAGAATGTTGCTAAGCACTGAGGATACAAAGAGATACCCTCCTCCCCTCCATTCTCAGGAAACTTATACACCAATGGGGGAGGCACCATGGACAAGCACAAACCAGACAACATACAGGAAAATCTGCAGACAATCAAGACAGAAAGGTATTTGGGGGTGGGGGAGGGTGTCAAGAAAGCCTTCTAGCAGAAAGTGGGATTTTAGCTGAGACTCAGAGGGAACCAGAAAGCAGAGATAAGAAGGGAGAGAATTCCAGACATGCTGGATGACCAGTGAAAATGCTAAACTGGAATTAGGGCATTGAAGTCTTCTATGAGGAACAAGGAAGAGGCTGGTGCCACTGCATCCCAGAGTATGTGGGGAGGAAGGAGTAAAGTATAAGAATACTGGAAAGGGGACCAGGATATGAAAGGCTTTGAATGACAACCAGAGGATTTTCTTTTTGATCCTGAAGGTAATAGGGAGCAGTAGAGTTTATTGGTAGATCTGGGAATGTGACATGGTCAGACCTACGCTTAAGATCAGTTTGACAGCTGAGTGGAAGGTGAACGGGAATGAGGAAGTACTTGAGGCAGGAAAATACCCCACTCTTGCATCCCAGCAGGCTTTGCAACAGTCCAGGTGTGAGGTGATAAGGGCCTGGGACAAGGTAATAGCAGTATCAGAGAAGAGAAGGGGGCATATGTGAGAGATGCTAACAAGACTAAACAGGACTGACAACCGGTTGTCTAATTTTGGGGAGGTCAAGGTGAGAGATCAGAAGAGCTGAGGGCAAGTTGTAGTTGTAGACCTGGGTTTCTGGGAGGATGGTGGTGCCCCAGAAAATAAGAGGGAAGTGGGGAAGGTTTGAAGAAAGATAATGAGTTCATTTCTCCTAGTCTGTGCCAATTGTATTGGAAAGGGATCCTATCCATGAAGTGCAAGAAAAGAGGGTTGGTGTTGGGAGGGAGGAAAAGGAATTGAGGTGAGGGGCCCAGAACTCAGCAAGAGACCAACTCCCTGGCAAACAAAGTAGTCAATCTTTTCTCCTGTGTGTATCTTGTTTCTTTAGCTAGACTATGTCCTTGGGAAGCAAAGATCGCATAATATTTCTTGTAATATCCCTATGGTCCCCATCACAATACTGGGCACATAACAGGTATGCACTGTGGGATTAGCAGCAGAAATTTCACCTTGGATCAACTCCATGGTTCTGCCAATCAGTTAGGATGGACAGGGCAAGACCAAGGGGAAAAGCAGTAGATTTGGGAAACCAAAGACCTACCTGCCAATCCAAGCTGTGGAAGCGTATTTGAATGCCTCCTTTTAAAAAGTTTCATTACAAGTATTAAGAAATAACATTTTTCTCTAAAAAACCCTTTCTAAAATTCTTGGGAAAACTTCTTGCTAAAGTGGATTGTTAGGTTAAGACTAAAAGGGAAAAAAAGTATTTCCTCAGAGATACCCCATGGGAGGTACCCTCTTCTATCCAGCAGGAAGTATTTGTACTGCCCCTATTTACTTAGATTCATTCAGTTCAGTTGTTTTCAGTCCTGTCCAACACTTTGAGACCCCATTTGGGGTTTTCTTGGCAAAGATCCTATAGTGGTTTGCCATTTTCTTTTCTAGTTCATTTTACAGATGAGGAAACAGGCAAACAGGGTGAAGTGACTTGTTCAGTCACACAGCTAGCAAGTATCTGAAGCCAAATTTGGACTCAGGTCCCTGATTTATCCACTGTACCACCTCGCTGTCCTAACTTAAGACTTACAATATAGATTTGTGAAAGGGATCTCACTGGTTCCTCAAGGATGAGAGTGATCCAGGAGAAGTGAACTAGAGACAGGGTTGCTCAGAACTGTGTTGTTACATATCTTAATTTTCTTTCTTCAGTACCTATAAATGTTACCTGAGGGCAAGAGAGATTGTGCCAATTTCACTCTTTGAATTTGCATTAATGTTAAAATCAAATAAAGTTGTTTCTGGCAGGTTTGAACCTATAACAGTATCAGAGGAAGATTTTGAACCCGGCTCTTCATGGTGCTCTGTATAATGCTAACCCTTCTGCTTCGCAGTCATGGGAAGGAAAACAATGGGACATGAGGTTGGAAAGACCCATTGGGAAGGGCTTTAAATGTTGGCCTGAAGGGTTTTTTGTTTTCTCTGGAATAGGAAGCGTCCCATGAAAAGTTCAGGGCCCATGTAGCTGACTGTTCTCTCATATGCAACTATAGAAGGATCACGTATCAGCTATAGTGCATACAAGGCTGAGTTCAGTCACTCCTGACCCAGCAAACTCAGGGCCTTGCTAGTAGTAGGGTCTAAGGAGATATGGGTGCCGGCCTGAAGCTTAGACCATTGCAAGACATGGAGTCCTCACTCATTTGCCCTTCTCTTGTACTGATTTACAGCTTCTCGATTATCAATGTCAGCCCTAAATATTTATTCAGCGCTAATTGGCCATGTTGGAGATGAAGTCATGAGACTTGGGGTAGAAGAGCAGAATGGAGTATAAGGGCCCCCTATGGAGTCTAGCTGGGGTGCCTATGCAGTGGGTGAGCCTGGAATCCAAGGGCAGTCAGAATAAAGGCACATGAAGGAGTGGTGAGCAGGCCTAGATCTGGAAGGAGAGATAGATGGTCATTGACTGAGGGCTATAGAGTGGGAGAGTATACAGACTCAGAATTCTACAAGTGTTAAGCTGGGCCAATAGAGGTGATTGCTGTCTCCAGGCTACTTGTGTAAGAGAGAACAACGGAAACCATAGTGGTGGTGGCAGTCGCATTTTCCTGCCCTTAAAGCAGGAGCTCATGAACTTTTTTGTGCTATGGCCCCCTTTTCTAGTCTGATGAAGCCTGTTGGATCCTTTCTTAGACCCACATGTACAAAAATATTTATAGCAGCTCTTTTTGTGGTAGTCAAGAACTGGAAATCAAGGGGATGCCCATCAATTGGAGAACGGCTGAGCAAGTTGTGGTATATGAATGTAATGGAATACTACTGTTCCATAATAAATGATGAGCAGGCAGATTTCAGAAAAAAACCAGAAAGACTTGCGTGAACTGATGCTGAATGAAGTGAACAGAACCAGGAGAACATTATATGTGGCAATAGATACACTGTGCAATTACCAACTTTGATAGACTTAACTCTTCTCAGCAATGCAAAGATCCAAGACAACTCCAAAAGACTCATGATGGGAAATGCCATCCACGTCCAGAGAAAGAACTATGGAGTCAGAATGCAGTTTGACGTATACTATTTTCTCTTTTTTTTGTTTTTTTTTTCTCATGATTTTTCCCTTCTGTTCTGATTCTTTTTTTATGACATGTCCAATGTGGAAATGTGTTTAATATGATGGTACATATATAACCTATATCAAATTGCATGCAGTCTTGGGAAGGGGGGTGTGGAGGAAGGGGGGAAATTTTAGAACTCAAAATCTTATAAAAGAAATGCTGAAAACTCTAAATAATAACATCACAGATCCCAGGTTAAGAATTCCTGCTTAGAGAATCCCCCTGGATTGAAGGAGGAAACATACCTAGAAGTCTCTAGTCCAGGGGAGGGAAACCTACATCCTTAAGGCCACATGTGACCTTCTAGGTCCTTAAGTAAGCCAAATTTTACAGATTCTTTGACTCCATTTGGGGTTTTCTTGGCAAAGATATTGATGGGTCACCATTTCTTTCTCCAGTTTATTTTACAGATGATGAAACTGAGGCAACAGGGTTAAGTGACTTGCCCAGGGTCACACAGCTAGCAAGTGTCTAAGGCTAAAGTTGAACTCAGATCTTCCTGACTCCAGGCCCATTGTTCTAACCACTGAGCAACCTAGTTGCCTCTTGTACCACCTAGCTGCCCTAGCTTTCCAAAGTCATACATATATGAAATGGCTGAAGTAGAATATGAGCCCAGGTCCTTTGACTCCAGAGATAAAAGGGGAAGGGAGGAAGAAACAAGTATTTTTTTTCAGTGCCTACAATGTATCATCAGGCACTGTGCTAAGTAAGCAATCTGCACATTTTATCTCACTTGAGAATGTTGGAGTCACTGGAAGCCTGGTGAATTGTTAAATACCGGTGGTGGTGTAGAGGGATGCACATTCTCATTTTGGTTCTCAGCAATCCCTTCAAGTCTTCTGTGTCAAAGTCTGTTCTACACTTACTAGCTGCCATTCACCACCTTAAGAGCTGCGATACTCTCCCAGATCTTAAGGAATCTAAAATCAAGTGGGTGAGCTAAAATATATATATATATAAATTTTAAAAAGCAGAAAAGATCATTCAGCAATACCAGGCATGGTCCTTAAGTGCTGTAAGAATTCAAAGGAGGGAGAGACTATCAGATGGCTGATTTCTCACCATTCCCTCCCCCCCTTCAGTTTGTAAATGAGGACATTGAGTCCCATAGCTCTGTAGATGGTCATGGCCATAGTTACAGGTGAGGAGTAAGATCTGGGATTAAAGCCCTTTCACTCCAGATAAGGAGTGGGTTTTCACTACACCATGCTGAAGATAAGTGAGCATTGATTAATAGACTGGCAATTGCTTTGATGAGAGGAGATATGTTGTTGTTCAGTTGTTCCAGTCACTCTTTGTGACCCCATTTGGGGTTTTCCTGGCAGAGATACTGGATGGTTTGCCATTTTCTTCTCCAGCTTATTTTACACGTGAGGAAACTGAAGACAACCTGGTGAAATGACTGGCTGGATTTGAACTCAGGAAGTCTTCCTGACTCTAGCCCAGGGCTTATTCTCTGGGCCACCTGGTGTTCGGAGAGGGGATATGGAGAGAGCCAATCCAGCAGTCCATCATCCTACAATCTTACTTGACCTAGAGATGGGCATAGGTTGGAGATGAGATACAAGAAAGAAGGTTTTTGGGAAGAGGTGGGCTTAGAATTGATCCTTACCAGCTGAAGAGATTGATTCAATTGAGAAGGCAGAGTGGAGCCTTTGAGGACATTGCAGAGAATTGAGTAGCAGGGAAACAGTGAAAGATTTGGGGGATATGGTAGATTAGCTTGACTTAAAATACTTTTATTGGTCTAAGGGAATAGTGGGAGATCACCAGATAAATTGTAACCTCCTTAAGAGTAGGTATAAAAACTTTTTCTAACCTGCACCTAACACAATGGCTAGCACATAGTGGGCACTTAGTAAATCCCTGTCAAACAATTTTTTTAAAAAAATTTTTTAGCATAGGGCTGGGCACATCATATGTGCTTAGAATGCTATTGATTGAATGAGATGGTTCGGTTCCTTTTTGTAACAGCAAGACAACCCAAAGGAGAAACAGGAGGCAGCTTAGGCCAGACACCTTGAAGACTACCTCCCCTGAGACCTTGACGAAGACAGCCCAGGACCCTGGACCCAAGAGCCTTGGGAGTAGCATTGCCCCCACACCATCAATCAGTCTTGCTTCCAATCCCTGAAGTCTTCACTTGGGGAAGTGAACTAGTGTGAAGAAGGGGTCCGTTAACTCTATCCACTACAATCAGTCAACAAACAGATGATGATGATGATGATGACAACTACCTTTTATCTAGTGCTTCCTATGTATCTGAATCCATGCCAAGCACTGGGGCTACAAAGAAAGCAAAAGACAATCGCTGTTTCTCCAGGACCTCACAGCCTAGGGGCAAAGGATGAGGTGGGGAGGACAACATTCAAACAATTATGCAGGAATAAGATACAGATGGGATAAATAAGAGATTATCAATAAAGGGAAGGTACTAGAATTAAGAAGGGTTGAGAATGACCACAGGGTCACAAGTCAATCTAGATGAAGCAGCAGTAAGGCAACGTATGGAGGAGACAGGAGCACTGCCACCAACTGGATTACCATCTGTCCCGGAGAGACAACTCGTGATTTTGAACCCAAGAACCTTGGGAACAGCAGAGCTTCCGGACTACTGGGCTCCCAGTTATCATTAAGGAGACAAATCGCTTTGGGGAAGGGGTCCACTTTCCCAACCACCACCACCAATTGCTGAACAACTGCCAAGGTGCTGACCAAGGTAAGTGAGCATCAGAGCCCTGGACTCACAGAGTTGAGGCTCCCCACCCTCCCAACCCAGACCAGCAGCCCTGCTTCAGGAGAACGAGCCCCGTGGAGATATGGCCTGGCTTCTCTTTCAGGTATGACCATAGCTGCCAAAGACCTATTAAAGAAAGTTCTTGCCACCAGAGACATTAACCTCTTCAAATCAACAACAGAAGCATATATGATTGGACTGGTGGAAATGATGTAAAAAATGAGAAAATATCTTCTGCTGTGCTGCATCCTAAAGGCCCCTGGGCTTTTCCATCTGGCTTTAAGATGAAACCTCCTATCTCCCATTAAAATAATAATAATAGCTAGCACATACATAGCAATTTAAGGTTTGCAAAGTGCTCTATAATTATGATTTCATTTGGTCCTCATGACAACCCTGGGAGATATTATTAGCCCCATTTTACAGATGAAGACCTGGAAGCAGTTGGGTGACTTGCTCAGGTCCAGGGTTACACAGCTAATAATTATCTGAGATGGGATTTGACTAGATCTTTATGATTCCAGGTTTGTTGAGCTTCCTAAGAAGAGGGACTCTCTTTTTTAATTTTAAAAAAATGTTTTATTTCATTAAATATTTCCCAATTACATGTACATTTTTTAACATCCATTTTTAAAATTGTGAGGTCCAAATTCTCTCCCTCTTTCCCCTCCCCCACCCCTTGAAAAGATAAGCTATATTCTATCACTTTTCTATTACACTACCAAAGCTTAGTGCAGTGCTTTGAACACAGTAGTAAGCATTTTATAAATGCTTTCCCACACCCCTTCAGCTAAACTGTGCAGTGAGACAGAGCCTCTGGCCTTGTCGTAGGGAAGATCTGGGTTCAAATTCAGCCTCAGACTCTTATAGCTGAGTAACTCAGGGCAGTTCACTTCACTAGAACGCCTCAGTTTACCCATTTGTAAAACAGGAATAATACAGTAATAGCAATTAAGGTGCTACCTACCTACCCCGGTTGTTGTGAGAACCCAATGAAACATTATTTGCAAAACACTCTATAAATGCTAGCTAGGATTCTTTATTTTACACGATGGACACTTAAGCAAACGGAAACGCCAGGGTCAGGGCATAGGGGCCCCAAAGCTGCTCCTCCCCCCTCCCCTCCCCTGCCTCCGAAGGAGTCCGCAGACCGGACTACATTTCCCAGGGGGCCCCGCGCTCAGGCTGACGAGGTAACACTCGACTCTCGGGAAATCCAGACGTGCAGGGAACCGGGAGCGAGGATGGCCGACCTTCGAGGTGACCTGAGGGCGTGCGGGGGAGGGGGAGGCAGGGGGTGGTGCACGGTGGCGGAGCCCCTCGCTCGGCTCGCGACCCCGCGGGGGGCGGTGTGGGGGGCAGGCCTGGAATCTGTCTCTCGGGGCAGGGAGAGGGCGGTCGGGTCTGGGTCCCGGCAGAACTTAGGGTTCGCCTCCGGAAGGGTCTGTGGAGGGAATCAGCCTCCCCCAGGGCACACGTGGGCAAACTAGCGGGGTTCTCCCCTAGCCCCCTCCCCGCCCCCCGGAAAGGGGCCTCCCGACTCCGGCCGATTGTACATCCACCCGTGAAGGAGTTTTGGAGGTCATCCTGCAATAAGAGCTGGCCCCCCCACACAAGACCTAGTCCCTTCCCCGCTGCCCGCTTGGGTTTTCTCATCCGTAAAATGGGCCCATCCCAGCACCTACCTCCCCAGGTGGGGGTGAGGATCCAATGAGAATACTTGTGAAACGCTTGCATTATTTTATTACGCACCTACTCTGTGCTCAGTGGGGGTTTCCTTTGTTGTCCCTCTGTCGTGTTCATTTCTCTGGTGACCCCATTTGGGGTTCTCTTAGCAAAGACACTGGGGTGGTTGCCATTTCCTTCTCAGCCTCATTTTACGGATAAGGAAACTGAAGCAAACTGGTTTCAGTGACTTGCTCAGGGTCATACAGTCTCAGACCAAATCTGAATTCGGGAAGATGAGTCTTCCTGACTCCAAGGCAGGCCCTCTGTCCACTGCACTCCTAGCTGCCCAGTGCTGGGGATACAATTCATAAGAAGACATACCCTGTCCTCAAGGGCCTTCCCATCTAATGATGGGAGACCACACACAAAAGGAAGCAGGAAAGGGGGGGAAACCAAAGAGCATGGCGGGGATGCATCTTGTTCTGTGGAGTTGAAACCTGGGAGAGCAGCAAATGCAGAGGGGAGTTATGTTTATATTAATATAGGTATTATTACTTAATAAACATTTCTGAAGTACCTACTATGTGTCAGACATGGAGCTAGCCCTTTGTGTACAAAAGGAGGCCAAAGGCAGTGCCAGCCCTCAGGAAGCTCACTATCTGATCTGGGAGAATTATAATCAGTATTATGACTTTTGTCTCCTTTGATTCTTCTGCTCAGCCCTGGGGATTGGTCCTTACACATACTCACCATTTTCAGTCAAGGAAGCTGTAGTTTCTCACTGATCCTAAGTGGCCTCAAGCCTGGGTCATCCTCAGTGCCACTCCAGGGATGGAAATGTGGGTCAAGATGAGGAGCCCTTAGTAGACCATCACCTTTCCTTAGTCCTGGGAGCCTCCTTTCCATCAAGCTGACCCCGTGTCACGTTGATGTGACTCAGATATTGGAGACCCACCAGCAGGCTGCGGCAGATTCTGCCAGTGTGGCTCTGTAACAGAAGTGTCCACTCTGCTTTCCTGAGGATGAGCCTAGCTCAGGAGAGAAAGGCCTATGGCCAGGAGGCTGGCCTTCAAGAAGCCTCTTTGGGGGAGGGTACCCTGTGGCCAACTTGAACTTCAAGGGAATATAGCCAAGAACCACACTGGAGGGGCTTCGGGCTTCTTCACTGGAGGAATGAGATCCCAGAGGCATTTGGGTATCTGAGGGAACACTCGATGAGGAAGAAACACCCTCCACCAGAGCAAGTCTCCAACTGCGCAACTTGTCATTTTAGAGCTGAAATGTCAAGCAAATTCCCTTAAGTCCTACTGCCAATATGTGTTAAACATGGACTCAAACCCAAGCTCTCCTACTTCCCGAGGTTGTTTCTCCATGGACTACAATATGGATGTGCCTCTTAAATTCTCACTATTACAGTTTCTTCAGAAAATATGTGTTAAAGTCCTTATTGATGGGAAGGGGCTTCCACGGAGGGAGAGATAAAAACCATACACTTTCAAGAGCTGAAAAGGCCCTTTAAGGGTCATCTCTTTAAAATCAGGCTCTGCTAGCATTTATTAAGTGCCTGTTGTATACAGCCATGATCCCTAGACACAGAGAAATTAGTCTAGGAGGGGCAAGGTGACACATACATAGATAACTAATCCAAGGGTGGGGAGCCCGCACTAATTTATACTAATACACAGTAAGTACATTAGATGGGTATACAGATCAACTGCTATGTGAGATTCTGGGGGACATGTGATTTATACACTGGAGGGAATCAAGGTAGACTTGTTGGAAGAAACCATTTGAAGGACAGATAGGAATTCAACATGGGGCAGGGACCACACACTGAGGAAGGCCTTCTGAGGGAGAAATCCAGGCCAGGAGTACATGGGCTAAACTTGATTGGTGCGGAAGACTGAGCAACACTCCATGCTTGGGAATAGCATGAACAAAGCCTTTGCCCAAAGCACTGAATCTGTGAAGGAGAATGAGAGGGTAAACTGAGGCTTGGGTGTCTGGAGCCTTGACTGCCAGCTTGAGGAGTCTGAATAGACTGGGTGAGCTGTGAGAGGAAGATGGGTGATGAGAGCAAACTGTGAGGAAGCTTGATCAAGCCTAAGTGTATGGATGTCCAGAGTGTCCATAGTAGGCAGTTATCCAACCTCAACCTCTACTTAAATACTTCCAGAAAATGGGGAAGTCACTACCTCTTAAGAGGGACTGATGTAGGACAGTTGTAATGACCTGAAAGTCATCTGAAAGGACAAAATTCTTTGTGATGAGGTCTTTTAAAGTCTCGTTAGGGAGAGATGGGGGTCAGCTAGGTGGTGTAGTACATAAAGCACTGGGCTTGGAGTCAGGAAGACATGAGTTCAAATCCAGCTTCAGACACTGGCTGTGTGACCTTGGGTAAGTCACTTAACCTTGTTTGTCTCAGTTTCTTCATCTGTAAAATGAAATGCAGAAGGAAATGGCAAATCTCTCCAGTACTTTTGCCAAGAAAACCCCCCAAATTGGCCCATGAAAAGTGGGACATGATTGAATAGCAACAGTTGGTAAAGAGGGAGGATATTCAAAAATGGAGGGAATACAAAAACCAAAGGTTTGGAGGCTGGACCTGGGATGTCACCCTCTACCAATGCAGGAGGCTCCTTTTCAACTTGAGTCTGTTCAAAGCTGCTTGAGGCACTTGAGAGCTGAGGGAGTTGACCAGGTGTCAAAGCCATTAGTTGCCAGAAGCATGACTTGAATCCAGGCCAACTCTTTAGCCCCTATACTTCCTCATAAACAAGAGGTATCCGTTAAAAAAATGGTCCTGCAGCTAAGAAGCACGTAACACCCACTAACAACCAGAGTCATGAATCCTTTTACTCCAAACAAATATGATTCTAGAAATCAAGGATCTTGTCCGGGCTCTGCCCCATGCTGGCTCTCCTTGGGATGGGGAGGGGTCTGCCTTTAGGAGCGCATAGGTTAGTGGAGGAACAGTAACACACCACAGAGAATAAGACAAATCAAATCATGGTAATGATGGGAGGTTAGAGTTGGAGGGCCTTTGAGACCTAGCAGGCCCAACCCCCTCAGTAGGAATATGGAGCCTGAGGGCTTTGACCAAGGGGCCCTGGGGATTTCTTAGCAGAGTTGGCATTCAAGCCTAGACTTCTTCCACTGTTCACTGTGGCTAAAATGAGGGTTATGGGAGTTTAGTTGACAAGCACACGTTACGTGACCCTTTTCACCGTTACTAATTGCACACAATTCAGAGCCACAGCACTCCCAGTTGCACACTGGGGAGTGTCCACGGAAAGAGAATTTCCTCCTCTGAGGGGACCTTGTGCCCCAAGAACACCACTGTTCACTGGGGTTGGGGCTGCTGGACAGGGTTTGAGTTCCTCATAAATCAAGAATGCTTGACTTGGGCTCCATGAACTTTATTGAAAAAAAAATACTTTGATAACCAGTTCAAAATAATATTTCCTCTGTTATCCTATGTATTTTATGCCATTAAAAACATTCCACCAGATTGCCAGAGGGGTGCAAGACCCCAAAAGGATAAAAGCCCCTTCTCCATAGACTGCTAAGAGCCAGTGAAAACAGCTCTCCAGTTGTGCTGGGCCTGACCTGCAGATGGCCAGCATCCTCCCAGGCCCCCTTCCCATGAAGCCAGGCATTTGGAAAACACCAAAGGTTGAGCTGACCAACTGTTCCTCCCTGCAGTGTTCCTACTGTCCTGCCCTGTTCAGCACTATGCCTGGGGGAAGGTAGGCTTTTCCAGTGAAGTGGCCCAGTTGCTGGCAAGCAGTGATCCACTGGTCCACATTCAGGAGGACAAGCCATATGCAGAGGTGAGGAAGGTCCTGTTTCTCACATATAAACCAGACATCCAGAGACTGTCCCAGGGAGCCCCAGCAGCTCTGTGGTCCTTCAGTTCTTGGTTACCCACTCCCCTTTGGCAGGTGATAGAAAGAAGGAAGTCCAGCTCACCCAGTGCTTACAGATGGAAAGACAGCATTGACACAAGTAGATGTGATTTTCTGCTAGCAGAAATGGGAGGTTTGAAAAAACATAATCTGAGGATGATTACTTTTTTCTCAAAACTCATAGCAATCATTGATTCCCTCCTCAATTTTGAGGCTTAACTTACAAAGGGAAAACAGAATGAAGTGGGGAAAGGGGGATGGACCACGGCCCAGGAAAATCGAAAGGCCCATCAGGTTAACAGAAATCCTGAATATCTGTGCAGTGTGTATCAACCTACTCACCCGAGGTGGGAGCGTGGGGGTGTCACTAGAGAAGTTGAGTGATGTGCTCAAGGGGACATCTCCAATTAGTGAGAGCTGAATCCTCCAGACTCTTCAGCCAATGGTCTGGGTGCCTGCCTGATGACAGAATCAGAGCTCATACTCCATTCTCCTGACACCATCCATGACTATTCCAACCTCTAGATGTTTGGGGGTGGATGGTGATCTTGATTTGAGGTATTGGGGCTCTTGTGATTGCAGTTAACATAAACTAAGGCACAAAGTTCTGAGCATACTGAGTTTATAGCAATTACCAATAAAAGGGATCTCTCAATTCCTGAGGCAGTCTAAACACCACAAGGTGGGGCTTGCTAGCCTTCATAAGTTTTGGGAAGAACAGAAAACAGAAAACACCACAATAGGTTACAAAGTCTTTAGTATCAACAACTTTTCCTTCCATCTTGTTAGGGAAACCTCCCTGGTGGTGTGCATGTGGTGGCTACAGTCCCAGGGATAGAAGTCTAAACTTTCTCAAAGGACAGCCATTTCTGTTGCAGAGCTAACAAACTTCCTGGCACCCACCTGCTTCTTTTTAATTTTTTTTTTGGCTTTTTATTTAAATTATTGAAGATTTTTTTGTTAATGATTAATTTATTTGTTTTCAGTTTTCAACAATCACTTGCATAAGTTTGTAATTTTTCTCCCCTCTCCCACCTGCTCTTGCAATGCTTGTTAGTGAGATCACAGACCTCCCTTCAATGTACATGGACAGTAAGATGTGCAGAGACAATGTTTCTCTGAATTAAGGTGATTTATGGGACAAGTGAATTTTAAAGTAACTCAGGGAAAACTGAACATCTGAACTAGTGAACTCCCAGACTCAACGCAGGAACAAGGAAACGTGGCTCAGGCAGTTACAAAACAGAATCAAATAGAAAATTTCTATTGGGTTTTCTCAGGGGTCTGTACTTGATCCTCTAAGCAACTCCCCACCACCTTCCCTGTCTAATGACGCTCTCCTGTTCAGATGTGGATGGGCACCCACCCCCGCGGTGACGCTGTGATTCCTGACACTCATATCTCGGAGAAGACCCTGGGGCAGTGGATCGCCAACAACCTGAACTGCTTAGGGCCCAGCGTCAAAGAAACCTACCGAGATCTGCCTTTCCTTTTCAAAGTGCTGTCTGTCAATACGGCCCTCTCCATCCAGGCACATCCCAATAAGGTAAGAGATAAGCACAGGAGCTAGTGACAATGGGAAAAAGAGGAAGAATTCCTTTTTCTGGATGTCCTCCCCACAGCAGCCTTATCAGCCCCATCTGGCACTGATGACCTCACCCTTTCTTGTCCAACCCAAAGCTCAATCCAGAGTTACAATGGCAGCTCCCAACTGAACTCTCTGGAGCCTATCACGTTAGAGCTGGAAGGGACTTGTGAGTTCCCCTTTATGGTGAGAGGGACCTCCCTCTATAGGTGCAGCTGAAGTAGAGACATAAAATGATTGCGGGGGGAGGTGGAACCAGAACTCAGGCTTCCTGGCTCTCAGACGAGGCAGGGGATCCTCTGACAATAAGAGCCTGTGTCCTTGTATCATCCCCAGGTCTCCCAATCAGCACATGGCTATAGCCACGCACAGGTCCATACAGCATGTGGGAGTTACAGAAGCTTAGATCCCATCTGAGAGGTTTGGAGTGAGGCCAGGCCTCCCTTGGGGCTTCCTGGCAAGGCCCTTAGCTGGCCAAGTGCAAAGCCAGACCTGCAGCTAGGACTGAACTTATCCAAGAAGCCATCCCCTGAAACTAAGGGGAGAGGAAACTGAGGCAAACCATGCTGCCCCTCCTATTCAGCAACATCTGCTTGCCTAAGTGGAGATGGGTCCCATGGGATGGGCAGAGGTTTGGGAATGCTTCCAAGAGGCCAGAGGAACTAATGTTTATTGCCCTTTTTGTCTCCCTGACTCCCTCACAGGAACTGGCAGTGAAGCTTCACACCCAGGCCCCTGAACACTACCCAGATAAAAACCATAAGCCAGAGATGGCCATTGCCCTTACCCCTTTCCAGGCCTTATGTGGCTTCCGGCCCGTCCAGGAGATTGTGGGCTTTCTTCACAGTAAGGCCACAGACAGTGGGTGGGCCTGGGGCTGTGAATGAAAGGGTGACCACCAAAAGTGTAAGGGGAGCATCCTAAGGGTCTCTGACCTTTCCAGATAGAATGTAAATCCTGGGATAGCTATAAGATTGATTTCAGCAATGTAGAGAAGTGACTTTCAGTCCAGCTCTAAGTGGGAATGGCTGGGGAGGCTGTGAGGTTAAGAAGGAATAGCCCTAAGCAGTAGGAGATTTGGGAAATCAAGACCACAAGCTGGCCAATGGTATATTCTCCTGCTGGCTTCTACTAGCAGGAGGCCATGAGGGCCATGAGGATTTGGGGGTCCCTATCCTTGCCACTTCCAGGGTGGGTGGGAAGGGATCTAGTTCTGAAGTCAGACCCCCAGGCTCATCTTCCTGCAGAGGTGCCAGAGCTCCGGTTGCTGATTGGCAATGAGGCTGCAGAACAGCTAGAGCAGAGCATGGGCCAGGACCTCCAGGCTATGTCTTCTGCCCTTCGAGTCAGCTTTACCAAAATGATGAAGAGAGAAAAGAAGGACTTTGAGGAGCAACTGAACATCTTGGTGAAGCGCATCTCTCAGGAAGGTTAGGATGGCTTTGGTGCCATGGTGGGTTCAGCGTGCATCTTGGGTCATTCAGTTCCATGTCTCTATATCATGTCCTGGTGGAGAACCTGGGATGCTTTAATGGGATCTTCATCCTTTTTTCCAAGTGGTGTGCACTGAGTGAAACCAAATTTGGGGTGGGCATTGGCTCTTTGGTATTTCATTTTCAACAACAGTGCAGTTTAATTGAACATGACAGAATTTTCAAGGTAACATTTAATTTGAGTTATTCTGCATAGACTAGGTGACTCCTAAAGTACTTACTAATTGAGTTATAACTACCATTTCTCCCAGTTCTCTGGATACACTTTTTCACTTCCTCTGCAGAGGAAGTGAAAGAAGTGTCTGGTGCTCTACAGGAACCAATTTAGTCTCAAGAGCCTCTTGTGCTCAGCCATGCCCTTGGAGGACCTAAGCTATGATTCTTTCCTTAGGGAGCTCAGGGTACTGAACAAGAGACTGGCACAAGACAGAAGAGAACCACTACTTAGCTGGTGTGGTGCTGTGGGCACTCAGAGCTCATCTGCCATGGCAGCCAGATTGGTGTTCTACTCATGCTCTTTTCTTTTTTTTCTTCATAATTCATTTGTTTTCAGTTTTCAACAATCACGTCCATAAGTTTTATATTTTCTCCTCCTCCCTCCCCCCTCCCACCACAAGATGGCATTCAATCATACATGGGTTCTACACATAACATTCTTATTAAACATACTTTCACATTAGTCATGTTGCATACAGGAATTAAAATGAACAGGAGAAACCATGAGAAAAAAACAAAACAAAATGTAACAGGAGAGAAAATAGTCTGCTTCATTCTTCATTCTGACTCTAGTTCTTTGGATGTGGATGGCATTTTGCATCATGAGTCCTTTGGAAATGTTTTAGGTCTTTGCATTGTGAAATGCTAAGTTTATCAGATACAGTTCTCGCGCGCTGGCTCTTACTCTATATAATATTCTTCCGGTTCTGCTCATTTCACTTGGCATTAGTTCATATAAATCTTTCCAGTTTTTTCTTTAGTCCTCCACAGCACAATAGTATTCCATTACATTCATTTACCATAACTTCTTCAACCATTCCCCAACTGATGGGTATCCCCTCAATTTCCAGTTTTGGGCCACCACAAAAAAGAGTTGCTATATTCTTTACATGTGAGTTCTTTTCCCATTTTTATGATCTCTTTGGGATAAGTCCTGGAAGAGGTATTGCTGGGTCAAAGGGTATGCACATTTTTATAGCCCTTTGGGCATAGTTCCAAGTTGCTCTCCAGAATGGTTGGACCAGCTCTCGGCTCCACCAACAATGAATTAGTGTTCCAACTCTCCCACATCTTCTCCAACATTTATCATCTTCCTGTTTTGTCGTGTTGGCCAATCTGATAGGTGTGATGTGGTACCTCAACGTTGTTTTGATTTTCATCCTCTTTTCTTAAGCTGTCTTCTCTCCTCCCTTATGCCTAGGGAAAGCCTACCAACATATAAAGGCTTCCTCCACCCCACTACCCATAGGAATAACTTGTCTTTCTGTCATGTTCGAAAGTTCATGCAACATAGCACCTGTAGCACCTCATTTGATCCTCACAACTCCATGAAGTTGGAGTACTGCTGGTATTTACATTTGACAAATGAGGAAATCAGGGCTCAGGTTAAATGATTTGCTTGGGACCACCCAGGTAAAAGTGGCACTGCCAGATCCAGAGCTCAGGCTCTTATTGATTCTAAAACAAGGGAGTCCAGGAAGCCTCACACTCTGTCCCCTTCTCTTGTGCTAAAACACACATTATAAGCCATCTTATGTTGCACTATTTCCAGAGCCATCTGGATCAGACCTGTGCTCCACCATCCAGGGACCCTCTGCCTTGTCTTTTATAGCCCAGGAGAGGAGGGGGCTTGCAATGTGGCCTCTGACCTGCTTCTGGCACCTCTTCCCATCTAGTGGCAGAAGGGAAAGACGTGACAGACAGTAATGGGGTTCTCCTCCTGAAGCTTTATGAACAGTATCCTGGTGACATCGGCTGCTTTGTCATCTACTTTCTGAACTTGGTGATACTACAGCCAGGGGAAGCCATCTTCCTGCAGGCCAATGAGCCCCATGCCTACCTAAATGGAGGTGAGTGAGGGAAGACAACAAGGGCCACATGGATGGTCGGCCAGTTTCCTGGTCCACAGGCTCGGGGTCTCAGCATGAGGGCCATATTTCCAAATATGATCTAGTGAGGAGGGCCATAGAGAAATTTGCAGGTATTTCCATCCACTAACTGTTCCTTGCTTCTCCTAGGCCCTGTCTCCTGGCTTTACAATTCCTTCTCACTATTGCTTTGACTTAGATCCCCATAACCATTGGGGTTCAACATGAAAAGAAGTGGATCCTTGTGGGCCACAGATTGACTTAAAAACCACAAATTAACATTAACTAGGGCATATTTTATTTCATTTTGTTAAACATTTCCCAATTAGATTTCAATCTGGTTCTGGCCTCTGGGCCCCAAGTTGGATATTCTGCCCTAAAATAAAACTGGACAATGGGAGGGGTAAAACCTGGGACTGAAGCAGACAGATGGAAAGTAAAGGGCCTATGTTAGTGAATGCTTCCCTTGAGTGATTCTTTATGGGACACAGGGGAAGAGACTATCCCTTCAAGGGTAGGAGGTTTCGTGGTTTGAGGATGGGGTGCTGCTGCAAGAGTGGGGGGGCAGCCCAACGGTCAGGGAATCTTTGTCTTGCTGTTCCTGTGGAGGGAATGCCAGGGGATGGGAAGATCAGGCAGACTGACCAGTATGTCCACCCTTTCTAGACTGCGTGGAGTGTATGGCATGCTCCGACAACACAGTGCGGGCTGGTTTGACACCCAAGTTCATTGATGTGACAACACTATGTGACATGCTCAACTACACTGCAGCCCCAAGCAGTTCAAAACTCTTTCCTGCCGTGACTGATGAATCCGACCCTTATGTCTCCATCTACAATCCACCTATACCTGAATTCACAGTTTTAAAGATCAAGGTGAGCTGTAGGGACGTTACGCTCCCCCACCTGAGCCCTCTGACACCCCCAGATCAGATACTGGGTATAAGACAAAGGGGACAGAGTGGCTACTTTAGTGCATAAGGGTTATATCGATCACCTTCTTAGAGCTTGTCACTAGGCACCCAGCCTATGATCAGCACATTTCCTCTACAACCCCTGCCCTGTTTTTCCTTTTCTCTGGGTCTGCACTAGACCAGTAAACCAGTAAGTTAGGGCAGTGAAAGCAATGGCAGATCCTGGTTCCCCCTGGATTTCATATGCTTGTTTCTCTTCCCATAGGTTCCTTCCACCATTCACTTGTACGTGATTAACAAAATAGAGTCGGCCAGCATCCTCCTGGTGGTGAAGGGAAAAGCGACAGGTAACTCAGCAACACTCAAGTCTGAGCTGTCCTTGCAGCGTGGCACAGTAGTCTTCATTGCAGCCAATGAGAGTCTCTCATTGGAACTCAGCTCAGAGGAGGACTTGCTCATGTTCCGGGCCTGCTGTCTGCCATAGCAACTCATCCTCGCCTCTCCTGCCACAGCCTCACCACACTTAGCACAGTGGTCTCCAGTCTGTCTGTGTTACATCTCAGGGCAGGTGCAAGACAGTAGGCTCATGATCATGCCAGCAGCTGTTCCTTACCTTGCTCTAGAAACCCCTGGCACATCTAGAGGAGCTGGGGAAGGGACCTGTTCCATATGGGTGATGGGTGGAGCAACAATCTATCCAACACTGGAAGAGGGATACACATGCTCTATCTCTGGGGTATTTAAGCACACAATTAAATACAGATTGCTCTTCAAAGATGCTGTATTGGGTGGGTTCTAGATTTAAAACCAATCTCCCTGTTACCATCCCGGCAGAAGTCTATGACATAAAATGGCAAAGGGCACCCCTGTTGAAGACATTGTGCCTGCCTTTCCTCCCCGTTATGTGTCTCAGTTTCTTATTCTGTAGTGAGGCGAGTGGTGAACTAGTGGCAGTGTGAGCACATCCCTTCGAAGTTTGCAGTGAGTCTCAGGCAGACTAGTAAGGTTGGGGTGTGTGGTTTCTACAGAAGGGGTTTTTCCACCACTGGACACAGTACCACAACTCTTCGGGGATGGTTGGCCTGCTCCAGATTTGGCTGGCATGCTAACACTTGTCCTCTTCCCTCCAAGAGTGCTCTGCTCCTAGCAGGCTTCCAACAAGCATCTATTGAGTTGACACTCTGGTTCACTTTGGTGTTCTTGATTGTTTGATCTTAAGTGTCCACAGGAGGAATTTCTGTCAATGCAGGTCAGCATCTCATATTGCTGAGGGGCCAAGCTAGGCCAACCAAGATCTGATGGGGAAACTTGAATCTGGGTCTCCTGTAATGGGCTCCCTGAGAGGTCATCTGAACTCTCTCAACAGAAATACCAGGACTAGGGAAAAGTGCATGTTTCTGTGCTGATTAAAAACTCTTGAGCCAGGGGTCAGCAGAATTGGGACATTATTTTCCAAGATGCCAGACCTGGTGTGAGTTTGACCTCAGATCCTTTGTGAGGTCCAACAAACACAGGATATCATGCTGGGGAACTGCTTTTCTATCACAGAAGCTCTTGCTTATTAGGAGAGCTGGGCTCATGTTCCCTAGCTCCAGACAACTCAGGGCAGTGTCAGGTGAGTGATGGCTGAAGTTTTTCAGGTAATCCAGCAGCTGCTGTATGTCATTCACAGGGCCCAGGCTGAACCTAGACATCTGAGGTGACAATGCCCAAGGCCTGACACAGGTTCACTGGACAGGAGCTTGCTAGCTGGTAATGGTGAGAGAGAATCAAGTGCGGGTACAAGAAAAACAGCCAAATGGATCCCTAGCTTGTGTGGCCTTTAGGATGTCATGGCCTTGTGGCCAGATAGATAGCTGGCCTCAGAGTCCATAAGACCTGTACCTGGTGACCAGGGCAAGACACCAACCCTCTTGATACTCTGGACGGTGACAAACTGTAGAGAAGAGATTTCCTGTAGCAATGAAAGCACCACATTGGACCCCATGCCAGTGTGAGCAAGCACCTGCCGAAACTGCAGCTACAGCTGAGGGGTGTGCCAGTGCCCCAAATTCCTAGTTCCTACAAGGAGGAATAGAAATCTTCCTAGGATCCACAGGTCTAGATCTTTCATCTCTCACCTGGGGGACTCATGCTAGCAGCCCCCACAACGGTAACACACACACACACACACAAGGTTCTGTAGCATGAAGAAATTTATTGATATTATAAACTCTGCTCATGATAGAAAACTCTAAGCCATACACATCTCTGAATAAACATACTATGTACACCACATAAACTCGCCCCCAGATTAAGTAGCCAAAACAAACCAGTCCATTTTCCCAAGTGTACTGATTGTCAGTTGCAGAGCACCAGCAGGTGGGAGACCCAAAACAGCCCTGCCACTGGTGATGTGGGGCCATGGAACTTTTAACCATTCGCTTAGTCTGACAATAGGCTGGCAAGACTCCAGACAGGTGATGTCTCATTGACTATTATTCGTTAGCCAGCCATCCTCTTATCAGTTCTATCTAGAGCTCTTACAGCTTCCTGTTAGAATGGAATCCCCACTGATCTGTGAGGCAGGATAGGCATTAGTGCCAGAAACTTCAGCGGCCCTTTTTACAGCAATGAGACAACCAAATAAACAATTGGGGTAGAAAGCCAAGGGCTAAAATGGGATTAGAATAGTCCCGTAAGTCTAAGGAAGAATCCTGATTCTGGGCCTAGAAACAGTCTTGGAGTCCAGGCTTTTCTATCCTTTCGAAAACGAACCTCACTCCAGCTCTTCTGTTACCCTACCAGAAGATCCGTAAAGGTGAGAAAGTAACCAAGCTTTTAATGAACTCCCCCTGCCAGGCCTGCCCTACATTCTTCCATTGCTTTCTCCCCACTCACTTGTTCTCATTCTTTCCCAAAAAAATACACACACTCTGTTGCTCTCTCTGTCTCTCAACAAGCCATAACACAATGTGGGAATACAGACATCCGAAAAGTGGACAGACAGCTACAATGGAACAACTACCCCAAAGGGATCTGAGGCTGGGACCAAAAAAAATAGGACAAAGTTATTGTTAATGTTTACGTTGTGTGTGAATCCCTGTGGCCTTCTCTTGCCCAGTCCAGAACTCGCAGGTCCAGCAGACCCTTGTGGTCACATAGCCTTCCTGTAAACTGACAAGGCCAGTGGGACAACAGCTTAGTGGAGTCAAGAAACTCTGAAGCACCTTTGAGGTTGCCCCTGCTCTCTTAAAATTCCTCTTTCCACATAGCCATGAGACCAAGCACTGACTTGATACAAGTAGCTCCCCAAACTCAGCTGAGGGGACAGGGGAATGTCAAGAAAACAGTCTGCAGCTCAGGAAGGGTCTATGTGGAAGACAGCCCCAGGGTGCTAGGCAGCCAAGGGGAGCTGTGGCCTGGTCCATTCCCAATTCCACACCAGCTCCCTCCAGGGCCCACATCCCAACACAGGGAAAACAAACTAACCACATGGAAATCTAAATATCCAGGGGGAAACTGAGCCCAAATGCAAAAAGTCCCTGAATCGAAACAAAGAATTTGAAGGACAAATCTCAAGATTTTCTATCTAAATGTTATCCCTGGATCCTGGCTGAGGAAATAAGACTCCTGAGTGAAAATGAAAACCCCAAATGTCCGCAGGAACCCTGCCTTGAGAATGTGTTGAGGTCTACCAAGAGGTGAGAAGACCATGAAAGGCAGGAGAGCATGAAGCTCACCAGCTCCTTTGGTCATGTGCTTCTCTGGTTTGTCTGACTCCAACTTTCTATTCCTTGGGCTAAATCCCACAATCGTCTGCCAACTCCTCAGTCTGACTCCAAAGTTCTTAACAAAGATTATAAAACTGCTGATCAGTCCTCTCCTCACCAAAGCTGGAGGCCAGCCCTCTCCCACAGTATCTGAATGGCATTAACCCAGGAACTAGGCTGGGGGAACCAGGTGAATACAAGGCCAAAAACAAAAGACCTCAAACTCCAAATAAATAAATAAATAAATAGATGTAGGTGGGAAGGGAAAGAAGAACTAGCTGTACAGAGCAGCCACAGCACCTGGCTATGGGACTGCGACCAGTCACACCAACTTCCTAACTCCCACAAATTGGAAACTGGTCATTACTGGGAGCCACAGCCAACATTCCCAAAGCACAGGGGTACCCTCACCAGAGGTAAGCTGAGGGGAAGTGGGAAGCCCAGCTAGCAGCACCTAAGAGAAGGGAAAGGGAACCTTGATCCTTGCCAAGGCCATGAAACTTCCCTCTGTCAGAATCCTAAGGGAACCAAATCATTCTTAAATGCTTCCCAGCTGGGGCAGCTACCTCTGACTCCTCTTTCCCACCTAGCCATAGAATCTCATCCTAAGCACACTATGTGAGAGAGCAGATGCTCCTTGGAAGACTGCCAAACCAACAACATCCATCGAATTCAAATGCTGATGACTCTTCTCTAAACCAAGACAGATTTTGTTACCCTTATTCTTAAGAATCAAAAAATCCTGCATTTCCCTCCCTGTAGAGTCTTCTCCCAAGCCTGCATTGGTGAGAAGCTGTATGAAGCCCTCCTTCATTCCCAGGCACTGCCCTCCTGAATTCTGCCCTCCAGAGCCTCTGGCCTGAGACACATCGGGGCAGAACTTCTTGCCAGTCACTGACCTTCCTAAGTGGATGTTTGGCTCCTGGTGACTCTGGTGCTGATGGTGCTGTCCACCAAGGAAGTAGAGGACAATGCTCTCTAGGCCCCAGGAAAGCCATTGTGCCTCTTGTGGCTTCCCCCGCAGGCAGGCAGGCATTGTCTACTGGACGGTGCAGGAGAACGATTCCCCAAGGCAGCAGCAGCAGCAGGTGCAAGATGAGGAGGCCATGGGTTTGGGAGGAATGAGGTCCAGATCTTCATCATCCGGCATTTCATCCAAGTGATAACCATCTTGCAACAGTTGCCGGTTCAGATCCTGATTCACCTGCTGAGGGATGAGGTTGGAATGATTAGAAGCCAGACTGGAAGGGAAAAGGAAGTGCTGTGCAGACATATGTCCTATGCACTCAATGGCCAACTGCTATTGCTAGATGGGTTCTCTAAATCTTGGATGGCATCTCTGCCACCCTAGAGACCTGTGAACTTGCTGGACATCTGACTTGTTGCTTGATTCCAAAGAGCAGAGCCCAGTACTCCCCTCTGCACCTATAACAGACACAGGGCTGGGCACTCCCTGGCATATAATGAAAGGGAAATGACAAAACCCAGAGCTTTAACCCACAGACACTGATTCAATGGCAACTCATGTTAGCAAGTAGCAAGTCACCACCTCTTACTCTGGTTCTCCACAGAGTCAATTTTATTCAATTTGAAAAACATGATGCCCTAGAAACTGAATGTAAAAACTGTCCTAGAAACTAAAGATACAAAACCAGAATGGTCACATGTATTCCAAGAAGTAGAGGGACAAGGTCTGTTCCTGTGATTTCACTGACATAAGGAATTCCCTAGTGGATTAATGATCCTTCCAGAGTCACACAACCGGGGGCATCAGGATTTGAACTCGAGTTTTCCTGGCTCCCAGATCATGTTTCTATCCACTACCCATGCTGAGAGAGATAAGTACATATAAAATAATATAAAACAGTGGAGAGAGGGGCACACTTTTCTAACTGGCAGGAAATTGGCGGTTCCAAGAAAGGTGAGAATAAAGAGCTTCCCAGATTGAGACAGATTGTGCACAGGTGGGGAGAAAGAGATCATGCTACCTATGGGGGACAGAAAGAAGACCAGTGTGACTAGAATATAAACTGTTAGGGGAAGTAGTGGGTACTCAGCCTGAAGCCAAAGTGGGATGGGCTTTAAAAGTCTGAGGAGGTTGTGTTGTGTCCCACAGACAACAGAAAGTCACAGAAACTTCTTAAGCAGGTGAGTGATATGGCTGGCCTCTAGCTCCAGGAATGTTGTTTTATAGGTGGTAGAGGACAGAGGGTAGAGCCTGGAGGCAGGGAGACTAAGGAGAAAATTATTACAATAGCTAAAGAAAGAGGGACAGTGAGGAAGACAGCAGGCAGCCCACCAGAGTCAGGAAGATCCACATTCAAGCCCTGCTTCTGAAACATTCCAATCCTGAGCAAGTCACTGCCTCCCAAAGAGAGACTGCAGGCTGCAGAGAAGATGCCAGTCTGCCTTCAGAGAGGGAGTCCTTCTACTAACCAAACCCCAGTCTGAATAAGAGTAAATGAAGGCCCAAATGAAGATCCTGGGATGTGACTTGAAAGAAAAGAATGGACAGGGGTATCTATGGGAGCTGAAGAGACAAGACTTGGCAACAACTAAATCTGCTGGGAAAAGTCAATGACTGGGGGGACGTAAACTTAGGTGGGGCTGCAGGATAGTATCAATATAATCATTCTATTAATAACCAGCTAAGTGACATAGTGCAGAGTACTGGACTTGCAGCCAGAAAAACCTGAGTTCAAATTCAGCTTCAGACATTTCCTGGCTGCATGAACCTCAATTGATCTCAGGCTCTTCATCTATAAAACTGATAAAAAGCACCTCCCTCCTGGGGCTGCTGGGAGGACCAAAGGAGACACTCAGAAAAGTGTTCCATTAAGTTGGTTCCTTGTCATTAAAGGAGCAATGTTCTCCACTACAAAAAATAGGTCATCTTACAATCCCAGAATGGATGGTCATAAGTAGAGCAGTTGAAGGAGAAACTATTATTACTCAAGTTCCTTATGGAAACCCTGCTGCTCTGGGGCAGGCAAGAAGCCAGGCCATGTCCCTCCCTGCCCTGGGAGTGGCAAAAGGAACCCAGCAGCCTTGCCCTGCACCAGGATGGCCAGAGCCCTTTACAAGTGTGAGCTTCCCTGGGGCAGGGACTGTATACACCTGACACACAGGAAGTACTTATTAAAAATGACTGCTGAGTACAATTACATCATTTGTTCCTCCTAGCAACCTTATTAGGGAGGTATTACAGAAATTATTATCACTTTACAGGGAGAAAACTAGGAGCTTGGGGGGAGGCTAAGTGACCCAAGGTCACAGAGCAAGGTGGGCAGCCCAGCTGAAATCTGAACTTAGATCTCCTGAGTCCAAATTCAGTGTTCTTCCCACTCAAACTCACTGAGGTCTCCCAACAAACCATGGAGGGGGGAGTGTTTCCTTCCAGATTTATTCTTTATCCTTTAATCCCCTCAGTGACAGATAGGTGCCTATTAGCTGGCACTGTTCACTGTGGCAGGATGTCAAGGGCCACCAGGGTTCTCCCCACTGTTGGCAGTACTGGACACTGACAGAAAAGCACATTACAGAACAATGAGGCATCTGGACCCCTCTCTGAAAATGTGCTGGCAGCTGCCATAAGGCAGAGAGCTCACCACACAATCTTCTTCTAATATCATTTTACAAGACATTTAGAAGGAGGCAGTCAAGAGTCCAAGTGGCCAACCCCTCTTTTGTCGACCTTCTCCAAAGGCACATCAGACACTTAGGTGACTGCTTGGACTACACACCAAAAAGGGACTCCAGACCAGGCTCTGAAAAGACATGCCCTCCCTCCCTACAGTCCCACTCTATGAAACTGATTGGTGTTCAGAGGCCAGGGTGAGAGATGATTCCATACAGGCAGGGATTGTGGACTTGCCTCTGCAGAGGAATACCCTGATGAGTATCTGGATTCCAGTTCTCCATCACTAGGAAAAGAGAAAGATAATATAAGGATGAAATCTGAACCTCAGTGCTAACTATAGCCAGATGAAGAAGAAGGATAAAGAGATCCAGGGCACAGGCCAACTAATCACCAAATGGCTTATGTTTAGCACTGAAAGACCTCCCAGACCAGTTAAGAAGTGCTCAGGATTGCGCCATCCTTCCACCTTATATTGTGTTACATTCTTGGACAAGCCCTATAGTTTAAACAAATAAAAGGATGGCTCAATTCCACAGAATGGCATGACCCATTAGTTCAGAAGCCAAGCCATTTTTAATAGTTCCTATTGCCAGAAAAGAACTGGGAGAAATCTGGCTAAGTATTCACTGTCTCTGCCCCCAAGTTCCTCCTGGCCTTAGAGGAAAAACTCACCTGTCTGAATCGAGAGACACCAGGTTTTCATCTGCACTTTGGTTGAGGGCAGCATAACCCTTGTTAAACTTCACCGACCTGAGGGGACACAGGGATAAAGGACAGATAACAGCATGGAATGAAGTAATGTCATCTTATATAAGAACTGTGGAAGTATATAATTAACACAATACTCTCAATCTCCCTCCTATAACAGATGTATAATACATGGATGTACTCTGCATGTATAGTGCACGAATATAGTGTGTGGAGGTACTCCGAACTGTTCAAAAGATTAAAGATTCCCAGTTGCCTCATCTATCTGGCTGTTGGATTTACCCTCATTTTAGGGGCCTAAGCTCTCTGAATCACAGAACCTTCAAGTGACCTCAGAGAGGCCTAGTCTCACTCTATAAAGCATGATTCCCAACAAGTGATCAATCAGCTTCTGCTTAAAGGGGCCTAGAGAGAGGCTCAGGTAACACAGAACTCCTGGTACAATCCATTCAACTTTGGCACAGGCCTAACTGCTAAAATGTTAAACATTAACCATTTGTTTAGCCAGTGAACAGAATAGTGAAACAGTATCCGATAATGCAAAGAACACTGAAGACTTGAGTTTCTGGCCCTGAGTATCACTGGATGACACTGGGCAAGTCGCTTAATTTTTGTAGGACTTGCTTTCCTTCTTTGTAGAATGAAGGTTTGGAATATAAACATTACAATAGCCCTGATATCTGTTTAAGTTATTATCTTTACTCTTTTTTACTATCTAACTTCTTGAAAGAGAAATCAACCCTCACTGACTCCATTTCTCCACTACTCACAACTCACTCCTCAAACTCTTGCAAACCAGTTGCCTTCCCCATTTACTCACTAAATCAGCTCTCTTGGGAAAGTCAACAATCCAATGGCCAATGGTAAATCTTCATCCTTCTGGCCCCCTTTTCAGCATCTGAAGCTGTGGAGCCTACTGTGCTAGGTGCCCTCTGGCCTCTTCAATTCCTCCTCTGAGGTTCCTCTTCCCCCAGGCTGTCCTTTTGATCCTTTCTTTCTTGGCTCCTCCTTAATCATTTCTCCTGGTTTCAATATTAACTTCCATGTCTGTGACTTTCATTTCCAAATCTAGCAGTTCCATCCTGGCCTCTCCCTTGAGCTCCACATCTGCATTTCTCTCCAACACCCCATGCTCATTTTTGGTGTCAGAAGCCTTGAAATTAAATCCAAACTCTCAATCCAACCTGTATGACATCAGACAAGTCACTGAGCCTCTCTCTAGACCCGTTTCCTCATCTGCACACTGGTAGTGCAGGCCTAGGTGGTGGGGGGCTCCTTCCAAGGATGACGGAATGTCTGAAGCTGGATGCATCAATTCTGTTCCCAACTAGCCTCTCTTCCTGCCTTTCTCCCATTTTGGCTAATACTGATAGTTTTCCTGTCACCCATACTCACAACCACAGTATCCCTGATTATTCCTTAGCCCTACTTTCTGCATCTGGTCACTAATCCCTGTGTCCCCTACCTTTGCAGGATTTCTTCAAGGGCTGTCCTCACTATCTCTTACTAGGGAACTGACAAGCAGATTCCCTCATTCCACATTCCCCTCCACTGCTCCCCCAACCTGACCAGGACACCACTGGCACATCAACTTTGCTAATGTAGAGCTCTGATCAAAGCCCTGCTCAAAAGCTTTCGGGGACTCCCCAATGCCTGAAAAATAACACCTGTACTCTTTAGACTGGTTCCACTTCCTTCCCCCCGCCGCCAGCCTCATCTCATTCTACTCCTCTCACGTACTTGCTCCTTCAGCTCAAGTCTAGTCAAGTCTTTGGAACATTCTCTGTCTATGCCTCACTCTGGACATTACTTCCTACACCCAGAATGGTCTTTTTTCCTCTTCCCATTCCTGCCAATTCCTAACAACCATCTTCGCCATAAAGTTCTCCCTTATCCTCCCAGGGAGAAGCCATGGAATCATATATTTAGATCTAGAGAGAAGCTGAGAAGTCAAGAGTCTGATCCCATCCCCACAATACAGATTAAAGGTCTGTCCCTATGAATGAATTATTGTGCCATTTTGTTCATACTTCCCTTAAGTCCTAATTACATTTATTTTGTATTTCTGATATTGATTTAATGAAGAACTTTACCTTTGGTAAATTTAATTTAATCCTCACCACAATACTGTGCAGTATTTTATTGTGCTCATTTTATTTCCCTTTAACAGCAAGGATTGATCTTTTCCTTGAATCTGTGCTGGCACATAACTCAGGGCCTCTTCTCACAGAACATCAAACATTTACTAAGTACCTCTTACTGTTCTGCTCTTCCCAATGTTCCTCTACCATACCAAAGAGAAGGGGAGACCCCAGAATCCAAGTCATTCCCCTGCCCACTTTGCTGGTTTCTCTCCTACAGCAATATCATCTTATGTTTACATAAGTTTTTGATTCTAAAGCTTTTTTTCACCTAGATTACATCATCTCCCAAAGTAGAAAGATGGGCATTACCTGAACTTAAGTATTCTCAACTCCCAGCCTAGTACCCTGAAGCTCTACTGCCTACATTCTAATGGCCATCCCTGAAAATACCCTGGCCCAGAAAAAGCGAAACAGGAAGTTGGAAGGAACCTTTTCCCTGAAGAGTTGGGATGATGTGAAGACGCTCCCATCACGCCTTTCCTCCGCAGGACAGCCTTTGCCAGATCCCGGTGCTTCTCTGGAAAATTAAGGAGCCTAAGTCAATAGGCTCACTTTTCATGAGATTCCTACTCTCACAGCCAAGGAAGTGATCACTCAAAGACATACTGAATGTTTCCTAATTTTGATATAGTGACACAATCTCTGAATTGAGTAAAATAGAATTAATCTTTGATACAGTGCAACACATGTAGCGAAGGAAAAAGTAGTAATACCACAGCGGTAAGAGGGCCTCATCAACAGCCCCAGTTCCTCAGGAGGGTCAAGTGCCACCGCCACGGTGCCTGAGTATAAAATGTATTTATGTATATTGAGTTACTAAGGTGAAAATGTCCCAAATCTTCCCTCCCTTCCGGAGGACTCTCGATATTCATTTCAGTTTCTTATGGCTTCCCTTCTTTTCCTCCTCAAAGTAGCCCGTGTATACAGAGGAAAAAATTCTAAAGTGAAAAAATGTGATTTGGTCTTACACTAATTTGGCAAGGGGGCAGGACTGCCTGGGTCAGGCGGGTGGGGAGAGTTGTCCCATAATCTTGCCCTGACGTAGGGAATGTCACTGCAGCAGGACCAAGGCTGAGACTGCCCGGGCTGGCTTCTCTCTTGCGGGCACAGTCCTCGGGGGGCCTGGGTGCCTGTCTCAGCTCTACCAGGTACTACCTCTCTGAGGCTCACTTCTCTCATCTGTAAAATGAGGGAGCTCAACTCGGAGGTCCTCATGCGGCTCTAGGTCCACGCTGCCAGGAGCTGCTGCCCCCCCCTGAACCCCTGCCCGGGAGCCAATGGGCATCAAGTCTCTCGGCGGATACTCACGCAGCTTGGCCTGGAGGGAAGGCATTCGGGTCATGATGTACGGGCCCCTTTTCTCCACGGCCTCTGGAGCCCAGTCCACCTTCTTGTGGGCACTCACCACCTGAGGGGCAAAGCAGCGCCGTCAAAGGCCTTAGACGAGGTACCCCAGAAGCAAGGGCCCCCGGGGCTCCGGGCATTTACCGGAGCGGGGATGGGGAGAGGTGCAGACTCAAAGGGGGAGGGGAGCAGGGGGCGGAGCCGAGCAAGGCCTGCGGAGCCTAGGCTCCTAGCTCGGCACATGCGGCCCGGCCCGCCCCTGGCCCTCTGTTTCTCCCTCAGCCCCTCCCCCTCCCCGCAGCCCCCGGCTGGGTCGGGCCGGGCCCGCGCTCCCTCACCGCGCCGCCGGGGGTCCGGCCGGGCCGGGGTCGCGAGGCCTGGGCGGGGGTCCCGGCCGTTGGCACTTCGCGGGTCTCGCGCTGCGGCCGCGAGGGCTGAGGGGGCGCGTGTGGTCCGTGGGTCGCCATGGCCTGGGCGGGCTCCCCAGAGGGAGGCCGCTCGTCCGGCCGAGCAAGGCCGCCGCAGCCGCAGCCGCAGCGGAGCCGCCCCTCCCACGTGACCGCGCCGGCGCCGGCGCCTCAGCGCCCCGCCCCCTTCCCGGTGGCGGGCAGGGTTTCTCCCTTACCAAGATGGCGGCTCGCCAGGGGGCTGTGTGTTGTAAAACCAACTTTCTCGAAGATGAAAAGCCTATTGAAGTATATAAATCAATTAGGAAATCAGCGTGGATCCCCTTGGATAAGGCTTAGCTAGTCTGGCCCTGTCAGAAATGAATTTAACTTGTCCTTTCCCTTCCTCAGTTTCCACATCTGTCAGTGGCAATGACTTAGAGTTCTTAATAGCTGAAGGTTAGCGCCGACGGAGCATCCCGTGGGACCCCAAGCCGGAATCGGGGAGTGACTTGTGGCCAACGGTAGTGCCTCCACCTGTCACTGCTGTAAAAGAAAAGGGCCCGGAGCAACGCAGCTTCGTTCTGCCCCCATCCCTCATCACTGAATGGCTGCTGCCTCCCACTGAGACCCGGGAAAGCCCTTCGCTAAAAAGGGCCAAGGTCTCCGCCTGCGCCCGGCCGTCTCCAGGTCCAGATCTGTGCCCGGCCACTGAACCCACATGGCTCTGGAGGAGAAGGTGAGGCTGGTGACCTTGCACAGCCTCCCTCGCTGAAATCCAATTTACTTGCAAGTCCCGGCTTCACCTTCCTGACGTCATGGTCCCCTTCCAGAATGAGGGACAAACCACAACCACAGGGGTAATGCTCGATCTTGTCAAAGACCTACTGCGTTCAGGGCCCGTACTAGACAAGAGGTCCCTACATTGTGTGGAGGGGTAGGGAGGTGAGGTGATAGAGTTCTGCTATATATGCTGGAAAATTAATGTAGTCAAAACTTCAAAAGAAAAAGTGAGAAGCCATTTTATTTTCTTAAAAATAAGGGTTTGGGGGATCTTGTTTCTTACTTCATCATTGTTATCCCAAGTATTCCTCAGAGGGCCATCCTATATAACAAACTATTTTTTAGAGGAAAAGAATCCGCATAACCGATCAATACATTGAAAGTGCAGTATGTGACACCTGTGGACCTGCTAAGTCCAGGAAGGGGTGAGGTGGGGGTTGTCCTTTCATATCTCTTCATTTGAGCAGGCTTGATCTTTATATTTTGTTACATTTACTTTTGACATTCCTTCCATTTACATTGTTGTGGTTATTATGTATAATGTATTCTTTCCATGCTTGTCATTTCTTACAAATGCTTACAGTAATATTCCCTTTCCATTCATGTATCACAATTTGTTTAGCCATTCCCCAACCGATGGGCTTCTACATTGTTTCCAATTCTTAGCTATCACTAAAAGTGCTGCAATAATTATTTTGTTGTATATGGAGACTTTCTTCTTAATACCTTTGTTGGCTTATCAGTCCAGTAATGGAGTTTCTAGTTCAAAGAGTATGGGAATTTTAGTCACTTCACGTAATTCCAAATGGTTTTCCGAAATGGTTGTACTATTTCACAGATCCACCACCAATGAATGATGATTCCACAAGCACTCCAGCTGTTGGCTATTGCCATTTGTGGTTATTTTTGCCAGTTTGCAAAATGTGAGGTAAAGCTAAAGGTTTGTTTTGATTTATATTTGTCTTATTAGCGATTTGGAGCATTATTTCCTGTGACTGTGAATACTTTGCAAGGCTTTTGAGAACTGTTTGTTGATATCTTATTTACTGATTCAATCCCATTTAGGGTTTTCTTGGCAAAGATAGTGGAGTGGTTTGCCATTTCATGCTTCAGCTCACTTTACAGATGAGGAAACTGAGGCAAACAGGGTTAAGTGACTACAACTAGTAAGTGTCTAAAGTCAGATTTGAACTCATGAAAATGCGTTTTACTGCCTCCAGGCCTGGCACACTATCCTAGTGCCACCTAGCTGCCTGACTTATTTATTGGGGAATGACTTATTATGTAATTTATTATCATATATAATAATTACATAAAGACATATAACTTATTATTATAAATGTATCATACATTTATTAAATATTTGGATATCCTGAATAGCAAACCCTTATAAGAGAAATTTGATAAAAAGATCTTCTCTCCCTTTCAGCCATTTCCCTTCTTAGGTGCATTAATTTGATCTGCACAGAAGCTTTTCCATTTCATGTAATCAAAGTTATCTATTATACCTTTTATAATTGCCTTTATCTCATACTTGCTTAAAAATACATCTTCTACCCATAGTTGTAAGATGTATACGATCTGTTTCTCTTCTAATTTTTTAAATAGTATAATCTTTAATATTAAGGTCAAATATCCATTTAGAATATTTTGTGGAAAATAGTATAAAATGTTATGATTTTGGCCAGATGGCCTTCCAGTTTTCCTGGCAGTTTTGATCAATTAAGGAGTTTTTCTTAGGCAATTTATATTTGGAACTTATCAGACACTAAGTTACTGAGTTATTTTGTCTCTGATTCTTGATTTTCTAGTCTTTTCCACTGATCTATCTCTATTTTTTAACCAATACCAGATGCTTTCAGTGAACATGACTTTATAATATAATTTGAGACCTGGAAATGCTTTCATCATTTCCCTTGATTTTGTTTTTCCAAATGAATTGTGTTATTTTTTAAATGAAATTCTATAAAGTATCACCTTGGTAATTTGATTAGTACAGCATTAAAAGTATAAACTAATCTTGCTAGTATTAATCATTTTTATTATATTGGCAAGACCTAGCCATGATCACTGAATACTCCTCCAGCTATTTACGTTCTTCATTTCCTTTAAGGAAACCTTTCTAATTGAATCCATACAAATTTTTTGTGTAGGTTGATTCCCAGATATTTTATAAATTTTGTGGTTATTTGAATTTCCCTTTAAATTATTATATCTTGTGTTTTGTTATTATATAGAAATTATTATATAGATTTTTGAGGATTTATTTTGTAGCCCACAACTTTGCTGATTCCCAAGGATTTTCCAAGTAAACCATTATTATATCATCAGCAAAGAGAGATAGTTTCATTTCCTCTTTACATCTTTTTATGTCTTTAATTTCTTTCTCACCTTACTGCAGTTGCTAGCATTTCCAGAAACACATGAAATAATAGTGGGGAAAGTAGGCATCCTTGATTCATTTATTGCAAAAGTTTCTAGTGCATTTACATGGCATATGATGCTTGCTTTTGGTTCTAGATAGATGCTTTTTTATGATATTATAAAAAGTTCCTTCTATGCCTATACTTTCTGGATTTCTGGTGTTAAAGAATGTTGTATTTTGCCAAAGACTTTATGCATCTCTTTGGGATGATCATATGATTTTAGATGTTTTGGTTTTTAATATGATTATGTTGATTGTTTTCCTAATGTTAAATCATTTTTTTGAATCCCTGGTATAAATCCTAGTTGGTCATAATGATTTGTTGGATAAATTACTGTGGTCTATTGGACAGGATTTGTTTAAAATTTGTTCATTAATGATATTGTCCTATAGTTTTTCTCATTGTGTTTTATCTTTCCCTGGTTTAGGTATGAGGGATATATATTTGTCTGATAAAATGGATTCTAGTAAGGTGCTTTCTCAGATTTTGAGAATACTTTGTGAAGTATGGGTAGTAATTGTTCTTTAAAAGTTTAACAAAATTCTCCTGTGAATCCAGAGAGCAGGAGTTCCCCCTCTCCCCCCACCCCCCACTTTGGTAGTTCCTTTAAGCTACATTTACAGTATATCCTTTTCTAATATTGGGTTATTTAAGATCCCTAACTGGACTTCTGATAGTTTGGGTATCAATTTCTTTTGTGATCCCAGGTTTGTTAGTATATAACTGTGCATAACATGTTCTGATTACTCTTTTTAAAATTTCTTCTGGTTTTGCTGTGATTTCACATTGTTGCTTTGCTATTTTATTGACTTTCTCTCTTTTTAATCAGATTAGCTAAGGGTCTAATTAATTTCGTTGGTCTTTTTTGTATTTAAATTTATTTATTTAACTTTTCAACATTCATTTCCACAAAATTTTGGGTTCCAAATTTTCTCCCCATTTCTCCCCTCCCCCACCCCAAAATGCCAAGCATTCTAATTACCCCTATCACCAATATGTCCTCCCTTCTAACATCCCTCGCTTCCCTTATCCCCATCTTCTCTTTTGTCCTGTAGGGCAAGATAACTTTCTATACCCCATTACCTGTATTTCTCCTTTCCTAGTTGTATGAAAGAACAATACTCAACAGTTGTTCCTAAAACTTTGAGTTCCAACTTCTCTTCCTCTCTCCCTCCCCACCCATCCCCTTTGGGAAGGCAAGCAATTCAATATAGGCCATATCTGTGTAGTTTTGCAAATGATTTCCATAATAGTCATTTTGTGTAAGACTAACTATATTTCCCTGTGTCCTATCCTGCCCATTTCTTCTGCTCTCTTTTGACCCCGTCCCCTCCCAAGGGTGTTGACTTCTAATTGCTCCCTCCTCCCATTGCCCTTCCTTCCATCATCCCCCCCACCCTGCCAATCCTCTTCTCCTTGACTTTCCTGTATTGTAAGATAGGTTTTCATACCAAAATGAGTGTGCATTTTATTCCTTCCTTTAATCAAATGTGATGAGAGTAAGCTTCATGTTTTTTCTCTCACCTTTCCGCTTTTTCCTTCCACTGAAAAGTCTTTTACTTGCCTCTTTTATGAGAGATAATTTGCCCCATTCCATTTCTCCCTTTATTCTTCCAATATATTTCTCTCTCACCGTTTAATTTCATTTTTTTAAGATATGATTCCATCCTATTCAACTCACCGTGTGCTTTCTCTCTCTCTCTCTCTCTCTCTCTCTCTCTCTCTCTCTCTCTCTCTCTCTCTCTCTCTCTCTCTCTCTGTTTGTATTTGTGTAATCCTACCAACTACCCAGATACTGAAAAAAGTTTCAAGAGTTACAAATATTGTCTCTTTCCATATAGGAATATAAACAGTTCAACTTTAGTAAGTCCCTTATGATTTCTCTTTGCTGTTTACCTTTCCATGCTTCTCTTGATTCTTGCGTTTGAAAGTCAAATTTTCTTTTCAGCTCTGATCTTTTCATCAAGGATGCTTGAAAGTCCTTTATTTCATTGAAAGACCATTTTTTCCCCTGAAGTAATATACTCAGTTTTACTGGGTAGGTGATTCTTGGTTTTAGTTCGAATTCCTTTGACTTCTGGAATATAATATTCCACACCCTTCAATCCCTTAATGTAGAAACTACTAGATATTAGGTTATGCTGATTGTATTTCCACAATACTGGAATTGTTTCTTTCTAGCTTCTTGCAATATTTTCTCCTTGTCTTGGGAACTCTGGAATTTGGCCACAATGTTCCTAGGAGTTTCTCTTTCAGGAGGTGATCAGTGAATTCTTTCAATATTTATTTTACCCCCTGCTTCTAGAATATCAGGGCAGTTTTCCTTGATAATTTCATGAAAGATGATGTCTAGGCTCTTTTTTTGATCAAGGCTTTCAGGTAGTCCCATAATTTTTAAATTGTCTCTCCTGGATCTATTTTCCAGGTCAGTTATTTTTTCCAATGAGATATTTCACATTATCTTCCATTTTTTCATTCTTTTGGTTTTGTTTTGTGATTTCTTGGTTTCTTATAAAGTCATTAGCCTCCATCTGTTCCATTCTAATTTTTAAAGAACTATTTTCTTCAGTGAGCTTTTGAACCTCCTTTTCCATTTGGCTAATTCTACTTTTGAAAGCATTCTTCTCCTCATTGGTTTTTTGAACCTCTTTTTCCAATTGAGTTAGCCTATTTTTAAAGTGTTATTTTCTTCAGCATTTTTTGGGTCTCCTTTAGCAAGGTGGTGACCCGCTTTTCATGCTTTTCTTGCAGCTCTCTTATTTCTCTTCCCAATTTTTCCTCCACCTCTCTTACTTGATTTTCAAAATCCTTTTTGAGCTCTTACATGGCTTTAGACCATTGAATATTCACTTTGGATGTTTGGGATACAAAAGCCTTGATTTTTTTGTCTTTCCCTGATGGTAAGCATTGTTCTTCCTCATCTGAAAGGATGGTAGAAGATATCTGTTCACCAAGAAAGTAACCCTATATAGTCTTATTTTTTCCCCTTTTTTGGGCATTTTCCCAACCAGTTTCTTGACTTTTGGGTCCTTTGTCAAGAGTAGGATATACTCTGGGAATCTGTAAGATTTCAATTCCTCCAAGGTGGCACAATCAAGTGTGTACACTGGTCTGGGAGCAAGCAGAGATTTTTGTGCTCAGAATCTTAGCAGTTTCCTCTCCATAGGCACCTGGCCTCCAGTTCCACCAAGCCAGCATAGGATACGAAGGAGGGGCGTGGCGCCGGGTAGCACTGAGATTCAGTTAAGCTGCATGGGCAGGGCTGCCATTCACTGTGAGATAAAGATCAGTTCCCTCAGGACCTCTACACAGGGCTGAGGTAAAAGTCAGCTCCTCAGTGCCCCCAGGGTTTTATGATCCAATAATGGATGTGAGCTGCTGTAGGGACTGCTGTGGGAACTGCGGACGCCTGCCTGATCTGGCCTGTGCCTAAGACTGGAGCTATGGGAAGGCCCTTCTTTACCGGCCAGCTAAAAAAACCCTGCCACTGACCTTTGGCACCTATGGGTTGAGAGATCTGCGAACACGCTGCTACTGGGACTGCAGATTCTGCCCTGAGGACTGCTCTTGAGCCTAACGGCCAAGGCTGGGCCTGGCTCCATTCCGTGTCCAGTGCAACAGACATTTCCTGTGGGTCTTTCAGGTCACCCTAGGCTGGAAATCTCCTCCACTTTTTTGTTTTCCACTTCTGCTGCTCCAAAATTTGTTAAGAGTCCCTCTCTACAGGTATTTTATAGGCTGTGTGGGGAGAGCATGTATATGTGTGTCTTTCTACTCCTCCATCTTGGCTCCGCTTTGCTGGTCTTTTCTAAGAACCAGCTTTTGGTCGTATTTATAATTTCTGTGGGATTTTTGGTTTTCAATTTGTCTATTTCTGCTCTGATTTTTAATATATCCTCTTTTGTACTTATTCAGTCCATTAATTTTCTCTTTGGTTTCTGTTTTATATAGTTCTGCAGATAAGATTTTCCCTCTGTGGACTACAGAAATTTTGGTATATTATTTCATCATCATTTTCTTTTACATAGTTATTGTTTTCTATGACTTTGACTCCCTCATTCTTTAGGATTTTGTTGTTAGGTCTGCTTTTTGGTCTATCTTTTATTTGTGGTTCCTGAACTAATGACTATTTTTTATTGCATTATAATCTGTAAAGGATGTATTAGCTATTTCTGCCTTTTTTCTACATTGTAACATCTCTGTCCCCTAGTACATGGGCAATTTTGTAAAAGCTCCAAGTTGTGCTGAGAAACGTGTACATTTTGGTGTGCCATACAAAAGTCTTTTAATTCTAGTTTCTTCAGCAATTTGTACTGTTCCATATTTTCCCTTTTGTTTATCTTTCCATTAGATTTATCTCAAACCAAAACAGGGATATTGAAGTCTCCTGTCAGTATTTATGTTACTAGGTCTTCTCGTGGTTCAGATGTTCCTTCATGAATTTGAATGCTGAGACTTTAGAAACATATAAATTTATTACTATTTGTTATATGATTCCTTTCAACATAATAGTGTCTTTGTTATCCATTTTCATTTTTCAGATGTTTGTTTTTACTTTGTTCTTAGATTCACTTGCATAGCAAATTTTTTCCATCACCTCAGTTTTATTTCATGTGTCTGTTTTTTGTTTCTTGTAAGCAGTAAATTGTAGGGTTTTGTTTTCTTGTTCTGTCACTTTTTTTTCATTTTATTGGATTGTTTAATCCATTCACTTTTAAATTTATGAGTTAGGTTTATATTCTCCTGTCTCTAATATTTTTTCAAGTTATGACTTCCCCCTCTTGTGACACAGTACATTATATTCTAATTGCAAATTCAGTTCAATATTTCCAACTTAACCAACACGTAACTGCGCACTTGCGACATCCAAGAAGGAAACTGATGTGTCATCTATTTAGAAGCCATCAGGTTCACAGGCTCATAGACCTGGAAGGTTATCTTAGAAGCCATTCTAGCTCAAGCTCCTCATCTTACTGAAAAAACAGACCAGGAAGTTGTGGCTTGGTGAAAACCGCACAGCATACAAAGCAGAATTTGAACCCAGACCCTCTGACTTCAGAACCACTGCACCACACTACCTCAACCTTTTCATTTTTTGCAGAAGTCATTGGGAACTTCAAATTCACATGAAAGTGAATTAGTAAAACTTTCCCTGATAGTATTTCCTTTCACAGCTGAAGGGATGAAAATATGAGCACTGATTCTGTTCCAGCTTTCTGAAAGAGCCAGCATGGGTATTAGAACACTGATTGATGAGGTAATTTGATAGAGCAAATATAGTAACAAATTATGCAGGGTGTCCCAAAAGTCTTAGTGCTGTAAAGTTATTAAAAATTTTAAATGGCACTAAGACTTTTGGGACACCCTGCATAGTGGTATCTCCTGGGTACAAGACTCAGAATCAAATCCTGCCTTCTGCAAGATGCCTTTCCTGATAGACCTCCCACCTCCTCCCCTGGAGATGACCTCCCAAATTACATTGTACATAACTTTTACTTTGTCTCATTAGTTAACATGTGAGCCCCTTGAGGACAAGGTCTGTTTTTCCCCTTTCTTTGGACCCCCAGCCCTTAGTGTTGTGTCTGACACTTTAGTCGAAGCTCTTTAAATGTCTACTGGTTATTGACTGACAAAGTATCCCTCCCCACTCACCCAATAACCCTATGAGCTAATATGAGTTACTATCCCCACGTTACAGACGAATAAAGCTAAGTTCAGTCTTGCCCAAAGTCAAACCGCTAAGTTTTGGAGATCAAAGACAGATGATACCAACTCCTCTAATACTCTTTCTACTGCACTATGCTAGTTCTTGAAACATGGGAGATAGTACATCTTTCCACTAAATATTTTGGAAGATCATTTTATCGTCATGGGCATTTCTGCTACTAAAGCAAGTAACTCCTTTACTTCCTTCATCCTATCCCCTTTCACTGTTTGCAGAGTTCTTTTTCTCATGATTTTTTAAAATTTAAAATTTTTTTTCAATTAAAAAACTTTTCTCTCACCCTCTCTCCAATGGGGAAAAAAACCCCTTGCAACAAACATGTATAGTAGGATAAAATAAATTGCCATATTGACCATGTCTAAAAGCATGTCTTATTTTGCATGAAGTCTATTGCTTCTGTCAGGTTAGAGGTAGCTTGCTTCATCATTGGTCGGTCATTGAATGGATCAGAATTCTTCAGCGTTCCGAAGTTGTTTGGCTTTACAGTGTTATTCTTATTATGTAGATTGTTCTCTTGGTTCTGCTTCATATTGTATTGGAGCTTGTACAAGTCTTCTTGGGTTTCTCTGAAACCGTATCCTTCATCATTTCTTAGAGGATGATTGTATTCCATCAATTTTATAAACCTTAACTTGTTCAGCTATTCCCCAATTGAAAGGCATCTTCTTTGCCTCATATATATGTATATATAAAACATATAGGGTACTTTTCCTCTTTCTTTGATCTCTTTGAAGTATGGGGCAGCTAGCTGATAGAGTGGATGGAATGCTGTGCCTACAGACAGAAAGACTTGAGTTCAGAGTTCAAATACTGCCTCAGACATTTACTGTGTTGACCCCTGGAAAGTCATTTAACCTGTGTACCTGTTTTCTCATCTGTAAAATGGGGATCTTTACAACAGCACCTACTTCTCAAGGCTGTTGTGAGGATCAAATGAAATTGTATTTGTAAAGTGATTGGCAAGATGCCTGACACATAGTACGCATTATATTATTATTATAGTGCATTTTCAACATCTCCTTTGTCAGTGGCTCCTTCCTATTTATCTGTCCCCAATTCCTAAAATGCTTTACGTTGAATCTTCTACCTTACATAGCTACTGTCTCATTCCTTGATGGCATGCCTTTTTGAATATATGGCAGCAAAAACTGGAAACAAAGTGGGTGCCCATCAACTGGGGAACAGCTGAACTATCATCTATAAATAAAATGAGAGGATTTGAACTCAGATTTTCTTAATTTCAGTTCCAATACTCTCTCCACTCCTACTTAGCTGCCTGCAATGATGCAGCGATGTAAGTAAAACCAAGAGAATATACACAAAGGACCACAATAACTTGAAGGAAAGAAACGCTAAAATATGTCAGTGTAATGGTACATACATGTGATGCAGCAGACTCATGTCAAAATATACCTGTTCCATAGAAACGTTAAGTAAGCAGGGGATGAGGCAGTTGCAGTTGATACAAAGTCTAATTGCTTACCAGCACTTCTTTGTTACAAGGGAAGGTTCTGAGGTGCATGTATTTGGAAGTGATAGGATACTTAAAAAGCAGTAAACAGCACATCCAAAAAACTAAGGTCTCCACTTCCTCGCAACCTACTCTTACCTAAATCCCCTGCGACTAAGCCTCTGACCTTACCACTCTGCTGAAACTTGTTTAGGTTCCCAGTATTTTCTGATCCTAAAATGCAGTAAATGCCCTTTTTTCAAGCCTTCCCTGTAGCTTTTCCTGCTACTGAATGCTATCTTCTTACTGAATTCTTTCCTCCACTGGCACACATTTCTTCTTCCTTTTTACCTTTCCTTGCCTTTTCATTCTCAAATGAGATAGGTATTCTCCGTAAGACCCATCCTTGATCTTTTTTTATACTCTTTCCTTAGTAATTTCTTTCATTTGCAGAGCTGCCTATAACTGCTAACCTGATGGATATAGATGACTCCTTTATTTTTATTACTTTCTGGCTTTGGCCTCCATTCAGAGCTCCAAACTGACATACAACCACCCAAATGGCAGTTCCATCTGGTTATCCCACTGGCAACTCAAAAATTCCTTTGCCTGGCATTCAAGGCTTTCCAAAACGTAGCATTGCACAGCCTTTCTGAACTTCTCTATTATTCTCCTCTGAGGACTTGACTCTATGCTCTTGTCAAACTGGACAACTAAAGAGTTAGGTGCTCACTTAAGGACCCACACCCATACTTTTCATCAAGCATTTATCTTGCCTGAAATGCCTTACCTCCAGTGCCCCCTTCTCTTGCTGCATCCCACTCATTGGCAACCTTCACTCTCACCTCTTTAGAACTGGACAGGATGTGTTTGGGTCTTTTGCCCCTCTATTAAAATGAAGATTTTTGAGAAGGTTCAGTATGTCTAAATCTACCAATCTTCAGCCACGATCCCTCTCCTAGCCTTTAGTAGTAGTCAATAACCCTAATGGCAGAGAATTGGATGAGGCTGGGTCTTGCCCAGCAGGGTGGCTGTTAGCAAGAGAATCCTGCCTTTTCCTCCATTAAACTGCCAAGTTTTCAATTTTATCAAGTTCCATCAATTTAAAGAATTATTTCTTTCAATGATGGGAAAGCAGAGCATCCTAAAAACTGAGAAGGAACCTTATAGACCAAGTACTTGGTCAAAAACCTAGTACAGATCAGGAAACCAAAGAGCAAAGAAGGCACTGACCCAAGGTAACAGAACTAGTTAGTAGCCCAGACACAACCTGAATCCGACCTCTTAACTGTTAGTATAATATTCTTTCCAAATAAGATTTAAAAATTTTTTTTGTGAGACATCAATGTCAGAATAAAATCCTCGTTGGGAGTGTCCAAGCCTTGGGCACCACCCACTACTCCCCAGTCTCCTTCCTCCTTTCTAATCATTCCGAGGTGCGTCTGAGTACATTGGCCTGCTACTGATTTGGAGATTTTCCTTGGGACTATGGAGACCCCAATGTGGGAACTACACAGTCCTTTCCCAAAACCTTCCTCACTACCCAAGAGTACACAGAAATGTCTTTGTCACAGTACGCTGCCATTCTCCAAACTGAGAGTTTCTTAGGATTACATGTTATTATCATCTGAGTAGCCCTGGTACTTAGACTCAGCTAAACATATTGATGTTCCTCTAAATTCATACCTGCCTTAGTACCTGTTAGGGGGGCCTCTCTGCTATCAGCCATTGACAGCCAGCTTGGCACACAAGGGCTGGATAAACATGAGATAAAACAACAAAACAACAACTCTGCAGGTATTAGATGGGAGAAGCACAGCTGGCCAGTTTATTTTAAAAAGATCTAGAAGAAGGTCTTAGTGGACTCACAGCTCTAAGAGTCAACAGTATAATATGGCAGCCAAAAGATTTAACCTAATTAGGCTCCACAGAGAGCTAAAAGGAGGAGATATTAGTCCCATCATACTTAGTCCTGGTCAGGTCCCTTCTAGCAGGCTAGATTTGGTTTGGAGTGCCACATTTTGGGAGGACAGTCAGAAATCGGACACCATCTAGAAGTGGGGGATGACTTGATGTGGAAGGTCAGAAAAAAGTGGCCATGTTTAGTCTAGGGATGACTGGGGGACAGAAAGGGAGGATGACAATTGTCTAAAGATTTCATGGGCTCTCAGGTGGCAGAGGGATTAGCCATGCTCTGCCTGAATCCTGAGAAGAGACCTCAGAGCAAAGGAAAGTTGCAGAGAAAGAAGCAACAAATAAGTCTGAAGAAAAATTTCTTAATAATTAGAACTGCCCCCAGGTGAAATGGCCTGCCTAGGGAAGTACAGTGGGCTGTCACCTCCCTCATCCAGGAAGCAGAATATTTTTAACCTATTAGCCCCACGCCAATCATTTCATCCATTTCAATGGAGGCAGCAGTTAAGTGGCACCACTGTGCACAAAGCACTGGGCTTGGAAGTAGGAAGACTCATCTTCCCAAAATCAAATCTAGCTACGTAACTCTGGGCAAGTCACTTAACCCTGACTTCCTCAGTTTTCTCATCTCTAAAATGAGCTGGAGAAGGAAATGACCACCACTCCAGAATCTTTGCCAAGAATAACCTCAATGGGGTCACGAAGAGTCAGACACAACTGAACAATGACAAATCTTTTAATGTAAACACAGGTGACAACTGCTTAAATTAAGTTCAAACTGTTTCCCTTTTATTAAGGTCCAAGTAAATACTATATAGACTGGGACTCAATAAAGAAAAACATGTTCAAATAATATTTTATCATCAGCATCTCCAGGTAAATGTGTATAATCAAGTAGCATTACCAATAAATCCTTAGGAAGCCCATCTGAAAGAGAAAAAAAAAGAAAAGCATTAGTGATAGCTATGCCTCTTCTTGAGTTCCTATCTCCTTGAATCATTTATTCTCATTTTACAACTTTCTTTGCAACTCTCTTAAGAAAAAATATGCTAGGTATGAATCACAGGACCATAGGTTCTAAAACTGAAAGAGACATTAGGTTGTATATTTCAACCCCCTCATTATAGAAATGAATAAATTGAGGTAAAGTAATTAAACGACTCATCCAAGGTCACAGAGCTGAGTGTAGAGCAGAGATAGGATTTAAATCCAGGTCTTCTGACTCTTTATACCCTAGGATTTCCATGGTGGTCTCTAGAGAAAAGTGCTGAAAAGATTCGGTGCCTCTTTACCTGCCAATTCTCACCTCTACTAGTTACCTTCATTTACAAAGATGTGAAGAAGGATTGGCTTTCATCTCTTATACTATTAGTAAGGCTTCCTACAGAAAACAACTGATTTTAGCTTATTCATGCACGTCAGATTCCTTTTGAAGGCAAGAAGGTGAAACCAAATCATGAGTTCACAGTAGCACGGGACAGTGGAAAGCATACTGGATTTGTCAGATGAACTAGATTTGAACCCGGGATTGGCCTTTCTAGAGGTCACTTTCTAGAAATGAAAACTTGGGTGCCTATTTCTTCATCTGTGAAATGACAGGATCAAACTAGATGCCTCGAAGGATTCTTTATGACCCTATGTCTACAATTTAATCTACTTACAAATAGTATAAAACCCTTCTGCATGATGAAATCCCCTAATTTTGAGTATGTGAAGCCAAAAAAAATTCTAGTAAAATAAAACACTTTTGATATTGAGTTTCCTGTGGGTAATATAGGCCTATCTACAAATACCTATTTGCCAACACTGATAAGGAATGCTACATCCAAAGCATGTATAGTATGAATCAAGAAAAATTATGCTTTGCACACTGTAGGTGCTTAATGTTAGCCAAAATGAACTGCCTTTCTTCAATGCTCAAACATTAAGGCAATTCAACGTCTGTTTGTACATACAGCCCCTAGAATGGAGCTAGTTGTATTCATTCATACCTACGCGTTTTGCATGTTCATGTTTATAAATAGCAGACCACCATATAAATATGAATTATTAATCATTAATGACAATCTAATGAGATTCACTGGTCACTTGCCCACTTGAATAGTGCCTATCCACTAAGTAATAAAAAATATTAATTGGTCGCATTTTTACTAAAACCTATACAGCATAGTTCAGTTTATATCCCTAAGCTCAGTGTAGAGTGCTGGCCTGGAATCAGGAAGACTGGACTTCAAATCTGGCCTCAGACATTTACTAGCTTTTATGACCCTGGCAAAGTCATTTAACCTTTGTTTACCTCAATTTTCTTGACTGCAAAATGGGGACAATAATAGTACCTATCCCCCAAGGTTGTGAGATATTTATGAAATACTTATTAGCACATAGTTGGTGCATAATAAATACCTGCTCCCTTCCCTCCAACTTTTGCTGTTCCTAGTAGAAAACAAACGCTTTTAAGTATTGAGATTTTAATCTTGGAAATAGGAGTGAATACCTTGACATCTCAATGTCTAAAGGTTATAGATCAAAAGATGCTTCCTTCACAAAGCACATTCTAATGTATCTTTCTACAGAAGACCATGAGGGTCCGTAAATTTCCTCAAATAGCCACAAAATTCCAACTCAGGCAGATGAATAAATGGCAGTATCAAACTTAAAAGGAAGTTCTTTACAGAAACATTAGTGAAAGGACATTTGTGATAACAAATTCATGCTAACAACACTTATTCCATAAACCTGCACTCTTCATTTGTCTTTTAGCCAATGAAAGAAATGATTATTAATAAGCAATGACTTGGGGAGCTTCAAATTTCCCCCTTTTTCTTTTAGGCTGAGTTAACCCTCTCTATCCAGACCCCACCCAGGTGGGTCAGCTATTAAGTTCTATTCAGATGGTGGTGATGAAGAATAAATTTTTTGAATAAACTGCCCTTGGCTAGGGCTAATTTAGGAGTAAATGACATCATCTAAATTCAATGACATCATCTAAATTCAGGTCCAGCCCCTCATAGTACTGTTCATTCTCTCCTTAATTGGTAGCCAACCAGAGTTGACTGCCACCCTTGAAGCCATGAACTTGCCATGGTTGTCTGTGGTCTAAGAGAGAGAGATGGTCAAATGAACACCCTTTTATAAAAATGCTAGCATTAATAAAATGATCAATTACCTAGAAACTATATATGTCAAAGCTTTTTAAAGGTCACATCTCTAACCACAAATATTCTACTTAAGAAATTTTTAAAGATCCTGTGGTACAGTGTTGGGTGATTGCTGTTGGTTTTTGAGGGTGGGATGAGGGGCGGAAGGAACAGAAATGCGCCTCTTAACCAGGTGCCAAAGCACACTGAATGTTCTGCTCTCCAGTGGCCCTCCTATTCAGTGCTCATCTCCTCTGCTTACTGAGGTGTAAAACTGACTAGCTCATTTTTATAATACATAATGGTGGTAGAAAATTTCTTATTTTCATTGCTGCTCCTTACCCACAAGAGTTTATGCTTTGTCCAGGCCCAATTCCTCTGGAGTAGAGATTCCCAATTCATCTAAAGTTGGTCTAAGTTCCTGAATAATATATGGGTAGATTTCCTTATGAGGTCCTGCTTTGTCCTAAGAGCAAAAATAGAAAATACATTTAATTTAATGCACATAGTATAGGTAACAAAACCAGCCTAATATGAAATACAGCTAATACATGTAGAGTAGAAGTTCCTATCCCTGTTAGGATCAATTTAGTCAGTGAGCAGTTAGTTTCAATAAAGACGACAAGTACTTCAGAGTTTAAAAATTTAAAGTGCATCTTTAAAAGCAAGGTAAACTTTATTATAGTCTAGGAATAATTTTACCAATTGGAATATGCTAATTAGATGATGTGTCAGGAAGGAAGGTAGTGATGACAGAAAACTTTGTGAAGGCAGTCAAATGTGCCCAGCAGGCACCATTTATAATTGAATCAACACAGGAAAAATATTTTAATTTCCCTCTAATTTGAGTCCATAATTCAATTAGCTCTAGTGTTGAATGGACTGATAGCCAACAGAACCCATAATTATCCCTTTCATTTAAGTTAAAGCAATTTCATTTTCTTTCCTTGTGTACACTGTGATTTTTTTTGGGGGGGGGGGGAGGGTTGTTATAGTAAAACAATAAGTGTCTTCTCTGAGAAAATTGTGTCCTGAGGTCACTTGTTTCTGGGATGTGAATTTTGGCAAAATTCTACTTTGCAACAAAATCTATATTCCTCATACAGCAATCCTTTCTCAAGTTAAATAAATTCAGAAAACTTTAACCTGCTGTGATGTTCCTTTGCCATTAACAAATTCTAAGATACCTTTTATACAGTTATTTTAACAAGTACTTAATAATATACAATACAAACCCATAACCCAACAACAGAATTCTCAAGCTGCTGCTATTTCACTGACCTTTACAACCTCTAGAATGCGAACTGCACTAGCAAAATCATCTAACCGTCTGCATGCCCTCAAAGCAGCATCAATGATTTTGGGTTCTGGAACCAGGTCATAGCCAACCAACGTATTCATTCCTATTAGATTAAAAAAAAAAGTGGGGAAGTAATGTAACATTAGACATGTTTGTATGATAAATTTAATTATCCACCCTTCCAAAGAATCATGGAACTAAAATGAACCTTAAGAGATTACCCGGTTCACCCTTCTCATTACACAGATGAAAACTGAGGCTCTGAAAATGACTTACCCAAAGCCACAGAGTTAGGACAAAGATTCCAAGTCTCCCAATTACTGTTTTTGTGTTCTTGGAACTACTACATTAAGGGATTATTGTTAGCTCAGTTTACGGGATCAAGTGATTTACAGCTGCAAAGCTTAGGCCAACAGCCCAAGTGCTGCTTCACAGACAACAAACCTGAGAAGTAATGAGGTTATACTATTTTCATTTCTATATAACACAGCACGCAAAGATACCTTAATCTTTCGTCAGATGTCTTTTGAGAGAAAACCAAACTCCCTATTACCTATTCTAAGATCACTCAAAGGTAATACTCCTGGAACGAAGAAGGATAAACTCACTATACTTCTTTTTTGAAACATTAGAGCCTTAAAAACAAAACAAAACACAGTCTCTACAACAATCCAAAATGTTAGAATCCAGCCTGAGATGTCTTGTTTTGAAGGAAATCATACAGACTATACATGAAGCAGTAAGCTATTAATCCCACTTAACTAGTATTTTAAATAGGAAAATACAAGTATTGACCAATTTTAATATTTATATACTGTGGCTAACCAAAATATGTGACCAAAAAAAATCTTCTAGCAAGCAAGAAATACGAAAACTGACAAGAGTTTTTGTGAATCATTTTAAAGGTACAAATCTCTCCAAAGGGAAGAGCCTTGTGTGTTATTTTATAGTAGTTGTGGCAAACTCAAATAGAAATGGAAGCCACTAAACCATTCATGGATCCATGAAGATGCATAATGACTTAGAAAATCAAATATTAACACTATGGTGTATTATATTTTTATTTGTTTTGTTAAATATTTCTCAATTTCATTTTAATCTGGTTCTGGCTGCACTTAAGAATGCTGTGGGCTGTATATCTGACATCTCTTTTTTAGAGGATAAATTTTAAAAGTTATGCTTAACTAGTAATTGTTTACTTTTACCAGTATTGATGTCACAAACACTTGATGGGATGTATGCTGGCAGCCTATGAATATGAAGCAGCTGAATTTCTCTTCCTAAAATCAATTTACAGTCACATCACAATCCATACCTTTTCGTAATTCCCAGGCATCAAGATCTGGTTTGCTGAAGTATGTCACCCAGCGAGCATCAAACTCCTCATCTGTCTCATGGGACCCATGGGAATAGCAGCGAACTGACTGGATTGCTACACAGAGAAAACACATTTTTTAAAACATTTAACTAAAATATCTATCTCATCTGAAAAAAATCATCTAACCATATCTTCAGTGTTTAAATGTGATACTTGCTAAAAATCTTAGGATATATTTCATGTATACTATGAAGTTTCTAAAGACTTGGATTTAAGCAGTAAACAAATCAGTTAGGAAAACAAGAACACATCATTATCCCTCCCATTCTTTAATATTTGGCCCCAAAAACCAATTCCTCAACACATCAAAGAATAAAAATAATTTTCCCCCTTCAACTACTCAATAGCACCTGAAAGACCATGAAGCCAACGAACTAAAACATAAACAGACATGCAGAAGAAGTATGATTTAATGGGAAGAATTGTAAGGCCAAGAAGATTCCAGTAATTTGTATTTCCTATTTTTAAGAAGCCCAGACTCATTAGTAAATTTCAGTTCCTTTGACTTATAAAGTAGAGCCTGAGGTACTATAGAGTATTTAAAATATTTTAAAACATACACACTAGTTATAAAATTATTCAAGCCTAGTTCTGAAAGTATTTCACAAAATAGGAGTTAATAAGCTACTAAGAAAGAAAGTCAAACTGAGCAAGTGAAAAACCAGTAATAAGAATGGAGAACAGATAATGAAACACACCTTCCTCCTCTCAGAAGAGAGGTTGGGGAAATATATTTCCGTACAACAATATGTGTTCCACATTGTGAGATGCAGTTACTGTACCAGGTATTTTTGATTAGTGGTTTTTTCTTAGTTACACAGAGTGATTCCATCTCAAGAGGGTTTGAAAGAACAGGGATATTCCCCAAAATGACTTGGGATATAAAAACAAAAGGCATCAAACATTTGAAAAATATGTGTAATCTAACACTAAGAAATGATAAAGAAAAGAAAGTACACCAAAAAATACAGACAAATATTGGAAACTGACAGTCTAACTGACCACACCAGGGAAGGGGAACGTGTGGCCTCCTAGGTCTCTGGGTTAACCTTTTGATTGAGTCCAAGTTTTACCGAACAAATCCTTTTAAGGGGATCCCTTCTGTGAAGTTTGGATTCAGTCAAAGAGCTGCAGGCTCCCCACCTCTGGACCACACCATTCAGTATTATCTGCAAGGAGGAGTTTCATTGGACCTAATAATGGAAATGCGTTTTTGTTGTTTTTCTCAAGAGGGAAAGAAAAAACATTTTGATTCTTGAAATGAGTTATGTTAGTGGATGAGAATGACATACACTTTCAATATTAAAAGTTCAAAAAGAATGGGTCATCAGCCTGGCCCAACATTTAATAAATATAAAATTTTAATCCAAACTTTAAGAACTAACAGTAGCTCTAGTATAGCTAGCTATTATAGTAATAATCAAACTTATATTTATCATGTTAAGGTTTTGATTATTTTAATTATCTTAACTGCTTTATTTAAAAAGCAGTTAAAATACACTTAACTCTAACATTCTTCAGATTAGGAAACTGAGGATTAAAAAGGGTATATGATTTCCTTGAGGTCCAACAGCTGGAATTGACAGAGCTAAATTTTAAAACTAAGCTTCCCAACTAAGTTCAGTGATCCTTCCACTACAGCAGGGGTGGGTAATCTGTGGCCTTGAGGCCACATGTGGCTTTCTAGTGCAGCCCTTTGACTGAACCCAAACTTCACAGAAAAAATCCCCTTGATAAAAGGATTTGTTCTGTAAAATTTGGACTCCGTCAAAAAGGCAGACCCAAAGACCTAGAAAGCCACATGTCGCCTTAGGGTCCAAGGTTCCCCACCCCTGCACTACACCAACTACAAAGAATTCAGTTACTTACAAACTAAGCACTCACAATGTACATGAAATTTTGAGAAATAATATGCCCAGAATTTGATGGGTTGACTCGAGAAAATAAATCACAGTATTTCTGGACCTCAGTTTTACTCTATGTAAAATAAGAGGGTAAGCTCAGTCAACAAACATTAAATGCCTCCTCCTATGTGCCAGGTACTTTGCTGAATTCTGGGGACACAAAGAGGCAAAAGGAAATTTCTATCCTCAAGGAGCACATGATCTAATGGGGAGGGGGGGGGGAGAGCACATGCAAACAAATACATACAAAGCAAGCCGTCTGTAAGAAAAACTTTATTAACGAGTGAATTAATTTTATTAGCCAGGATTAAGAGGGATTGGGGAAGGCTTCCTGTAGAAGGCAGTATTTTAATTAGGACTTAAAGGAGAAAGTTCTAGGCATGGGAGAACAGTGAGAGCAAATGCCCCCAAATGAGAGATGGAGTGTTTTCTTTGTAAAATAGCCAAGGGGCCAATGTAACTGGACCAGAGAATGTGTGAAGGGCAATAAGGTGTAAAAAGACTGAAAAGGTAGAAGGGGGTTAAGCTATGAAGGGTCCTAAATGCCAAACACTGTATTTTGTGTTTGCTCTTGGAGTCAGTAGGGAGTCACTGGAGTTTATCTGAGTGGAGAAGAGATTGGACCTGTGCTTTAGGCAAATCATTTTAGTGTCTGAATGGAGAATGGATTGGAGTGGAGAGAGTGGAGAGACATTTAAGGCAGGAAGACCTGCCAGCAGGGGATGAAGGTCTGTACCAAAATAGTGGCAGCATCAGAGGAAAGCCGGGGAGGCTTCTATTTGAGAGATGTTGCAAAGGTGAAATTGACAAGCCTTGGCAACAGATTGGATTCGGAAGGTAAGAGACAGTAAGGAATCCAGGATGATTCTTAGGTTTCCAGTGTGAGGGACTGGGAGGATGGTGTTGCTCTCCATAGTAACAGGGAAGGTAGAAGATGGAGGAGGGTTTAGTGTGAAAAATATGTTCTGTTTTTATGTACTAAGTTTAGGATATCTACTGGACATCCAGTTGGAAGTGTCTGAAAGGCAGTTAAAAATGGGAGGTAAGAAAGAAGCTGGGAAAGAAAAAGTAGATTAGAGAATCACCAGCATGGAGATGGTAACGAAATCCTCTGAAGTGGATGAGATCACCATGTCAACTAGCATAAAGGGAGAAAAGGGCCAAGACAAAGGTTAGAGGGCAAGATCTTGGAGCAGGGTCCAGCAAAAGGAGACAGAAAAGGAGCAGTCAGGTATATAAGGTATATAAAACAGGATTTCAAATATATATATTTTATATAAGGTATATAAAAAGGAGCAGTCAGGTATATAAAACAGGATTTCAAATAACATAATGATATCTATTCTCAAGACAGTATTATTTATAAATCATCCATTATAAATGCTGGTTTCAATACTTCAAAAGAACCATGATGTCCACTCCATGGGCCTTTCCTCTTCTGGTGCAGACTGTACCCCAATGCTTTCTGGAGTCCTTCCCAGAAGATCTGCCATAGTCTTTCTAACACTTTGTGGGCACCAGGGAGTCACTCAGGATTTCTGAACATCTGTTTATAACCTGGTTTCTGTGACACATTGTTCCACCTCCTTTTCTCATCTTGTATTTTCTTGATGCTACTCCTCAGACTACTGCTTGTCCATGAGGCATCATGAAAATGTATGCAGGTGACCTCCTCCAACTGTGCATCTTCCCCATTGCCCTTTGTTACCCACAGTTTTAATTCTTCAGGTTCCATGGAGCTCCAAGACTCACAGTCATATAAGTATCACTGGGGAAATATCCATAATAAAAAATGGATTTTTCTATTAGAGAATTATCTGGAATCCCTGAAAGCACTGCCTAATTTCCCAAATGTAATTGCAGCTTTCTTTCCTATTCAATCCTAGGTCCAGTTCATTGTCTAATGGCTTAATTCAACTGACTGTCCAATTAAATGCATATTACAATCTGGACAATAAATATTTTTTAATCCACAAAAAAAAGTGGGTTATCAGGCCAATCTTTCCTGAGTATAGTGCTCACTGGGGATGTCCTACAGTATTCTGGGTTCTGATGTGTCTGTGTTCATCCTTTGTTGCCAAAGAAGACCATGCTATCAGAGAAATAATGACATGACTTGCAATTGACTTTGTTTTGAGTGAGGGAGGGCTGTGCAGGTCACCAGCCTCACTTTTCCTCCAGAGCCATCTGAATCCAATGACCTGATATTCATCATGATGACTGGAGATGATGAGGATGAGGCAATTGTAGTTAAGTGACTTGCCCAAGGTCACACAGCTAGCGGTTGTCAAGTGTCTGAGGTGACATTTGAACTCAGGTCCTCCTGACTCCTGCACTGGTGCTCTATCCACTGCACCACCTAGCTGCCCCTCTGGGGCAACCAGCGCAATGTCACCTGTGGACAGAAACATCAGGAAGACTTCACCTCCTCTACCTGCAGTCTGTGCAGAGCATCCTTGACACAGGGTAAACATCTTTTACAAACCTACTTCCTCCTGCTTTAAGGTTTGCTTGAGACTGATAAACAGAAGCTCAACAAACAGCAGTTATCTCACATAGATGATGACTGCTTTGAATGTGGAACTGGGTTCTTGGGCTTACTTTCCCAAAAGTAGCAGCTGATCAGCAGTTGGTACTGGCAAGGAAAGCTGGCCCCTTCTCCAGTGATGATTCCCCTCACTGATGCCTGTGAAGTCTGAGCTGGAAGGAGGCACTGCTATTCATAAGGACCTTGAGTTCAAGGTACTTCCATCAGAGTCTGCCGGCAAATGGTGGCAGTGGTTTGATTTGCTTGGTTCATTCCACCTATCTCTTCTTCAAGGTGCCTTGCTGCTACAACTATGCTGGAAATACCCTGTTGGAGAGCTTTTAAAGATTTATGGCCAGAAAACACTTTTTTAAAGTAAAAAAACCAGTAGGATACTATTTAGCTAATCGTGCAACAATAAAGATGTCTTCCAAAACAGAAAACAGTATAAAAACCTGACTATGTGCTTCTTATGTTTTTATCAGAAATTCTCAATGTATAGATCTTTCTCAAAGATCTGAGAGGTAAGAAAGCAAGTCTACGGGTCTCCTCAATCAGCTCTTTTGGTGGTAATGTTTTCTGGTTATTTGGTACTGTCCTTTTGAAATGGTATATAAAATTGGATTCTACAATGCTTTCAAAGTTGCAGTTATGAAGGTGGTAAGTAACCAACTGGGGCATGTCCACAGTCCAGGTAAGATTAAAACTCATCTGTGGCATTTTCTTTGTGGTTTATTTTACTAAAATCATTAATTAAAAAACAAAACAAAACAAGAAAACTTCAGTGTTTTCACTAAATAGAGTTAAGTGAAGTCAAATTAACCAACTTGCCTAAGATAAATCCTGAAAGCAATAAACTTTTGCTCACAAAACCATTATATATTATAACCTATAAAGGTATATTACCTTAAATATTCTCAATCAATTTTGTTTTCCAACTGTACTTCCAGAAAATCCTTCTGACCCAAAACATGAACCAAATAGAAACATTTTATCATTCTTTGTTAAGTTTTTATTTTACTAACCTAAATTTATCAAGTGAAAATCTAGGCAGCATGATGTACTAGAAAAAGTATTGAACATGAATAGACTTGGGTTTGAGTCCCAGTTGTCATGTATTAGTTCTCTGATATTAGGCAAATAACATCTCATTAGGTCTCAGTTTCCTCAGCTATAAATAGATATATTAGTATCACTACTAGCCCTACCAATCATATAGGATTGTAATGACACTCAGAAGAGGGAATGTGTGTGTATGTGCACACGCACGCACACACGTCTTTGTAAATTGTAAAGGACTATGGGTGAGGGAATCATGCCCTTTTATGACCTTTAGTTTAACTGGTATAGAGAATTTCCAATAAGGAAATTCCTTCTACTAATAAAGATCAGCAAATGTTATACAGATATAGTAATCTGAAAGAATTTGGGGACACTGGTGGGAGGGTCTGTGACTTGTCCAATTTCATACAGTCACTATGTTACAGAGCTGAGACTTCTCACTTTGAAGCTATATCCACTTCACCTGGATGCCTCTCTTTACATCATTAATCAAAAAATTATTCAAAATCAGGACACTACAATCTTTCTCTGGCTTCCTACTGCATAATTCCACAAACATCTCACTACATTGACTGTAAAGTCCTCTTGAGGGCAGGGACTGTTTCTTTCCTCTTTTTGTATCTGGAAGTGCTTAACATAGTTGATTTGTTTTAGGAATACATAGGATTTAGACCTGGAAGATACCTTAGTTATCATCAAATACCAATGTCTCATGGAAACAGATCCAGAGAAAGTTATTTGCCTAAGGTCACACAGTTGGTAACAGACAAGCTGAAATCTGAATCCAGGTCCTTTGAATCCAAAATCCAAAGGCCTTTCCATGATATACCACAGAAACAGGACTAGACCTATGATTTCACTGGTCTAGGGAACTCCTTAGGAAAAAATTTCCTACTTTCATTCAAATTAAAGCCACCACCCCAGGCCCCAGATGTGACAGAGAGGCTGAGAAGCATCATTCAGCTAAAGGAACTAAAAGTGACTCAGGGAAAAGAAAAGGGAAATGCAGAAGCAAAGAGCTACAAAAATAATATGTCACACATAAAGCAGAAGTAGCACACAGACAAGTCTATAATGTACTTATCAGGTTAACATGAGACTTCCCACAGCCTTTTCTAAGGTAAAGAAAGCAATAAGTAGACACTTTTCTTTCCGGGAGTTTCTTACACCAAGGAATCTGAGGTGTGGTCCCCATCCCTATGGTATGCCATGGAAAGACAACTTACTCCCCATACTCCCTATTATTGATTTCACGTGTATTTGGGGTGAGCTGACAATGAATCCAACAAACATTCAGCTATTTCTTTATAATCATGATTTTTAAAGTGTTTAAGACCACCCTGAGACTCTCACCCAGCTACTCACTTCAACTTTCCTAAGGAAGCTCCATGACATTCATTTTAATACACTGCTGGAATGGCTCAGAGCATCTAAAAGTCAAAATTATATGTAAGAAAAAGTGCCAAAGAAATTAAATATAATGGAACACAAAGATCTAACAGTCATGGGATAGAATTTAATGCTTATCATACTAGTTATTTCTTCATCTGTGGTATTTGTCCTGTACCAAAACAGCTAATAAACTCATGCTAAAAACAAAACAAAACACAGTTATTCTTGTTTAGGAACTGGTTAAACTAACTGACCTCCAAGACCCCTTATGATCCTCAAACTCTTCTATCTGTAGTTAGTTGAACAAGGCAATTTTTTCCTATTTGTGAACAGAAGGGATAAACTGCCTGTAGAAACGAGCATACATGCAAAAATCTACTTTTCATCTTAAATTAATGAAAATACCCTTGTTATGTCATGAACAGAAAAGGGATCAACAACTGCATGTGTCCCTTTCAGATCAAGTCAATTTTATTGCCCTTTCCTTTCAAAACCATATGCATATTCTCAATTTTGGAGTTGAACTAGAGTCAGTCTGCACAACATGCGATCTGCGGGCTACTTGTAAGCAGAGGGTGGTATGTTGTAGAGCTCTGTTTATGTTACATCTTCTACATTTTTCTCAGGCTAAGGAAATCCTTTGGTGGGTCAAAAGTGGCCTGCGGGTCATATGTTGTGCAGGTCTTAACTGGTGGAAATATTGTTCTGAAGGATTAGTTTTAGTATAAAACATTATATATACTCCCACATAGAAAAACACTTGCATATTTCAGTAGTTCTGTATAAATTAAAAAATATTTTGCCCCAGACTTAGGAAAGTTTTCATAAAACACAGAATCTCCAAGGTAGAAGTTACTTCAAGTTCTTAAATTTCCTCTAAAATTTTGAAAGATGTCTTCCTTCTTTGGACTCCTTTTATAGTTATTCAAATTAGGGAAATCATAAAGGAGGAGAAAGATCCATTTCACAGATGAAAAAACTTGGGCTCAGCTCAGGGTATAAAGTGACCTGTCCAAGGTCATAGTCACTAAGTGGCAGAGCCAGAATTTAAGCTCAGATCCTCTCTCTGACTGAACCAAACCAGGGTTCTTACCTAGTTATTCATCTTAAGACAAAAGCTACCATTGCTGGTCTCTGCCAAAAGCTGTTCAACACTAACTGGCTGTCAGAAGCTCCTGTTATCCAAGGATTTTCAATGTTGTAACACCACCAGGTCCCCACACCCACTTCCTTTCTCTTACTGTGTTCCTTCTAACAAGAAAAATAAATGTACATAACAACTATTTCCTTCCAGTTCAAACTGTGACAAAGCTTTTCCTTCCAGCAGTGCCCCAGGCCCACTGGGCTGGTTGGGCCAGTATTATTATTCCCATTTTACAGGTTTAGAAGTGAAGTGACTGAATGGTGGAGCTAGGACCAAACTTCAGGGGTCCCCCATTCCTAACACCCCCATTTAACAGTCTGGTTCTTGTAGGAAGTCTCCACCTTACAAATGGGATGAAGTCCAGATTCCATAAGTCGCCTGTGTAGAACAGGCACACCCAAGTGTGACCCCTCCCTGTCCCCATCTTAGCAATGAGGAACTCACAGCCATGTTTGATATAAAGAACATTAGTACGGTACCTCCAGATCTCAAGGACAGACTACATATAGTCTTGTTAATACCTCTGACTGGAATAACTTATCTTCAAATATAAACAAAGATTGTTATTCTAAATCTCCCCTAACCTCCCTGAAAAACTTGATGCCAACCCCTCCTCTCATCCCCAACAAAGCAGAACACCCAGGTCCCTTTAATTTTTTTCTATTATGGATATACACGTTTTACAATACCATTCCAGTTTTAGATTCTATGGTCGTTATCACTTCCTCCACTTCAAGGTAAAGTAAGTAAGCAATTCTGAGACTTCACTATGTGTCAGGCATTCACAGTTTTCAGGTTATATTTTTGCCTGGGATCTTTTTTAGATTAATCTTACTTTTTTAGGCTGACAGAATAAATTTTGTGAAAAGTAACTATCAGCAGTACTTGTCCAAAATGAAGGTCTGTAAAACCCTGAATTATACAAAATAAAATCTTATTATGATCATTAGTGTTTATAAAATGCTTTAAAACCCTATAAACATGAACCTAAAAGCTTACTCATTTGGCAAGATACTCTGAAGGAAGACACAGAATCAGAGAACATTAAGATAGAAAAGGACCTTAAAATCTAGCTGGTTCAATTTTCTTGCCAGATTTAGAAGTTATTTTAATATTCTTAAATTTTCAGTGCCTCTTCCCCCAGTTTCTTAATTCCATCATTTAGAATTAAATTGCACATTCCTATTTTAAAAGTAAATTCCATGTAGGAAAATACATTTTTTGTAATGTTCTCTTTTCACTGAATATTAAATGCAAATGGGTTTTTTTTTGGGGGAGGGAAGAGGCGGATAGGAAGAAGGAGCTTCCCCAAAGCCTGAAAAACAAGATGCAATTAAAAAATGCTTTCAACCTTTAAGTCCCCAAACTGAAAAACACAGAAATAAAAAATGGCTAGAGGAATGATGCAATGGTATAAACATACAATTAATTTCCACAATAAAGATGAAGGATTTCCAAACTCTCTTTTCTGACACTAGGATAATCTTTTCCAACTGGTGTTATAAGACTTACTTCCAAATTCAAATTTTTTCTAAACATAAAAATGCTCTCTAGATATATCAACATGGCACTTTGGGTAGGGGATCACAAAACTGGACAAATAAGATACAGAAACTCAAATGATTGGGAATCACTGATCTATACTAATTTTACACACCATAAGATAAACAGAAGGAATTAAAATTTCCAGAGACTGACAAGCCAAACTTTAGATTCCTCAAAAAGACTAGTTTCCCAGGAAGAATGGTGTTACAGATTTCAGTATTTAAATTCACAACCTTAAGTGCTTAATTCCAAATTGTAACATGTTACCATCAGGGATTCTAGGATTAAAGTGCCATTACCATAAAGCCTTCCTAGAACAGATACAAGAGTAACAAGATAATAAATGGGAATTAGCAGAGTATATTATACCCTAGTCAGATTTCTCAACATAAAATAAAAATGTCCCAGTCACGGCAGAGCACGGTCCTGTACACAGCATATTTCTTAGGATCACCCTAAGTGGTCTTTTCTTGGTTCCTCAGACACTTTATTTCTCCAGGCCTTGGTCCCTCGCTGTCCTGCAGACCAGGTATGCACTGGTTCTCAGAGTTCCTCTCTTTCTTTTAGCTGCATGAATCCTTTGCTGATCCCAATGCTAGCGCCCTTCCTTTGAGGAGACGTTAAATTTAACCACTTCCTACCTATCTGTATTTGTTCTGCATCTGCTGTATTTAGTATGGCTGTGGGCAGCGAGGTGGACCAGTGGATAGAGCGCTGGGCTTGAAGTCTGGAAGACCTGGTTCAAATCTAGCCTCGGAGGCTTACGAGCTATGTGATCCTGGGTAAATCACTTAACCCGTTTGCCTTAGTCTACTTTAGAAGGAATCAGCAACCACGGCAGTACCTGTGCCACAAAACACCACGGGCAGTACGGTCTATGGGGTCAGGACAAATCCGAGGTGACTCAACAAAAAACTACCATATGCAGTGCATGCACACAGAACACTCTCTAGTCTACGTACCTGTCTTCCTATTAGAATGTAAGCTCCTTGCAAGGAGACTGGCATTGTCCTTGTATCCCCTGTCCCCATCTCGGAACCTGAGAGTGTAATAAAGGCTGACTGATGAACCCCGGCTCTGCAGCTAGCAGGCACCTCAGAGATCACCAGGCCGAAGGAGATGCTCAGAGAAGACAAAGGGCTTCCTAGCCCGTGATAACAGTCCTGGTTTTGCTGACCCCAGCCCACTGGGTGTTTGCGCACTCGTGCACTCGGCACGAGCAAAGAACCTGTGCGTACCCCAGGCTTTGTAAGATCGCAGGGGCATTTCCAAGCGCCCCCCACCCCAGCACCCTATCGGTCTCCCGCACGAGGAGCTTTCGCTACTACCTTGAACTCCCCGGGGCGCTTCTGAAGTCATTCTGGACCCGCGCCCCCTTCGGCGGCCTGCTAACTCCTGCGTCCCCTTCTCAAATGCTTTAAAAACTACAACTCCACCACGGAAAGAAAAGCTACATTTCGCTGTCAGAGATCGGTGAAAACAACTGCATCTCCTCCCAGTTCTCGACACCCCCTCCACCCCGTTCCGGCTGAGGACGGGGCCCCCCGGAGGCTTGAACGCCGCAGGGTTCCGCCTTTGGACCGGGGACAGCCAGACTCCTAGGCGCCGCGGACCCTGGCCCCCATGGAGAGCCCCGGGCCCGGGGTCACCGGGGTCAGTCCAAGGTGCTCTCGGAGGCCAGGCGGCCCCCATGGCCCTCCCGCCCTCCCCGCGGGCGCCCGGACTTTCAATGTCACCTTCGCCTAGGGCGCGCCTCAGGGGCCGGGTTGCCAGGCCCGCCCGGGCCCGCGCCCCTGCTCGAGGAGCCCAGCCTCGGGAAAGGGCAGGCTGGGGAGCCCAGGCCCCGGAGCCACCCCCGGGCGGGTCTGGCCGGCGGCGGTCACGCTAGGCCGCGGCTCGGGTCACCGCAAGGACGCCGGGCCGCGCGGGCCGGGTGCTTACCGGCGGTGGCTGGAGAGGCGGAGGACGACCAGGAGGAAGGGGCCGCAGCCCCCGGCTTGGGCAGCAGGACCCGCACCGAGGCTGAGCAGCGGCGGAGAGCGGCGGCCAGCATGGTGACAGAGGACGAGGGCAACGGGACCGACCGAGCCACGGACTGCCTGCCGACTGCTCAGGACGCAGGCTGAGAAGCGCGAGCTGGTGCGCGGCGCATGCGCGGGGGAGGCTGGCACCAAGCGCGCCCAAGGGGAACCGACGGGGCGGGCGGGCGGGCGTGGGCGCGAGTCAGCCCCAGCGGCGCGTACGCGCGCGCTCTGGGGGCAAGTGGCTGCGGGCGCCACGAGGCCGCCGAGGAGGGGGAGAGGGAAGGGGTGGGGCTATGGCGGCGCCGGGAGGACAAACCACATCCAGCTCAGCCGAGCCTCGTGACTGGCCGCGGCCATCTTGGACCGAGGGCGGCCAGAGGGCGAGCGGAGGGGAACGGAAGGGGGAGGAAGGCGTATTCCCCAGAGGGAAAGGAAAAGAAGAGGCCGCCAGGCGGCGCCCTCCCTCCGATGGCGGGAGCCAAGGCCTGTACCCGGGCCGCCGGGACTCTTCCCCGGTTGGTTCTAGCATCGCACACTCTATGGCAGTTCCTTGATTGGCCCAGTCTACGCTGAGAACCTCCCAGCAGGCGGGAGCGCGGCTCACGAGGCCACGCCCCCTGACTTAGCGGCGGCCAACCAGCCCCGCCGCGCCCCCACGTGTTTGAGTCGTGTTACACCCGGCGCTCCAATTAAAGTCCTCATCCCGGGGCTGCCGGGGATCCCCCCAGCTAGACGGGCATCAGTGATTCTGCTCAACTCACCTTCCTTCTCTGGGGCTCAGCTTTCTCATCTGCAAAGTGAGGAAGGCCTGGGGAGTTGGCCTAGGCTTAATACTGTGTGCCAAGCATCGTGCCAGGGGCTTGACCCCGACCCGGAGGGGCAGACCGTCTACTGGAAAGAGGCAGTTGGCCCAGAGCAGGCCAAGTGGAAGGTCACAGGGGTGGAGGGGGTGTCGTCGGGAGAGGGCTCTGGACCAGTGCTTTACAGGCAACTGGGGCCTCTAAGTGAGGACCGCGAAGGCTGGGGGGACCTTCCGTGATTTCTCAGAGGCAGGTTCTGCCTTGTTGGAAAGGCTCGCAGACTCCAAGTCAGTGGAGGTCTTTCCTACAGAGAGGACGTTTCAGTGAAGAATTGCAATAGTAATAGTAATTAATAAATCCCAGTAGAATGTAATGTAACTTTGAGCCGGGGATATTTTGCTTCTTTCTTTGTCTTTATATCCCCAGCCCGACCTGGTGGCCAGAACAGAGTAGGCTCTTAATAAATGTTAATTGGATTTATATACCTCTGAAAGCACTTTCTTCAGTATTTAATCAATGACATGACCTCCAGGTAGCTTGGCTTCTGTCCTTTGAATTCCATGGAATTGCTCACCTCCCAGAGATCTCTGGGATCTTGTTAGAGTCACACTCCATGAGTAGAGTACACACTCTACAACATTTGACCCTGCTAACCATCTCCTTCTGCCACAGGGGATAAAAAAAAATCGACACAGTCCTTCATCCCTTTTTTTTCCCAATACACCACACTCCCCTGCCCTCCTCTGTCTGTCCTCTCCTCTTCCCTGATGTCATGGTCCTCTTTGAAACCGAAGGACAAACACAACTTGTGAATTGACCAAACTGTCTGAATGGGACCCAGCTAGCTGGGTAACTGAGTTTGTTCTCTACCTCTCCTTCTCCTCCTCTCCAAAGGAAGGTAAATTTTGATGTCCAGATGCTTCCCAGTTAACTTGGAGTTCACTGGCTAGGGCGGGCCTTCCTTCCTTCCTTCCTTCTTTCCTTCCTTCCTTCCTTCCTTCCTTCCTTCCTTCCTTCCTTCCTTCCTTCCTTCCTTCCTTCCTTCCTTCCTTCCCTCCTTCCTATATTTTGGGCCCTCCTGCCTTACAGTCAATGTCAGTGGTAATTGTTTCTCTTTGGAGCAGCAACCCTGAGAGTCTTCCACTCCCAGTTTGATATTCCCCCCACCCCCCACCCCCCACTTTTCTAATTAAAATAGGCCATCCCTTGACTCACTTCTTGAACAGGCCTATTCACTGAATGGGCATAACCTGATTCTGAGTGACTACCTGAAAATACCTCAGCCTAAAAGGGCCAGGGTCTTCCATTGCATTCTGGGCCATCTCCAGTCATCCTGATGAATATCTGGTCACTGGATCTAGAGGACTCTGGAGGAGAAAGTGACACTGCTGACCTTGCACAATCCTCACTCAAATCAAAGTCAACTGCAAGTCACCTCATCATTTCCCTGATGTCATAGTCCTTTTTGAAAATGAAGGACAAACACAAAAGTGCACATGGGTGTACTTTCTATCCTGGACCCTTCTCTACTCTTTTTTCCTTACCCTTCCTTTGTCAATTTTTCTATGCCTGTGGTCTCCACTGACATGTGGGGTATCTACAGGACTCTGGAAGACAGAAATCAGAAAACCTAAGTTCAAATATGGACACTGCCACATATGTGTGTTCTTTGCTCCTTAGTTTTCCAAGAATTGTAACAGCCATTGTATCTACCTCACAGAATTATTCTGGGAATCAAATGAGATATGATAGGTAAATTGCTTTGTAGCCTTTAGAGAGCTATTATGTAAATGTTGGCTATTATTATCTATTTGACTAGCAAATCTACAGCTCCCAGACCAATGTTTCCCAGACCAAGCTCCAGTACCGTTGTTCTCCTCCCTGCCCTCTTCCTGCTGGACAGCTCCACCTACTTTAGCTGTCAGTTACAAACCCACCATGACTAAAACCAGTCAGTACACTTCTCAACCTCAATTAAATATTTATGAAACACCCACTGTGTGTAAGATTTTCTGTGTTAGTGATTGAGACCTCAAAGATAGTCCCTAGTCCGATCCTTTGCCTTCACAGAACTTGCAGTCTAGTAGGGGAAAATGACAAATACACAGATAATTAAAATACAAGCAATAATATGTTAATATAAAAGGTCCAAAGAGAGTGACATGAGAGATTCAGATGGAGAAAAATCATTTATAATGGGGTGAATCAAGGAAGGCTTCATAAAGGAGAAGGTGTCTGAACTACTTTTTGTTATTGTTGTAGTTCAGATCTGTGATTACATTGGTGTGGTGAAACCCCCAGCCTGAAATTCCTTTCCCAGATGCATATTAGCAATCTGTTTGTAGTTTATAGTCTTAGAGAGTTGCCTGGGGCACTGAGGCTAAATGAGTTGCTAGCCTGTATACTTTAGAGGCTGGGAGAGAATGTAGGTCTTTCTGACTTCAAATGAATGATGCTTCAAGTAGTATCTACTACATCAGGCTGAAGGTCTCTTTATTCTGGTAGCAGCAGCACCAGCAGTACTAGTACTAGTAAGCAAAGCACACAGCTATTATTATTTCACTTGATTCTCACAACAACCCTGAGAGGTAGATGGGGATAATTATCATTCATTGCATAATTGTCTATTCTTTGGACAGTAGTTTTTAGTGGCATACCTTTTGTAACTATGAGATTGTAACAGCAAGCACTCTAGTGTACCCAGAATGACCTGCTAGTACAGGTTCTTGGATCTACTTTACTAGGAAATATAATTATTTAAGGAGTCAACAATCTTTTTAAAATTACATTCACTAGTTCAGGGGAAAAGTCAGCATTCTGAACTTCAGAGAAAATATAAGCAGAGAAATAAAGACCAACAGACAGGAATCTACTGTGCGAATCAAAGCAATGTTGCTATACAATTTACATATATCCCTGGATCGAGAGAATCTTTACATTTGAGTGGGGGAGAAGGGGCTCTGAACATAAGGTTGCTCAGAGACTCAACCAGGGAATCACAAGATCCTTCTCATAAGTGAGCCCCTAAAGCAAAACCTTACCTCAGAGTATTTACACAACTTTCTCAGAGCCAGAAGGCATCAAAACCCTCCTGACTCAATGCCTTATTAGAAATTAGCAAATGGTGTGAAAGTCTTCCCAAAAGCAAACCTCCCCTAAGCAAGCTTCCCTTAATGGGCTCCAAGTGAAGCCTATTAATGGGTGGGGAAGATCTTAAATCCCATTAACATTACAGAGATTCAAAATGGTAACTCCTCTGTACTGGCCTCTGAAAGCATTCAGCAGAGAAGGAACAAATTGGAAGACAGATTCATGGGATTTTTTTTCTGTGTTGATAATTTGGAGATCCAGTCAGCTACATTAATATTATTAGATTGGCAATGTTTTGTTTTGTCTTTACTTATAAATTCTTAAGATTGTTTTAAGTTAGTTCTGTTTTTATGTGTCCTGCATTATCATTTTGGGAAAATGTTATATAGAAATGCTGCTACTATTAAGAATGATACCAAGAATTTGAGACATTAATAACATTAGGAGGTTAGATCTTCTTTGTCTGGAAGTTGTGATGGATTTATGAATGAAAGCAATCACATAGTAGAAACAGTTGTCTGGAAGGCATGGCTATTCCTCTGGTTAATGGTCATCTTAAATATTCAAATGTGCGTTCTCCAGTTTGTCAGAGTTCATCTGAGTTTGGTAAACAAGACTGCAGATACTGGAAAGCTAGAAATGCTATTAGAAAGCATAATTTGAAAACAATAAGATTTACTGGGACTATTTGGAACATAATCAAAATGTGAAATAGACTGTCTATGCTGCATTTGAATGATAAGTGTGGTGATTATTCTTTAGAAGTCTGGAGATATCTGAAAAATACTGCTATAGCCTATTCAAATGATTTTCATTTTATATTTAATACTGTTAAAGTTCCGTCAGTTGTTGTTTACCAAAGTGTCTATAGGCAATTACATAAGGACCCTTTATCACTGATGTGAAATGTATCATATCCATATATCATATTCTGTAGAAAAAAATAGGCCATTCTTGGTGAGCCTCCTCAGCTCCTATCACTCACTCTTTTCCTTCACTCCTGACTCACACGATGAAGTGGATTTACTCCTTTACCGAGGCAAACCTTTCAAGTGATCTCATTCCGTTGTTTCTCCTCCAACAGATTGCTCCTTCTCTCCTCTCCATTCTCTTATGTTTTAATCTCTCCATAGCTCATTCCTTACTACCTATAAATATGTTCATGGTTTCCTCCATTCTGAAAAAATAATCCTTATTTTAGCTTTCTATCTCTTGCAAACTATAATCCTATAGTTCTTTTGCTCTTTGTAGCTAAGATCCTCAAAAAAGCCATCTATAATGGGTCATCTTCTCTCCTCATCCCCTTATAATCTGACATCCAACCCTATCATTCCAGTGAAATGTCTCTAAAGTTACCATGATCTCTTAGTTACCAAATCCAATGGCCTTTTCTCATTCCTCTTTCTCCTGTAGCTCTCTTCAGCCCTTGTTAATTGATGATTCATTTATGGAATTATGAAATGGGGCAGGCATTCCTGATTCTTTGAGTACTTGATGGGAAAGATCAGGATGGCAGCAGGGAGTGGTTCTTCAATCACACTAATAAGGCACAGAGAGTACAGGGATGAACATATAGAAGGTACAAAAGAAGTGTTCAAAGGGGAGTGGTACAGAGGCAGATAGTGAAGGGATCAGGATAGGATGATAGGGGAGACCAATAGTGGAGGGTAAGAGAATGGGAAGGTAGGAGAGGCACAGAAAGTCACTCATATAACCATAGATTGAAAATAGGAGCACTTGGCAGCGTGACCCTGAAATAGAGGAGCACTAGACAAGGGCAGGAACTTGGGGTCTCATTTTTATAGGGTTGTTTTAGGGGAACAGTGTAATTCTTATCTGTACCAACTTGGGGTTAGTTAATTAACATATTCATGTTATCTCAAAGTTATCAACACCCTTTGGTGTTCTGCTGGTCTTACTATGGATGTACAAAGCTTATTTGAGTTTGAAATATCATAGACCAAAAGGTACTGACAACTAAGTTTAGATGGCTTTCCCTGATTTAACTCATAGTCTCAGGATGTGATTTTTTATTAATAGATAACACAGTTTGCAAATCATTCCACCTTGATCTTTGGGAAAGTCTATATGTAAATTCTGGGGTTCCCCTCTTTTTCTGTTATTGTTATCTTATGCTGGCTACTTATAAACTTGCTATACTAACTGGAGGGTGTGTGCAGTCAGGGAGACCAGAAGAAAATACAATTTTAATGCACTTTCACACTCTTGGTCACCACGTCCTCTTTGATACTCTCTCTCTCTAGGTTTTTGGGACACCCTTCTCTCCTGATTCTCCTCCTACCTATCTAACCATTCCTTCTCTGCCTTCCTTACTGGGTCCTTCTCCAGATCATACCATCTAACCATAGGTGTCCATTATGGGTATCCTGGACGCTCTTCTCTTTTCTCTCTGTATTACTTGGTTAGTCCATCAATTCCCAGTGGATTTGATTACCATAATTATTCTGATGATTTCTCAAATCTACCTATCCTGGCCCAAACTCTGTTCTGACCTTCAGTCTCACATCTCCAACTGCCTTTTAGATTATCTTGAACTGGATGTCCTGAAGTCAAACTAAACATGTCCCAAACAGAACTCATTATCTTTCCCTCAAGCCCTCCCCCTGCCCCACTTTCCCTATTACTGTAGAGGGTAATGGCATCCTCCCAGTCCCTCAGGCTCATAACTTAGGAGTTATCCTAGATTCTTCACGATCTCTCACTCTCTCCACATATTAAATCTATTTCCAAGGCCTGTTCATTTAACTTTGCAACATTTCTCCAATATACCCCCTTCTGTCATTTGGCACTGCCACCCCCATGGTTCAGGCCCTCATTACCTCATCCCTGAACTATTGTAAAAGCCTGTTGATGGTTCTGCCTGCCTCAGTTCTCTCCCTTTTCCAATCCATCCATCTCATTTCAGATCCAAAGTTTGTCTTAAAGTGCAGGTCCAAGGATGTCACTACTTCCTCCACCTCCAACTACTCCAGTGGCTTCCTCTTGCCTCCAGTATCAAATATAAAATGCTCTGCTTGGCTTTCAAAGCACTTTATAGCCTAGCCCATCCTACATTTCCATTCTCTGTACACTTTAATTGTCCTGCCCATACTCTTAAACCCAGGGACATTGGCCTCCTTGCTGTTGCATGAGAACTACACCCCATCTCTCATCTTGTTGTTCCCCTCCGCCTATTGACTTCCCTGACTTCTTTTAAGTCCCAACTAAAATCCCATTTGTTTACAGGAAACTTTTCCCAAACCCTGTTAATTTGCCTTCTCTTTGCTAATGATTTCCTATTTACCCTATATCTAGCTTGTTTTCTATTTACTTGTTTACATGGTGTCTCCCCCATTAGATTGTGAGCTCCTTAATGGAGGACAGGGACAATCTTTTGACTTGTTGTATCCTCAGAGCTTAGCATAGTGCTTGACATATAATACATGTTTAACAAATGTTTATTGATGGTGAGACAAATGAAGAGCCTGAGAGACAGTTTCTGGGTAATTAATAATCAGTTTATTAATTAGGCTAGCAAATAATCAATAACTTGATAGTCATTGGTTTCTCTTGGTAACCAAAGACAAAAGACCAAGGAGATCGTCGTTGAATGCTTAAATACTTTTGGAAAAGTTAAGTGCCCCTGACAGGCAGAGATCAACCCTGATTGGTGAACAATCAATGAGGGGGTGGGCATGTTAATGACGAGGTGGGTCTCTGAGAACTTGCCTTGATCTTGAGACTCTGCCAGCTGAACTCCAGACAGAAGAATCCATATTCACCTGGGCCACTTAAGTTGAGTGATCGGTGTTTCCTCGGCCTGAGGCTAATGCTTTACGTCTGGATTTCAACCAGGTTAGATTATCTTTATATGTTTATCAGAAATAAAATCTCCCAACTGGGTGTAGTCCCACCCAAGATAGAGGAGAATGCTCCTGCTGGTTTAGCCAAACTCCGTGTAAGCCCTGTTCTTCAGAGACTGATTTGAGTTAGAAGGATTGGGTTTTGAATGAGGAAGCAAAAAGAGAAAAAACCCTGAATCCCAATGATTGGTTATTAACAATCATTTCTCTCAATGGATTGATTGATTCCTTCTGTGAAGTGCTGACAAAGCCCTGACTACTGTTAGAAACTTGCTTGACACACAAAAAAGTATCAAGGAAAATTTATTACAGCAGAGGTCAGAGGAACCGAACACTTTGGCTAGAGCTGACTCCACCCCTCTTCAGGAGGAGGGCATGCCTTCTAAATTCATTCCCCTTGAATGAAAGGGTAGCTCCCAAGTAAGGCTATGGGAAGACTCCCAATGCAAGTCCTTTCATACAGTTCCAAATTTTGAACTTCCCGCCAACACCATCCATTAGCCACATAACTTCACGTTCTCCTCTCTGAAAGGCTTTCCCTCAAATAGCTCATCAAGCCAGCACACAAGTTTCTGACCTTTAATCTGACAGGGTTAGGTCACAACTCTGATTACTTAAAGCTGGGAATTTTAACCTGTGGAAACAGAACTCCTTCTTTGTTTCCCACACAGTGAACCTGTTTACAGAAAACTGGTTCAGGAGAGACAAAAAATTAAATAAGAAATTCAGAACATGAGCAAATTTGTACCTGTGCTTATGTGACCTGAAGATAGCCCATGCGTAGGTATCTTGTTTTCAGAAGTACAAACTGAAGTCATCCTCTCAGAAAGCCCAGGAAGTTTAGAAAGAGATATCCTAAGCCAGGGGTGGGAAACTTGCAGCCTGGAGACCACTTGTGAACCTCTAGGTCAAGTTCAGCCCTTTGACAGAATCCAAACTTCACAGAACAAATCCTCTTAATGAAAGAATTTGTTCCATAAAACTTGGACTCAATCAAAAGACCATACCCAAGGACCTAGAAGGTTTAGGGCCTAAGTTAATTCCATAAACAAGGAGCTGAAAGTTTTTCTTTTTTTCATTTCTCTGGCAGGACAATTACTTTACCTTATTTATTTTTCAGGTTCTATTAGCCAGCCTAAATGAGCTTGCTGGAGGATAAGCACATACCATCTGTGCCGAAAGTAATCCTTATTACCTTAATATCATGCATACCATAATGTACAAATGGGAGCGTTGCAAAGGGGTGCATTGATGATGCTGTTGCAGTCCCCAAAAGCTGGCTAAATTTTTCTATAGTAGCCCAACAATATTATTGTGCCTGCTTCATTTGCTGGGAGTATAATGATGTAAAATCAAAACAAAACAAAGAAAGCAACACAAATGTTGGGTCTTTGCTTTTATTTCTACATAATATGCTTTTATTCAAATGACTAAGTGCTATAATGATTAATGTGTTTTTGTTTTAGTTTATAGGTTCTTAAGATGATTAGAAAGTTTATTTTTCTGTTACTGTGGGACACTAATCAAAGCACTGGCTAAAAGCCTTTTGTAAGCAGATTAATGGTAACACCCCAGACTCCGGTTAAAAGTCTGGTTCTTCAATACTAAGTCCTGGTATCCCACTGTACTTTGGCTTATCTGGAATCCGAACCAAAGGACTCAGTCATTGTGTCTATGACCTATGTCTGCTCCCAAAGAAGAAGATGTACCACTCCAGAGCAAAGACAGCGTGCTTCTTAGAATAGAGTTTTGAAATTTTGCCCCCCATTGACCCTATTTTGCTGCAATCACTGGCAGCAAATGGACTTAAAAAAAAAATAAATGTAACTTTTGACAGGCTCTATTTGAATATGCGTACAGACTTAGAGAAACCTTTCTATAATAACAATTTATTTGCAGTTTCCGTGAAGAGAGAGGAATTAGTTGTTCCACTAAATGCTTTTAGGTTACTGCTGGAGTTGAAATGTCTATTTTTTTAAAAAGCACTGCTGCAATTTAAATATCTATTTTAATGGCAACTTGGAATTCAAGGTAAGTTTTTAAACCTAAAACTCATAAAAGAAATATCCTAGGTGACATATTCCAAAGCTGTATAGTGTATTCTTTTCGAATTGAACTTATTCACATGTATTATAAACAGAAATGTACTGATAAATGTTTAACAATGGGGTCTTTGAAAGGGGAGGAATATATACATATATATATATATATTTGCATGACACTCTAGTTTAATCTGCATAGTAATCTCATTAATCAATTGATCTGCATTGTTTCTCCATCACTTTCTTAAGTCTAGAAATCAATAAAACAATAAATCCAGCCCTGATTTATAGCATTTGCCAGTTTCAGAGATGTAAATACTCACAGTGGAAATTTAACAACCAGCTCTCAGGGAGCCTATTTGAGCTGGCTGCAATATATACCTTTGAATATGATACTATATAACATAATATAATGTAACTTACTAACTTATGTAATACATATAATACAACTAGGTGGTAATGTTGTTCTTTTAGGAGTACTATATTTAGACAAACCTATCATCTCAGTTGGCAACATCCTTTTCTGAAACTTGATACTAGTCTTACTCTGAAGATTTCTTTCCAAATGTCCAGATGGCAGTGTCTGCAATCTCCAGGGTAAAAGACTGTACATAAATTCCTAAAGAAACTGTGTAAGGTTTAGCTGAAGATATAAAGTCTGTTATCACCTAGACTTTGTAACAGCCAACAGCACTCACTAGTTTGTTCTTCAGTGATCACAAATGTTCTCTGTAAAAAGATATTTGCAAAGTCTTTATACTGCTATATGAAGTGTTTGTGGTGATTGATGTACAAGTTACTTACATAACCACACTGTTCTGGTGCTGGGAATCTGAGTGAGAATGGGACCATATTTCTGGCTTATTACAGAATTTAAAATTGAGAAACAAAAGAAGATAGATAAATGGAAATACTATGTTAGAAATTTTTTTTTCTTTTATACATTAGGAATTTTTAAAATCACCCTTTTTAAAATAATCTGTTGCTTCCCAGTATGCTTATTGAAAAGGATTCTTAACTTAGGCCCAATGGATTTGCTTTTTGAATATTTTAAAAGTACATTTCAACATAATTGGTTTCATTTGTAACCCTATGCATTTTATTTTATGCATTTTAAAACATTATTCTGAGAAGGGACCCACAGGCTCCACTAGATTGTCAAAGGGTCTGTGACACATAAAAGGTAATGAATAATTGATCTAAGAGGACACAAAATAGAGCCCTGATTAGTACCTCAGTGTCCTTACTGTTTAGTCGAAGGGAGCAAGATTTAATATTATACATTTATGATAAGCCAACAGTGCAGTTTCAATCTGTAATGTTCACAAAAGCTTAAAAAGAGACTTTAGCTGATACATTTATAAAAGCCACTAGTCTTATGGCAGGAGCCAAACTGAATCAGCTTCAGGTGAGTATTGGAGTGTTCCACACCCTTTGTACACTGAGCAACCACAGGGGGATTCTCATATCTTTATTAATGAATGAGGCTTTTGAAATAGGTGAAATACTCTGATGGGCCAGAGCATTCCATGAGAGCCAGAATTTCTTGGATAACTTACTGTGGGTCATATACGATACTCTCACTCACCAGAGGTGGCCTGACAATGTAAGCAAAGCATTCAGAATTCCTTCCCCTGTGACTGTGGATTTGCGCCTGGAGGTTCCCATGTTAGAAGTACATCCACTTGCCATGCTCCTTCTATTCCAGCGTAAGGGAGTCTGGCCTCCAACTTGAGGACCATGGGAAGTTTGCAAGGGGGACTGAGTAGTCAAATGTTGTCTATTGTTTGCCTTTCTTTGTCAAAGAAGACCAATGACATCATGAGTGATGTCTTAACTTGCACATCATTTGGACTTAAGTGAGGCAGAATTGCACGAGTCATCAGTCTCACTCTCTTCCAGTCTTTGAAGTTCAGTGGCAAGACAGAAGTCAGGATGACTGACGATGTCCTGAGATGCAGTGCGTGACATTGGCATCTTCGATATCTGACCAAGTTTTAAACACCCCACCTGCTTCAGCCTCCTTTGTGGCCATTGGAATAAATTGTTCTTATGTACCCATTGCTTCAGGGGAGGTCTTCACATGCTTGTGGTAGACATCTACCTAATTCACCACACGTTTAAGGCCTGTAATTACTCTGAACCTGGGTTAGCCTGTTTGCCAAGCCTGTTTTACTGAGGCATGACTATTGTGCAGGTTACCACTTCTTAGAGTCACAGATGAGAGTTGAGTGACAAATGGATGCCAAAGGTGGACGAATAGACCTGAAGAGGGCTCAGCACGCTCTTAGACCAAGAGGTGCTAGTCATCCACGAATACCTCATATACCCTAAGTAGTCAGAGTGATCAAAGAAGAATTATTTTGTTTATTAATTTTTTAAAAATCAAAACAACATTTATTTGGTCTCCCTCCCACATCACCACCCCACTGGAAAAAAAATAGAAAAACAAAATTCTGGTAACAAATATGCATAGTTAAGCAAAGCAAATTTGCACTGACTTCATTAAAAATGTGTGTCTCATTCTCTTACTTCTCTGTTACAAGTTGGATAATATTCTTTATCACTGGTCTTCCAGAATTGGTCAATACATCCATAAGAATTTTTGAGTCTTTCAAAACTGTTTGTTTGTACAATGTTATAAATAATGTAATTTCTTCTCATTTCCATCTGCAAATGGTTCATGCTTCCTAAGTTTCCATAAAAGTATCCATTTCATTATTTCTTATAGCACAGCAGTATTCTATTACATTTATATACTACACTTTATTCAGACCTTCCCATAGTTTCTAGTTTTTTGCTACCACAAAAAGAGCTGCTATAAATAATTTTGTACATATGGGTCCTTTTTCTCTTTGATCTCTTTGCGGGTTAGGCCCAGCAGAGTTCTGACTGAGTCTAAGAGCATGCCCAGGCTACTAGTTTTTTGGATACAGTTTCAAATTGCTTTCCAGAATGGAAATTCATAACTCCATCAACATTGCATTACTGTTCCAATTTTTCCAAAATCCTTCAACCATTTGTTATTTTCCCTTCTTTTATCAACTTTGCCAGTCTATTGAATGTAAGGTAGGCCATCAGTGTTGCTTTGGTTTGCATTTCTTTTAATTATTAGTAATTTGGAGTATTCTCATACAGTTATTAATAGCTTGGATTTCTTCCCCTGAGAACTGCTTGTTCATATCATTTGGCCATTTATCTATGGGGAATGGCTCTTATTCTTATAAAAAATAAACTGTCTAATCTTATACCTCCCTTAATAGACTTCTCCAATCATTGATGTTCTGTTGGGACTTACTACTCACTGGTTAGTATATGCCTGTCTGCTAATTAATATTAACTCTATTCTAGTGATCCTGAACTGTCAGTGGCTGATTTCAAACTCTTTTTCCCATTTCTGATTCAATGCATCTTCCGACTTAACCATCTGAGTCCTTCTCTTCCCTTCAATGCCCTATTTCAGATATGTCTGCCCCTTTTGCCCTCCAGAATGCCTGATTCAAAATTAACGAAATTCCTTTCATCTTAAATCTCATTTTCCTCTCTCCTGTCTTTCAGTGCTCACTCAGACATGACTCCTTTCTGATGAAACCCTTTCCATTACTGACTGTTTACTTATGGTGACAGAGGCAGTTAGTCCTTGCTTCCCATTGCTACTCTAAGACTCTTCTTCTACTCTATTCACTAAGTAGCCTCTTCTTGTTTGGGCTTCCACACTATTTAAATTTATCACCCAATGCAGACTATAGACCCTCTAATAGATTATCTTTCCTTCCTCAGTGAGTTCAGTACTTAGCTCACCACTTTTCTCTTCTTCCCATCTTCTACCTTATTACTAAGGAATTTCAACATATATATTAATACTCCCTCCAATAACCCAGTATTCTAGGTTCTCAATTCACTTAATTCCCATGACCAGTTCTTCCACTCCACCTTATATCTAGACATAGATACACAGAGTCATACCCTTTACCTTCCCATAGCTTTCATTTTCAAGAACTACAAAATTCTTTTGTCTTATTATAAATTTTATATCAGTCCATTGTTCCCTATGACCCCACCCTCCCTCCAAATTCGTTCTTCCTCTATTTCATGACCAGCATTTCCTTCCTTGATTGTTTCCCAGGCATGACCTCTAGAAAGGCTATACTATTTTCTCTTACCTATCTTGACCCCTTGATGAATCAATTCAATGCTAAATTATTAATTTTACACTACACCTTCAATTCACTTGCCCCTTGTCTTATCACTAATTTTCATTTGCCAAGTCCCAACCCTGGATTACTTTTACTATACCCCCCTATCGCTCCTATATTTACAATCTCCTGAACAGAACTGGAAGAAATGAACCCATACTACCTGGGCCCATGACAAATATATGTTATTTATTCTCATCTGGGCCTTCATTGCAACAAGACAAAAGTTTTTCTTCTTCCCTAACGATTGATCATTCCACTTTCCACAGTAGCTGTTCCAAACCATATCTCCTTCCAAGCCTCACTCTATACCTCCTTTCCTTCCCTTCTCAACCTCTTACTTTACCATAGAAATTGAGGCCATTTCCTGAGAGCTCCTTTTTCCTTTCTCTTCATTTCATGTCACTCAGATACCTTCTGTCACTTTACTTTAGTCTGGGATGAAGAGATGGTCCTTCTCCTTGTCAAAGAGAACCACTTTACATATACCTTTGGTCTCATCCCTTCCTGGCCTTTCCAGCATATCACTTCCAATATCATTCCCATTCTCTTATTTTCTCCATATTTATTAATACCTTTCTTTCTGCCAACACACGTGCCTATTCCTCTTCCATCTTTAAAAACTCTCACATGATTTTACCATCCCTGCCAACTATTCACCTATATCTTACTTCCTCTCTGTGGCTATACTTCTTGAGAATGAAATTTATAATTGGTACTTCTTTTCCCTCCTCTCTCTCTTGATTTTAACCCTTTGCAATGTGGCTTCCAATCTCGTTGTTCAACTGAAACTGTTCTCTGTAAAATTACCAATGATCTCTTAATTTCCAAATCTAATGACTTTTTCTAAATCATCATCCTTCTTGCCCTCTCTAAAGCATTCGATGCTGTTGATCACCTTATGTTTCCTCATACTCTCTCTTCTCTAAGTTTTCATGACATGTCTGTCCCCTGCTTCTCCAATTCCTGATACTCCAGGTGTATCTGACCACTTCTCAGTTTTTTTCTGGTTGGTTCTTTATCCATACTATGCCTTCTACCTATGATCTTCAAGGCTCTGTCCCAAGTACCCTTCTCATTTCATTCTCTACTGTCTCAATAGATGATCTTATCAGTTGCCATGGATTCAATGATCATTTCTATGCCAACGATTCCCAGATCTCTATGTCCTGTAGGTATCTCAAAGTCAGCATGTCTGAAACAGAGCTCTTTGTCCTTTCCACCAAACCATCTCTGATTCTGAACTTCTCCGTTGATATTGAGTACACCCCTGTCCTCTCAGGACCGCAGTCAATATCTCTTGTATACTCTCGCCTTTCTATTCATAAACACAACCCTAGTTCAAACCTTCAACACTTCTTGCATGAAGTAATGCAACCGTTTTCTAACTGGTCCACCTTCCTCAAGTCTCTTCCCTCTCCAATTCGTCCTATAATCAGCTGCCAAGGACATCTTTCTAAAGTGTATGTCCATCCACAGTATCCCCCTGTTCAGAGAGCTCTAGTGGTTTCCTATTACCAATATAAACTCTGCTTGGCATTTAAAGCTCTTCATAACCTAGCCCCATTCTACCTTTCAAGCCCTCTTACACCTTACTCCTCCCTCTGTCATCCAGCTATTCTGATCTACTTACAATTTCTTAAAGACAACACTCCATCTCCCACCTCTCTGCTTTTACTCGGACCTTCACCTCTTGGCCTCCCTGATATCCTTTAAGATAAAACCCAAATCTCACCTTCTACAGACCTTGCCTGATCTTCCCAATATTCAGATATTCTGTATGTAGCCTCTACATTTCGAAGAAATAGGGATTAAATGACTTGTACAGGGTCACACAGTAAGTATTTGAGTCTAAATTTGAACTCAGTTCCTCTTGACTCCAGGGCTGGTGCTCTATCTACTCTGTCACATAGCTGCCCCTGCCTCTACATTGGAATGTAAGCTTCTTGAGGAGCCTTTTTTTTTGCCTTTTTTTATGACTCTAGTCTTTAGCAAATTGCCTGGCATATAATTGGCATTTACTAAGTGCTAGTTGACTGACTGCTTGGATTAGAATATGATAGCTTAATACAAATTGTTTTTGGCAGGCTTGACTGGAAAACACAGAGTTTTTGACAATCTTTGACAATCACTCAATTTGCTTTTAAAAAACTCTTATTGACATCTTTTGTTTTAATATCACTTAAATTTATCTGTGTTTTTTCCCCTCTCACAGAGGGGAATTATAACAACAGGAAATGTTAATAAAGAAAAAAGTAAAAAACAAAATAAAAAATCTGATAAGGTATGCAATAGTCTTCAGTGTGAACTCCCCCTCAAACACACACACACACACCTGAAAAAGAGTTAGCAGAGAGATTTTCTCACATCTCTCCTTTGAGTCCATTCCTGCCGAATGCTTTTTGATCTTGAGCAAGTCATTTTCTCTCTGGGGCCTCAGTGACCTCATTTGTGAAAGGAGTTGGATTATGTAATCCCTAAAGGCCCTCCCTACACTTGATGTGATGAAAGATTCCTGATCTCACTGGAGAAGATTGTGTCCCCTTCACAACTTCTCATCCTGTGCTATTCTTGTCTGTATCTTTCATAAATACTCTACTGAGGATCTTCTCAACACTGAAAGCTTACCTCTGATTTTTATAATACTTCAGGTTTAACATTGGAAAATTCTGCCTGTCTAACTCTTGTTTCCCACCTATGCCATATGACCAACTGACCTCCTTTTTGGGTCACATATAGAGAGAAAAAAGATTCAATCATGGAAAAAGAAAATATGTATTTTTTTAAAACTCACTAATGAAAGGGATTTTAATAAACATTTATTTAAAATAATGCTCAAGAAGATGTAGCTCTAAATTTTGTATTAAATTTTAATTTTATTTTATAATAAAGTCAAGTAAATTGTCTACTAAGGATATTTTTTAAAAATTTTCCCATTTATTCATTGTTTTCAATTTTTTTCCCACTTAAGATTGTTTTATGCTTTCCAATTACACTCACTTTTATAATATTTTGAATTCCAAATTTTTTTCATTGTTTTCAATTTTCACTTCTATTTTGTAGTAGGCAATTGGGGTTGAGTGATTTGCTCAGGGTCACACAGCTAGTTGTACTTAAGGTTGGATTTGAACGTAAGTGTCCTGATTCTAGGGCCTGATTCTGTGTCACCTACCTGCCCCAAAATATCTATCGATCGATCGATCGTTAAAGCAAATATGGTAAAACTTTATGAATTTATATGTGACACTTGGACCCTCCCAGCACATGAACCTTAAAAAAGCCACTCCAAAAAACCCACCCATTATTGTACTTATTGCCTTCTCAGTGGGTAGGGGAAGGCATGAGGAGAGAGAGAGAAAGAGAGAGAGAGAGAGAGAGAGAGAGAGAGAGAGAGAGAGAGAGAGAGAGAGAGAGAGAGAGAGAACAAGTTCAAGGTCAGCATCCACTCAAAAACCTGCATTATAAGCTCTACCATCAACCAGAACAACCAGAGGACACATTGATTAAAAAAATGATCATTTAATGAAATGGAATAAAAAGACAAGTGATTAGGAAATCTGACACATGTAGTGTAACTTTCCCATAAGTTCCCTGAGCACCACAGGGTAAGGAGGCACATACAGGTAAAAAACATGGAGGGACAGATGCATAGAGAACATGTAAGTCTAGGGAATAACATGGAGTGTTCCAAGGGATATGCATTTCATGGCCATGGCTGCGGCCTCTGGACATTAAAAAATGGTCAGTATTCTCTGTTGAAAGCTTGGAACATTTGGTGGTGCCTTCAGAGTAGCAAGCTAAACTAAGCTATTGCTGCTCTCTTCTGCCATCTTCTGGCCTTTATAGACAACGCATCTTCTTCACTCTACAATTCCCTCTCTTCGAGAGTTTTCAGGTGCAATGAGTAGCAGCTCTGACTCTCAGTTTCCCCTAGTTGGATTTCAGCTTTGATTTAACTTCTTCCAACTCTTTAGTTTATGACCTCAGGAACTTGCTTCAGTTCTGTGGATCCTGCTAGCTAAAGAATCCATGCTGAAGAGATAACCTTGTAGCAGGTGTTAAGTGGTTATGTCTTTATTTTCCATAGGAAAATGCGGGCAAAACTCCCAGAAATTCAGCGACCCACAAACTAATCAGTTCACCTGATCAACCCCATATAAATAAAAATATGCTCTTTATAAACAATAGTCATTAAATATTTATTAAGCAAATAGTTAAGTGCCAGGCACATAGACATTTTGAGTTTGTCTTTCAAACCCCAATTCAACTGAGCTTTTACTCTTGAATTATATTCCAATTTAATGTAGTTTAAAAAAATTCCTTTTATTCTTACATGTGGGAAGTAAAATAAGGAATTCTGTTTCCACAGGATTACAACTGCTCCCAGCCGTGATAGCAGCTAATTAGAGTTATGACCTAGCAGAAACGGAGTCCTGTGTATGCTTGAAGAGGTCTTTGAGGGGAAGCCTGTTGGAGAGGAGAATGCTAGAGCAGGGCTGCCTCTAGCCAATGGACAGCAGGGTGGGAGACTCAAATTTGGAATAGGTTGAGGGCTCGCATTGGTCTGAATTGTAGCAGTACATTAAGAACTATTCCTTCATTCAGGGGGAATGAATGTAAAAATTAATAATAAAAGCTTTCCTGATTTCACATGTATTGTTTTTTGTTTAAAGTGAGTATGTTTCTCACATCATATCAGTAGCTGCTTGGGCATGTCATCACACCAGTCAATTATCAAGACTGGAGAGGCAGCCCAGAAGCAGCAATTTTTTTTATCCTGCATTTCTTCCAACAATAAAATTGCTTGTCTGACGACAGTAATAAATGGAAGAAGACATAATTAATGAAAAGTGTAAAACTATAGGGTAGTTGAAATATATACTTATTTATTTCTTTTAAGTAGTCAATGAATGCATATTAAATGCCTACGACATGGTAGGTCCTGTCCTAAGTGATGTATAATGCTTAGCACTAACAGGTAGCAAGATGTAGCCAATGACACATCTTAAGGATACCTACCCAATCCTCTGATTGAACCTACTGATTGGAGGCTCCAGGACTTCCATTTAAGGAGGGCACTCAGCACTGTCTTCTCCTTGTTTCCCACTGGCTCCATTGCTTTTGGATTTCTATGGCCTTTTGCATTATGCCCCTGTGTCTACCTTTTCCAACCCCTCTACTCCCATCTCTGTTTTCTTTTCTGTTTCTTCCTCCATTGGACTGTCAATTTCTGAGGACCAGAACTGTCTTTGTGTTTATTTTTATTCTTTATGTTCCCAGCACTTACCAGATGCTTAATAAATGTTTATGGACTATTGATTAATGTTGAAAATGTGCACATTTGTATGTATATGGGGCTGATCAAGTGAACTGATGAGTTTACAGATTATTGAGTTTCTGGGACTTTTTGGATGCATCTCCTTATGGAAAGTATCAACATATCCATTGACACCTACTGGAAGATGTTTCAGGGATTACAATGTAGGAGATAACACATCTTAGTGCTGGCCTTGCCTCTTTTGCCTTCCCCCTCCTTCAGCTCATCCCTGTCAAAGATCTGAGACAAACCCAAAACTAAGAGTTTACCTAGATCCTTGTTGGAGGTGGAGTAGGCTTCCTATCTGGAGATAATGAATAACTTAGCCTTAGGATAGAAGCTATTGGAACAAGCAAAGATTCATTCCTCCATGTAGCCTAAGAGAGGAATTCCTGGATTCCAAGTTCCTGGCTTCTTAAGCTTTGGTGGGCTAATGGTGTAACCATGGAAATAAAGATCCCATGGTCTTAGTGGAAGGAGTTTTTGAATTTTAGGCTCCTAGATAGAGAAGGGAGCTCTAGAAGATTATAGAGTTCCTGTACTCTAGCTGTCTAGATAGAGGAAAGACTTCCTGGGCAGTATGATCCTAGAATTCAACTCAGTCTTCTAGTCAGAGAGGGTGATTTCTTGGGCAATGCTAGCTTGGTATTGCCTCCCCAGCAACTCTAATTTAGAGAATGCTAGAAATGAGACTTTAATCAATCAGTATGCATTTATTGAGCACTTTCTCGGTGTCTGAAACTGTCCTATGTACTGGAGATAGATAAAAAAGACAAAGGTTAAGCAGTACCAGAGGAATCAAGGGAGATATATAAGTATATTATGAGTATTCTCTGGTCAACCATCCTCCTAGAGTCAGGTTGCTATATCAGTTCCTAATGGTTATAGAGTACTCTGAGGGAATTTGTGGACTGATGTCCTTTCTCTACTCCCACTGGCTTTGAGCTCCAGCTGACTGTCTCCCCCCACCCCCCCCACTACCCTCACACGGTTAAGGACTGGCAATTTATACCTCAAAACCACTTAACTTATTTAACATCAATTGGCTTTTTACAAAGGTATGTTTAATGATATAGGAAGAAAAAAATTCAAATGTTTTATTCTTATATCTCTGGGACATGCTGCCCCTATGTCACTTCAGTCTCTAGGGGCAAGTAGGTTCAATTTAGCTCAGTTCCTACAGAGCATTGGTTCTACCAAGGTCATGTACATTGGCATTTCTGCTAGATGAGTCTCAGCTACCACTTGGGCTGGGGCCCTGAAGGTCACTTCTTAATCATTGAACATTTCAGTATTAGCTCTGATGCTCATTCTAATACTCATTCTCGGGGGATATTGGAGTTTCATCTTGACTTTATGAACTCACAATATCAGAGGCTCCAATCTCCTTCACCTGAAAGGGAAATGAACCAGAGGCCAAGGACTAAGGTCTTTTCACAAGATCAAATGGCCTTAGAGGGACAGAAAGCATCACATCTTTTCCTCTTATGAAATTGTGTCTTGTTGGATGCATCCTTCAACGAAGTAAAGAGGAAATGGGTAAAGCTTTCAGTCAATTAATAGTCAATTAAAGATCTTCATCTTAAACACACAGTTGACTAGTAACAAAATATCCATGCACATACTACATTCTTTCCAAGACTCTAGCAATCCACATCATCACATTTCTCCTGGAAGAAAGCTTTCTAGCCTCTTCTACATAGAGAGATACATATGAAGCTCTCTGTACACATGCCAGACCCCCATTATACAAGGAGCTATAGTCAGGATCATACAAGATCTAAAATCTTCCATTGTAAATGAGAGAAGACCTTGGAATACAATATTCTAAAAGACTAAATACAGCCAATAATAACACTCTGTAATGTTGAGTATCATACTTCTGGGAGAGGAAAAAATGTGGAATAGTTTAGTGGAATAGAAAATTTTCAGGCATTTCAGATGAAAAAGGCCAGATATGAGTACGTACTTTGAAATCCAAACACAAGAAGCCAGAGGAACCTAGAAAGATAAATTTATCTGAGCAATTAGACAGAACCATAAGACAACATGGAGCTAACATTTTAATAGAGTGAGAAGAAACAAGGGTGAGAAGAAACAGAACCTTAAGGTGATCAAAGGGCATTGAGGTAGTTAAATAAGAAAAACAGCTGTCCTGGGGATAGATTGGTTCTGTTTTGAGTATTTGAATTGAGGAAAGAAAATAGAGGGCAAAAAGAATCCATTCATGTAGAAAGGAGGAAGAAGGGAGAATTTACTATTTCTTGTAATTGAACACATACAGAAACTCTGGAGGAAGAGGTAAAGTAATAGGCATCAGATGATTTTCTTATATGAAATGGACAAAAGAGACTTGAACCTACATATGTACAAACATTTTAGTGTAAAAACACCTTAAACTCAACAGGAAAACAACTGGAGATAGGGGAGGAAGTGTGAAGGAGAGACTAATCCTGGGAAGGGAATGATCATAAGTATAATAAACTTCCTGATCCTGAAGAGGGATTAAAAGGAAATGAAAAAGAAAAGCAAGAAACTAGAATCTAAGGGGAGAAGAGTTACTTTAAGATTGTTTCTTAGACCAGTGAAAAAAAGACTCAACAAATTGTGGCATAGGAATGTGATAGAATATTGCTGTGCTATATGAAATGAAGAAAAATTATTTCAAAGCAATCTGGGTGGTATGAATTGGCACAAAATGGAATGAGAAGAACCAGGAAAAACTGTATTTGAGGATAGAAACATTGTATAGAAAAGAAATTTTGAAAGACTTAAGTCAATACAATGACTGGCCATGTTTCTAGAAGTCGTTATCCATCTTTGTCAAGAAAGTGATGGATACAAGGTGCAGAAACATACATTTTTTGGACATGGACAGCACATGGATTTGTTTTGATTGGCCATACTTATTTGTTACAAAGGTGTTTTTTCCCCTTTTTCTTTCTTTATGTGTGTATGTTCTTACTTTGATCAGTTCAGATGGAAGTGAGGTTCAGATGTCACTTTCTCCCCCTATCCCTTCTTCTATGTATAGTCTTCTACTTATGGTACTTGGATTATGTAAGATAATTTCTTCCATCCTTCCTCCTTCCCTCCTTCTTCTGTGTTCCTCTTCTCCTTTTCCATTCTTTTAAGATCACCAAAGTATAACACAACTACTATCAGGTTTCTTACCTTAGTAGACTCTTTAAAACTCCTGATAAGAATAGGGTTCTGGGGGGCAGAGCCAAGATGGCGGAGTAGAATGACAGACCTGTAGCAGCTCTCCCCTCATAGTCATAAAATATCTGTAAAAAAAATACCTCTAAACAAATTCTAGAGCAGCAGAAGCCACAAAATGACAGAGTGAAAGAGATTTCCAACCCAAGACAGCCTGGAAAGCTGACAAGAAAGGTCTATTACACCAGACTCAGAGTGGAGTGCAGCCCAGCCTTGGCCTACTAGCAAAGCACGGATAGGACCGAAGGAGGCTTCAGGGTATGGAATCACAGGTAGCAGCTGAGGTTCCCAGATTTCTCACCCAGAAAACACCAAAGACAGCTTCAAAGTTCAGTAAGAAAGCTCTTTCACCTGGGTGAGAGGGGAGCATGGTCCTGCCCTAGCCCCAACCCCAGGGCAACAATAGCCACTGTGGCAGCAGCATCTATTTTTAGAGTCCTGGCCTAAAGACCCTGAGGGAATCAAGTTGCTGATCTGGGTCTCAGCTCTGAGTGGCAGTCCTGGGGTGACGAGGAGCATGGCATGGTGGAGCTGGTGGAGGCTCTGGAGAGAGAATCTACTTGCAGATCCTGAGTAGATAAGAATGCTTATGGTTGCTCACATAACAGAGCCCAGGCCAGGAGAGGAGTAAACTCGTCTCCCTTGATTGTGCCACCTTGGAGGAACTAAGAACTTATAGGTCCCTAGAGTATATCCTCCAGTTGACAATGGACTCAAAAGTCAAGTAGCTATCTGGGAAAATGCCCAAAAGAGGGGAAAAAAGGTTACTTTCTTGGTGAACAGATATTTTCTTCCATCCTTTCAGATGAGGAAGAAGAAAGCATACCATCAGAGGAAGACATAAAAGTCAAAGTTTCTATATTCAAAACTTCCAAAAAAATATGTAATGGTCTCAGGCCATGGAAGAGTTCAAAAAGGATTTTGAAAATCAAGTAAGAGAAGTGGAGGAAAAATTGAGAAGAGTAATGAGAGCGATTCAAGAAAATCATGAAAAGTGAGTCAACAGCTTGCTAAAGGAGAACCAAAAAAATGCTGAAGAAAACAACACTTTAAAAATAGACTAAACCGGGTGGAGCCAAGATGGCGCAGTAGAAAGATGCACGTTTACGAGCTCCGAACCCACAACCCATAGAATTAAGGTAAAAAGAGATCCCCATAAATTCTGAATCACTGCAGGGGGTGCATAAACATAGGGGAAGAGATTTCTGTTCCAGTGAGCCCTGGAGAGCTGTCCACAGAGTCCGTTGCGCCCCGGAAAGCGGACCCCACCCCAGCGCTTCCCTGGCTGCGGCCCCAGAGAAGCTGATCTGAGCAGGCTTCAGGGACAGAAGCTCCGGCAGCCGGGAAAGTCCCTCCGCCCACAGAAGCTACAGGTCAGTGAGAGAGATGGCTGGCTGGCCGAGAGGGGGAGCGGAGTGTCTCTGTGACTCGGGCCCCCTCAGGAGGAAGCGGCCACGGCAGAGACAGGGGCAGGAGGCGGCGGAGGCAGAGGCATGGGCGGCAGCGGAGGCAGCAGCAGCACCTCGGCCCCGGGACTCCCCCCAGCAGCAGGCAGGATCTTAATTACTGAAAGTCTCTGCATAAACAACCTGAGGGAGCTGAGCCTGGGAGACTGGCCCTGCCCCACTCTGATCTATTACTGAAGGCCTCTGCATAAAGCCCCTGAGGGAACTGAGCCTGGGAGGCAGGGCCCCCCCACACCCCCACCCACTCCGTTCCGGAAGGTCTCTGCATAAAGCCCCTGAGGGAGCTGAGCCTGGGAGGCGGCCCTGCCCCCACCCCAGCACCTGAACTAAAGCTTGCTGCGGAAAGCCCATTTGAACCTCAGACCCCAAGCACTGGCTGGGCGGATCTAGGAGGGGGTGAACAGGAATCTCAGAAGTCAAGTAGCTGGCTGGGAAAATGCCTAGAAAAGGGAAGAAAAATAAGACTATAGAGAGTTTTTTCGAACAGATGCAAATGATCCCGACTTCCGGATCTGACGAGGAACTATTCTTGCCATCAGGGAAAGATGGGAGGGCGGGGCTGCAGTACCCCAGACATCCCAGTGGGATGTCGGATGGGCTCAGGCCTTGGATGAACTCAAAAAGGATTTTGAAAAGCAAGTTAAACAGGTGGAGGAAAAACTGGGAAGAGAAATGTCAGAGATGCAAGAAAAGTATGAAAAACGGGTCCATACCTTGGTAAAGGAGACCCAAAAAAATGCTGAGGAAAATAACACCTTGAAAAATAGGCTCACTCAATTGGCAAAAGAGGTTCAAAAAGACAATGAGGAGAAGAATGCTTTCAAAAGCAGAATGAGCCAAATGGAAAAAGAGGCTCAAAAGCTCACTGAATTTAATAGCTCTCTCAAAATTAGAATGGAATAGATGGAGTCTAATGACTTTACGAGAAACCAAAAAATCACCAAACAAAACCAAAAGAATGAAAAAATGGAAGAGAATGTGAAATATCTCATGGGAAAAACAACTGACCTGGAAAATAGATCCAGGAGAGACAATTTAAAAATTATGGGACTACCTGAAAGTCATGATCAAAAAAAGAGCCTAGACATCATCTTCCAAGAAATTATCAAGGAAAACTGCCCTGATATTTTAGAACCAGAGGGCAAAATAAGTATTGAAAGAATCCATCGATCACCACCTGAAAGAGATCCAAAAAGAGAAACTCCGAGGAACATTGTGGCCAAATTCCAGAACTCCCAGCTCAAAGAGAAAATCTTGCAAGCAGCTAGAAAGAAACAATTCCAGTACTGTGGAAATACAATCAGGATAACTCAAGATCTAGCAGCTTCTACATTAAAGGATCGAAGGGCGTGGAATAGGATATTCCAGAAGGCAAAGGAACTAGGACTCAAACCAAGAATCACCTACCCAGCTAAACTGAGTATAATACTTCAGGGGAAAATATGGTCTTTCAATGAAACAGAGGACTTTCAAGCATTCTTGATGAAAAGACCAGAGCTGAAAAGAAAATTTGACTTTCAAACACAAGAATGAGAAGAAGCATGAAAAAGGAAACAGCAAAGAGAAGTCTTAAGGGACTTACCAGAAGTGAACTGTTTACATTCCCACATGGAAAGACAATATTTGTAACACTTAAAACTTTTCAGTATCTGGGTAGTTGGTGGGGTCACACACACATGTACACACATGCATGCACACACACATACACACATGCACGCACATACAGAGACAGAGAGCACAGAGTGAATTGAATAGGATGGGACCATAGCTTAAAAGAAATTAAGGTAAATGGTGAGAGAGAAATGTAGTGGGAGGAAAGAGGGTGAAATGGAATGGGATAATTATATGTCATTTAAGAGGCAAGTAGGAGACTTTTTAGTGGAGGGAAAAAGAGGAGAGCTGAGGAAAAAAAAAACCAAGAAGTTTACCCTCATCACATTTGACTAAAGGAAGGAATAAAATGCACACTCATTTTGGTATGAAAACCTATCTTACAGTATAGGAAAGTGGGGGAGAAGGAGATAAGCAAGGGGGGGGGGATGATGGAAGGGAGGGCAAAGGGAGGAGGGAGCAATTTGAAGTCAACACTTGGGGAGGGACAGGATCAAAAGACAGAAGAGAAACAATGAGGGGCAGGATAGGATGGAGGATAATTCAGTTAGTCTTACACAACACGACTATTAGGGAAGTCATTTGCAAAACTACACAAATATGGCCTATATTGAATTGCCTGCCCTCCCAAAGGGAATGGGTGGGGAGGGAGGGATGGGGAGAATTTGGAACTAAAAGTTTTAGGAACAACTGTTTAGTATTGTTGTTGCTACTAGAAAAGAAGACATACAGTTAATGAGGAATAGAAAGTCATCTGGCCCTACAGGAGAAAAGAGAAGATGGAGACAAGAGAAGGGAGGGATGACAGAAGAGAGGGCAGATTGGAGATAGGGAAAATTAGATTGCTTGGGGTATTGGGGTGGGGGGAGGGGATAAAAAGGGGAAAAAAATTTGGAACCCAAAATTTTGTGAAAATGAATGTAAAAAGTTAAATAAATAAATGAATTAATAAAAAAGAAATAGACTAAACTAAATGGTGAAAGAGGTCCAAAAAGCCAGTGAGGAGAAGAATGCTTTAAAAATCAGAATTGGTCACATGGAAAAGGAGGTTCAAAAGCTCACTGAAGAAAATAATTTTTATGAGAAACCGAGAAATTATAAAACAAAACCAAAAGGATGAAAAAATAGAAGACAATGTGAAATATCCCAATGGAAAAAACAACTGACCTGGAAAATAAATTCAGGAGAGATAATTTTAAAATTATTGGTTTACCTAAAAACCATGATAAAAAAAAAAGAGCCTAGACATCATCTTCCAAGAAATTATCAAGGAATACTGCCCTGATATTCTAGACCCAGAGGGTAAAATAGAAATGGAAAGAATTCGCCTCCTGAGAGATTCCAAAAGGAAAAACTCCTAGGAATATTGTAGCCAAATTCCAGAGTTCCCAGGTTAAGGAGAAATATTACAAGCAGCCAGAAAGAAATAATTCATGTATTGTGGAAATACAATCAGGATAACACTGGATTTAGCATCTTCTACACTAAGGGATCAAAGGGCTTGGAATATGATATTCCAGAGGTCAAAGGAGATGGGATTAAAACCAAGAATCACCTACCCAGTAAAACTAAGTATAATACTTCAGGGGAAAAAATGGAATTTCAATGAAATAGAGGATTTCCAAGCATTCCTTTTGAAAAGATCAGAGTTGAAAAGAAAATTTGACTTTCAAATACAAGTAAGAGAAACATGAAAAGGTAAACAGGAAAGAGAAGCCTTAAGGAACTCATTAAAATTGAACTGTTTATATTCCTACATGGAAAGATGTTATTTGTAACTCATGAGATCTTTTTCAGTATTAGGGGAGTTAAAATATATACATAGGTGTGTATGGGTAGGTATGTATGTGTATATTATATATGTGTAGGTATGTATATTGCATAGGTATACATATGTGTGTATACACACACACACACATATAGACAGAGGGCACAGGGTGAGCTGAATATGAAGGGAGAATACCTAAAAACAAATGAAATTTACTGTTGAATGGAATGTACTAGGAGTAAGAGAAAGGCAAAGGTAGAATGTAGCAAATCATCTCACATAAAAGAGGGAAGAAAGAGCTTTTACATGGAGGGGAAGAGGGGGGAGATGAAAGGAAATAATTGAGCCTTACTCTCATGGAATAGCACAACTCAGTTGGATATGGAAATTTATTTTACCCTGCAGGAAGGCAAGGGGGAAGGGGATAGGAGAGGGAAGATAATAGCAGGGAGAGCAAATTGGGGAAAGGGATAATCAGAAGCAAATACTATTGTGGGAGGACAGGTCAAGGGGGAAATGTGGTTAGTCTTTTACAACATAACAATTATGGAAGTGCTTTGCATTGCTACACGTTTGACATATATTGCATTACTTGTTTTCTCAATGAGGGTGGGTAGGGAGGGAGGGAGAGAATATGGAACTCAAAGCTTTAAGAACTAATGTTAAAAATTGTTTTAGCATGTAACTGGAAATTAATCTATATAGGCAGTGGAGCATAGAAATCTATTTTGCCCTACAGGAAAATAGAGGGGAAGAGGGATGGAAGAAGTGTGGGTAATAGAAGGGAGGATAGATTGGATGAAGGGGTGGATGGGGTGTATGCTGTCCTGGAGTGAGGGATGGAGAGAGATGGGGAGAAAATTTTGAATTCAAATTCTTGTGGAAGTGAATGTTAGGAACTAAAAAATGAATAAATTATATTAAAAAAAAGAATAGGGTTCTAAGGAGATGCATGCCTCCTCACATTAGAATATAAACAGTTTATCTTTATTTAATTGCTCATGATTGCTTGTTCATGTTTGTCTTTTAATTTTTCTTTTGACTTCTGTGTTTTTATTTCGAAATTTCCATATAGCTGTCAGTAATTCTTGGAAGTTCCTACTTCATTAAAGGTCTATTTTGTTCTCTTATAGTTTTGTTAGATAAGTTATTCTTGGTCATCAACCTATCTATATTTTCTGCTTTTTGGAATATTATATTCCAAGCTTCTTACTGCTTTATAAAAATGATTGCTAAATCTTGTTTGACTGTTTGACTTTTTTGACTGTGACTCCTTGGCACTTAAATATTTTTCTTTCTAGCTGCTTGAAGTAATCTTCCTTTGACTTGGAAGCTATATTCCTGGAAGTTTTAATTTCGGGGTTTCTTTTAGGAAGTTGTGGCAGTAAGTGGGGTGGGAATTGTTTGTTTGGAGTTGTTTTCCAGGCTCAGGCCAGATTGTGAGCATTGGAGGGTTCAGTACCCTTTGAGCCCTGATAGTTCACAGCTGTGCTGAGCCATGTGGGTTCGTGTCTGCTGATTCTGAGCCAATCAGAAGCCAAGTCTTAGTTATACATACTGGGAAGTTAGTATTTTACTTTGGGCCTTTGCTTATGAGAAGGATCTTGTGATTACCTGGTCAATATTCTAAGTGGCCGTGTGTTCAGACCCCCAGTTGCTCAGATATAAAGGGTCTTTCAATCCAAGGATGTATGTAAATTGTATGGCAATGTTGCTCTGATTCAGCTAGTAAGAGCCCTGTCTGTTGGTCTTTATCCCTCTGCTTATATTATTCTGTATGTTGAATGTAATTAAAGTGATTGTTGACTCCTCAAAAGTTACCTTTCCTTTGATAAATGCAGATTTAAGAACCTGTGGTAGTAGGCCCCCCTGTATATGTCAGGGTGCTTGCTGACACAGAAGTGACTGGCGGATTCTTTCTATTTTCACTTTCCCCCAGGTTCTGAGAGATCTAGGCAGTTTTCTTTTTCTTTTTCCTAAAACATGATGTATCTTTTTGTTGTTGTTTTTAGATAGTCCAGTGATTCTTAAATGATTTCTCCTCAATTTATTTTCCAGATTGGCTCTTTTTGATGTGAAATGGCTTACATTTCTTCTATTTTTTTAGTCTTTTTATTTTGTTTTAATATTTCTTGTTATCTCAAGGAATCATTACCTCCTTCTTGGTCCATTCCAATTTTCAGGAAGCCTGTTGTTTGAGTTAGGTTTCATATGTCTTCCTTCTGTCAAGCTGTTAATTCTCTTTTCAATTCTTTCTTCCATAGCTCATATCTTTTCCATTCACCCCTCCCATAATGCTTTCTTTTAAGTTATGAAAACATTTTTAACTCTTAAAATTTTTCTGCTTCATTTCTTCCAAGGATTTTAGTTAGGTTTTGTGCCCAAGCTTAAAGGTATTTTGTTTGAAGGTATTTTGGAGCCATTCTCTTTTTTGGGGCTTGTGTCTTCAGTGTCTCCGTCATTATGATAGCTTTTTATGGTGGGATATTTGCTCATTCTTTGAGTTAGACTTTATGCTGAGTTAAGCTCTGTAGTCTTCTGAAGGCAGTGTCTGAGTGGGGTGAGTTTGTGTCCTCTTGGGTCTTGGTGCTCCTTTCTTGTGTAGTGTTTATGGAGTGTCATGTTATTTCAAGATCACAGGGATAGCTCAAGCTGGGGACTTGCAAGCTTTCCTTACTCTCAGTGATCTAAGGTAATATTTGATTGCTGCCTTCCTGATCTGAGCTCTGCAAATTCCAAACCTGAGTTTGGGTCTAAGCAACACATCTATGGGATTTCCCCTTGTTGGAGTTCCATGAGACTGCTGGTTGACTCAGCCACTAATAGCCATTTGGAGAGCTCTGCTGGTTCAGAATGACAGGACTGATTGGAAACTGGAACTGAGACCCTATTGCACCCTTAGAGTCAGAGCAACACAACTACATGTTTTTGAGCTTCCTTTTTTCTCAGTACACAGCCTAGGACCCCGGATCATTCCTTATCCTGAAATACCACCTTTAAGCACAAGGCAGTTCCTCAGTCTACCTTTGTTCTATGACCTGGAACTGGAGGTGAATGACCAAACTGCTAGTTGATACCTATTCCTGCAACTTGCATGATGTCGGGCCCATTTATTTGGCTCTGGGACTTTTTTTCTTGTCCCAATACCCAGATGTAGTCCTATTTTATTCCTTCCACTGAAATGCTTCATCTGGCTCTTCCTGACTAGACCTCAACCCCAGTGTCCACAAACCTCTCTGTCTCCCTATGCCATAGGGAGAAAAATAACTCCTTCTGGACTTGGTCTGGTGCATTTTCTACGTTTTGTACAGGAGTTGTGAGGAGAGCTTAGTGGTATTTCTTGCTATTACACGACTGTGGCTCCACACAGAATATAAGCTTCTACAGGAAATCTTTCCTGATCTCTTATCTTCTAGTACCTTGTAATGGCAAGCAAAGTAGGATCTTTTGCTATTTTTGATTTTATATAATCAAGTGCCTCTGATTGAATAATGTGAATAGAGAAGATCTTCCCCGACCATTAATGTACCTGGGAAGATTTGTAGGAAGGCCCACACCTTTTGTTAATAAGGGACTGGTTCTCAAGGGTTGTGATGCCCTCTGGTTCTGAGATGTGTATAAGGACTCTAAGGTGCAGTTTTACTTTGGAGCTTAATTTTTGGAAGAAGGTTTGTGTGCCAGATGAGACACTGGGAAGTCACTAAGTAGCCCCCTGTCTTTGAAAACCCAGATGCTGGTGCTTCCTTCTCTGATAACTTTGGCCAGACAGTTGGACCTGTCTGTTGATCTGTGATATATGTACTATTTATGGTCAGACAGTTGGAAGCCTGTCTGTTGGTCTATATTTCTGTTCTTGTATTTTTCTCTATTGGTGAATGATATATGTGCTTGATTAAAGGAGATTGTTAACCCCTCAAAAGTTGCCTTTCCTTTTAGAAAAGCAGATCAAAGTACCTGTACAGCAAACCCCCTTGTGTATGTCAGGGTGCTTATTGATACATACCTGTCTCCCAATCTATTTATTTTTAGCAAGGCAATCAGAGTTAAGTGACTTGCCCAGGGTCACACAGCTATTAAGTATCAAGTGTCTGAGGCGCTGGATTTGAACTTAGGTCCTTTTGTCTCCAGAGTTGGTGTTCTATACACTGAGCCACCTAGCTATCCCTACTCTATTTTTTTCTAAAACAATTTTGTATTTATTCATTTCATATGTTTTGTATATACTTACATATATAATAATCATCTTCCTCATGAAAATGAAAGCTTTTGTCAAGTAGGAATTTTCTTTTATTGTCTTTTTCTCACCATCATCTAGCACAGTGTCCAACACATACAATAGATGGTTAATGAATTAATGCAGATTGATTGAGGTTTGTTAGAGATGAAAATAGGAGACCTAAATCATTAGGTAAAACAAGGTTTATGTTAAACCTATGTTTTAGTCTCCCTTGCTTAAAATACCTGTAACCAAAGGTAGCTGATAATTGGCCCTATGAGTTTATCTCATGTTGTAGCAAAAATATTAATACTGTGCTTTGCATTTTAGGTGCAAGCCTGTCCAAACAATTTTCATTGATTGTTCTTTAGTCATGTCCAACTCTTTGTGACCATTTTTGAGGTTTTCTTGGCAAAGATACTAGAGTGTTTGCCATTTCCTTCTCCAGCTCATTGCTCAGATGAGGATTAAAAAAAAAAATAGGTTAAATGACTTGCCCATCGTCTCACAGCTAGTAAATACCTGGGGTTGGATTTGAATTCAGCTCTTCTTAACTACAAGCCAGCATTCTATTCGCTGAACCACCTAGCTGCCTCTAACCATTATTCTAAACCCAAGCATTTCTAGCTTAGAGAAAGAAATGTCCAAATGGACAGTTGTCCTCACAATGTCCTTGGCCATCTGTCTAAACCAAGATTTCTTGAAATAACATTTATAGGATTCTTAAAGAAAAATTTTGTAATAGGATAAAACATAGTTATACAACTAGAGTTTGAGTAAGGTTTACATTTTGCTTCATGACATAAAATAATAATCACTTAATCCTGGAGGGGAGACCTTCCTCCCTAAATATTCAATCATTCTATGACCATTCTCTTCAAAGACTCTCCTTCCCCTTTCCCTACCTGGTGCCATATGACATGAAGTAATTAAAAAAACCCTCTTCCCTCTGATCAACGCATTTCTCTCATTAAGGTGGAAGGACATTATCTCTTTTTTTCTTGTTGCAAGTATCACACTTTTACTGATATTTCATGATCACAGAGAACATTTCACAGAACAGATAAAAGAGACAGAACTAATCTGAAAAAGATAGCATACAATGTAATATCCCTTAGCTTCATTTTTGCCCTCAGCACTATCTGCTTCAATCTCCTCATAATCCTTCTCCAAGACAGCTATATCTTCCTTAGAGAACTTTTCTTCCTCCATCCTCTCCCCATATACCAATGAGCAAAGGCATACTTGGCTTATATCAGATCAAACTTGTGGTCCAGGAGAGCCCAGGCCTCAGCAGCAGCTGTAGTGTTGCTCACGCACACAGTCCATTTTACTTTGGCCAGGTCACCACCAAGAACCAAAGTAGGAGGCTGGTAATTTATGCCAGCCTGGAAGTCAGCTGGACACAAAGTCACAAACTGGATGCTATACTTTGTCTTGATGGTGGCAATGGCTACATTGACTACATTGACATCTTTGGGAACCCCATCACCACAATATAACAACAAACAAGACATGCATTTACCATGGTAAGCATCACACTTCACCATGTGATTGGCAGGTTCAAAGCAAGCACTGGTGATCTTTGCTATCATCAACTGCTCATGGCTGACCTTCTCAGCAGATATGACAAGGGAAAGTGGCTAGGGGAAAGTGGCCAGAGGAAAGTAGAAAAGGGGATGGGAACTAGACAGAATTCTGGAATTCTGTTGGATCAACATTCAGGGCTCCATCAAATCAGAGAGTGATGGAGAACACAATTTGACTAATATGGCAATTCAGATTAGTCTAGGTTGGACATTTGACAGATATCATAAATAGCTTCATTATCTACCATAAAGGCATAATCCAGGGTGATGTGAGTGGTTCAGAATGAAGGTATAGGGCTTGTGAGAAATGATCGTTTCTCCTTTTCTGCTTCGTCATCCAGAAGTCAACCAGTGTGGGAAATCTTAGAGATTTACCAAGACCAAGATCTAATTAGACAGTAAAAGAAATTCTAAGTTTGGTCTAATGGGTGTGTTCCCACTCATTGAGTTTGCTCAGGCAGGTCTGGGAAAATGTAGATATTCCCTTTTGTCAGACAGATAGAAATTGATAAGTCTCTGACCAAGATTTGGGTGACCCAAGTAATGTACTCTAAGACCCTCATTTTAATACAGTCCACCCTATCGTTGTAATATTCATTCTCTCATTAATCACTAACCAATCAGAATTCATTGCCTCTTTGAAGGCATATAAACTGTGAGTCCACCCCATGAGGGGTCTGTGGTCTAAGAGAAATGATCAAATGACCATTCTAGGATTAACATGCTGCCATTATTAATAAAATGATTAAATTACCCAGGAACTATGTCTCTTGGAACTCTCTTAATTGTCACAGGCTCAGCTACAACTGTGGAAACTTGAGAGGCCAAGTAAATGAAGAATTCCAGCTTGGACTTCTTGCCATAATGAACAGATAGACATTCCATTGACAGAGATGTGAAACCAGAGCCAGACCCACCACCAAAGCTATGGAAAACCAAGAGGCATTGAAGACCTATGCACTGATCATCCAGCTTCTGAATTCTGTCCAGAATCAGGTTGATAATGCCTTGCCAATAGAACTGTACATAGTGATTGGTGGCATCTTCCGTGCCAATGATCAGTTGCTCAGGCTGGAAGAGCTGGTGGTGGGTTCCAGTAGGAACTTTCTCAAGCTGGTTCTATCTAGATCTATAAACATGGTCCCAGGGAACATTTGCTGAAGGAGTTGAAGGAATCATCTCTGCCCATGATTTTGTCACTTGATATCTGACCATTGGGCTGGATACCATGTTTCAAGCACTATAGCTTCCAACAAGCATTGCCAGTATGGATGACAACCTGGCCCACATGGCTAGAGATACATGAAAAGTGGACTGGGATCCACTAGGCTAAGAAGAAATGGAGGGGAGGGGGACAGATATTTCTTATCACGTAAGAAGATGATCTTAACCAGACATGAAGCCTTTCTCTAAGTCTGGTTATGATCCCTCAGTTCCTTAACCAGAGGCTTTGCTTTCCTTCTTGACCTTTATACATTTTCCTCAAAGGAAGGAGTTAGGTTTAAGAGTGGGGTGGGGGGAAGAAGAAGGATTTGAGGGAAGGGTAGTGTTTCCTGAGATGTTTAAGTACTGATAAAATTTCCATCTTTCAGCTAAATCTAGAAAGGACTTTAGACTCAAGAAATGCTTTTTTCCCTCCCTTAACATCTTCGATTGAACTATGAAGGTTTCAAAAATATACTTCCAAACTCTTAGGTCTCTTGAGTCACAGCCACATTGTCGTTCTTGGGTTGTTTCAGTCATGTCCAACCCTTCATGACTGCATTTGGGGTTTTCTTGGCAGAGATATTAGAGGGGTAACTTATTGCCTTCAGCTTATTTTACAGATGAGGAAACTGATGCAAACAGGGTTAGGGGACTTGCCTTCCTTCACACAGCTAGTAAGTATCTGAAGCCGAATTTGAATTCAGCAGGCCGAACTAGCACTCAATCTACTGCACTACCTAGCCACCCATAGCCACACTACCAGTATAATATACATATGAAAAGGATGGGCTTTTGCTGCAGAGAGCAATTTAGGACTGAGCCTGAGCTTTTGGAGGGCAGTGACTATGGGGTTAGGCAGCCAGCCTCCATGCTATTATTCTTCAGGATGAGCTTCACTGCCAACCTCTGCCCTGGAGCCCCTCTGTTTAATTGGAGGGTGGAGAGCTTTTTGCAGAACTTCCATTTAAGGAGGGTGCCCCATCAGCCGTTTTCACCTTAACACTTAATGCTTCTCATCTGGACTTTTCTACCCTCTTCATGTGGATGACAGGGATAATAATATTAGAACTTGGCTTCCAGGTTTGTTGTGAGGATATTTGTAAAGTGCTTTGTAAACCTTAAAGTGCTAGGTAAATGCTATTATTATTAGCTGGTTCAACCTCTTCATTTTACATGAGGAATCTGACACCTCCGTGGTCACCCAGGTTATAGGAGTCAGAGGCAGTATTTGAATCCAGGCTCTCTAATTTTGAAGTCAGTACTCTCTCTACCACTTTATGCTTAATTAGTGTTTATTGATTGATTGTACTCCCTCCGTGTCTTAAAGCTCACCAAGATCCTTCCATCTTCTGTAGAAATTCCTTTGACCCATCTCTGACAGGGGAGTCAACTAGTGTACTTGAATACAGTGTTGGGGAAATCACTAGCTCCTAAGGCTACCTGTTCCTTTTTTTTTTTTTTTTTTTTTGCATAGTGGTTTTTTAGAAACCACTCATATTGTAAAACCACTGCATCCTTCTTTCTGCTGCTGCTATGACCAGCTCTGCTCTCTGTGGTCAAATAGAAAAAAATCTCATACTGCTTCTACATGACATGTGTAGCAAATTATTGAAAGACAGTAATCGTAGAGGGAATGCAGAATCCAAGCTAAACATCCCCATTCCATTTATCTGATCCATGTGCACCTGGTGCTCTTCAACCCTCCAGGGTACCTTTGGGTTGGGAGGGCCTGGGAAGTGGATGGCAATTTTCTTTTCTCTTTGCTGCTGTTCAGGTTGCGCTAGCAAAAATTTTTAATAGCCACCACCACCTTCCCTAGTCCCTTAAGGAATGAGCCTATCTCAGTCCTGTCTCCTCCACCCGGAAGAGATTTAGTTATCCTAGAATATAAAGGACTCAGTGTACTAGGGGGCTAAGGCAAGGAAGGAAGGAAGATATGCATTGTAAGAGAGGGATGTGGGGGGTGGCCATGCTGAGCCCAAAGGGAATAAACTGTAATAGGAAAAGGTTAGGCACGTGTAATGATAAACTGTCTGGGGAGGACAGTTTGAAAAGGAAGGGGGGAGGAGGCTTCTCAGTGCCCCTCAAGTCACTTTCCAGCTTTTCCTATCAAGGAAGTAAGATCCATTAACTGGTTCTGTCAGCCCCAAGCCTATGTGAGATATAAATGTTCTTCCCATCTTCCCATCTTCCTCTCTCCCTTCCTCCCTCATCTTTATCTCTCCTCCTTTCCACACCGGATTCCGTAAGCATGGGTCTGCTTAGAAAGGGGTACAGGAACTCTGGAGCCTTTGCCTAGATGTTAAATGAGGGCTGGAATGAGGAGAGGGGGCCATCATGGCACAGGAGGTTGGTTAAAGCCTCTTGCTCATTTCACCTCTCCCCCCTTCAGATTGTAGCACCCAGCAAAGAAGATACCAGATTTCAGCTACAGATGTGAATTGTGCAAGTGGGAAGAGAAAATAGGCAGGGGAGGGGGGGGAAAGACAGGCTTAGGAAGCCTTCTTATCTCTCAGCAGGCAGCTGTTCCCAAGCTGGAGGCAAGCTACTTATCAGCCCCAGGCCCACACTGATTCCTTGGCTTTCTCCGGAGCTTCTGTAATTGAATATTAATTTCCAGCAGTGAGTTTGGGCTTGTTCCCTCCTCCTCCCTCCATCCATAGGTTGTCCTTGGCCCTTCTGGGCACAAAGGGGTTTGAGGCAGGATTTAAGGGTGGAGGCTGGGCAAAGCATTCTCTCTCATTCCCCCAGAGAGGGGACTTTGGGTGACTTTCAGAGTAGGGAGCAAGTCTAGTTGGCCTTCAGGGCAAGTGGAGGACCCCAAAGGACACCTTGACCCCTGGAGGAAAGGGAAGGAGGACAGAACAAAAGAAACCTTTTTCAGAAGAGGCTGGGAGTTTGACTTTAGGGGGCTGTTTCACAAGGAATGGAAAGAAGGGAACCCTGGAGGTTCGGGAAATGCCAGAAGCTTGCTTTGGTACCATTTCCATTTACAACCATCTCAGCCCTTTGTAGTGACTAGCACTGGGGGTGGGGGAAGGGAAGGCACTGGAAGTCACACCCAGAGAAGGGGAAACATCTAGAGTGGCTATCAGTTGTCATTTACCTTTGGTTCAGGCACTCAAAGCCTTCTGAGTTTGAGGTGGGGCAATTAGGGAGGGGCAGATGCTAGGAAGTGGATGGGAAGCAGGGTCATCCCTTCAGTTTCTTTACCTAGCATCTTTCATAAGTACCAGCCCTCCACCCCCAGCCTAAACCAGTCACCACTGTTTTGAAAAGTAGAGGCAGAGAGCACTTCCTTTGAGATCCTTGCTTAAAAAACAGCAGGGATACCAATCCACACACCAAGCCTCTAAGTCTGACAGGCTTCCCCCAGAGAGAATAGTAAACCTGGGAGGGAGGGCTCCACTTTATCCACTTCCTTTGAGATAGGGGGCTACCCTGTGAAAGACGGGAAGGAAGGGGGGTGGAAATCATCCCAGAGCAAACACCCCTATCTTCTTGTTGATGTATTTTATTCCAAAGAAGCTAGGAGCCACAAGTCACTGGAGCTACCATTAATAACTCTGACATTGTCTCACTGGGGTGATTGAAGGGTCTCCCAGATGAAGTTACTGCAGTCATTGCCAAACCACACATTATTCTCAGGGCCCAGCTCCTCTAAGTGCCTACCCATCTTCCCCTCTTCTTCCCTCCCTCCTTGGTGTCCCTCCCATTGCTCAGTGTCCCCCAGGTAGGCTTTTTAGGGACTTGATGCATGAAGCAAGGATTTTCACTAGCTCCCCACTCTTCAGTGCTAGACAGGAAAAGGAGAACCCTCCAACTTAGCTTCTGGGTTTGGCCTTATAGACCCTGCCTTTGATGTGACATGTATTGGAATGAGGGTTACCTTTTCCATATGGGGGTGGACAAAGCTTGGGGATCCTGGGAGTCTTCATAACACCCTACCTTCTACTTAAGACTTCTCTTCCCTCACCCCATGGCTCTTCATTAGAGTTAATACTTACTCATTCCTCCCCACCCCCCCCCCCAACCCCCTGCACTGCCCATCCTGAATTTAGGTTTGGGAGGAACACTCTCCTCTCCTCCCAAACCCAGGATGTGATCTTAGGACTTGTTCACAAAGAAAACATAGTCTAAAAAGAAGAAAAAGTGCGTATGCAGGGAATGGCTCCCCCTCTCCCCTCCACTGTGTCAGGCTGCTTATGGGTTTTCTTCTATGTATCTTTATTATGTCTTTATCTCCGAGTCTACCCCCTCCCCCTTCCATTAACTTTACCTTTAACTCCCTCAAAAGACCTGATCCAGACTAAGAAATCTCTCCCTTTCAGGATCTCATCACCCTCCCATTGACCTATGGATTTTTCTGAGTCAGAAGAATAAGTGCTGGATGGAGTTGGGAGTGTCAATTCCGTGGTCCGAAGTCCATCCCTGAGGTCAGGCACATATAGGGACACAGCCTGGGACAGAAGAGATGTCCTCAGCTATGTCCGGGATTTCCAAGAATTCATGTTGGACCTTCACAAGAACCATCCCTGCACCAACGCCCTTCCCCCAGGTCTGAAGGAGTGATGGTGCGGTGGTATGGGGCAGGACCCACACCTGATGGCCATATCCCATTTCCCCGATGGGAAGCAAGTGTCTCCTTCCAGAGAGGGCATCCTTCATGAACTCCTGCAGGACGCGCCTGGGGGCCCATTAGAGAAGGGGGCGGGGAGCAGCGAGACTGCTCGGACTGCTCGAAGTCAGAGGTACCAAAGGTAGGCTTACAGGCTGGCAGCGGCTGTTTCGAGGCTTCACTAATTGGTTTCCGACACTCTGAAGATCGCGTTTAGGACGGCAAAGGGGAAAGGGGGTCCACTCCGAATGCAGAGCTTTTCTTTCTCCTTTTGGGGAGAGGCGACTGGCAGTGAAGGGTCATTCCGGGGCATGGTCCAAGAAAGGACAGTGATGAGGGTTGAGGAAAGGGGAGCCTGCCCACCCTGCTGATCTTAAGGAGAAGGGGCACTCCCGCAGCAAAGAGTTCTCAGCGGGCACCGTCCCATCCCCCCTCCCCCTCCGCGTCCGGCCTTCCGCGGCCCTGCAGCCTCTTACTCGCCCTCTCCTCGGCCGCGGGCGAACCCGGGCCCCTCTTCAGTCCGGGGGCAGAAGGCGCTGGCGCCAGCGCCGGCGTCCAGGTCTGCGCGACGGGCCGTGGCTCTGGGGGCTGGTAGCCTGGCTGCCCTGGGTCCAGGGCGTCCTTGGAGAGCAGAATGGAGACGGCGGGCACGTTCTTGTGCACGCTGAGGCTGGGGCCCGGGCAGCCGGGCGGCGGCGGGCGGCTCTCCCACACCTCCCTTAAGCTCCGGTAGCGCAACCGGGTGACTTGGTGCAGGCCAGCCAGGCGCCGCTTGAGAATTTCCACGCAGGTGACTGTCTTGGTGACGGCGCGGCCACAGCCGCTAAACACAATGGTGCGAGTGGCCGGCTGCTCCATGCGCGCCGCGGCGAAGCCCAGCAAGTTGCGGATCTTACTGCCCTCCTTCACCTTCATCTCTACGGCGCCGGGGGCCAGGTCGGCGAAGGGCCCGGGGCTCTCAGCCTCGGTGTCCGCGTCCTCCGTGCGCACCTTCTTGAAGTTCTCCATGCGCGGCCGGGGGGCAGCGTGGAGGAGCCGACTCCGATGGGGCCCTCCATGGACCAGCCGCCTGCTCTAGCCACCTGGGGGGCCCTGATCGTACCAGGATGCCAGCCGGGCTCCTCGGACCCGCATCCCCCACCCCCCGCCTGGACACCCCCGGATCGGGGCAGGGGCGCCCGTAGGGACCGTCTGGACGCGTGTCCCCGGGCCTCCTCTCAAAGGCTCAGTCTTGGGGCCGGACGGGGCGGACAAGTATCTCTGCTCTCCTTTTCCCCAAACCGTTAGCTCCCAGCTGGCCCAGACTGTCCCGGTCTACTACAGCCAAGCTCCTCTTTCGAGACTTGCAGGCTGCCCAGGAGCCCAGCTCCCTTCCCGGCTGGAGCTGTCCCTCCCTCAGCCCCGCCTTGGTCCCGCCCCCGCCGCTCCCCTCCCCCTCCCCTTTTCCCCCACTCTCCCACCCAAACCTAGAGTTTTCTCTCTCGGTTTCATCAGCTCTCCCCCACTAGCCGAGTCTCAGTAGCACTTGTTCCCAACTGGGGAAAGGGGATTGAAGAGAGGGGCTGGAGGAGAGGAGAAGGGAACGGGAAGGGAGAGATATCGAAGGCAGGTAGAGAAGAGGACCTAGGAGGGAGCTCTGTTCCTTTCCAAAGCCCACGTCTCCCTTCTCTCGAGCCAGCCCCACTCCCAACCTTCCCACTTCCCGGGCGAGTTCTCTCTAGCTCAAGGACGGTTATCTGCTCTCGTCAGCAAAGTCAGCAAAGTGCAGGCGGCGAGGCAGCGACGATGGCTCTACCCAGCTGACGGCCTCCTCGTTTCCAGCTCAGCCCTTGTGGGGAATGGGGTGGGTGGGGGAGGGGAAGTTGGAGACAGACTAATGGGAGCGTCTGGGGTCCTTAGGGACCAGAGTTCTCCGCTCTCCTGGGATTTTAATTCATCCCGCGCCCACATACCTCGAAGGCAAAGACACAAGAAGAAATGGGGGGAATTCAAGCCAAAGAGTTACAAAGCTAGGCAGAGAGGACGGCAACTTGCCTAGGCTCGTGCCATTGATCCCGGCCCAAGCGCCCCGGACCCTTTGCTTCAGTCTTGCTGTCCTTTGGAATCAGAAACCCTGGCTCCGTCAGTTGGTTAGCTGTTCAATACTGGGTGGACCACTTTATCTTTCTGAGCCTCAGTTTCCTCATCTGTGAAATGGAGATACTTGTACGTGCATTGCCTCCCTATCTTCCTGGGAAGCTCAAAATACCATAGAAATGTAGATTCTTATCGAGGATCCTCCGTCCCTGAGAAACTGGCTCTTTGCGGGGTGGGAGCCTGACGGAAAGGGTAATCCTAAACCCAGCCTAGTGACTTCATGTGATGAATTGAGAGATCCTGTAAGGTCACCTTACCTACTATATCGCCATCACCTGAAATATCACTATTCCTTCATGAGAGACTACATCAAAGTCATATACAATTGGAAAAGGAAACAAGCAGGTGACAGGCAAATTATCACCGATGGAATTCTGGAGCGTTCTTGGAATGACTTGTAGGATGGTGCAGAAATTATGGAAGGACATAAAGAAGACCCCCAGTGGGTAAGAAGGTGGGGAGGGCCAGTGGAGGCAGAATGAAAAAAAAAAATCACAATTCTAAGGTAATCTTTGGGTAATGGCATTATACACTATTACTAAGCAGAGTCTCTTAACTACTCAGACCCTTATTGACCGTTATTAACCCGTGAGCTTGAGTGTGTTTCTTACAGCCTTTCCAAGCATCTATAGATTTTGATAAGGAACAAGAGAGGAAAGAGAGGTCCAGAGAAATTATATAACAATTCCTTCTTAGTACTATACAGATGAGAGATGGCAAGAAGAGCCTCTACAGGAGGGGATCATGGAGGATCAAATTAAATAATACTTGTAAAAAAATATTTAGCACAGTGCCTCACACATAGTAGGTGCTATATAATGCTTATTCCCTTTCTTCTTGACTGACTTCATTGACTTTCCAGTTTTGCTAAGGAGGCCCCTAGCCCTAGGGTAAAGTTTGCACTCCCAGGGATCAAAAAGGTAGAATTTCAAGTACTTGCCTTCAGGGCTGCTGGTGAGACTGAAAAAGAGAAGTCCAGTTCCTAGAGAAGTACCTAGGGTACTTCTCTCCAGGAGGCTCCGTTTGATGAATTAACCCCTCCCTTGGGTTGTCCAGCTCTGTAGCTGAGGACACAGAGCTGACTAGCCTTCTTTTGCTTGTTCCTGAGGGAAAAAAAGAGAGAAAAATAGGGGAGAAAAATTGGATGATTTCTCTACATGTGGGAAAGACCTGGGAGAAAGGAAAAGAGTGGGAAGGGAACGGGACATATGGAGAGATGAGGGAAGAAAGCCCAGAAGGAATGAACATGCAGAGGAAACCCCATTTTCACACTCTCCTGCCTAGCTAGGGCCTTCTTGTCTGAAGGGAGTAGCCTGGAGCTCTGACATAGGGATGTGTCCCGATCCCCTCCAGTGCCCAAACCCAGTGTCAGAAATCTGTTCTCCATCCTGGGAAGGAGAGGGAGGAGGGTTAGGAAGAGAAAGGGAATGTAGAAAGCTGCAATGAAGGCAAAGCAGCAAGAAAGAAGGGATCTAGTGACCTCTGCAGCTAAGTCAAGAGGAAGAAAAACGGCTCCCCTGGAAGGGAAATCGGATCAATATCCATTTACTGAGGTGCAAGTTCCCCTGCCCTATTTACTCTGTTGGGCTGTGTGGAAGCTGCTTCTGGTGAAAGGACCTGTCCCTCCTTTCCCTGACACTTTTGCAAGCTCTTGGCTCCTTTATAAAATAGCCTTTCCCTCTCCTGTTTGTACCATCCAACCTCTCTTCCCTTTGTCATTTCTTTCTATCTCTCTCTGTCTTTCTGTCAGATGTAAAGCAATCTGCAAACTTTGGTTTACTGTATAAATGTCAGCACTTACTGCCTGAGTGTCTCTTTCACTCACTCCATTTGTCTCTCTTTCTTTCCTCATCTCTTTTTCTCATGTACCTTTGTCTTTATCTTTATGTCTCTCTCACTGTCTTTCTTATTTATCTGGACCTCTGTTTCCATCTGTTCATCTCAGTCTTTATCCATTTATGGGCAAGGAGATGGAGTAGAAAGAACCCTGGATTTGGAGTCAAAGGACCCAGTTTCAAATATCAGCTCTGCTACTTACTATAGGGGTAACCTTGACTGAGTAATTTCATGTCTCTGGACCTCCTTTGGAAAATGAGGGGATGGGACTAGGTGACTTTTATAAGGTCTCTTCTAAATACAATTCTTATAATCTCTATCTCTGCTTCCACTTTCTCTTATCCTGTCTCCAGAATGTTGCAAAATAAGTTCACCCTTTTTGTCTGATTACTGGAAGCAATTTCACAAAAATTGAAGGACAGAGGGGGATATATGCTCTCCATGTTGTAACTCCTGAGCAGAGTCAATTAGCTCTTGAATGGTATTCATCCAGGGCTCTTGTGTTACCCCCTCAAACTCTACCACAGCCACTATCCCAATTCTTGACCTCTTTAGGTTTCTCCTTCTTCTCCTGAGAAATAGGGGCAAGTCAGTAGCTTTGACTGACCCAGAACATGAATTTGTTTCTAGCCTGGTTTTGGTTTTCTTTTGAGTGTGTCTCATCTTCCCAGTCAGTAAGAGCTTGAATGGTGGAAACCTGAGGCTTTGAGGGAACCTAGTCTCCGCCTAGAGTTACATGGGTGTTGAATGAAAAACAAAAAGACAAATCCTCCCTGCTATTCATTGAAGCATCAATGGTGTAATCACCTGCCCTCCTTTCCCCCCTCTGCCCCATTTCCAACCTGTCACCTTGGGTTTTCTGCCTTTAACTGAGGCACCAGGAGATCCTATAGTCAATGTCAGATCTATTGCTGGTAAAATACATTTTACTTTGAGAGGTTCTTCCTGATGTCCAGCTCCAACTCCTCTTGCTACACATTAAGCCTGTCTCCTCTCTTTTCCTGTTCTGGTAGAGATGTGAAGAGAAATGGAAATAAATAAATCCTAGTGGTAACCTTTCCATTTTGTTGACTTCCTAGGTAAAGTCAGATTGCTCCCCTCCAGAATTCAATAAGGAGTGAGCAGAAAACAAGACATTCATTTAAAAATATGTAATAATTCTTTTCTCCACCTCAGGAAGTTCCGAATATTGTGTATCCAACAGGTCCAAAGAAAAGGACTCTGTGCTGCTAATTAGGAGATCTGGATTCTAGTCTAGGCTCCCTCACTATTTAACTTTGGACAAGGCATTTCTTCCTTTCTGGCCCACATCAATAAAATGGGACTAGATATGGTACTCTCTAAGGTCCTTTCTAAGTCTGATATTCATAGTCTATAATTATGGTCTAAGAGCAAAGGTAGGGGACCACATTCAAGGCTCCCAGTAGCCATGTCCTCTTCTTTGTCTCATCTCAAATACATGTAACACACATTTACCTTCATGGAGGGAATCAAATTCTGAGAAAGTCTCTGAACAGCCCTTTTTAGATTGTGCTTCCCTGGACTTTTAGACTAACCCTCCCCTTAGGGAAGAAAGGTCTGATGTACTCCTTTTTCCTGAGGTGGGAAGCATGAGATTTGTTTCAGGATTAGAACTGCAAGTGTGTATAGAGGTAGGGATGGGGTTTGGGCTCAGATATGTTTGACCAGAAGCTTTGCTAGTACGCATTTTTGCTTAATTCTGCTCTTTTCCAGTCCTGCCAGGCTGCCTCTTCCATTGTGTGCCTCTGATTGGGCATTTAAATCCAAGCCAGCGTGTACCATCTAATCACCGCTTAACCAGCTCTCCTCATACAGTTTCCTAAATGGGGAAGATGAGGAGGCAATCATGTTAAATAGTTTCCACATCAGTAACACTGATTGGTACAGAACAACCTTCAGCTCAGCCAGGCTGAGTGGAAGCGGGGGAAGCAGAGAAGGAGGGAGGGTTGAAAAGGCCCCAGACTGCCTCTCACTCCCTCCCCGCCTTTCTCTCCCAGCTCCCTCTGCAGTACTTAAAATGTAAATGAATTTCATTATTAGCAGCTCCATCACTAATTACCATCTGAAGCCATTCATTACCATGTCAGCTTATTTGTTGGAGGACAACAGAGCGGTTCATTGGTACGGCACAGTGGAAATGGGGGCAAGAGCTCAAGCACATGGAGAGGAGACAGGCGAGGAAAAAAGAGAGAAGAGGCTGTTCTTGGGCATTGAGCAGGGGGGATTGGAGGACATGGTGGGAAAATGGGATAATGCAGAAAAAGAAAAGCTAAGGTAGGAAAGAGAAGGAGAGGGAGAAAGTCAAAAGGGAAAGATAAGAGAGACTGGAGAGGAAGAGGAAAGGAAGAGAGGACAAAATAGAAGAGAGAAGCCAAAGAAAGAGAGATGAACAGGAAGGAAGGGGAAGGGGAGAGGGGGCAAGAGAAAGAAATTGAGAACAGAAGCTTTATGGGAGAAGAGAGGGTTAGATAGATAGAGAGGAAGAACAGAAAGAGAGGAAGGAGACAGGGAGAGAGGCAACAGCTGTCAGTCATAGAATTTACTGAGCATCTGCTGTGAGTGGTTTTGCTTCCCACCTGGGGCAGGGCCAACACGTGCCAATGATTAGGCAATCCTCCAGGGGTTCTGGGGGCTATGACAGTTGGAAGGAGAGCAGGCATAAAGCAGAAATTCAGGCTGGGTTCATACTAAGCTATCTGCAGAGTGCCAACATCCGAATTTGAGATAGGCAGAAAGACTGCAGGGCAGAGATTCAGAGCTGAGAGAGGCCAGACAAGATTAGGAAGCTGAAATTCAGAGAGCCAGGGAGCTGACCATTTGTCTGACTCAATCTGATTCTCCCAAAGCCAGTATTTTTTTAAACTGATCTGATTTGCATTTTCTGACTCTTGTGCTTGTGTTATAGTTCTAGCTTACTGAGACGGCTTGGGTGGAAGATTCCTTCTAATCTGGGGATGTGTACGTTGTAGTCTGGCTCCCATGTCCTCCCTTCATACCCATACCATTCCATTGGGTACTTGAAGTAGCCCCATTGCCTCTATGAGTCAAGGAAATCCTGAACAACCTGCTTTCCTGCTCATTGACTATAAATACAGTTGATAAGGATTTAGGTGGTATATTCTGGGACTGAGATTCCCTTACAAGGAAAAAAAACCCTTGTACCAGATAATTGTCCACCAGACTAACTACTCAAATGGTAAAGAAGGAAACTCCCAGGTAAAGATGTGCTAGTGCTGATCAACAACTGGCCCTCTTGGAAAAAATTGTACACTGATGGACTTCAAATTTTGATCAGCTTTATTAATATTTCCTCATTATTTTCTTTAGTCTATGCAATCAACAAAATAAAAAATTCATCTTTACTTGTAGCATTTGCTGATTTCTGAGGTGTAAATGCTTGCACTGAAAATTTAACAATCAGCTTTCCCAAGATGATTCGAGCTGGCTCCAGCACATCACTGCCAGGGGTGGGTGTAACAGTAGTCAGCCCATTTTGTGTATATGACTGGCTGTTTTTAAGGTAAATTGCAAGTCATCCTGGGCAGTCTTCAAGTCTCTTAGATAGTTAATTGAAAAGAATATAGCACATGGGGAAAATGTAAAAGAAAAAAAAAAGCAAGTCGTACAGAAGAGCATGTCCTGGGAAGAGAGGATTGTCAGTATAATATAATGCCACTATAAGGTAGCCTAGTCAACCTGAAAATAGGAGACAGGGTATTGGAAGCTTTGTCATAGAGCTTGGTACATGTATTCTTTCTACCTGGCCATCTAGTGAAGATATGCTCTGGAAAGGTGAATCTTTAAAAAAAAAAACTCTATTAATCTCTTTTGTATTTATGTCACCAATGCTTCTATTAAACTGTGAGTTCCTTGAGGCCAGAAATTGTGTTTTGCCTTTTTTTGTACTTCTAGCACTTAGCACAATGCTGAACACATAGTAGGTGCTTAAATGTTTATCAACTAACTTATTTCCCACCATATCTTACCCCCCAATTTCTCTCAATCAACCCTTGTAATAAAAAATTTGAAAAGAAGTAAAAAAAAAGGTTCAGCAAAACTAATCAACATATAAAAACAAGCCTGATATTAAATGTTGTGTTCTCTTTCTGTGGCTCCCCACCTCTGTAAAGAAGCAAGAAGGATATATTTTCATATAGTGTTCATTATAATTCCACAATGTTCAGTTTCAATTGTTTTATTTATTATCTTGTATTGTTGTAGTCGTATTGTTATATTGTTTTCCTGGTTCATCTTACTTCATTTTACATCAATTCATATAAGCCTGAGAAACTGATCCTTGACCTACAGGAATGTGACTAAAACAGTCTAGAATTTGAGATGAACAATATTCCCCATGATATGAGAGGGGAAACCACAGAGTCAATAACTTTCCTTTTGGAAAAAGTGGGCAGCTTTATGAGTTTCAGAATCTAAGAGTAACTGATCCATTTAGTTTGGGTGTCTACCAATGGTATGCTGGTAAATGTTTAATAACTGGCTCTCTGGGAGGAAAAATAACCCTTGTATGTACAACAAACTTTAAAATTTAACGTACATTGTCAACATTTTCTCCATCACTTTTTAAAGTCTAGAAATCAATAAAACAATAAATCAAGCCCTTAGCATTTGCCAATTTCCAAGGTGTAAATGCTCACACTGAATATTTAACAATCAGCTCTAGGAAGGCTTTTGAATGGCTCCAGAACTCCTGGCTACCACCATCAAGACGTCCCCTGGGATGGAAGTCAGTAGTGGATGATGAAATCTAATGTTACCAGGGGTGGAGGAGAGTTGGTAGGGTTCTAGTAAGCTTACTGGACAACCTTGACTTTTAGTACCATTTCTTTTTTTTATTATTATTTTATTTGTTTTCAGTATTCTACAATCACTTCCATATATCTTAGATTTTTCTCCTCCTTTTTCCCTTTCCCCCCTCCTCCCCATTCCCTCCCTGAGACAGCATACAGTTTTATACATTCCTATTAAATACATTTTCACCTTAGTCATGTTGCATAGAAGAATTAGAATGAATGGGAGAAATCATAAAACAAACCAAAACCTAATACAAAAGAAAATGATCTGCTTCATTCTGTGATCAAATTCCATAGCTCTTTCCCTGGATGTGGAAGGCATTTTGCCTTAAGAGACCACTGGGAATTATTTAAGTCTTTGCATTGCAGTGAAGTACTATGTCTACCAGAAAAATTCGTCACACTGTGGTTGTTGCTGTGTATAAAGCTCTCCTGGTCCTGATCCTTTCAGTCAGCATCAGTTCATATAAGACTTTCCAGGCCTCTCTGAAGTATTCCTGTTCATCATTTCTTATAGCACAATAGTATTCCATTACATTCATATACCACAGTTTATTCAGCCATTCTGCAATTTATGGGCATCCTCTTGAGTTACAGTTTTTGGCCACCACAAAGACAACTGCTGTAAATATTTTTTTTACACGTGGGACCCATGTCCCACTTTTATGATCTCTTGGGGATACAGTCCTAGAAGCAGTATTGCCAGGTAAAAGGGTATGTGCATTTTTGTAGACCTTTGGGCATTGTTCCAAATTGCTCTCCATTATGGTTAGATCAACTCACAGCTCCACCAACAATGAATTAGTGTTCCATCTCTCCCACATCTTCTCCAACATTTATCATCTTCCTGTTTTGTCATGTTAACCAATCTGATAGGTGTGATGTGGTCTCAGAGTTGTTTTGATTTGCATCTCTCTAATCAATCGTGATTTAGAGCATTTTCTTCATATGACTATAAATAGCTTTAATTTCTTCTTCTGAAAACTGCCTGTTCATATCCTTTGATCATTTATCAGTTGGGGAATGACTTGTATTCTTGTACATTCAACTCAGTTCTCTGTATATTTTAGAAATGAGGCCTTTATCACAGATACTAATTGCAAAAATTCTTTCCCATTTTTCTGCTTCCCTCCTAATCTTGGTTGCATTGGGTTTGGTTGTGCAAAAATTTTTCAGTTTTGTGTTTTTTATTTATTTTTTTTAATGTTGTACAATCACTACCACAAAACTTAGATTCCTCCCATACCTACCCCCCATCACCCCCCTCCCTCCCCATGATGGCACACAATTCTATATAGGATCTACATACACTTTCCTATTGAATACGTTTTTTACTATAGTCATGCTGTGTAGTCGAACTAAAATAAATGGAAGAAATCATATAACAAATCAAAACATAATACACACATACACACACACCCACACACACACACACACACACACACACACCGACATGATCTGCTACATTCTGCGAACGAGTTCCATAGTTCTTTCTCTGAGTGTGGAAGGCATTTTGCCTTAGAAGACCATTGGAAATTTTTTTTTTAAGTTCTTGCATTGTTATGAAGTTCCAAGTCCACGAGAAATAACTCCTGCACACTGTGGTTGTTGCTGTGCACAAAATTCTCCTGGTTCTGCTCCTTTCACTCAGCATCAGATCATATAAGTCCTTCCAGGCCTCTCTGAAGTCTTCTTGTTCATCATTTCTTATGGTGCAATAGTACTTACTCCATTACATTCATATACCATAATTTATTCAGCCATTCCCCAATTGAAGGGCATCCCCTTGATTTCCAGTTTTTGGCAACTACAAAGAGTGCTGCTATAAATATTTTTGTACATGTGGGACCCTTTCCCATTTTTATGATCTCTTGGGGATACAGACCTAGTAACGATATTGTTGGGTCAAAGGGTGGGTACCTTTTTGTAGCCCTTTGGGCATAATTCCAAACTGCTCTCCAGAATGGTTGGATGAACTCACAGCTCCACCAACAATGAATTAGTGTTCCAACTCTCCAACATTTATCATTTTCCTGTTCTGTCATGTTTGCCAATCTTATAGGTGTGATGTAGTACCTCAGAGTTGTTTTGATTTGCATCTCTCTAATCAAAAGTGATTTAGAGCATTTTTTCCTATGATTATAGATATCTTTAATTTCTTCCTCTGAAAATTGCCTATTCATATCCTTTGACCATTTATCAATTGGGGAATGACTTGTATTGTACATTTGACTCAGTTCTCCATATATTCTAAAAATGAGGCCTTTATCCCTGAGATTAGCTGTAAAAATTCTTTCTCAATTTACTACATCCCTCTGAATTTTCATTGCGCAAAAACTTTTCAGTTTAATGTAATCAAAATTATCCATCTTGTATTTCATAATGCTTTCTATCTCTTCTTTAGTAAAAAATTCTTCCCTTCTCCATAAATCTGATAAATACACTATTCCTTGCTCCTCCAGTTTGTCTATGGTATCACTCTTTATACCTAGACTGTGTACCCATTTGGACTTTATTCTTGTGCGCAATGTCAGGCATGGGTCTATGCCTAGTTTATACCACACTGTTATCCAGTCTTCCCATCAATTTTTGTCAAACAGTGAGTTCTTATCCCAGAAGCTGGGGTCCTTGGGTTTATCAAACAGGAGGTTGCTATATTCCTTGCCTACTGTGTCTTGAGTGCCAAGTGTATTCCACTTGTCTACCCTTCTGTTTCTTAGCCAGTACCAAGTGGTTTTGATAATTGCTGCTTTATAATACAATTTGAGATCTGGTAGAATTAGGCCACCTTCCCTAGCATTTCTTTTCATTAGGTCCCTTGAAATTCTCCATTGCTTAAAGAAGTATAGTATTTGCAAAACAACTACCACTAGAAGAAGATGAAAAGGGCCCAGAAACTACCTCAGGCAGTGACCTTCATGTCAAACAGCAGAAGAAGACATGATAGCTAAGGACAACATCTGGTTAGAGTATAAATATAAGAAGAAAAAGGCTAGGGAAGGAGTGGGGAAACTTTTTTGTTCTGTAAAATTTGGATTCAGTAAAAAGGCTGCATTTAAGGATCTAGAAGGCCACATGTGGCCTCAAGGATGTATGTTCCTTATCCCTGGTTAGGGAGAAATTCACAAAGAGGAAGAAGAATAAAGAAGTGGGAGAAGTCATTTAATTTTTAAAAAGATTTTTTATTTTAAACTGAAATATCAATAAAATGAGCATTTTAATATACAAAGAAGGACCAAAAAAGAAGCCATTTATTTCTGTTCTGTACAATTTATAAGTACATATTAAATTTAAGATGATAGTATAAGACTGCCTGGTTTGTGTCTACCTTGTGAATTTTTATGTTTTCTTCTGGAGGTTTCAAAATGCTTTTTTGATGTTCTTTTCACTTTGTTACAACTCTTTCAATACCCATAATTCATCTCACCCTTAGAACAAATGAGCACAGGCAAGAAAAACAAAGCAACACATTGGCTATGTTGAAAAATTCCCATCTCCTTTTGCACCACTAGGTCATTGTCTTTCTGCAAGATTGGAGGACTCAGGCTTCAGCAGCATCAGGCAGTTGAAGTCCTAATTGGCCACTGGCTGGGTGAAAATTGTACAGTCTTTCAAAGTTTCAGTCATCCTGTAAATTGTACAAGTTAATTTTCAAAGCTTATGGGAAGAATGATAGAAGGTTATAGACTGTACAGTCTCACAAAGCAATAAAAGACAGCGAAAAGGGAAATGGACCAGTGAGACCCAGCTAAATCAGATGACTGAGAGCATTTGTAGATGAAACTAGAACAAATAGATGCAAATGAAATAGACTGAGCTGTGGTGTGATAACTGCCTCTTCTCATCTCTGATTGAAGAATCTCACTCCTACCCCTTGTAGGAGTTCTTGTTCTGGTAGTCAATGAGATAGAACAAAAAGTGGAAATGACACGGAAGAGGATGATGTAGTGATGAATGACTGGGCTTGACCAAATGCACATAGCAGAAAATTATGCCGGAAGCAACACAATTCTAAAGACACTAAAGGGAAGGAGAACTGTGAGGGAATACAGGGTGACACAGCTAAAGAAGAAGAGAAGAGGATGCCTACTCCTTTGGGATCTCCATGCACATGTAGATAATAAGCCAAGCCAGCCCAACTCAGCCAGATGGACAACCTTTGTTGTTCTTTGATTGTTTCAGTTGGGTCTGGCTCTTCGTGACCCCATTTAGGGTTCTCTTGGCAAAGATTTTCAAGTGATTTGCCATTTCCTTCTCCAGCTCATTTTACAGATGAGGAAACTGAGGCTAACAGGCTTAAATAACTTGCTCAGGGTCACACAGCTAGTAAGTATGTGAGGTCAGATTTGAACTCAGGTCTTCCTAACTTCAGGCCTGTCACTCTACCACCAAACTGCCCTCTTCCAATTGTCCCATTAACTGATGAGGTTAATAGTGTGAAAAGATTCTTGTCTGTGGAAATGGTCAACCAGAAGGAGAAGGTGAAGATAAAGAGATTGTGACAAACTCAGGGAAATTTCTTCTGAAATTGCTTTCCTTGAGTTTCAAGTTAACAGCATTGACTGTTGAGGTCTGTGACTATGGAGGACACTTGCAGAAGCCAGGCAGGGGCCAGGCTCGAAGAAGACCTGCTTTGATATGTTGAGAAGACTTATAAGGAAGTGGGGATCCAGCCTACATTTTGTCCTTTCTACTCCAGTCTGCTCAATGCCACCACTGGTTAGCTATGAAGGCTTTTTGCATTTGAGCTTTCCAGGAGGCACAGAAGCTGAAGAAACTGAAGGAGAAAGGAATAATATTCATCAATAAAAGAACAAAGAAGCCAGAGTTCAAGGAAGCTTTAGCTGGATGGTTGAAACTCCGGTCTAAATTTGACTTCCAATCATGTGGTACTTTGTATAAAAAAACAACAACCCACAAACATACCAAAAAATCCCCTATGCTAAACCCCCTCCCCATTTAAAAAATGATACAAATACATCAGTTTTCAACATATCTCAAAGAGGCATTGTTTATGGAACCATGAAATGGTCCAACCTTTCTGAAAAGGTTAGGATCATTTGAAGAGAGTGATCGAAATATCCATAGTTTCTGACCCAGAGATTCCACTTCTAGCTAGCCATATGAATCAAGGAGGTTCATGGCAAAAAGAAAGGCCTCAAATACACCAAAGTATTTATGGTAGTACTTTCCATAGTGGCAAAAAACTGGAAACCAAGTAGGTGCCCATCAACTGGGGAATGGGTAAACAAAATGTGGAAGATTTAACTGATACAAAGCAAAGTAAGTAGAACAAGGAAAATGATATAAAGAATGACTACAATAATATAAATGAAAAAAAAAACCTCAAATTGAATATTGTGTAATCTTGATGACTAAACTTGGCCCTAAAGAAGAGAAAATGTATTTGCCTTCCTTCTTTGCATGATGTGGGACTTTGCATGTGGCTCATTCAGTGTACCTCAGTACTGGCTAATGTGGTTTGTGTTTGTTAAGGTTAGTTTTGCTGAACCACTTTTTCTCTCTTTTTCTTGTTTATTCTTTGATTCTCAGAGGAGGGGAGAGAAGGAGGATATATTCAGAAATGAACATGGTGTCAAAATAAAACAGATTGCTTCTCCCATCTCCAACCCTTAGCATATGCTGGGTTTCCAGCTATCCATGACTCATCATTAGTTTGCATTCTTACAGTTGGTTGCTGAACCAGATAGATTGATGACACTGGGTACTATCCTTGGTAGGAAAAGAGGTCTCTTCTCTGTGGAAGATTTCTTAGAGGCAGCTTTCAAGAACAAAAGGAATGATTCCAGTTGGGGAGTAAAAGAAAGAAGGCTCCTTCCCTATCTAGGCACAGATTGGACTATTTGACTAAATAAATAGGACCTCCATCCCCCATTCCCCATGTGGACTGGGGACTCAATTATTTGACCTTTCACTGGAGACCCCAGGGTGCTTTGCCTGTCCCTTTGTGTTTCATTTTCTCTAGCATCTACTTTATAAACACAGAAAGGTCTTAGATGGTTTGTGAATGCTGTTGACTAGGACAGAGACTACCTTGAATAGGTGGGATTATAGCAGCAGGAGCAGGCTGGTGACCAGAAAAGAGTCAGCATTTGCTAGAGAGGCCCCTGGGAAGAAGATCCTACTCTGAGTTATCAGAATGCTCAGTGGAGGTGAATTGTGAATGGGCTAATCATCAGTCTTGAAAAAACTGCTTGTGTCCTAACAAGGCTGAATAGTAGCCTCCTAGCTGATGGCACTAGTGATGATAAGTCACTTGATTCAGTTCAACCCTTCTTTTATTCTTTATTGCTTAGCAATATTTTTTTTATGTATCAGAACAGACAACCTGTTCTAAATGTGACTCATGCTTGAACATTCATACTTTTTTTTAAAATTTAATATATTCTTTATTTAATTTTTTACATTCATTTTCACAAAATTTTGGGTTCCAAATTTTCTCCCCTTTTCTCCCCTCCCCCCACCCCAATACCCCAAGCAATCTAATTTTCCCTATCTCCAATCTGCCCTCTCTTCTGTCATCCCTCCCTTCTCTTGTCTCCATTTTCTCTTTTCTCCTGTAGGGCCAGATGACTTTCTATTCCTCATTAACTGTATATCTTCTTTCCTAGTAGCAACAACAATACTAAACAGTTGTTCCTAAAACTTTGAGTTCCAAATTCTCCCCATCCCTCCCTCCTCACCCATTCCCTTTGGGAAGGCAGGCAATTCAATATAGGCCATATCTGTGTAGTTTTACAAATGACTTCCCTGATAGTCGTGTTGTGTAAGACTAACTGGATTACCATCCCTCCTATCCTGCCCCTCATTGTTTCTCTTCTGTCTTTTGATCCTGTCCCTCCCCAAGTGTTGACTTCAAATTGCTCCCTCCTCCCTTTGCCCTCCCTTCCATCATCCCCCCCCTTGCTTATCTCCTTCTCCCCCACTTTCCTGTACTGTAAGATAGGTTTTCATACCAAAATGAGTGTGCATTTTATTCCTTCCTTTAGTCAAATGTGATGAGGGTAAACTTCTTGTTTGTTTTTTTTTCTCAGCTCTCCTCTTTATCCCTCTACTAAAAAGTCTCCTACTTGCCTCTTAAATGACATATAATTACCCCATTCCATTTCACCCTCTTTCCTCCCACTACATTTCTCTCTCACCATTTACCTTAATTTCTTTTAAGATATGGTCCCATCCTATTCAATTCAATCTGTGCTTTCTGTCTCTGTATGTGTGTGCATGCATGTATGTGTGTGTGTATGGACCCACCAACTACCCAGATACTGAAAAGTTTTAAGAGTTACAAATATGGTCTTTCCATGTAGGAATGTAAACAGTTCACTTCTGGTAAGTCCCTTAAGACTTCTCTTTGCTGTTTACTTTTTCATGCTTCTTCTCATTCTTGTGTTTGAAAGTCAAATTTTCTTTTCAGCTCTGGTCTTTTCATCAAGAATGCTTGAAAGTCCTCTGTTTCATTGAAAGGCCATATTTTCCCCTGAAGTATTATACTCAGTTTAGCTGGGTAGGTGATTCTTGGTTTCAGTTCTAGTTCCTTTGACTTCTGGAATATCTTATTCCACGCCCTTCGATCCCTTAATGTAGAAGCTGCTAGATCTTGAGTTATCCTGATTGTATTTCCACAATACTGGAATTGTTTCTTTCTAGCTGCTTGCAATATTTTCTCCTTGAGCTGGGAATTCTGGAATTTGGCCACAATGTTCCTAGGAGTTTCTCTTTTGGGATCTCTTTCAGGTGGTGATCGATGGATTCTTTCAATACTTATTTTGCCCTCTGGTTCTAGAATGTCAGGGCAGTTTTCCTCGATAATTTCATGGAAGATGATGTCTAGGCTCTTTTTTTGATCATGACTTTCAGGTAGTCCCATAATTTTTAAATTGTCTCTCCTGAATCTATTTTCCAGGTCATTTGTTTTTCCCATGAGATATTTCACATTCTCTTCCATTTTTTCATTCTTTTGGTTTTGTTTGGTGATTGGTTTCTCGTAAAGTCATTAGACTCCATCTGTTCCATTCTAATTTTGAGAGAACTATTCTCTTCAGTGAGCTTTTGAACCTCTTTTTCCATTTGGCTAATTTTGCTTTTGAAAGCATTCTTCTCCTCATTGGCTTTTTGAACCTCTTTTGCCAATTGAGTGAGCCTATTTTTCAAGGTGATATTTTCTTCAGCATTTTTTTGGGTCTCCTTTACCAAGGTATTGACCTGTTTTTCATACTTTTCTTGCATCTCTCTCATTTCTCTTCCCAGTTTTTCCTCCACCTGTCTAACTTGCTTTTCAAAATCCTTTTTGAGCTCTTCCAAGGCCTGAGCCCACCCAACATCCCCTTGGGATGTCTGGGGTACCGAGGCCCCACCCTCCACGTCTTTCCCTGATGGCAAGAATATGTCCTCGTCCTCATCAGATCCAAAAGTCGGGATCATTTGCATCTGTTCGAAAAAACTCTCTATTTTTCTTCCCTTTTCTAGGCATTTTCCCAGCCAGTTACTTGACTTCTGAGATTCCTGTCCACCCCCGCCTAGATTCGCCCAGCTAGTGCTTGGGGTCTGAGATTCAAATGGGCTTTCCTCGCTGCGCACAGCTGCTAATCAATGTGAGCTTTAGTTCTGGTGCTGGGGTGGGGGCAGGGCCGCCTCCCAGGCTCAGCTCCCTCAGGGGCTTTATGCAGAGACCTTCAGTAATGGAGCGGGTGGGGGCAGGGCCGCCTCCCAGGCTCAGTTCCCTCAGGGGCTTTATGCAGAGACCTTCAGTAATGGAGCGGGGTGGGGCAGGGCCGTCTCCCAGGCTCAGTTCCCTCAGGGGGTTTATGTAGAGACTTTCAGTAATGAAGATCCTGCCTGCTGCTGGGGGAGTCCCGGGCCGCCACCACAGCTGCTGCCTCCGCAGCGCCTCTGCCTCTGCTGCTTCCTGCCCCCGTCTCTGCCGATGCCGCTTCCTCCCGAGGGGGCCCGAGTCACGGAGACACCCCGCTCCCCTCTTCCAGCCCAGCTGTCTCTCTCACTGACCTGTAGCTTCTGTGGGCGGAGGGACTTTCCCGGCCGCCGGAGCTTCCATCCCTGAAGCCTGCTCAGATCAGCTTCTCTGGGGCCGCGGCCAGGGAAGTGCTGGGGTGGGGTCTGCTTTCCGGGGTGCAATGGACCCTGTGGACCACTCTCCAGGGCTCTCTGGAACGGAAATCTCTTCCACTCTCTGCACACCTTATAGTGATCCAGAACTTATGGGGATCTCTTTTTACATTAATTCTATGGGCTGTGGGTTTGGAGCTCGTAAACGTGCGTCTTTCTACTCCACCATCTTGACTCCGCCCCAACATTCATACTTTTAAAAAAAAAATCTCTTCCTTCCCTTTTTTGGAAAACCCCAAACTAGAGCCAAGAGCAACATTATTGTAATTGGTAACTTTCCTTGGAATGCTGAAGTGAGATTTGGAGGGGAGAAAGTGCCTCTTTCCCCCTCTTCCCTGGAGAAGTCAGGCTTCCTCCAAAGCTGAACCCTGGGCAAATTGTGTGAATGGATAAATTCAAGGGCTGGGGCATGTTACCAAATTCTGTGATTCCATACCCCCTACCCTACCTAGCTCTGACAGGAAGAGGACTTTCTGGCTTTGAAGGGTCCAGAAGAGTTTGGATTTCTCATCTTTCCCTTGGTATGTCCTAAATTGTGTCCCTGGACCACCTGGCATTAATGTCTACAACACTGGGAGTCAAGGATAGCCTGGACTCATGACTGTGTGAGGATCCCAGCAAAGAGTCTACATTATACTTAAAGGGGGAATGTGTCAAGTGCCTCCAAAATGAGAGAACAGAACTTCGAGCATTCAGGAGCTGTTACCACTTGGCTACATGTGATCTCTAAGCCTGAGCCCACTTTCCTATGTATGTATTTAGGGGAGAATATGACAGTCTTTTAAGGGGGGTGTTTTGTAACAACTGTGTTTACTGTACCTCCTTAGTAAATATCCCTTTCTTTAACGAAAAAAAAACCCAACCCTACAATGCTGCTTGAGGCTGTTAGACTAAATAAATTTCAACTGATAATCTGGGGGGAAAATGCACCAATGGGAGGATGAGTCAATGGCATTAGAGAAAGTTCCTCAAGGATCTCCCTGGAACCATGGGAGAAGGGAGAGAAATGCATGTGCCAAGATCTAAAACCTGGCTTGTCCATGAGAGAGGAAGTCAGGATAAGGATCCTTGGATCCTTATGGGGCTACATAAAGAGACATGCAGACACAGGAATTTCACCAAATGACTTAGATTTTCAAAAGACATACAGAAGATAGAAATAAGGGCAACTAATGGAAAATAAATCATGACATAGCAGTATAAGAAGGTCAGAAATGTTGAAGCCAGTGACAAATGCAAAGGATAACAAAAAAGATGTTGAGTTTTTTTTAAGCTATAAAGGGGAAAAACAAGGATCAAATAAAAGAATAGAACCTCTGCTTTTGTGAGGATAGGCTGATGATAATAGACAAAGGAGAGAATAGTTTGCTCATTTGTTTCTTCTCTGATAAGGAGAGAAAGCAGTCTTGTACTCAAGGCATCCTGGTCAATTACTTCTGGACACATCCTAGCTCATCCATGCCAAGTCAAGGAAGGCAACAAGCATTTATAAAGTGCTGACTTACTATGTGCCAGGCACTGTGTTAAGCATGGGAACAGAAATACAAGCAAAAAGACAGTCTTTGAACTGAAGGAAGTTGAATTCTAAAGGGACAAGACTGTTTCAGGAAACTGAAAGCTGGTGGGAAGGGGGTGAAAGAAGGGAGAAATGAGGGGATACCCCAGAGTGGAAGGCAGCTGGTGCATGGTGGAAACAGAATTCCAAAGAGTTAGGAAAATGTTCCAGAGAGGAGTGAACCTGGAAGGTATAGCTACTTCCTTGAAAACAAAGGTTCTGAGAGGGACTAACCAATCTGAGGAAAGGGCTGTATGGACAGCTATCTTCCTGAAATAGAGAAGGTTGCTGGCATATGATGGAGATGGAAATCTGAATCGGAGCCCAAAGAGGGTGTCCTTACTTAAAATGGGGCACTCCCCTGAAGACTTTCCAAATCAACCTCAAACAATGAATAATTCTTTTCTTTAAATGTAAGAAGTGCAGCCATGTGGAAGAAGGACTAGATTTATTCTGACAAAATTATTGATGATGATATTATTGAATTCCACTTGCGTCAGGGAACTTCCTTGCACCTGAAAAAGGGCAGTTGTCTCTTATTTTCTGAGAATATGGAGTTCCAATTAGGAGAGTAAGCATAAACCTAAAGTCTGGGGCTAAGTCTGGAACAGAGCACTGAGACCTTAGGGTCAATAGAGAGGTTCAGAAATTCTCAAAATAAATAATCCTCCCATTTATAAACATACTAATGTTTGCAAAGTATATTATTATGTAGATTGTAGAATCTTTTGTGATTCCCTCCCCCAACTGCTCTCTCCCAAATTACCTTGCATTTAAGGACTTTATGTATAACTGTATTTATTTGCTTTTTATTTATTCTCCCCCACAATTTTACAGATAAGGAAACTGAGGCTCAGAAAATTCAAATGACTTGCTCAGTCATACAGCTAGTAGGGAAGTCATATTTGAATTTGGGTCTTCTATAGTCTAAGCCCAGAGCTCTTTTTTTGTCTCCTACCTGCCTCATTACTCACAAACCCCAGTTGTCATCACTCTTTATTTTGCAGATGAGCCAAGTAGGGCTTAGAAAGGAGAAATGACTTTGCCCATGATCCTATAATCAGAGGTGGAATTTGATCTCAGGTCAAGCATTCTATCCACTCTACTGTGAACCATTTTTCCATTGGTGTAGGATGGAACTCAGAGCAATCAAATACAACTGAGAGCTGAACCATCTTTGACAAACCTTGAGCCCTGACTTTTTGGTGTCTTGGGGGCTTGTACTTTGACTCCAGCTAGCACAGATGGTGGTCACGGCCCATCTCTTTCCATCAAATCCTACCCATCCTTCATAGCCCAGCTCAAATACCAGCTCCTCTTGGACCACCAGGTCAGTGTTCTCTCCACTCACAGAGCTTAGTGCTTCATATAATCTGATGCCTAATTACATTCAATCAAGTCACCCCTTGTCCTGTGTTGTTCTCTCCATTTCCTATGTGTTTTTCTTGCCACTGGACAGCTTGGGAACTCCCAGGGTTTAGAGACCAGGTTTCTTCTTCCTTGTGCCTTTTTCAAAGGGTAAACCAGTATGGCCTGTGCACTCAGGGAGGACCTTAATAAACACTAATTGGATTGAACTGAATTGTATCCTTAAAAGCATGAGATTGTTAGCTCTCCCAAGTACATGTGGGACACCTCTCTGAGTCCAATTAGTAAGAGATGATCTCTGTTTGGTCTTTGAACTGGGTCAGTTTTCCTCCTCAGTCTCGATTCAGTTTGCCTCAGTAATGCCTTCCCTACTACCTTACTGGTGTGTGTGCGTATAGGGATGTGAAAGTCTTTATCCTTGTGAGTCTTCTTGCATCTCTCCCTATACTCTCAGCCCTATCCATCTAAGCCCTACCCCTCCATAATCCATATCCATCTCTACCTTCCAATTTTGTTGCTTCAGCTGGAATCCTCCTCAATTTATCGCTAACAAACTCCTTGAACCTGGATGTCTTCACATTTTTCCACTGTCTTTTGCTAATGGAAACTTGACTTCCCCAGGAAGACATTGTATCCCCAGGTACTGATTCTTCAGTGCTCTTTCTCATGCCCCCCAAAACAATGAGCCAAAAGAAAGAATAAATAGTTCTTGATCCATACCCCCACTTCCATTCTATTCCTTTGCTACCATCCTCAAGAAATTTCTCCTTCTCTGAGGTTCTATAAGGGATGTGTGGGTATGCTATGTGCCCATGTTGGTTATATGTGTCCACTTAGGTCTGCCTAGATGTGGCTCACAAGAATACATATCTCTACAATTTCTTCTCCCTACCCTTCTCCAAGAGAGTCTTTACTTTCTGCCAGGAGGGGAGGAGGAGGTTAGGATCAGAGTCTAGTCACTCTGCTTTCCTCAGAGAGAGGGTGTACTAAGCTAGGATTATATCTATTTGTCTCCTTAAATAATATTGATCTAGGGAAAATAATTTTTAGGTTCAAACTCTGATCTTAATTACCATCCCTTAACAGGGAAGGAATGCCCCAAACTATATATTCAAATCTTGACTCCCTTCCCACCAAATGCCAGTTCTATAATGAACACACATAGCAAATAGGTAATAAACCCATTTGTCTAAGTTGACAGCAAAAGAGAAATCAGAGAAGATGAAAACATGAGAATTTACCTTAACAATACAGAACAATGCAGAATGAATGAGTTCTCCAGTTGAGAATGAGATAACTCAGCTCAACCAAGAGAAGACAGTCCCAGATTTCACCCAAAAGGAAATTACCTGAAGACTCTAACATGAAACTGGGGATAGGGAGATGGTTGAAGTGCTGGTGCCTCTGCATGTCAGCTTCCTTCTGGAGTCTTTTTTTTCCCTTCAGGGACCTGAAGAGAATCTAAAACTATGTATCTTCTCTCTAGAAGCTGGAAGCCCAAAGACCAGGATTTCTCTTCTTTCATCATCTCACTAATACCAGCCCTCATGAAACCTTAGAGCATTGATTAATCAATCCACCAATGAGGAAGGTCTGATGCAAATGATCTTTGATTCACAGGTTATTATCTATTTTTATTATCCAGTCTAAGTCTTTGAAACAGTCATCCACGGGTCTTCAAGTCATTTCCCTTCTTTTCTCAAGGGTTTCAGTGCATAAATCTTTATTTCCAACCCAACCTCTGATCTCATACTTGGAACACCAGTAATATCCATGCTGACGTCCTCTCAAACACCCTCATCTCACAGTTCATTAGCCAATTCAATTCTCATGACTTTGATCTTTATTCCATTTTAGCTGTCTACAGTTGACTCTCACTCATAATTGTTCTGCCTTGGAATTAGACATGCAATGTAAAGATCAAGAAGAGGAAAAAAACTGAAGAGTTAGAGGAAAATTCTGACCCATGTCCCAAGGTTGATTTTTTTAGTGTGTGTAAGGTGGATTTTTGTGATTCTTTCTTAGAGTTTAGTTTCCCAGGATCTATGGCCATCACAATCTCTATTTCCCAGGCTAATGACTAATAAACATCTCTACCATACTTCACAGCATTACATAATGATAAATAATATAAACATTTGTGCTTAAATTGTAAATAACCACTGTGACTGTGCAGTGAGATATAATGGTGAGATAAGGTAGACTTGTGAGGCTATTTATTGCTGGCAATATGCCTTCTTTGACTGTTGTCCTATAAAGTAGGTAGCCATTGATCACTGAGCAGAGAACCCTTAGGGCTGAATGATAGACGTTACCAACCACCCCCACCCCGCCAAACCTGGGGCACCCTCTCCACGTACTCTTTCCATATACTCTGTTCTTAGAGAGGACGGAAGCACCTGTAGTGCTGAAGAACACATGTCAAAACCGCACTTTGCTGAGACATGCTTCTTGGTCCTGGGATTTTTTTTCTATTTTTGTGGAGCCCTAACCAAATTCACTTCTGTGTATAATATATCAAATAGATGAGTTGCTCCCTGGGTCACCTGGACTTGACCCTTGCAGGATGTGATATCTGCTATCTATTTGATCTACTGTTGGGTTGAGTCAAGTCACTCCTCAGGGCTGGACTCCCAATCCTCATGGTCTCTACTGGTACTTCTGGTTGCTGAGGGGATCTCTGGTGCTTCTTTTAACTTTTCAAAGCTCAGAAAGTCATAAACTAGTCTATTTGGCCTCTGCATACTCATTTATCTAAGATCAGGAAAGAAGAAACATAAAGGGATTTTTTTTAAAAACAAAGACACTTTGCTTTTATGGACAAATTGAGGCTGAATTGGGACATAGGGCCCACCGTCCCTTCATCTGTGATGCACTACAATCCTTCTCACTCAAAAGCCTCCAGTGAAGAGTGAAGCACAAAAAAGGCTGAGTGAGGGTTACATCCCTCCCTGTCAACTCAACACTGAAGGCACTCACTTGTCATCTCAGCCTTCCGAAATCACTTGTTTCCAAGTACAATTCAGATGCTACCTTTTGAGATTAGGAGAAAAGCCTTTCCTTATCACCCCACTCAAGTATTCTTAACATTTTTGTATTGAGGACCCCTTCGGGAACTTGATATGGACCTCTTCTCGAATAATGTCTTTTCATATATAAAACAAAATACGTGGAATTACAAAGAAAACCAATTATGTTGACATATTGTTATCAAAATATAACAAAACAAATGGCAGGCTCCAGGTTGAGAACCTCTGCCCCATTTGTTAGTGCTTGCTCTCTCTTAAGTTGAAAAACAGTGGCTTTTGTATATAACATTTATTTATCCATGTATTTGACGTTTTGAGTTATATCCTAGTGGAATGTAAGCTCCTTGAGGACAGCAGGAATTATTTCATTTTTGGCTTTGTGTCCCCAGTGTTTATTTTAGAATCTTGTATTTTAGAATACAACTTGTTGTTTTGTCCTTTGTTCTCCAAGATAACCATGATATCAGGGAGCTGATGCCATGACATGCAAATGAATTGGATTTAAGTGAGGGAGGGCTGTGCAAAGTTACCAGCCTCACTTTCTCATATGGAGCCATCTGGGTCCAGTGGGGAGATATAGATTAGGATGACTGGAGATGATCCAGGATGCAGTAGGAGACGTTGGCCTTTTTAAGCTAAGGTCTTTAACAGATCTCAGTTTGACTGAAGTAATACCCATTCAATGATTAAAGCTAAGGAAATGAGGCAGAGAATGGCCTCTTTACCTAGTTAAAAAAAAAATATCTGGGAGGGAAAGATCCTCAGGGTTTCTATCCAAAACAGAAACAATTGCTATTCAGGCTCTTACTAAATGTTTATTGAATCTAATTGATCCTATGATGTCCATAGAAATGATTTGGGGGTTCCCTATGATTTTTGTGATACACTAGTGCAGAAAATTGGAAGCAGACTGTGCATGTTCTAACATCAGAAAGACCCCATACTTGAAGCACATATTCACATATCCTTATGCAAAGGTGTGTGTCGAATGGGAGATTCAAAAGAAGGTGACTTTGTGGAGTTATTGATAACCAAGACCTAGATTCTATGTAATTAGGGCTGACTTCATGGAGAAAATAAGTTTAGGAGGAGATAGGGAAATTAAATAGAAGAGGTATTAGTAGCTTCCTAGTAGAGGATGAAAGTTTAATGAGTGGAACTGGGTCTGTACGGTCTTTGGTCAGTATTTGAACCTTGGTAGTACCAGCCATACCTACACACAATCTGATACAGCTGAGTGGGACTACTTGCAGGGGTGGGGAGGTAGAGATCTGGTGCGATGTGGGGCGGGGCAGTCTTCCATTCATCATTCTGATGTAGCAAAGACTCTAGTTAGGTGACTTAAAAGAGAGAAAGAATTGGACTCCACAGTAAAGTTTGGAAGCATCCATGGTATCTTGGGAAGTCAGGTTTCCTTTTTTCTTTCATCTGCTTGGGAATATTCTCATTCTGGGCAGAGGTGGAAAGTGGTTGGCTGAACCATATGTCCAGGGAGGGGGATGTCTTTGTTCAATATATCCACAAGTCTTGTCTAGGCAGGAATTCAGAAGTAGTCTGCTCAAGAAAAAGCAACTCCATATGTTACCTGTGTGACCTTGGTAAAGTCATTTAACCTTGCGGGTATTTCTATACTCACACACAAGGATGCCTATTGATTGTGTGACCCATCCTATTTGAGCTTGTCTCTTCCCTTTAGGACAGTAGCTGCTACAGAAACCCTGGCCTTCTGACAAGGTGTAGAAGAGAATTGATTGTGCTTGAGAAGGATATCTGGGTTAATCATTTTGGGTTCTTTTGTCTTCAGGTACCTGTAGTTTTTCTACCCTTTCTTCCTCCCTCCCTCCCTCCCTCCCTCCCTCCCTTCCTTCCTTCCTTCCTTCCTTCCTTCCTTCCTTCCTTCCTTCCTTCCTTCCTTCCTTCCTTCCTTCCCTTCCCTCCTTCCTTCCTTCCTTCCTCCCTTCTTCCCTCTCTCTCCTTCCTTCCCTCCCTCCTCTCTCTCTCTCTGTCTCTCCCTCTCCCTCTCCCTCTCCCCCTCCCTCCCTCTCCCTCTCCCTCTCTCTCTCCCCCTCCCTCCCTCTCCCTTTCCCTTTCCCTCTCCCTCTCCCTCTCCCTCTCCTCTCTCTCCTCTTTCCTTTCCCATGGCTGCCTGGTTGCATCTCTGTCTCAACTCTTGGCCAGCTCATACACATCATCCCTTCTGGGCTGTCTTTTTCTCTCAGTTTTGCTGGGAATGAAAATGTGGACTCTGAGTGCCAAAGTCATTGAATTGCCTAGTATCCCTAAGGCTTCTCCTCTCCTTGTCCTCTCCCTCCTCCTCCTACTCTGCCATCCCTGGGGCTTTCCTAAGGGGTCTCCTGTTGGGGGAGTAAGTGGGTGGCAGAGGAGACAGGAGAGAGGGACTCCATTTGGTAATAATATGGTTGTTAACCTTGCGTGAAATTAAACTGTTTAACATGCAGAGAAGCTGTGGCCTGTAAGAGGGAGAGGAGGAAGCCATCTGAGACCTGAAAGGGAGTGCTGGGGGACAGGTCAGGACAGAAGAGAACAGGTAGCAGGGGCGTCAGTGACTCTGCTTATCTGGCTGGAGTTTGTCTAGGAGGGGATGGAGGACCCAGAGGGGAGAGAAAGGGCCAGAGAGCAGCTATGGGAGGGAGGAGCCCCCTCCCCCCACCCCTGCTGCCTATTCCCAAGGTGCCCATGCTATTTTCTCTTGGTGGCTAGTTCACATTCCCATGTCCTCTACCACTCATACACAGGCTGAGTAGGCAGGTTGGGGTATGAGCTACAGGGAGAAAGTCCTTTGCCCAGAAATTTCATTTATGGTTAACATTCCTTATTCATCCCATTGGATACCCCTTTGGGAGGGGAAATATATAGTCCCTCCCCCATATATATCGACTAGTAACCTTGTGTGATAAATTCAACCCCCAAATCATACTATCACAGATTTGGAACTGGAAGGGACCTTGGAAATCATTTCATCCAAACCCCCTCATTTTCCAGATGAGAAAGCTGGGGAATAGAAAGATTAAATGACTTGACCAAGGTCATACAGGTAGCAAGTGGTAGAACTGGGATTCCAATGTGAGTCCCTTGATTCCAAACCCAACATTCCAGCCCTGGAGGAGTTCCAGTGCAAAGAAGGAGTCTGGGCATCCTGGTGGACCCTCAGTGCTTGGGACAAGATGGTATATGGGAGGAGCCTCTGCAATGGGATAGTAGATGCAAACTTGATTACAAATGTTGTTTGTGGCCAGGCAGGTCCATAGGAAGCAGTAGGAAAAGGATTTAGTTCTTCTAGTGGCATCCCTGAGAGGGGGGAGGAGGAAGGAGCAGGGGCAGGGCAGCTATTTCAGACACAGGCTCAAATGGGGATCCAAGGTAGTTTCCTCATCTGTCAAATGGGGGATTCACTTTAAATCATCTTGCAAGTGTTCCAAGTTCTACGTTCCAAGGTCTTTTTGGTGTGTTATTGTGGAAAGAATGCTCAATTTGGAGTCAGAGGAACTGGGCTCATATCCTAACTCTACCTTTTTGATCCAAAGCAAGTCACTTCACCTAAAGTTTCCTCTGTCAAATGAAGGTGTTGTATTAGATGACTTTGGAGGTCCTTTCCAAGGTTTAAATCAGTACTGTTAAGTTTCTGAGTTCCCTTTAGTTTAATTTTCAAAATTTATTGAATGAGCACCTACTAACTATAAGACACTGCACTAGGCACTGGGGATACAATGACAAAATCAAAACACTGCCTTCAAGGAGCTTACATACTACTGTGGAAAACAACATAAACATAGATCAGTAAATATAAGATAAACACAAAGTGACTATAAATGATGAGGGCTGTAAGTAGGGGTGTGGGTGAGACCCCCACAAGGACAGGAGTACCAGGGCCAGGTTGCCTGGAAGGAATTCAAGGACTCAAGCATTGTTGAGGTCAAGGAAAAGATTTATTACACTTTTCAGCAGGCAAGAGTTCTCAGGGAACCTGTAACCTTAGAAGGGTACAGGTAAAGTTTATATAGGATATTCTATAGGAAACATATGCTAAATATGCTAACTAGGTGTTTTGGGATGGGATTAGGGAGCGGTTAAGGAATGGTCAATTCTTTTTTTTTTTTTGGTGAGGAATCTAACTTTCTTTTTTTTTAATTTTTTAAAATTTTATTATTATTATTTTTTAATGTTCTACAATCACTTCCTTAAAATTAAGATTTTATCCCCCCTACACCTTCCCCCCACTACCCCCTCCCTCCCCACGACAGTATACAATTCTGTATAGGTTCTACATATACTTTCCTATTGAGCACATTTCCACTATAGTCATGCTATGTAGTTGAACTAAAGTAAATGGAAGAAATTATATAACAAATCAAAACATAATACACTAAAACCCACACACACAAACATGATCTGCTACATTCTGCGAATGACTTCCATATTTCTTTCTCTGAGTGTGGAAAGCATTTTGCCTTAGAAAACCATCATTGGGATTTTTTTTTTTCAGTAAGTTCTTGTGTTATTACGAAGTTTCAAGTCTACCAGAAAAAGCTCTCGCACACTGTGGTCATTGCTGTGCACAAAGTTCTCCTCGTTCTGCTCCTTTCACTCAGCATCTGATCATATAAGTCCTTCCAGGCCTCCCTGAAGTCTTCTTGTTCATCATTTGTTATGGCACAATAGTACTCCATTACATTCATATACCATAATTTATTAAGCCATTCCCCAATTGATGGGCATCCCTTTGATTTCCAGTTCTTGGCCACCACAAAGAGTGCTGCTATAAATATTTTTGTACATGGAATGGTCAATTCTTAAAGACACATGTACTTTTGGTATCTACTGCACAGGTATTTTGTCCAAAATTCATCAGGACATAGCCCAAGGGGGTGCTACCTGAGGAGTGGTTTTAGGATTCAAATGTTACTAAGTCAACCAGTGGTCAAGGCTGACTCAGAAATACCAGGTTGCTCTCATCAATATCTTCTTAGACAAGATAAATGTAAGGGAGTATACATATGTCTAAGCCTAGGATACATATGATTGGTCAATGAGTAGTAAATGTCATTATGACCCAGTGCACAGCCAGTTCAGTCAGTACATTGTTGGTGTAGACTAATAAGTGTTATAGGTGCAGCTGGCTGCTATAGCAGGAAGGGAAATAACATTTGTTTCTGAGGCAGGCTATGTCCTTGGGCTGGGGAGAAACTGCCTGAGATAGTATTTTGAGGTTAGGAAGAAATGTGATTTTTAAAGTGAAATGTGATTTTAGAATTGGGGCCCAAGAACATGCACTCAAGTACCCCATCATAAAGTGTGACCCCTGACTCTGGGGCCTTCTCCCAGAGTGGCAGCTGCTGCTGTGGTCTCATGTGGAGCCTGGCTTCCCAATGGGGGTGGCCTGACCCTAAAGATGTGAATTAAGCTTTTATTTTACTTTTTGGCTCATTATTCCAACTAAAACAAAGTTTAGACATGGCTCATATTTAGGGTTTCCCCCAAAATGCGTTAGCAGAATCCCTTTTAGAAGAGATATTCAATATAGAAAATATAAACGATCAGGCAAGTATTTATTTCTTCTACTACAAAAGAAATGCTTAAAATACGTATCTCCTAAGATTGCATTAATAAATCTTTTAACTATAAAATAATAAGTGCAAAAAGCAAAGATAACTTTATGTAATTGCTAAATGGACATTTCCCATTCACCTGGGATCTATAATCTTTGAGCATGGAGCAGCAGTTCCAAGGATATACCAGTCTGGGCAGTTCACTAGCTGAAAGAAGATGAAGAAGAAATGAAAAGAAGGAAAAACAGTTTGAATGTATTGACTTGTCTGAAGGGCTCAGTCTATGGCTGGGGCAAAGGCTACATCTATAGCCAGACTCAGAATTTGATTTTTCACCAAGGTTAGGAGTTGGTCTTTAGAGAAAAATTGAGGGTTATTGGGTAGCCAGGTTTCAGGGTAGGGTTAGGGGTCAGCCTCTGCTCAGAGTTAGAAGATCAGATTAGGGATCATTTGATGGTCAGGGATGTCTGTTAATCCATGGTCTGTATTGAGTCAATCTGTGCGATTGGCACATTTCTTCAGGGATCCCTGCCTTCCTTCCTCTAGTCATCACTTGCCTGTAGGGTACAGGATGGAATTGTATTATGTTTCTAAATCCCTTCTTTTTTCTATGCATTTTTTTCAATTTAAGAGGTAGAGACTCACTCCTCTCCTCCCTCCCCACAATAAAGACCCTAGTGTTTGGGGGAGGGGAAGAGTTAATCTGTGCCCAGAGTGAGGGAATCATGCATCTGGGATTAGGGACCAATCAGTAGCTATGGCTTGGTGTCACATTATGACCACAGGTAGAGAAGTTTGTCTATGGCTAGCATTAGGAATCAGTCTGAGGCTAGGGTTCGAGGTCAGTCTATGTTTAAGATAGGAGACATAATCTGTGTTAAGAGTAAGGGATCACTCTATGACTGAGATTATGGGTCAGTCTCTTTTGTTGTTGATTAGATTAATTTTTTTTGAGCATTCACTTTAATAAGATTTTGAATTTAAGATTTTTTTCCCTCCCTCCTCTCCTCCCTTCTCAAGACAACATGCAATCTATTATAGGCTATACATGCACAATCATATTAAACGTATTTCCACATTAGTCTTGTGAAAGAAGAATCAGAACAAAAGAAAAAAAAACATGAGAAAGAAAAAAAACAAATAAGAAAATAGTATGCTTTGTCTACATTCAGATTCCATAGTTCTTTTTCTGGATATGGATAGCATTTTCCATAATGAGTCTTTTGAAATTGTCATAGATCATTGTATTGCTGAGAAGAGTTAAGTTTATCAAAGTTGGCCATCGTAAAATGTTCCTGTTACAGTATACAATGTTCTCCTGGTTCTGCTCATTTCACTCAGCATCAGTTCATGTAAGTCTTTCCAAGTTTTCCAGAAATCTACCTGCTCATCATTTCTTATAGCACAACAGTATTTCATTACATTCATATACCACAACTTGTTAAGCCATTCCCCAATTGATGACCATCTCTTCAATTTCCTGTTTTTGGCCACCACAAAAAGAGGTGCTATAAATATTTTTGTACTTGTGGGTTCTTTTTCCCTTTTTTGTGATCTCTTCAGGATAGAGACCTAGTAGTAGTACTGCTAGATCAAAGGGTATGCACAATTTTATAGCCCTTTGCACATAGTTCCAAATTGCTCTCCAGAATGGTTAGATCACAACTCCACCAACAATTTATTAGGGTTCCAATTATCCCACATCTTCAACATTTTTCCTTTTTGTCATATTAGTCACTCTGATAGGTATGAGATGTATGGGTCAATCTTGAGTGAGTGTAAGTCTTAGTTAATGGTTATGATACAGAGTTATTCTGTGACCAGGATTAGAGGTTAGTTTGTGATCTACTGGGCTATCAGTTTCTGGTCAGAATTAAGGTTCAATCTGTGGTCACGGTTAGGGGCTATGGGGCTAATCTGTGATGAGGAAGGAAGGTCTGTTTATGGCCAGAGTTAGGAAACTGGTGTCCCAGAGTTAAAGGTAAGTGTGTGGCCAGAATTAGCCATGTAGCCATGGATAGAGTCATTTTGTGGCTATGAGTAGAGGTTAATCTGTGGATGGTATTAGGATTCAATCTGAAACTCGGGTTCAAGGTTAATCTGTGTCTGAGGTTTTGGAGGGAGTTTTCAGCACGAGTTCAAGGTGTGGATTACTTCATGACCAGAGTTAGGGGTAAAATCAGTGATTATAGTTAAAGGTCAATCAATGATAAGAGCGAAGGGGCATGTGGTCAGTCTGTGGCCAGGACTAAACGTCAGTAGGTGGTAATAAAAGTTAGTGGTAAATCTGGCCTGCACTAAAAAAGAGTTAATGGTCAATTTATGACTGGGGCCAAGAATCCATTTATACCCACAATTAGGGGTCGTTTTTGTAGCCAGGATTAGGAATCAATCTGTGGACAATTTTTTTAAAACATGGTTTTAAGTGGTTACTATAGCTCTTAGTTGAAGGATATGTCATGGTTGGCTAGGATAGTGGTCAGTTTATGAACAGGATTGAGGCTGGTCTGTGATTGATTTAAAGGGGTGAAACTATAGTCATGTTTAGAGGGCAATCTATTGTTAGGCCTGGGGTCCGTCATGGGATCATAAATCTTGAACCTGGTCTTGGAGGTCATCAGATCCAACCCTTATTTTGTTGTTCACTTGTTACTCAGTCATTTCCTACCTTTGTGACCCCATGTGGGGTTTTTGGGCAAAGATACAAGAGTGGTTTGTCATTTCCTTCTTCAGCTCATTTTACAGATGAGGAAATTGAGGCAAATGGAGTTAAGTGACTTGTCCGGTGTCACACAGTTAGTAAGGGTCTGAGGTCAGGTTCGAATTCAGGTCTTCCTGACTCCAGGCTTTTTACACTGTGTCACTTAGTTACCTAATCCTTATTTTACAGATAAGGAAGTGGAGGCTCAAAGAGGTGTAAGTGATGTGGCCAACGCTGCCATAACTAGAAATAACCAAAATCAAGATTTGAACTAGGGTCTTTCAATTTCAAAACCCAGAGCTCTGCAGTGTTCTACGCTGCTTCTGCTGTGGCCATGTGACTGATAGGGTTCTGTCTCTAGCCAGCAGTTAAGGGCCATCTACATCGGGAATTAAGGGGCTCGGTTTGTTGCCGAGTGGATCTGGTTATCTCTGTCTGGGTCTTAGAGAAGAAAGGGGAGGCTGTGAATGACAGCTGAGGGGCTGAGCCAACCTGATTTCCAGACCAAACAGTTGCAAGCTTGAACTCATTTCTGTGTTTAGCAATGTGGAGACAGTAGACCTTGCTGCCCCCTTGTGACTTTAGGAGAGAAAGACATGAGTTCATGCTGTCGACAGACAAGTGGCAATAATAATGGAAGCCAAGATTGAAGGAGAGAAGGCAGACCTTAGGGGTGGGTGGTGAAGAGGAGAGGAGGGTACTTATAAATTAATGGGTAAGCTGAGTTAGGCTCAATACTTGGCCCCATTCATTAAGCAGAAGTTCGGGCTAGGACATCTATCATGTTTTCTGGCTTGAACCTTCCAAATGGGTGTTCCAGGACAGCAAAGTAAGTGAGTAATGTCTTAGTCTCTTTTACCTTTTCCTTTTTTTCTCTTTTAGTACCTACTCTGATAAAAACCTATCCCCAGCTATGACTTCATGTTAAAACTTTCTCATGGGCTTTAAAATTTTAATGGATTTATCACTTCCTACAAAGGGATGATTGGAAATTTTTGGCATCTTTAGGGAAATTATTTGGGGACAGGTACATTTGTGGGTGTGTATGCATACATAGAAACCTTGGAGTATTGGAGCGTTCAGGAAAGACTAATATGGTATGAGGGCTGCCTTGCTTTTCAGGGCTGCTCATCCACCTGATTTACCCAACTCTGACCTGTGGCTCTAAGAAGCTGCAACACACACCCCCATAAACCATTTTGGCAGACTGTTTAAATGAGGTTGAGGGTAACTGAGGAATCTCAAACCACTCAGTCTGAGTAGCAGAGTATTTAACCCAAGCATGTGAAGACTTCGAAGCCCTGGCAGAAGGGGTAGATGAGAACCATTTGTTTCAATAACCATGAACACAGCTTGAAGCAGGAGCTGTTAGAGCTTGGTTAGACATCAAATATGCCAGGGTCACTGAACTCTGATGACTTTGGAAGAGAGAGCGAAGCCAACAGCTTCACACAACTCTGCCTCACTTACCCATGCCTTTTTTAAAAACCATTTTTACCTTCCTCAAAGTTCCATGTCGATCAGCAAGTGACAAAGCAGCAATGAGGATACATTGGGAGCTGCAGTCACAACCCTGCACAGAGGCAGCCTGGGTCATAGGGTCATCTTCTCACTGTATTGAAGCAACAGTGGGATTCAGTAGCGCCCTGGGTATCTGAGCCCACCTGCTGGTGTGAGGAAAGATCTAGAAAAGGTGCCCTAAAATAATTTGCTTCACTCAATCATGGTTTGCTTACTTTGGCAGGCAGGGATCCCACTGTGTTAGTGAAACACAAAAAATAAGCACAAAAATTTTTGCAAAGATAATATATCCACACTTATGGACAACACAAAATCTAGTAGACTTGAAAGACAAATAGTTCTTGTTGCAAGAGAATTCAGCAGAGCTGAACTAATGAGAGGACATGGACAGGAATTTCATAGAATGAGAAGGCAGAGGTGGGTTGCTATCTGTACCTCTGGAAGAAATATTTGCATCAGTCAGATCAAGAATTGGTTGGATGTAAAAGCAGGCACTTGGACCTTTTGGGTAGTAATATCTTTTCCATTCTTTTGGAAACTTCCTGTCTTTAAGATATCTTGATGAACCACTCCTTGAGTCTTTAAAAAATAAATTGCCTTTAATGTAATCAACAATGAATTTCTCATCTGTAAAATAAGGGATTAGACTGGATGATCTCTAGGGTCTTTTCTATCTTTGGAATTCAGATCCAAATTAGTGCAGTTCAATCACTCCAAATTAATTTTTAGTTGTCATTTCCACCTCTTTTAACACACTGAGTACTGAAGTAGTTGAAACCAATATGAAGGTTCCACTATCATCTATGATAGAGAGAAGTGATTACCATAGAAATTCCATTTCATGCCTATTTGCTGTTTTTCCTTTCCTTTCTTCTACAAATGCCTTCAGGTGACATGACAGTCAAGCTTTCTGAGGGTCCATTTTTCCCTCAACTCCTTTTTGTTGTTTGTGAAATGAAGCTACTCACAAACTTCCATTATCCTCCTCTATAATATTGTATAAATGAGCTTGTAAGACTGTTTCCTATGTCTGCTATCTTGGCAAATGGATTGAGTGTTTGCTGTCCTAGGGTTTTTTTTTTCTTCTGGGCTCTCTTGGTTGTTTTGTAACTTTAATATCATCTAAACATCTCTTAGAAATAGTGATAATCAAAGTCAATGTCATTTCATTTACTTATTTCCTATTTTTTAGAGTTAATATTTTGTCTAATTGGGTTGGTTTGAAATTGTCATTCTGAGTAGCATCATAGATATTCTGTAAATGATTCTGCCCTGTTCTGTCCATGGTACAGAAGACTCTTTGGCTACAGTTGTGAAATTGGGGTACCTTCAAAAGGCCTTATTAAGCTTTGGATTCTCTGTTGATTTTGACTTTTTCTCTCTTGGTTGGATCTCCAAAAGTTGGCTCTCCACTCTTGGGTTGACTCCTTCATTGATGACATCTGGTGAGAGACAATGCTGTAAGGGGAAAGGTCTTCTCTCTTTCCCTTCTGAGGTTAACATGTGACCAGGGTTGTTTAGGTAAATATTTAGTACCTAATTCTCTAAAAAAAGTATCCATGACAGATTTTAAAATTTAATCTGCTTTCTTATGTTTTCTGCATCACTTTCTTAAGTCTAGGCAATCAACAAAATAAGAAATTAAGCCCTGATTTGTAGAGTTTGCCCATTTCTGAAATATAAGTGCTTACTCTGAAGGTTTAGCAACAGGCACTTGAGCTGGTTCCAGCACACTAATGTACAGAAGAGAGTGTGCCCCCAAGATAGTAGGGGGATAGGTTTGTACTTTCATTTCCACCATATCTTTGAAGGAAATATCCTTTTGTCAAAGCTAATTGAAACTCATTGGTTAAATGAAAATTGGATGCTAGTCACTGGTGACTAATGGAGAACTTATCTTGAATGGGGGTTGAACTGATAGCATTAGAGCACTCAGGGGAACCCTTTAGGCCCTAATGGGGATATGTGGCACCCTACTTTGGCATAATGAGCCCAGAATATGCCTACTACATTCAGTATTGCAGAAATAGAAAAGTTAGCGAAGACTGAATACTTGACTTTATGAAACTGACAGTCTAGAAAGGGGCATAGGCCATAAATATGGATTACTATAATATAGAATATTACATGATTAAATGCATTAAACAGGACCAGGATAAATTACTATGTGAAGTAAAGAGAGGAAAAGATCTCTATAGGTAGGAATATTATGATTATCTTTAAATATCTCAAAAGGTGATCATGGGGATGAAGTATTTGACATGTTCCATGTGGTTGCAGAGGATAGAACAAGCACCATGGAGTAGAAGGTACCGAGGGGTAGATTTTGACTCAACAAAAATGTGGTCTTGGCATGCACCAAACCCATCGCATAGGGAATGATGTTCTAATAATTGAAGCAGTCCACACGTAAACTGCTTTGGGAAGTAGTGAACTTTCCATTCCTTAAAGCAGTCAAATAGAAGCTAGATGACTATATATCAGAGATTACTACATTGGATGGAGGGTTAGGCCAGGATCTCAGGTTCCTTTTAACTGCAATAATCGTGAGTTTTGACTTTTTTCCAAATTATTTTTTTAAAAAGGCATTTGGGGTTAAGTGATTTGCCACACAGCTTGAAAGAGTCTGAAGTCAGATTTTTAAAAGGGCATTCAATTCTCTTGTCTTAGACCTGCTCACACATATTCTCAAATTCAATCTTCTTGTCCCTTCCTTCTCCCTGGCCACTTTTTCTTCTTGTCAAAGAGATCACTGGGCACTCAGAACTGTGCCAGCCAGATATCTCACATCTCCTGGGGTTTAGTCCCCAACTGCCAGGATTGTGTTGTAGGGACTATTGGCATGGAATATTGTATTTTGGGATACCATGTTGTAAGCTGGAGAGGGAGAAAAGAGTGATTGGAATAATGAAGGGCTCAATCATGCCACATGATGATTGGATGAATAAACTAGAGAAGAGAACACTGGTGAATTGGGAAGTGATGGTGGAATACGATAATTATGGAAAAGGTATTTGAACAAAATTATTCTGCTTGGTCCTGAAGGTCAAAACCACAGGAAATAGGTACAAGTTACAAAGAGACAGATTTCTTTAAATTCAGAGTGATTCTTATCAAGTGGAGCTATTCCAAAGTAGATTGAGTTTCCTTAGAGAGTAGCAAGTTACCCGTCAGTGGAAATCTTTCAACTCTGAAATTCTGGGATTCTCACTTGGAACACAGGACACCTCGGTTTTGCAGGTTGGATACAGGCTTGAGGCAGTCAGCTGTGTTCTGGCTTAGTTCTTAATCATCCTCACACTCAAACTCCTCCTTTAATATACTTTATAGCTAACACCCAGAGGTCAGCTTCCAACTACTCTATCTACTCTGCTGTCAGGAGAATGTTGGACAGCTCTCTTGTAGCCTGAAGGGTAATTAATCACTACTTTCAGTAACTGCTTGCCGTCTTTTCAGGGAACAGCTGCCTTTTATTTATTTATTTTTTTAAGGCCTAGTGTCCCCAGAATATAACTGTTCTAAGAAATTACTCTCACTTGGGGTACAAAGGTGTTTTTAATATGATGTAAGCTCTACATACCATCACAGATTCTCATTATTGGAAAGGAGCTAAGAGGCCATCTAACTTCAAATGATATCTGAAAAAGAATCCCTCTATACATTCCCCAATGTGTAATCAACCAGCCTTTTCTCAAAGAATGCCAGGGCTAGATTCAATTAAATATTTAATTAAAACAATCAATAACTTTGGAAAAATTGCAGGATATACAATAAATCAACTCAAATTATCAGCATTTCTGTATGTTGCCAATAAAACCCCAAGGGAAGAGAAAGACAAATTCCATTAAAACTATAGAATATTTAAAATATTTGGGAGTTTACCTACAAACACACACACACACACACACACAGAGGAAGTATCTGAATAAAACTGCAAAATATCCTTTACTGAAATAAAAACAGATCTCTACAATTAGAGAAATGTTAAGCGCTCATAGGCAGGTAAAACCAATATAACAAAAATGACAGCACCACCTAAATCAATTTACTTATTCAATTCCATACCAAACAAACTACAAAAAGATTTCTCAAACTAGAAAAAATAATGAAATTCATCTGAAGGAACAAAAGGTCAAGAATCTTATAAAACATAAAAAAAAAAAAGGAAAGGAAGGTAGCCTGCAGCGCCAATAGTCAAATTACAATACAAAGTAACCTTGGTCAATATGATTTGCAGCTAGTTTAGAAACCAGAGAGACTGATCAGTGAAACAAATTAGGCATATAACACAGAAGCAAACAAATTTAGCAGAGGCAACTATCTTGTAATGTAGTAGATTGAACGCTGGACTTGGAACCAGGAAGGTCTGAAGTCAAATCCTGCCTCAGGCACAGTCTGACCTCAGATACTCATTAGCTGTATACTCTGGGCAAACTTCTTAACCTCTGTGTGTCTCAGTTTTCTCATCTGCAACATGGGGATAATAATAGCACCTACCACCCAGAATTGTTTTGAGCCTGAAAAGAGATGATATTTGTAAAACATTTTACAAACCTTAGGGGGACATATGAATACCAGTTAGCTAGTAGTAGAGGTAGGAGCAATCAGGTGCTCCCAAAGCTTAAAGACCATAGATATTGAAGCAAGAACTCATCATTTGAAAAAAAGGCTAAGAAAACTTGAAATCAGTCTGGAAGAAATTAGGTTTAGGCTATCACCTCCTATTATATACCAAGATAAGCTCCAACTGGATGCAGGCCTTAGTTGTAAAAGGTCACATCATAAATAAATTAGAGAAGCAAGGAAGAAATCACCATTTAGATCTGTGGATAGGGGAAGGGTTCATGACCAAACAAGAGATAGAAAGGATTACAAAAGTTAAAATGGACAATTCTGATAAACAAAAAGTTTTGTACAAACAAAACCAATGAAGCTAAACTTGGAGGGGAAAGAGTTAACTGGGAAAAATTCTTTGCAACAAGCTTCACAGGTAAAATTCTCATTTCTAAAATATATTGGGATTTCAAAAGTCTTAGTTCAGTTTTCAGTTATTAAAATTTAATTAACTGATTCAAATTTGTAAGACTAAGAACTATTCCCTGATAAATGGTCAAAGAATATGAACAAGTACTTTTCAAAAGAAGAAATACAAGCTATCAACAGCCATATGAAAACATGTTCCAAATCACTAAATAAATGTAAATTAAAGAAACTCTGAGGTTTTATCTCATATGAATAAGATTAGAAAAGGCATCAAAGAAGTTGAATGACACATGTTGGAGGAGCTGCAAGAAAACAGTTATCGTAGTATACCTGCTATGAAGCTGTTATTGGTCCAGAAATTCTGGAAAACCATTTGGATGCCCCCAAAGTTACCAAGTTGTACCTTTCCTTTGATGTTTGGTACTGTTACTAGGTCTATATCCTAAAGAGATTTAAAAAAAGAGAAGAACCTGTATTATGAAAATATTTATAGCAGTTCTTGTATTGTGACAAATAACTGGAAACTGAATGTTTATCAGTTGAAGAATGGCCAAACTAATTGTGGAATATAAATGTAATGTAATATTATTTTGCTGTAAGAAAAGATAAAGGGGATGTAACAGGAGACAGCCACATGTGCAGGACACCTCTGACAGCTAGTAGTCATGTGACAAAGGCTGGGGAACTTGCTACCAGGAGAGTTACGAGACATAATACAAGACATTCATTAAATGGTTTCATTTTGTTAACCACATGGTTAGGAGAAGCCTTTTTGATCATAGCCAGTACTGGAGGGGTATCTTCAAAATTCACAGGCAACCAGAGCTTTGTTCTTTCTCTTTGGCTGTTCTTTCTTGATTTTACTGATGACATCCAGTGAAAACTAACATGGTAAATGGACAGACCTTGACTTCTCCTCACTGAGGTCAGCTTGTGGCCTTGTGAAACATGCTTTAATCCTTTGTTTCTGCATTTTTTTTCTGTTTTAGGTGAAGAGATTTAATACTCAGACCTTGCAAGGTCAGGAGAGTGAATCTCTGAGTATCCTACCATCTCATGATTCTAGCCAGGTTAGCTTAAATGCCCCAAGGAGAAAGGAACGACCTTTGGGATCCTGCCCAGTGATGGCTGAGAAGAGGACTTAGGTGCCATTCATGCTGCATCTACATATCACTGATGTGTGTCAAATCTGAGCCTACTCTCCCTAGAACCCAAGCTGGTATAGGGGAGATCATACACTTGAGGTATTGCAGGGAGATGTTTGTATTTTAGTTATTACTATATCTTCACACTACGCATCCCATTCTAAAAGTTAATTGATGTTAAGTGATTCAATGGAACTGAAATGCTAGGCATTGGAACTTAACAATGTGTGTGGCAGAAACTCGACTGATAGAGTTTCAACTTGATGAAATTAGAGGAGAGATACCCTGAACCTCACAGGGTACCTCTAGAACCCTGAGGGACAGGTGAAGCAACCTGTCTCTGCGATAGTACTCCCACATTCACTACAAAATAAACCTGAAAAAACTTGTATAAACTGATGCAGTGGCAGAACCAGGAGATCAATTTATAGAATAAAAACAATGTGATAAAGAGAAGCAATTTTGAAAGACTTAAGGACTCTAAGAAATGTAGTGACTACCATGATTCCAGAGGACCAACGATAACGTATGTTATCCACTTCATGACAGAAAAGTGAAGGTATTAAGATGAGACATACATAATAAAAATAATGCTAATTATAGTTAGCATTCAGATAGTGTCTACTATGTTCCCTGCTCCTGGATCATTGCTTGCGGTGGCAGAGGGGCTTGCATAGCTCAATGAAACTACGAGGGTTACGTAAGATGAATGGGTCAGAGTGAAGAGATCTATCAAAAGGTGATCCATTGGAGAATGAAATGGCAAACCACTCTAGTATTTTTGCCAAGAAAACCCATGGAGAGTATTAACATGATAAAATGTATGACACCAGAAATGAATCATTCACACTGGAAGATGTTCAACATATTACTGAGGAAGAGCAGAGGACCAGTACAAGTAGCTCCTGTATTAATGAAGTATCTGGACCAGAGCTGAAAGGAAGTTCAGGTTTGGATGTGTCTGGTGATGAAAGGAAGTCTGATACTGTAAAGATCAATATTACATGGGAGCCTGGAATTCAGAAAAAGCAATAGCAGCTGGAAGATTGACAAAAGTCAAATGAAGGAGCTGGCACTTATGTTGAGCTTTGGAGGAAATGGAGGATGCTAAGAGCTGTAGGTAAGAAGAGAGTAAACTTCAGGCATGGATTGGAGAAAGAAGAGAGTTGAGGCAGGGACTAACTAGGAGGCAGTGGTCCAGGTGATGAAATCCTGAACAAGCTTGGTTACCATGTGAGTTGAGAAGGGGTTGTAATCCTTTAACATTCTGAAATTGACACAGAACCACAAAACCAAAAACTGGAGAGTTGGAAGGGAACTCAGTAGCCATAGAGTTCAACCCATTGTTGGATCAGTTACTTCCCTTCAAATCTACCTTAATGTTTCAATGGAATCATGCCTCCTTACCTCTTCAGAAGTCTAGTTTTATATTTTTCCCATCTCTTTTGTGTTGACTTTCCTCTCAGAATACTATGCCATTGGATTTTATCTTTCTTCTCTGAAGCCTTTGGAATATTCTCTCTCCAAATCTAGGGAACATCAGAGTAGGGCTAAATTTCCTCTATCCTGAACTCTGTAATTGAAGGCTCACTTGATAACTAGGCACTCAATAAGTATATTGAATAAATGATTGACATTTATATAGTACTTTGAGGTGTATGAGGTGTTCATGGAGGACTAGACCTGGCTTTAGCCCTTTTCAGGGTTGCTTATCCATCTTTGGTGTCTACCTTTCATCCAGTTCTCACCTGTGGCTCCAAGAAGCTGCAGCCTGTGCAGTGACCACATTCTAGTAAATATTTTTGGCAGACAGGTTAAACCAGAGGGTAACTAAGGGGTCTCAAACCCTTCAGCAAGTTAGGGGGAGATCTACACCAAGCATGTGAAGACTTTCCCCGGTGGAATGAGCAATTGGTTCCAATGGCCATGAAGGCGACTGAAGTGAGGCTTAGAGCTTGGTCAGACCTCAAAGATGCCAAGGTCATCCACTGCATCCTGGGCCATCACCAGCCATCTTGACTTTTGTCCTGCCATTGGACTGGAAAAGAGTGAGGCTTATGACTTTGTTCAGCTCTGCCTCACTTAAATCCAATTCACTGGCAAGTCAAGACATCACTCATGATATCATTGGTCTCAAAGGGTGAATAACAATATGGTACTTTAAGTTTCACAAATCAATTTACATGCATTATTTCACTTGATTCTAACAACAATATGAAAATATAAGTATGACAGGTATCATTTCCTACCAACCCATTTTAAAGATAAGAGAACTGAGGTCTAGATAAGGTAAAATGTCAAGTCCAAGGCTCTTTCCACCATAATGCTATACTACCTCTCAATTTGATGAATTTGGTGATTCCAGGTGGTCTGTATCAAACCAGAATTTGATTATAGGTTGGGTCCATCACTTGTCCATGGAGATGTCATTTTACTTTTTCTGTATAGTATGTTAAAACTTGAGAAGCATTTTATACACATAGCACTTCCTCTGGGCCCATTTTCCCAACTCTCACTTGCACTAGCAGTGTGTATCCCTGGAATATGACTGACTCAGGTTTTATGTAAATCAAGTTTGGGGACAAAAAAGGTGTGCTCTATATTCAAGACAATTGAGTAAATACCAGAATTCACATTTGGACAGAGGAATAAAGCTGGAATGAACCTCAGAGGTAATCTCTTGTATCCCCTTCATTTTATTGGTCAGAAAACTGAGGCCTGTGGAGGGTAAGAGTGCTGAAGTGAGTTAGAGTGAGTGCTGAACCTAGATTCAGGAAGATTTGAGTTCAAATCTGACTTTAGATACTTACTAGCTGTGGGACTACGGACATGTAAAAAAACCCCCCTCTATATGCCTCATTTTCCTCATCTATAAAATGGGGATAATAAAAGCCCTTACCTCCCAGGGTTGTTGTGAAGGTAAAATTAGATAATATTTGTAAATGTTTTGCAAACCTTAATGTGCTAATTGTCATTATTCTCATTATCAATGTTGTTTTTGTTATTATTGCTATTATTCAAAGTCAGAGATCAGAGGTGGGATGTGAACCTAAGTACTCTGACTCCAGAGACCATAAGCTTTTCACCGTACCAGCTCACATGATCTTGAGACTGGAGCAGGATGGGGTTCTTCATTCTACTGTGTCTCTTGCTCAACATTCTCTTTTTTCTCCTTGACTGAGGTCATACTTTGCAGCCCCTTTTCTTCTACATTTGGCCACTTTCTCCCTTTCCTTCTCTTTGCTTGTTGTGGTCTTGTTTACTCTGCCTGATTTTTGAATTAAACCCTCATATTCTACTCCTTTGGGGGAGAACCTCCTGCTTTTACCCAGGAGTGTTCTTTTCCTATCACACCTTTCTAATAGGGATTTCCTTTTAGGTTCCTTGATTATCAGAATAATTGGAATGAATCTGAGTTATCTCAGCCCTAGTTAGGACAAAGAGGGGCTTGCCTTGTATCCAGCTTGTGGATTATCTAGGCCCCTCTATATTTCTTCTTCCTTTACCACCTCTCTTTCTACTTCTCCAGAAGGCTATAAGAGCAGACAAAAAAAGAGGGAGGAATTCTTTAAAGCTGTTTATTTCCGGATGAATTGTGTCCTTTGAGAAAGAGAATGAAAGTTGAAACAATAAAGATGGAAATTGGCGATTATCTGTGATTTTCTATTATATAGGCTTTCCTTGTGTTCAAGGACCATGGACAGCATAAAGTCAAAAAGAAATAAGTATAATTCTGCTATCTTTTCATTGGTGGGTGCTTTCTTTGGTGACAGCCGGAAAGCAACATTTACACCAAGTGAGGATTGAGAATATGGCAGTTCATTCTGACTGAATCCTGAGGCATGTGTAATACTTGACCCCTGGGTAGTCTCTGTGAGCAATTATGGATATTTTAGCATCCTTCTCTCTTCTTTTTTTGGCTTGATTTTTATGGGTCTGCATAATTGTGTCCACATGATTACAAATGTCTATATGCGAAATAGAAACTCCTGCCAGGTTGATGTTTCTAAATACCTAAATGATTGGTGGCATGAAAGACAGTTAATGCTCAATTGGCTGAGTTTTTTAGGACTGCATGTTTAACCTCCTCATTTTCCAGATTAGAAAACTGAGGAAAGTGACTATCCATGGTCAAATAGGTAGGAAAGTGGCAGAGCTGAGATATGAACCCAGTTCTTCTCATTCCCAATCCAGTGTTCCCCGCCCCTCCCATACTACCTTGCTTCCCATATACTGTAACCAGGCATTTGCTGTGGCATTGATGCCACATGTGTCTGGGAAGACAAAAGTCTAGAAGAAAAGGTAGAGACAATAGACATAAAAAGGGATTGTAGAGAAGATGCTGAAATTCAATTGGCTAGAACCTCTTTACTTAAAGAGGTACATCTTTTCATTAGACCCAATGTATGTCCTCCTATTGTCCTTTGTTATTTTTTCTCCTGAGCTTCAGCTTTATTGGATAAGAATTTATTTTAAAAATTTATATATATTTTATAACACAATTATTTTATTTGTATCTTTTGCATCACTACTATTTTCCAACATATACCTCTTTCTCCAGGAGAGCCATCCCTTATAACAAAGAATAAAAAAGAGAAATAAAGAGTTCTTCAAAAACTAATAAGCACATCAACCACAGCAAATATTATATGTAGTGTTTATACACCCTTAATCTCTCATGTCTGCCAACAAGTAGGGGAGATGCATTCTCATATCTCTTCCACAGAGCCAAGGCTGGTCATAATAATTACACAGGATTCATTTTCAGTTTTTCTTGCTGCTGTATGTTCTTTCCATTTATACTGCTGTAATAATAATAATAGTTAATGTTTACACAGCACTTACTATGTGCTACACACTGTTAAGAGTTTTATAATTATTAATGAATTTGATTCATACAACAATTCTGGGAGGTAGGTGCTATTATTATCCCCATTTTACAATTGAGTAAACTGGGGCAAATAGATTAAGTAACTTGCCCAGGGTCACACAACTAGTAGGTGTCTGAGGCTGGATTTGAGCTCAGGAGTTCCTGAATCAGGTCTAGTGCTCTATCTATGGTGCTACCTATAACACTGTAGTCACTGTAGATATAGTTTTCCTGCTTTTGCTTCCTTCACTTTACATCATTTCAGGTGTCTCCCCACAATTTTCTGTATTTTTGTATTCATCGTTTCTTATAGTATGGTAGTATTCTACATTCATGTAGCATACTTTTTCTTTTTTTTTAGCCATTCTCCCATTATTGGTCATCTACTTTGTTTCCAGTTCTTTATTACAAATTCACTGTTACAAATATTTTTGGTATATATGGGGTCTTCCTTTTTTATCACTGACTTTTTTTTTCCTGACTTATTTTAATAAATTCCCATTGGTTTATGTCTAATGGTAGAATCTTTGGTTCAAAAGATATGGAAATTTTAGTCAATTTCTTAGTCCAAGTCCAAATTGATTTCTAGAATGGTAGAACCAATTTGCAGTTCCACCAACAATATATTATTATTACACCTATCTTTCCATAATCTTGTCACCTGTGGGCAGGTAGGCAGTGTAGCGGATAGAATAGTGGACTTAAAGTCAGTAAGATTCAGCTTCAAATACTTTCTAGATGTATTAGCTTGATCAAATCTCTTAGCTGCTTTCTGCTTCAGTTACCTTATATGTAAAGTGGAAATTAGTGATGAAAATCTTTGTAATTATCCTTGGACAAAATGACAAAGTGCTATATATGCATCTATAAACTTATTGGCCTAAAACTACTATAAATAAATGAAATATATAAAAATATAAAGAAATAAATATAAACTATTTAAAATAAAAATAAATATTTATAAATAAAGATGAATTGATCTTCATGACATAGAGATGACCCTGGGCTCTTGAGAGCTATTCCAGTGGAACACAATGTTTGGTAGGACAACTAGGCTGGGAAGACTTCAAGTACCAGCTTGGTGATGGACTGCGTGTCTCTTGTCCCTGGACCAGCTTAGCTAAGTTTAGAGAGTCTAGTTGCCAAGTTAGCTTTGGGGTGATGACTTTGTTTTGTTTATGACAACTCTTGAATCCCATTTACTGAGGTACAGAGGGACTGTCATCTGTGCTGATATAAATGTGGTGCCTTACATACAAGTAAAATATTTGTTGAGTTGATTTTAACTGGTAGAAAGAGCATCCAGCTTGCTGAGATAATGGATTTCTGAAATGCTGAGACACAATTAATTTATTCTTGTAATTCTTTTGGATTCTTGGAAAGATCCACAACTTCATATGGACACTACACCTATATATGAGATCACAACCTTCTTACCACATTCTTTATGAATTTCTAGAGCCTCTTCCCCCACAAGTAATCACCTGGTGGTCAATTTCATAGTGATAAATTTCTTTGCATTTAGCTAGGATTATCCTTGGACAGTAGACATGGCAAAATGTTTTACATACATTACCTCATTTCATCCTCATGACATCTCTGTGAGGTGACTGTCATGTTATCCCCATATTACAGATGAAGAAACTGAGGTTCCCAGAGGTCATTACTATCACATGCCTATCTGAAGTGATATTTTTAATTCAGATTTTCCTAATTCTAAGACTGTTGCTCTAGCTGCTACACCAGATGCACTTTGAACATACTTTTTGAGATGCCTATGCCACATCAGGGTAGAGATATCTGTCAGGTGGATCATGATGTAGGACTAACTTCCATTGGAGGGAATAGTCATCTGCATAGGGGTGATAACAAAACCCACTGGTGTGGATAAGATCATCTGGAGAGAATGTAAAGAAAGAAGAAAAAAAGGCAGAGTCTTTGAGGATACCTATGTTTCAGAGATAGATGATGATTCAGCAAAGGAGCCTGAGCAAGCACAGTCACACAGGTAGGAGGAACCCTAAGAAAGAGAGCAGTGTCATGGGAGCTGAGGAAGGAGAATATATCTGAAAGCAGAGCTCAACAGAAGTCAGAGATGATGAGGAATGAGAAAAGGCTATTGAATTTAATAGTTGAGACATCAGAGGAACCATCACATTTAGGAAGGACTTTTGTGAATGATATTGAGGAATACCAGAGCTCTTTCAATGATTCTGAATGACTTATTGCAGCAAAAGTTATGCCACATGATTGAACATAATGGGTAATCTTTGTACAGTCATAATTACACATTCACAAAATCACAAATAACCCAAATTACAATAGATGTATAGTGGACATAATGAAAAATGCAATTAAAAACAATTCTCTATTGAGAGGCTGAGTGGGAGTAGTGGATAGAGTGCTGGACTTGAAATCCCTAAGATTTGGGTTCAAATTCTATCTGAAATTTACTAGATGAATTAGGTCTACTCGAGGCAGCAATTTGAATGAGGGCTCTGTGGGAGTTTTAGGGGTTTAAAATGAGGAGTCTTCACCTGCTCATTTCCATTTTCCATTTGCTGGCAAAGTTCTCTCCAAATGAATGACTGTGGTAGCTCAGTGTCCACAATAGGGAAGGAAAAAAGAGTAAAGACATATAAAAAACTTACACGTCCATAGGGGCAGCTCGGTGGCTCAGTGGATAAAGCACTGATCCTGGAGTCAAGATGACCTGAGTTAAAACCTGGCCTAAGACACTTACTAGCTGTGTGACCCTGGGGAAGAAGGATGAGGAGCAGGAGGAGGAAGGGGAGGAGGAGGAAGGTGACTTGCATGTATAAATGATATTTGTTAAAGTATATAGTGTATACCAGTCAAGACCTTAGGCATACTGCAGATAGGAGATGCTGTGGTTCTCCAAATTTGCATCCAGATTGGGGTGGTGGTGTGGCGGTGTGGCAGCTTCCAAAATGTCTTCCCTTGCTTCCCAAGTTTCCCCACAGTACATGAAAATTCTTATCTCTGACATATGTTAGGGATGCATGCTATTTATCAGGTTTCAGGATTGGCAGAGAACACCAAAGGATTCTCTGATTTTTCCACTCCCAGATCTATGCCTTGAGATCTCTGAATACTGAAGCTGGTTGATGGGTGTTGCAGGGGTTTCCCAGCCTGTGTTCTTTAGGAGGCCATGAGATCTATAAGACTAGAGGTCAAAAAGTGAGCAGCCAGACTGAAAGGAAAAAGAAATTTATTAGTGCACTAAGGAAGAATGCTCGGGCTGGTAACAGCTTCCACTTCACAGACTATAGATTTGGTTTTTATAGCTTTTTAGGGAAAGTTATAGCATATACAGCCAATCCGTGGCATTCTGCTGCAGAATGGAAATGGACAAATATGCAAGCCCTGGAGACACAGAAGTTGCAAAAGGTCAGATTTGTTCCAGTGGGAAAATGCATTTTGCAGTGTTTAGTTTTATCAGAATATCTTATGTTGGCAGTAAATCTCTAACAATGATAGAGGCTTCCTTCAAGATAGAATTAGTCAGGCTCATCCTGTTGTTTCCATTAAAGCAGGGAATAAAATACAGCCTAAGGGGCACTATTTACAAAACCCAGTAGCTTTGTTTTTTTGGCCTCTGAGATTACTTTGTCTAGTGAGATGTATAACCAAGATTTACAGTACTCATGTTCATCTACCTCCTGCATGCGGAGATGAGAGAAATAGAATTAGAGTGTTGACTAACAAAGGGAATGTAGAGCATCTTATCTATGATTTCAGTAGTTATGGCACCATTTGGGCTCAGACAGATACTCATCCATAAAGTTATAATTGAGGAGACAGGGAAGATTTGGTTAATTTTAGGGTTGAAAGTAAAAGAGAGAGAAGAAGCAATTAAAACTACACAGGTATACAAGACAGTGTGTCTTCAACTTTCCAAGGATCCCAGTCTCTTAATTAACAGGCTGATGTGAAGATAATGGCCTTGGTTTATTTAAAAGAAGAATCAAAGGCCTTTTGAAGGAGAGACTTTTCTCTTGAAATTTTATGGGAGAAGAGGAATCTACTTTGAATATACAAGAATCCTAACAGAGGAAAGGAACCTTTATAACAACAATAATGATTATTATTAATGTTACTAATATTTATGTGTACTTACTATATACCAGGTATTGTACTAAGTACTTTTCAAAAATTATCTCAGTGATCCTCACAACTCTGAGAGTTATTGTTATCTTCATTTTACAGATGAGGAAACTGAGTCAAACAGGTTAAGTGACTTGCCCAGCATAACCCAGCTAGGAAGTATCTGAGATCAGATTTGAACTCAGGTGCTTCTTAATGCAGATATTTATAAATGTGTATACTATGCATATATTTTCCAGCAAGCAATAGCAGTTAATTTTAATTCCCTGGAGGAAAGATGGCATTTGAAATTATAAAATTCTAAGAAGCAAACATTTCTTTGTACAGATCCTAGGAAGACACATAGAAATCACATAGCAACCATTATGACATAAATTTAAGCATTCCTAGTTTAATGTACCCTACAATATCAGCTTTGTGACCTTGGGCAAGTCATAACCTCTCAGTGACTTAGCAATTCCCCTTCCTTAGATTTAGCCACTAAGTTATATGATCTGCTTGGTGGAGACTTTTCCCACATTGGGAGCCCTCCCCATCACCATGCTGAACCACAGAGCTTTCTTGAATTCCCAGTACCTGTTAATTTTCCAACCTTCTGTTTTCTGAAATAAGGGCTTTACTAAAAAGCTCTACTAAAAAACCCTAGTTCTAAAAACCCAAGAATGAGCTAACACACAGCTCTGCCCACCATGCAAAGACAACAGTTACCAGCATCTGATGATGGTAGAAGAGGGTCTGGGCAAACAAGTATATGATTCTACTGCTTGCTTGTGGTGGGAAATCCCTGCTGATTCTTAGGGATGGGGAGAGATAATCTTGGAAATCCTTGCCCCTGGGCTTTCTCTCTAATGTTCTTTATAATGTAGCCCAGGTTTTATTCTACTTTCCCAAACACATTCAGATTTATCATCTCATCTGATTTTCTTAGAGAGGTAGCATCCCGGTTATGCTAGCGTGAGAGTCATAAAGATCTGGTTCAGGTCCTGACTCTGGTACCTGCTGGTATATGACCACATGTAAGCCACTAAACTTCTCTGTACACTAGGCCAGTAAACCTATAAGGTAACAGTTACTTCTTCACTAGGCTTCCCATATTGACGGATGAAATCACAGGTTTGGACAAAAAAATAGCAGGAAAAAGCCTACCAATTCTGAACCTTATTTAATACAAGGAGAAATGGAAGCCCACATTTGGGAAATGACTTATTTAAGAACATACATAAAATTAGTATCCAAGTCAGAATTGAAACTCGGGTCTATTGATCCTCAGCCATTCTCCAGGATCTCTGGTAAACCTTAGTAGGATGTAAAGACCCAGAAGGTCAACCTGCCTCACTTCTTTTCTTTTCCTGATAAAAAGGACAGATCTGCATCTCTCCGTTCATCTGATTTCGTTCCTCCCTATCACTCTGGTCTCACCACTGCTCCATTTTGAAGCAGCTGTGAGGGTGAAGCATGAAGGTCCATCTGGGTAGGGCCTCAGCCGAACAATCAGCCCTTATTCCTGGGAAAGAATCCTTTCAGTGTCTCCCTCCCCCAGAAAATTTCCTTTTAGGACCCAGAGTTGTGTGGGTAGGCTAAGAGAGAGGGTTGAGAGTGGGCATGTCAGGAGCAACAGGGTGACTTACCCTGGGTGACTGCAATCTGACATTCTGTGTACTATGTAAATGCCATTTTAAATGAAAAAAAAAAAACCCAAAAAACCAACAAAAAACCCAAAACACCCAACCACCAGACATGCGCGTGCGACGCAGGCTTTCTCTGTGCACCTCTGTGTGTCTCTCAACCCTCGCTCTCCGTCTTCCCACGTCTTTTCTCCTCTCCCTGTCCTGGCCTCTGTCTGTCTCTCTGGCTCTGTCTGGTCCCTGTGCACGCCCTCCTTATGCCCTTCTCATGCCCCTTTCATACCCCTCTCTCGCCCGACTCTGCACCTGCCCCGCGGGCCCGGACTGTTTCTCACTATAGCTAAAGGACGTTGGGCTGGGGAAAGTCTGGAGATGGTCTCGTCCATCTTCCTACTTTTACCGATGGGGAAATGGAGGCTCAGAGCAGCGCCCCTCCCCGCTTGCTGACTCTTGATTGACTGCTCCTTGCGGGTGGCGCGGTCTTCGTCCTCCCTGCTCCTCTCTTCCCCCGTTCCCCTCCTCCCACTCGGTCCCTCGTCCCGGCCTTCGCTCGAGCATCCCGGGCCGGCTCCGTCCCCGCATCGCCCCCTGCTGGCCCACCTGCGCCCTGCAAGCCCTTCCCCGGTCGCAGCACCTCGGACAGCGCCGTGGGAGCGCCCGCGGCCTGCAGGCTCCTCTCTCGCGACACCCCGAGTGGGGCCGGAGGTGGATCGGATCGGGGCGGGTGGGGAGGGGGATCTCGCGAGAGGCTCTGCCGCAGGAGGAGGCGGTGGCGGCCGCGGCGCTGCGGGAGCGGGAGCGGGAGCGCGAGGAGGAGCCGGCTCCGGGGCGCGCGCGCGCTCGCCCCCTCCCCGCCCCGAAGCCTGGAGCGGAGGGGCTGCGGCGTGCGGAGCGCCTGGCCCGTGCGGTGCCGTGCGGTGCCTTGGCGTGCACTGCGGAGCATTGCGGAGCATTGCATCGCCCCGCACTGCGTGGCCCTGCCCGCTTCTCGGACGGCGGAGCAGCCCTGCGGCGGGTGAGTTGTGGGGCTGGGGGGGCCAGGCCGGCCGCCGCTATACATAGCCCCGGAGACCCAGGATTACCGGCTCCGGGGCTTTGCTGCGGAGGACAGGGCGCGGGGGCGGGGCGGGGGCGCTGGGCTGGGAGCTCCAGCCCGCTCCCCTTCGCGTTGCGCCCCCGTGTCCCCTTCACCCGCGCAGTGTGTGGAGGAGAGCCCAGGTGACCTTCGTTCTGCCCGGAGCGGGGGGGCGGGGGGTGTCCCCGGACCGGGAGAAGGTGCGGTTTCTGCAGCAGGTGGGGAAGCGGCGGGGAGCCATCCAAGACCCCGGGGCCTCTTCCCTCATTCTTCCCTCATCTTCCTCTCTTGGCGCTGCGTCCCCCCACCTCCATTGACGTAAGGTTTCGTGGACCCGATGCCATTGCCTGGTTTTCCAAGTCCTTTTCCTTAGAAACCACCTTCTCCTCCCTTCCAGTTCTGACATTTCCTGTTTTTAATACCTTCCCTGCCATGGGAATGTGTGGGGGAAGGGAGATCCTAGTGGGGCCTCTGGTTAAGGCCCTCTCTCTCTTCCATCCAGGAAAAGGCCAGTTTGGGGCATGGTCACAGAATCCAGCACAGTTTAAAAAAATGAATTCCGTATTAAAAAAAAATCCCGAGTTACAGATTGTGGGAATAGAAGGCAGATATGGTCAATGTGAGTACCCAGCTTGGGACCTCACCATGTGGAGGCTTAATTGTAGCGCTCCTCTGATCTTTCCTATGGGGACCTGAGGGTATCTCTCCTCAGTACCATGATTCAGCCTCTCCAAAAATATTTACAAAGTGACTGCTATGTGCCCAACCCTGAGTTAGATTGCACTGGGGATGGAAGTAGGAGGTCTGCTTTATAGCACAGTAGAAAGAGCACTGGGCCTAGAATCTGAGGGCTTGAGTCCTGGATCTGGCTGTTATTACCTGTGTGACCTTGGGCAAGTGACTTAATCTCTTGGAGCCCTAGTTTTCTTATCTGTGAAATGAGGGGGGTTGAACCAGATGGAACTGTAAGGTCTCTTCCAATACTAAATACTTTGATCCCTTAGGGACCTCACAGTCTAGTTGGAATGACAGAACACACAAATGAGAAGGTAACCAGCAATCAAAATGATATAGGAGGTCAGAAGAAAATAAGATACCTGTGGGCTGGGGTGGTCAGGGGCTTGGATAGAATTAGGTATATGGTTTCCCTGCTGTAGGTGGGTATTTGGGGGTAGGGGAGAAGAAGGAGAGTGATTCCTGGGCTGGGATGTGGGGTGAACTGTATAGGAAAACTCAGGCATACCTATGCAAGGCTGGGCATTTGGTTATAAAAGGGAGGAGTGCATGCCTAGCAAAGCCTGAGCCTTTACACTTGGGCTCAGGACTCCTGGTTTTTTTTTGTTTTTTGTTTTTTGTTTTTTTACTGGGGGATCCTAAACAAATTGCTTCTACTCTCTGGTGCCCCTAGACAATTGCAATCCCCATCACTATTTCATGGAGATGTGGGGAGTGGACAAGATAAAGGATATAAAGTGTTTTGACTTCTTTGAAGGGAGCTGCTATAGAGACTATTTGTTGCATATGGTTTTCTTCTTTGTAATTCCCTTGGGAAACTCATCTTCCTTACCCCAGGTACCCTTTCCTCTACTTAAGGAGTCAGAACTCAGAAGGACCTCAGAGACTATCTAGTCCAATACCCTAATTTCACAGAGGAGGAAACTAAAGCCCAGTGAGGGGAAGGCATTTTCCCAAGGTCATTGACTTAGTAAATAGCACAGCTAGAAAGAGAATCCAGGTCTCCTGATTCCCAGGGCAGGGCTCTTTCCTCTGCACCACAGCTCCATTTCCCCATGATCATGTCCCAGAAGGCATTTTCTCAGAGCTCTGTGAAGCAACAGTGTCAGGAGCCACATAGAATCAGACTCTCAGAGTTGCAAGGGACCTCAGATGCCATCCAGCTCGACACATACCTGAGCAGAAATCCTGCCTACACGAGCCTCAACAAGTGAACCTTCAGACTCAGAAGTCACTTCCATATTTAGCAGCTCATTCCACATTAGGATCATTGATTGTTAGGAAATTCTTGCAATGACCTGAAATCTGCCTCATGTTGACTCTAGTTGTGTTCTTTTGACAAGTCTAAATCTTCAGCTGTATGTATTCTTGTATACAACAATCATTACTCCCTATCCCATCCCTCTGATTTAGTTTTTCTTCACGTCAAATATCCCCCAACTCTTTCTCTTCATTCTCATATGACATGTTTTCAAGTTCATTCACAGTTTTGATTGCCCTCCCCTGGCCATGTTCTAGCTTGTCAATGTCCTTTTAAAAATGTGAGACCCAGAATTGAATGCAATACTCCAAATGTAGTTTGACTAGGGAAGGAAAGTTCCAGAGAGTCAGATTAATGCTTGACATACAGCAAAACCCTTCCCAGTGATTAGAAGCATGGGCTGCCTGGCCCATGTAATGTTCTTTAGTAATGTTGTTTCTCAGGAGAATCAAGTCAAGAAGCACTCCTAAGAAAAGGATGGAGGGCCCCTTATTGAGTATGGTTAGAAAGGGGATTCCTGTTCAGGTACAGGGTTAGGTTAGGTCAATTCTAAGGTTCTTTCCCAATCAACAATTCTGAATTCTGAGTATAACAGGATTGTGACTTCTCTTTTTTTCTGACCTCTGATCTCTGACCTAAGATTGTACTAGCCTTTTTGGAAGCCATGTTATTCGATTTACTCATTGTCCACTTCAGAGATAACTCTTCCTATTTAACTTTACTATCTGAATAACTTGGGGGCAGCTAAGTAGTGCCATATTGCACAGGGAGCTGGGTCTGGAGTCAGGAAGACTCATCTTCTGAGTTCAAATCTGGCCTCAGACACTTACTAGCTGTGTGACCCTGAGCAAGTCACTTAACCCTGTTTGCCTCAATTCCTTATATGTAAAATGAGCTGGAGAAGGAAATTGCAAACCATTCCAGTATCTCTGCCAAGAAAACCCCAAATGGGGTCATGAAGAGTCAGATATGATTGAAAAATGACTCAACAACAACATCTGAATAACTTGGGGTAATATTGGAGGATCAGGTCTTTTGATCCCCATGTCTGTTGCATCCTTGTTGAACCTCTAGCTAAGGGGAATATATTGGTGATCTTTCTCCTTCTTTCCCTCACCCCAAGCCCAGGAAGATACTTTTCTTTCCAGAAGGCTAGCTTCCAGCACTCTCATCACTTGGCCTTGTAATTCCACTCTTCTGGGACCACATAATTGAGAATATATGTGGCTTCCATGTTCCTCTACCACTGCTTTTCCAGGGCTAGGTACAGCTACTTAGGATCCAGAAACTCACTTTTCCACCATTGCCCAAGCTGCTGCTATCTCTCAGATCAAGAGGCTGCAATCGTTGAGGCCAAAGGGGAGATGGCCATTTAGATTAGTGCTCAAAAAAGGGGGAACAAGGCAAAAGAGTATGACTCTTCAACTGACCCCCTTCTGTAGGGGATCAATACAAAGGAATGGCCCTGACCCACAATAGTCAATCAATTCATCCTCAGCAATAAAGAATCCAGATTCTAAACAAAGGTCACCACAGTTTATGTTCTTCAAGTTAATTCAGGGAACCCCTGACCAATCCCTGACATGTATACCCTTTGAATTTATAAATATTTATACAAATGTAAGTTATATATGTCTACATATTTCTTTTCTTCTGCCTGGGAAGAGATAAAATAATAACCCTTCTGTTCTTTTCCTAGTATTATCTCCAGGAAAGCATAGATGGGAATGGGTTATCTGAGTTTGCTCCATACAAATGGGATATATAAAATATTGTGCTAGTTTGGGAGGAGGGCAGTTTAGGGGTAGAATTAATCAGACAAGACATCCTAGGGGAGATGTGTTTAAGTCAGGTTTTGAAAACTGTAATGAACATTGGTTAGTGATTTGTTGAGAGTAACAGAAAAGGTGTCAATGCAGTTTGGTGGAAGAGGGGTCCTTGTTGTTGTCATTATCAATAAACATTTACCAAGCACCTTACTCTGTGCTAGGTACTAGGAATATGAAGTGGTATAAGCCAGGGTACTTGCCTTGAGGGAGAGTTGTTGGGGAGGTAAGACTAGAAAATCCATACTGCAAGATGGCTTGAGGGTGTCGGAATAGAAGATCTCAAAGTTTCTTTCCAGCTTGAAATTCTATAAGTAGCAAATGAGTGTTTAGGTAAGTGGGAAGAAATCAGTCAAGAATGGACCAGGGTGTTCTACGCAGGCTTCCTAAAGTGGGAGAAGAGGCAGGTTTTGAGGTCAGCTTTGAAGGGTGGGTGGTACTTAGACAAGCAGAGAGAAGGGGTGAGAAAGGGCATTCCATTCATGGTGAGCAGAGCAAGTACTGTATCTCATCTATTTTTATCTCTGTACAGAGTTAGTGTTTAATAAATGTTTATTAAATTAGTGAACAGTGTGACATGATTAGAGGCACAGGGAAATCATGTTAAGGAATGGTGAATAGGATGGTCTGACTTGGACAGAAGAGAATTTCAGGAAGTAACAAGATGAAGTTGATGATGAAGAAAATGAAAAAAAAATGATGGAAATAGTATTCGTTAAGCACTGTCTATGTGTATTGTACTGAGCTAAGTCTGAGAATTCAAATAGAAATAGGAGATAGTTCTTGCTACCAAAGAAGTGGTATTTGTTGATGGAAACCTTTGAATGCCAGGTAGAAAAGTTGATTCTTGGACCTGAAAGGCAATAGAGAGCTATTGTGTGTTCTTGAGTAGTTCTGTGATACCTTAGAAGCTACGTTTTGGCAAGAATGTGAATAGGTTTCAAGTATCTGAGGGGGGCAATACAGGTGAAGGGGAAGGGGACATATAGAATGTGACCCATTGTCGAAATGGATGATGATCCAACTACAAAGTGAGCAGATCTAGGAAAGACTAGGATGCCCCAAAGAAAGTCAGGATATTAAGAAGGAGGGTGTTCTGTCAGAGAGATGAAGGGAATGTTTATCCTGTGAATTGGGGAGTGAGTAGCAGGGTGTAGGGGTTAGATTTCCCTGAATTTTAGCACTTTGCAGTTTTACCAACTCATGGGGAGAAGGTATGAAAAAGAGGCTTGAATTTTAGCATCTGATCTATCTCTGGCATGCTGTGTGATCGGTGGAAATGTCTTCTCTTTGTTCGGTATCTTAGTCACCTGCATCTATATAATGAAACAAGATGACATCCTGCTCCCAATTTGGTAGCACATGAGTAAATGATAGGAGAGTAAGGTTCTTTATATGAATTTAATTTAATTCAATAAATGTTTATTAAACATCTCCTATGTGATGGGGACTGGGCTATGTGTTGAGCTTCAAAGACAAAAACCAAAACAGTTTCTGTCCACAAAGGACTTAACATTCTTTTGGGGCTGGAGAGTAGGAAAAAAAAACATGTAGAAGGATAAATAAATACCAAATAAATTCAAAATAGGCTTTCCCTCCTTCCTGAGAGGTGGGGTGAAAGATGGGGAAGGCCTCATGTAGGAAGTGGCAGCTGAGTTTTGAAGGAAAATGGAAATGGCAAGAGATGGAGTTGAGAATGGAGTTCATACCAAGTATGGACAACAACCTTGCCTGAACAAAGGCATGGAGACATGGGAGATGAAATGTTTTGTTCATGGAACAGAAAATAGGTTAGTTTGTACAATTACCTTCTAACTTCTTGGAGCATAAAGAATGGAGGATTTGGGGTCAGAGGACCTGAGTTCAAATTCTGCTTCAAATTATCCTACTTTAAAAAGTACTCAGATAGCTAGATAAGTCATGTAATAACTCTGGATCCCAGTTTCTTCATCTATAATACGAGGGGATTGGACTAGATGACTTCTAAGGTCTCCATAGGACTTTTAAATTTTATTTTGAGGCAGAGAGATCTAGTGAAGAGTTTTTTTGGACTTGGAGGTGAAAGATCTGTCAAATTCTGGCCCTGTGATTGATTAATTTATTTATCCTAGGGAAATTATTTCCCTGTCCTAGGTTTGGTTTCAGTTTCCTTATCTGCAAAGGGAGTTAGACTAGATGGCATCTCAGGTTCCTTTCAGCTCTAAATCTATGCTTAAAATGAAAGGGAGATTAGATTTGTTCTTAATAATTAACAAGGATACATAATGTCCCTAAAAGATGCTCATTCATTCCTTTTCACACACTTGGGGAAGAGTGGATTGCTATTTCTCTTTCCTTAATTCCTCTGCCCCCATTTTTAGATGAAAAGACTGAGACCCAGAAAAGCCAAGTAACACAGTACATTGGGACTAGATCCTGGATTCCTGTGTAACCTATGCCCAGACTCTCTGAAATCCTTTTCCTTCTCACCTATGCTACATTCCCAGAGACCTCCTCTCAAAGGCCTTCCTTTCCTGATTGGTGATACCCCCTTCCAGGAGTACCATTTTAGGGATGCTTCACCTCACTTTTACCTAGATTACTTGCCTGCTGCTTGGCTACCCCAAGAAAATGTTGCCCTGAGAAATCTCTGCTCCGGGGCCTTCCTCTCCCTTCCTTTTCTTGTTTTTGCTTTTTTGTGTTTGTCCTCCCAGCACTTAGTAAGTATGAAATAAATGTTATCTATCTCTCCATCCAAACGTCTGTCTCCTGCTCTTATGTCTTTACTGAGTCATATATTTCTGTGTGCTGTTCTTAATATACAAAGATGATTTTTTTTTTAAGTTATATATCCAGGAACGGAGATGGGCTCTATTGAGCCATTGTTAACATTCCTTAACCCCTTTCTTCTTGTGATTAGTGGGAGACGCTTCTTAGCTGGCAATGTCTGGTACTGGGGTTAGGAATCAGTTTTTAGTGGTAGACTTTTGTCGGTGGACAGGTTTGTAAGGTCCGTCTGTGACCAGAACTAGGAAGTCAGTTTTTGACCAGATTTAGGAGAAAGTGTAGCTGGGATCATGAGGTCATTCTGGCCAGTGTTAGATGTCAGTCTGGGCCTGGGATTAGTCTGTGACCAAGATTAGGATACCAGTCTGTGGTCATAGGTTGAGGGCCATTCTTTGGCTAGATGTTGCAATCAGTGTTTGCCCAAGATTACAGGCCATCAGTAGCCAGGATTTGGTACCCATCCTGTGACCAATTCTAGGGGTCAGTCTTAGAGGGTCAATGTATGCTTGGGATTAGGACCCAGTCTAGAGTTTGGTTGATCTGTCAAGGGGAGAATGGCATTTTCCCACTAGAGAGGGACTAAATTTGCAACAATGGCCACAAGTGTATGGGACTGCTCCATCCTTCTTTTTGATAATGTGGGTTCTTAGCTAATGGAATTATAGGACCATAGAGCTTAGAGCTGGAAGAGACCTTAGCAATTATCCAGTCCAGTCTTTTCATTAAAAAGTAAACATTATGCACAATAATGAAAATATTGTAATGATGACCAACTGGGAAAGACATTGTAATCAATACAGTGATTCAAGACAATTCCAAAGGATCCATCATGTAAAATGCTGTCCACTTCTAGAGGGAGAACTGATGAACTCTGAGTAGAGATGGAAAGATAATTTTCTTTCCTTTTTTTTTTTAAATAACATGGCTATTAGAGAAATTTTTTTTAAAAATGAGGACACTGAGACCTAGAGAGAGAAAGAAACATGTACAGAGTCACACAAGGAGTAAGTGTTACAACTAGGATTTGAACTCAGATCTTCTGACTTTTAAAGTCCAGTATGCTTGAAGGATAGAGAGAGAGCGCTGGATGGAAGGCCTTGGGTACTTGGCATGCTCAGGTTAGTAGAATATATCTGTGGAGAGATGGAATGGGAAAATTGGGCAAGACTTGTAGAATGAAACTTATTGGAGCTAGCCCCTCTGTGATGTGAGTGTGTGTGAATCACTAATCTGTAGATCCTGTGCCTGTAGCCCCAGCTTGTCTCCCATGAGGATAGAGAACATTAGTGTTGTAGTCAAGATCTTCTTACTATTTATCCTCTAGACACCCTTCCTCCAAGAATGCTCAGGGAGAGAGTCCAGAGTTCTGGCTAGCTGACCTCAGCTACAGGTAGTATTTCCCAGAAGGAGAGTAGAAGGGGGACACAAAGGAATACTGTCACACCATGCTCTGATCCTGGCTCACCTCTGTTCTCTCTTTTAGCTCAGGACAAGAGAAGACGTGGATAGGTCCTTGACTACACCTGGGTGTCAAGGGCTGGTGTTACAATGGCAGGTAAGGAGGGATGCCAAGGATGGAAAAAGAATGATGTTTAGACAGCAAAATGGAAGTAATGGGTAGATTGGCCTGTGTCCCCCAAACTGAGTCCTGACATTCCATAAAGGATAGAATTAGTATTTTAGCTTGGGAAGAACTTTAAATATCTAACCCAATACAATAATCTCTCATTCAACTGCCCTGATTTGGGCTGCTCTAACACTTCCAGTGATGGACAAGCCCACTTCTTTGTTGGGCCATGTCAGTTTTTAGGAAATGTTTCTTGAGACTAAGTTGAAATCTACCTCTATCAAAAATTTATGCGATAGAACTCAGAGGGCCTTTAGTAATTGCTTAGACCAAACCCTTCCATTTTCTCCATGAGGAAATTAAGGTTAAATGACTTGCTCAGTAAGTCACTTTTAGGCTTGAGTAATAAGGAAGAGAACAGAGATCTGAAACCAGAACTGATGCAGCCAAAATTAGAAGAAAAGTAGGAAATTGGTGGGGAAATTATACATTGAGTTTCTCAGATAAAGGCCTCATTTCTCAAATATATAGAAAACTGAGTCAAATGTATAAAAATAAGAGCCATTCCCCACTTGATATCAAAGGATATGAACAGGCAGTTTTCAAAGAAGAAATCAAAGCTATCAATAGTCATGAAAAAATGCTCTAAATCACTGTTGATTAGAAAAATGCAAATTAAAATAACTCTGAAGTATCATCTTATACCTATCAGATTGGCTAGCAGGAAAGCAAAGAAAAATGTCAAATGCTGGAAGGGATGTGGAACAGTAAGTGTACTGATGCACTGTTGGTGGTGTGGTGAACTAATCCAGTCATTCTGGAGAAAAATTTGGAACCACACCCAAGGGGCTTTAAAACTGTGACTATCCAGCAATACCACTAGTAGGTCTGTATTCATCTCAAAGAGACAAAAGAAAATGGAAAAGGATATATATATAGATATATGTACATATCTATATGTACATAGATATGTACATATATATATACGCACACACATATACATACATATAAATACACACATATCTATATATGTAAAATTTATAGTAGCTCTTTTTTTGTGGTGTCAAAGAATTGAAAGTTGAAAGGATTGGCTAATTGGGGAATGGCTACACAAGTCATAGGATGTGATTGTGATGAAATATTATTGTGCTATAAGAAATGACAAGCAGGATAATTTCAGAAAAAACTTGGAATGACAAATTCATACAAAATGAAGTGAGCAGAACCAGGAGAACATTGTACACAATAACATCAATATTGTAACAGTGATCAACTGTGAAAGACTTAGCTACTCTGATTACGACAGTTCCAAAGGAACCATGAGATTCAGTACTATCCACCTCCAGAGAGAACTGATAAACTGAGTGCAGACTGAAGTATACCTTTTCACTTTCTTTTTCTTCTTTTTTTTTTTGCAACATGGTTAATATGGAAATATGTTTTACATGTCGCATGTATAGTGGATATCATATTACATGGCTTCTCAGTGGGTGAGGAGGGGCTGGGTGGAGGGAAAGAATTTGGAACTCAAAATTAAAAATAAATTTAAAAAAATAAATTGATAAATGAAGCAATAAAAAAAAATTAACTTTCTCTCAGAAAAGAAAAGAAAAATGTACCCTTTGGTCTTGTCTGTTTAGACTGCCTGGCTGTGTGGTGAATGCTTTGCTCCCTATTATATTATTATATTATTCTGAGCCTCCAGTTTCCTGGACTAAGGGCGGCAGAGCATGTTGGGTACAGAGCTGGGCTGGGAACCAGGGAGAGCTGGGTTCAGGTCCTGCCTCTGCCATACTAGTGTTGTGACCTAAGAGAGCTCAACCTTTGAAAGCCCTTGGCAGTTGTCTAAGACTGTAATTTATGCAGAGGAGATGCCAACCAGCATTGGAAGTGTGGATGTTTCTCCTGGTGCTCTTTAATGAAATTACAGATCAAGACCCCTGAGATCTGTGATCTCAGATCTCTCCTGTGAAGGAAAAGGGGTGGGATTAAGGACACTGTAGATTTTAAAAGTCTCTGACTTGGAAGATACTTCTTGGTCCACTTCTTACCTCAATAAGGATGCCCCACTTGAAGGCTTCCAAGGCTGGAAACATACTACCTACAAAATCCTCTTCACTTCTGAATAGCTATAATTGTTAGGAAGTTTTTAGTTATATTGAGCCTACATCTACCTCCCTATAACTTCAGGTCTTTGTTACTCCTTCTTCTGAGGCTGAGAAAAACAAGTAATTTCTCATTAAATATAAGTTTCCTAGGAGCCAGATTGCTGTGATGCCCCACTGTCCATGTGACTTGATTTGGCTGCTATCAGATTGGTCTCACCAGCTCTGAACTCTAATCTCATTTCCTTGGTGGAGAAAGAGTGGGCACTCTCCCAGCATTCATATTCCTGCCCTACTGTAGAGGTCTTTCCAACCTGACTCAATGCAAATACTAAGGCCCCCATGGCACAAGGGGTTGGGCCATAAGGAGGGTGGTTGAGTTGAGGATGACCCTAGTTAGAGAAGGGGCCAGCTGTATTCCTCTCACTTTCTATCCCCTGTTCCCTCAAGCTTTCACATGGGCTGTTGGAAAGATGGTCAGGGTGTCAGAATTTTATCTCTAATCTAGCTATGTTGTCATGGACAAGTCTCTTAGCCTTAGTTTCCTCATCTTTGAAATGGGAATAACAGTGTCTGTGCTTTCTATTTCACAGTGTTGTGAGACTCAACTGAGACTGCATATAAAGTATACTACATAAATGTTAGTTCTCATTAGTGGTATTCTTATTTATTTTCCTCTTAACTTCCTTTAAATGCGGGCGGGGAGGAAGAAGATAAAAAACGTTAGCTGGTACTGAAGACATTGTTCAGTCATGTCAGTAGTGTCCTACCCTTCGTGACCCTATTGGGGATTTTCTTGGCAAAGATATGGGAGTGGTTTTCCATTTCCTTCTCCAACTCATTTTGCAAAGAGGAAACTGAGGCAAACAGGGTGAAGTGACTTTCCCAGGGTCACACAGCTAGTAAGTGTCTGAGGCCAGATTTGAACTCAGGAAGATGAATCTGCCTGATTTCAGACCCAGCACTCTGTCCACTGTGCTGCCTAGCTGCCCATTGATGATGATAAATATTCAGTAAGACAAAGTGCTTGATGAAAGAATAAACACATGTTAACAGCAAATAAATAAAGAATAAATCTTTCCCGATGCCCCTAGGGAAGAATACTTTCTCCCTCCTCCGGTTATCTTATATTTATTTATGTATCATCCCTCCCCCAGAAGGTCATTGTGGGCTGGGGACTCCCAGGGGCTTAGTGCAGTGCCTTGAATATAACAGGAGCATAATAAATGCTTGTTGAATTGAATTGGTCCCTAATATGCAGTTAAGTGGTGTCTTGGATACTGCTTGGCCTGGAGTCAGGAAGACTTCATGTGGAATCAAGTTTCAGATACTTACTAGCCCTGTGATCTTGGGCAAGTCACCTAACATCTGTTTGTCCATTTCCTCATCTGTAAAATGGGGGTAATAATAGTAACTGCCTCTCAGAGTTGTGGTGAGGATCAAATGAGTAATGTTGTAAAATGCCAGCACATTATAGGTGCTCTATAAATGCTAGCTATCTTTACTGTGATAGTAAAGACAGCTAGCATTTATATTGTGCTTCAAGATCACAAAGTGCTTTACATATACTGTCTCATTTGATCATGACCTTGACTTATATTTCTGCTGCAGAGAAAGTGAACAATTTCCCTCCCCTGCCCAAGTTCATCCCTCTGAAGCCATGTTTCTATCAAGACTTCGAGGCCGAGATCCCCCCTCAGCACCTCACCATGACCAAGCGCCTCTATTATCTCTGGATGTGTAAGTATCAGCAGGCGGGGATGGACATGGGACAACAGGAGTGGGGGGAGAAGGGGAGGAGATTGTGAGCATTGAGGGGATGGGCCCTCTTACTCACTCCAGGACACAGGTTTGCCTTTGAGGTCTTTTAGGCTTCCACCCCCTAATTTGCTTATATTCTGGTCTCTGCAAAGTATCACGTAAGTGAATGTAACTTGCTTAACCTCCCAACTCCAGCCCATGCCTCACATTCCATCTAGCTATCCACCAGGAAACTCTGGGCTTATCTGGGCATCTTACCATCTGCCCCACCTGAAATGATCCCTCTCTAGACCTAACTTGCAGACATTAGGCTCCTGACCTGGAGGATTCAGTCCACTCAGCTTTGGACCTCTGGGACTGAGCCAGGTAGTATGCTCCACTTCCTGTCCAGCTACCCTCCAGGAAAACCCAGGCTTACCCAGGATTCTTGCTATCTCCCCTGCTGCCATGTGTATACCCCCTTTACTTGGCCTCCTAATTTTTACCTTGTACTCTGAGAATATAAACAAATTAAGATTATCTTTGCTATGGAAAGGGTATAGAATACTCTATTAGAATGTTAGCCCCTTGTAAATAGGAACTTATTTTGTGTTTTCTATTCCAACCTGCCCTGGTAACCTGTAGAGTAACACTCCCTGGGGCCATTTTTTCTACCTTACCTTTGTTCCTCACTAGATTTCCCTTTCCATGCCTTTGTTTCCTCTTTCCATACTTCAGATTTTCCTTTGGACCGGAAGGCAGAGGGTAGACCTGTTTGCTTTTCTCTCTGAGCAGTTGGTGAGGAGAAGGAGGAGGAGGAGGTTTCCAGCCCCTCTCCTGTCCCTTTGGGTCTCCCTTCTCTCCTTTGTAGTTTTTCTCTCTCTATTTTATCTTCTCTCTCACTCCCTTTCTAACAGTGGCATCTTCTTAGGGAAGCCCTGAGACCTGCATCAGACTTTAGAGATCAAGTCCCTTGAATGAGTCTAGAATTGAGGAGTTAACAACTGTACACTACAGAGAAAGTCACTGTTCTGGGTGTCCAGTCTAGGAAATGAATGTTTTCTGGGTAGTCTAACCCTAGCCCTAGGCCATACTTTGTATCTGCCTCTTCCAGCTATGCTTTTGACCAATCTACTGCTGTTCACTTTAGGGAACTGGGGGTGGGGTGTGAAACGAGGAATGGAAACACTCTTAAGTCCCTCCCAGCTTGGAACTGATGCTGGATTCCCCACCTCTTCCCCAGCTCTGGGCTTTGCTGGGTCTGCCCGTCATCTCAAAGCAGGTTTGCAGATGGCTGCTTGCCATGGTACTGTAGAAGAAAGCTGCTTCACTCAGCATCTTGGGTGAAGTCTATCAGAGACACTTTATTCAGATTATAAGCAAGTTACAGTAGGGTTGGTTGAGGCCATCTCTAGCTTCTAAAGGAAGGATGGTTCAGAAGAGGACCCGGAATCAGTGAGAGAAAGAGAGAGCCTTGGGACTCTTTGAACCCGTTCATGGACTAAGATTCACCTGCTCTTTTCCTTCAGTGGACACTTTACTCCATACAACTGTCTGTGATTTTAGGGGATCATTGACATTTTTGTACATGCAACAAGCAGGAAAAGACTGATTCTCAAAAGAAAGTTTTTCCCACCCCTCTATCCCAGTCACTATGAATTCAAAGATTCCTAGTGACATTGAAACATATTACACATTTGCATGTCTTCTACAATGGTCAGAGGAATTTTATTTAAAAAGGGAAAGAGAGCCTTTGTGGTAACATCATTAAAAGGTTCAGCCAGGCCTCAGTCTAAAAGTTACAACCTCACCTCTCATAGATGTATTGGGACAAGACTTCTTCAATTAGGTTTGATCATAGGTTTTTGAAATAGTCAACTTGTGATTATTTAAAGAGATTTAGAAAAAAAACCAGTTTATGCATAGTAACTTCACCTCAATGTCTTCCTGACCTTCCTAGAGATAAACATCCATCTGAAAAAGGTTGAAAAATGTGATGTACATTTTTAGCACTTCCAGTAGATGACCGCCCACCATTTTTGTCTTGCATGGTAAACTGCTGATTTATTAGCACATTCTTTTCCAGGATCAAGGTGAAATCATAGGCAATAGATAAGTCAGATTTATGTCCCCAAGGGATTCTATCTCATCCCTAAAATTCCAGTGTTTACAATTAAAGCAGTGTGTAATTATGTTAAAGCAGGTTTTGGGATTGATTTCTAGGTGCAGGATAATACATAACAGTCATGAAAAAGAATCTATCTTTTGTACTCATAAACCTCATAAAAGGCCTTTCTAAAAGCTTCTAGCTTTTTCTGGGTCTTTCTAATCCCACCTCACATTCATATATAACATACCGCATCCCTCTTATAACATATTACAAACCAAACATCAATTATTAAATTAAAAATCATAAATGTAAAACAACTGGGACAAATGAAAAACCCAAGAGACAAAGTTTCTAGGTAATTAATAATCACTTTATTAATTGGGCTAGCTGATAATCAACAAATTGATAGTCTGTGGTTTCTTTTGGTAACCAAACACACCTAATGGAGACGCTGAATGCCTCAAATATTTTTTTGAAAGGGGATGCCTCTGCCAGGAGATACCAACCCTGATTAGTGGACATTTAAATGAGGAGGTGGGCTAGAAGTCTTCAGCTTCTCCTGCTGAAAATGTGGCTTAATTTTGAGACTCAGCCACCTCCAGCAATCTGGAGAGAAGAGTCCATCTCCATCCAGACCACTCTGATTAATTTTCTCCTTGAGCTGGGTCACCCTAAACTCCAATGGAGAAGGGCAAGGACGTAGCCTCATTGCCCTAGGCAAGAGTTCACCTGGATTAGATTCTGTGTACACTTTAAAAGGAAGTAAGGTTTTCTAGTAGAGTGCATCCACCCCAAGAATGAGGAGGAGCGTGTTCCCTGAAGATTAGGACAATCTCGTCTATCTGCCATGTCCCTGAATGAGGAAATAAAAAAGAAAAAGCCTTAATCCTAATTTAATAATTGGTTGTTAATATAGTAGCAAAATAATAACTTCTCTCACAATGATATTATGAGATTTTATGAAGAAAATGATTATGGGAGAAAATTAATATGGATATGCTATAACTATAGGGTTCTCATTTCTAGAGGACAAATCACTAATTCCGGTATTGACAGTACCTACTGTCTGGACAACCTCTTTCACACTTTGTCTCCATTCTTAATATTCTCAGTTCTTGTGACATGCACTGTTTTCAATCCATGCTCATGTTTTGTTCTCAGACGTGACCCTGCCTATTTATTAAAGCCAAAGAAAAAATATTAGAAGATTTGAATAAATTCCAAAGCAAATAACACCTTAATAAGATGACGTAGCATTACCATCTTTTCGTCTGGTAGGGTAGGCAGGTAGTCAGCATTTTTTAATAATTGATTGTATGTCAGGCATTGTGCTAAGTGGCTCCAATATCTTTGGATATTTTGGATAGTTTTCTCTATAAAAGGAAGTTGTTGAATTAGACAGGTTCACATCCCGATGTTTAAATTTACAAAATCTATAGAGCTTTTTAGTCACAGTAGGGAAATTTAAAATCCAAAAAACAATTTTCTAACTATCTTGTTTATCATTTTAATTAAAATACTTAAAAGTACCACTGAATTTCTGTTAAAACTTAGGGGCACTTTTGACCTGAATTTCTATTTTCAAGCTTGAATATTCATGAAAACATTTCTGTCCTCCTGGAAACTATTAGCAGATATTCCTATAGACTTACTCAAAAGCTGGTAGGATTTCCAGTTTCACAAGATCTCTTGAACTCTTTCCCAGAAACATTGTCTTTTGACATATTGGGTTATATACATTTAAATACGTAGATAACCCTTTTTCCTGGTGTTCCTCAGATAAATGCAGATTCTCCTATGCGATAGCTTTAATTGCAGAATTTAGACTTATAGCAGCTGAAAGATTAGAACTAAGGTGACCCCCCTTTTCTCTGGCAGTGGTCTACAGGAAACTGATTGGGGGCGGGGAGAAGGGTGAGGACTTTAGTTCAGGTGAGAGGTGTTGGGAGCCAGAACTAGGGTGGGGACCATATGAGTAGGCAGAAGGGGACTGATAAGATAGGTGCTGTGGAAGAACAAGTAAAGCTTGTTAATGATTGGATGAGGAAGTGAGGGAGGGTTCACTCCAAGGTCTCTAACCTGATTGATAAGAAAGGTGGTGGCAATATGTGGAGAGCTATTCTACTTCGGGGTAATTGGAAATGATTTAGATGTACCAATGCAAACCCAATTTAGCAAAGAGACATCTTGATCTTGGGGGCTTCCATTATAGAGTCTCAGGGCCTAGATTTAATGTCTGTAAATATAACCATTCTATCTGCTAAAACCTGGTGAAGTCCATAGTTCCTGTCTAGCCACCTGTTCAGGAAAGCATTGAGGTCCTCCTGACCCAGTAGAATTCTTGATGGCATTGAAGTGGCTCTGGCTTTATAAGATACAACTTGGACTCCTTTTTCTTCCTTCCTTCCCTTCCTTGTCATCTTTATCAAGTACCTATTGTGTGGCTAGCTGTGAACATGAGTCCGAATCTCAACTTGAAAATGTTTCAAGTGTGACCATGAACAAGTCACTATACCTCTTGCAATTTCTTTATATCTAAACTGGGGAGGAGAATTCCTGGGCTACCGATCTCACAGGGGTGTGGTGAGGAAAGCACTTTGTAAACCTTCCAGTGAAATTGAAATATGAGCTATTACTATCATTAAGCATTAAGGGAGGGGGACAGAAGAAGCAAAGGGAGAAGACCCGCTATCTGTTTTTTAACCAATACCAAATTGTTTTGATGTTTTCTGTTTTGTATCATCATTTGAGATCTGGTACGTCTGCTCCCCCTTCCTTCTCGCTTTTTTTTTTCATTATTCTCCTTGAAATTCTTGATCTTTTGATCCTCAAGATGGATTTTGATGTAATTTTATTTATCTCTAAAGTAGTTCGATTGAATCAATATCCAGTTAAATGTTGGTGCAGTGGAATGTTGGCATAAGATTCAGAAAACTTGGTGGTTTAGCCGTTTTACTGGCTGTGTGTACTTGGGCAAACTACTCAATTGAATGAGAATAGTAGTACCTTCTCTATCCTACCTCGTGGGGATGTTGGGAAGGTCAGATGAAATCTGGTGGCTTTTTGCTCTTTGAAAACTAGAAAGGGTTATATAAATAATAAATATCATTGTTATCATCATTAATTAAACCAGGATGGCCAGTAGATTTTTTTATTTAAGTAACAGATCTACTGCATGCCTCTTGTGTTTTTGGTGGGTGCCAGCCTCTCCTTTGGGAGGGACAGGGAATTCATAGTCTGGTTGGAGAAATCAAGGTTAAATGACAATGTAAGAGATTCTTCATTTGGTTCTTTCTACCATTTATTTAAGGGCCATTTTCCAGAAGGCTTTGAGTAGAGCATCTGTCCTTGCTTTGCCTCATAATACCCTGGTGGATGCAAAAGCACTGGTTTGACAAGCAGGAGTTCTGGGTTCCCATCCTGGCTGTCACTAAAATGGACAAGTCATTTCCCTTCTCTGGTTCTGTTTCCTTATATGTGGAGTGAGAGGGTTAGACTAGGTGGTTCTTTAAGTGCCATTCGGCCTCCAATATTTTATATCTAAGCCTTTCTCTCCACCCCCTATTCTCTCATCTGATGCCAGTGTCCCCCCATGGGTCGCTGTTGGCATGTAGAGCTGATCTTGGGACTGGGAATGAGGTGAGGGCACTTAATTTGAAGTGTAGTGAGATCCTATCTCATTTCAGTATGGGGAGCTTATTGTCTTTGGGAAATATCAGAGATCTTACACCCCAGCTGTGCACAAGATCTCTAAGGAAATTAAACAATGATGCCTGTAGGCATCAAAGAGTGAGCCTGATAAACTGTGACTTGTATCTGCTTCTCTTTCTGGTGAGATACTCCCTAGGGTGGAAGAGATTGAGAGGGTTATTGCATCATGGCTCTGGAGTAAGCTGGGAGTGGTATGGGAGCAGTAGTAGCTAGGGACAATTGTGCTGGTCCTTGGTCATTTCTAGGCCCCAGAGGTTGGGGGACTGTGAGCTAGATTTTCTGGGCTTGGGAGTTTTTGCCTGGTTGATCCTCGAGGTGCAGAACCCCCTTCCCCATCCTCCCAGGGCTGGGGAATGATGGATGCCCTGAGGTCTCAGCTTCCTTCTTACGATTTCTGTGTGTGTGTGTGTGTGTGTGTGTGTGTGTGTGTGCATGTGTGTGTGTATGTGTGTGTATTCTTCTGCATGAGTGTGTTTGCAGTAAACAGCATCACATTGGCCATGAACCTGGTGGGCTGCTTGGCGTGGCTGATTGGAGGCGGTGGAGCTGTTAACTTTGGACTGGCCTTTCTCTGGTTCATTCTCTTTACCCCCTGCTCCTATGTCTGCTGGTTTCGGCCTATTTACAAAGCCTTCAAGTAAGTGGTCACTGCTGAGTCCAACCTTTTCCTCTCCCATCTCAGTCCCCCATCCCTGTCTTTCCTGTCCCCCCCATCTGTATCTCTTTTCCTTGCCCTCTTTTTGCCCCTCCTTCTGTTTCTTTCTTTTTTCTCCAGGACTGCCCCTTCAGAGAGTTTGGGATCTCTTGCCCCAGATATTTAGACAAGGGCTAATGATTCCTTGACAGGTTCTTCTGAGGCAGGCAGATAGGTATTACAGCCAGAGAGAGGCCCTGAACAAAGAGCCCCGCTCTAGCAGAGGTGGTTAGGTGATTCAGAACTCCCTTTGAAATACTAGAAATGTTCTAGTTTTGCCCAAGGCTTCCTATCCCTGTCTAGGCCCATATAGTCTCTTCAATCTCTGGCTTGGGGAAAGAGTTTGATGATTTTTCCTGTCTCATAGTTTCAGAGCATTTAGAAGGGACCTGTGAAAAACATCTAACCCTCATTTTCAATATAGATAAGGAAACAGACCTAGAGAGGTCAGAGATTTGCCCAAGGTCACAAAGATAGTGAATAACATGAGCAGAATTCAAACCCAGGTCTTTGGCTCCCTTTCTGTTTTTTTTCAGGCTGCCTTTGATACCTCTGGCACCTAAGGGCCTCTATGAACACAAGAGACCTGAGCAAAGACCTAACCCTCTGCAGACTCATAGAATCACTCCCACTGGTTTTTGGTTGACTCCTGGGGGGAGTCACAATAGCTACCTACTCTGAAATTCTCCATCCATCCCACCCCTTGTGGCATCATGTAAAGAAAAGAGTTCATGCTCCCATCAGAAGCCCTAGCACCCAAAGAGCTGGCATGGCCCACTGGATGAGATTTGTCCCACCTGTCCCTAAGGGGGTTATAACTGTCTTTAGTTTATTCCAAACTTGCTGGGGTTGCAAGAGGTGGAAAGTCCTTAGAACAAGGAAGCTTCTGTACACTTCCCAACTCTTCCCTGCCAATGGTGAATCTACTGGATGACCCCAGCTTTACCTTCTCTTTCAGATCGGACAGCTCTTTTAACTTCATGGCCTTCTTCTTCACCTTCTTGGCTCAACTGGTCATCAGCATCATCCAGTCTGTGGGGATTCCTGGCTGGGGAGTCTGGTATGGAGGGAAAGGCTGGGGAAGCAGGGGTTGGTAACTGGGAGGGGATGGGGATGATATGGTCTGTGCTGGGAGGGCAAGGAGCCCCGTAGGCACATGAGAGGCTTTGCCCAGGGCAGGGAAGTCCTTCAAAGGATGGAGACAGAACCAAGCAGATTTGGGAAATCAACTAAAATTTGGAGTAGTAGAAAAGTCATGATCAGACTAGTACTCCCTAGGCTTGTTTAGCCAGGGAAAAATTTGGGGCTTGAGATAGATTGATGGAGCCCATAAGTTTTGGTCTGAGAAGCCTGAAATACCAAAGTCCCCTGGAAAGAGGGAGGTACTTTGGAACAATTTTGGAAGAAAATAGAGGAAAATCAGTCCATTTTCTTGTTGAAAATTTGCTGCATGTAATCAGTAGTTTTGCTGTTTCCTATTTACTGTCTTAGAGGGCAAAGTATCACTAGTGAGGACATTCCCTCATACAATCTCTATTCACATCACGCTGAACACCAGCCTTCCCTGATATTTGCTTTGGGAAATGCTGGGTGAGAGCAAAGAAGAAACTAATGGGGAGAGATCAGAAAAAGAGTATCTTGTAATGACTGCTGGAGGACAGGAATACTCATTGTGGCTAGAAACCTGCATTGTGTGGTACTGGGATGTCCCATCTTTGTATCAATGATGTGAGTTTTTTTCTAGTAATAATGGGAAAAAAATAGGCATGTGTTCCTTTCCAGGACCAATGGAACAGAATTTCTTTCGCTGATTATGGGTGGTCCTGCCCAGTGCCATTGGAGTGGGATCCCTCCTGGTTCCACTGATGTAGTTTTTCCCAGTGCCAGTGGGGTAGGATTCCTCCCTCTGACTATGGTGCCATTGGAGTGGAATCACTCCGTGTTCCAGTGATGTCGTTCTTCACCATGCTAGTGGAGCAGGTTCCTCTTTGTGGCAGTGGTTTGAATCTTCTGGTGCCATTTGAAAGGGGCTTCTTATTGGTACAGTCTCTCCCTGTGCAGATGAGATGGTCTGGTCCTGTGACAATGGACTGGGTCTTTAACTGAGGTTCCAAAATCTTACAGTGGCTGGATTGCAACCATCACTTTCTTTGGGACCAACGTGGGAGCTGCAGTGGTGATGCTTATCCCCACTATCATGTTCTCGCTTATGGCTGTCTTTTCCTTCATCGCCCTCAGCATGGTACGTAGGTCCGTTGGGGTAACAAAGGCCAGATGGAGCTGGCAAGATACCCTGTCTGGGACTCTGGATGAAAATCCTGAAACCTCTGTGTTCTAGGGGACCTTGGGTGGCTAGGTCACTGAGAGCCAAGGTTGTGTCTATACGGGAGCGCTTAGGGGGCATTGGCCCATTTGGAGATAGATACTTAGGCCCCACACGGAAGGGAATGCTTACATTTGATGAATTTGGGGTTTCATTTTGGTCCTGTGATTTTATTGGTTTAGAGAACTGCCCCAGGGAACTGCAGCTTTGGGATTGGCTGCCATTCTGCTGATAGTGTTCAGGTTTCCCAGAGCCCTGAGAATTTCAGCCATTTACTTATCTGGACTCTCCTAGCCAATGTGTGTTAGTGGCAGCATTTAACTTACTCACCGTTCCATGCTGCTTTTCATTTATTTGATGAGCCCCGTTAATTTTTTCTGGAGTCTGCTATAACATTTTTATCTGTAGATTGGCTCCAGCCTCACCTACTGCCCCTCCTCCACTGTGCCCCAGTCCTCTTCACCATCTCTTTTCCCTTTCCTCTAAGCTGAGATTTATTGGCTCATAGAATTTGGAACTCAAAAGGAACCTTAATCTTGATAAAATTAGCATTGTCATTTTGTAGATAAGGAAACAGAAGCTCAGAGCGAGATGATTTATGTTCACAGAGGTATAGTGTAGCTAAGGGCAAAGCCAGGATTCCTTTCCCGTCTTTACATCCTATCCTCCCTGTCTAATCCTATTGAACTTTCACACTAGTACACAGAACATAATTTGTGAGCTAAGACTTCTGGGTTCTCATTGTAGTCAAGCCATTGGCTTTCTTGGTACCTCTTTTCCTCGATGGGGAAAAAAAGAGAAACATAACCCTATCAGAGGAAAGGATGCCCATCTAGAAAGGCCTAGAACTTTGGGGCAGGAAAGTTTTGGTTTTTCTTTTCCCGTAATCTTTTTCTCTCCATCTCTTTCTTCTCCCTTCTAATCCCATCCTCCTCATCTCTGTCTTCTGACTACAGGTTCATAAATTCTACCGGGGCAGTGGTGGAAGTATAAGTAAAGCCCAAGAAGAGTGGACTACTGGAGCTTGGAAGAACCCACATGTTCAGCAGGCAGCCCAGAATGCTGCCATGGGGGCTGCCCAGGGAGCTGTGAGCCAGCATCAGAATCCATACTCTGCTACCCCCAATTACACTTACTCCAATGAGATGTGAACAGGAGACTGGGAGGGCAGGAAAGGGGGATAGTGGGAAGGCAGAGAGGGGAGAGGAGCTGATCTAAAAACTGCCTTGTGTCCATGTTGGTGATTAAGTTGGGGTTGCCCTTTCCTATATTTTCCTTTCTTTCCCTACCTTCTACTTTGTAAAAAGGAAAAAAATTACATATATATGTATATTTCCCCTCCCACTGTCCCATCCCCATTTTCCCTCTGTGGTATCTGCAGAAGCCGTGGGTCCATGTGGCAGACGGTGCTATGTGGTAGTACCTGTGTGTCTGTGTTTCATTTGTGATCTAGTGTACAGTGGAGATGCCCATTGTCGTGGTGCTAAGTATGTTTTAGAATCAAGCCAGTCCCCAGGGCCACAGCATTATGGTTTCCCACCCTCCTCATGCCCAGCCTGGACCTCATCACCAACTTGATATGACAGCTAAGGACATCCTCCCTGCCTGACTTTGGAGTTGGACAGGGCTGCCCATTAAAGGCCAGCTTAGGATGCTTTTCCAATGGACTCCAGTCCGTCCTGCTCTCTTTCTCTTGAAGCTGTTGACTGGGGGAGTGGATAGGGGAGGAGGTATGAACTTCTGAAATATCTCCTCTTTACCACCCCGTAGCTCTTCCTCACTGCCATGGTGTCATGAGCTGGGGATGGTTTCTTCAGTGTGTTAGAAAATGACAGTATTAGTGTATGATTGCTGCACTACAGGGCTGAGTTAACTATCCCACCTGCCCCTCTTTTTCTTCAACTTAGCCTTTCTTTCTTCTTGCTGATTTTATATTTTGTTGCTTTCCATCTCTTGGACTCACCCCATTTCCTCCTTCCCTGTGCCCAATGTGTATTTTTCCCTTGGCCTTCCTGAAGTCTAATGTTTCACAGATTGGGTCCAAAATGACCTGAGTCAGATGGTTCATTCCCTGCCTTTATCCAGGGCCAAGATGGGGGATATCTCATCCTTTTGTTGGTCTCTTGCTTGGTCCTCTCAAGCTAAGGGGAACTGAGATACCCCCAGTTCCACAAAGTGCTCTGCTGGCCAGGTGTGGGCATGAATGGTGGGTGCCCCATAGCCAGAAAGTGGATCTTTGGAATTCCTTACTAACTTTGTTTCATGACAGGAGGGAGAAGTAGCAGTCTTGGGGGTAACTTGAATAGTGTGTGCATGCAGAATCTAGAGAAGTGCCTGTGACTTTGAGATCTCAGCCTGCAAAGACAGAGAGAAGAGACCAGCCTTAGACTGGGAACAGTTTTTCAAATGTCCATCAGAACAAAGCTGTGGCTTTCCTTGTCCCATAGTCCTTCTGGCATTCTCCCTTCTCTTCATTTTGACCGTCTTTTCCTCTTTTACCACTTAACCTGCCTGCCCCCACCAGTGACTTTCTGAGATTTGAGACCTATAATCAGGTTGCCCTCTAGCCTGCCAAAGGCTCGCTTATCTCTACTTACCCATGGCTGCTCAACCCTTCTTGTCCCTCCTTGATGTCCAGTGGCATTTACAGGTCATAGGGGGGCAAAGCCAACTTCCTTTAAAGGGCAGACATTCAGTCACTTCTTGGCAGTTGATACAGTCATTGTCTGGGATTAACGGTTAAAAGTGCAGATTGAGTTGAGAGTGCTATGGTACACACGCATATATCTGGAATGATCAGAGGCTCCTGCCCAGGGAGGCTAAACAGATTAATGCATCTAGCAATTGCTGGGGACATGAAGGAGATACAATCTGTTCTGACCTTTGAAACACCTTGGTAGCTGCATGGCATGATGGCTCCAGTCTGTGGGTCTAAGAAGAAGTGATGAGGCTTTGTCCTTGGCCTTGAATGTCTGCCCTACAATGGGAATTAAGGTCTCTGTTCTTCAGGTGTCCTCAACCCTTGACCCCAAATGGAAGTGAGGCAAATTGGGTTGTTTGGTTCATCAGAAAGCTTTTTATCATTCTTGGTTGGGCTTCTTTCATGCACTCTGCATGACCAGAAACCTCCTTTGGGGACTTCCACTCCCACATCCACTCCCAGTTAGTCTGAGTGCGGAGAGACAGTACTAGTATAGGGAAGCTTTGGTCAAATTGGGGAGACACAATTTCTACCCTTAAGTACTCCCTGATCCAAGTCAGATGGGGAAGAAATAAGCCCTGTTTTCAACATGGAATCCCTTGTCAGCTGGAATCTCTAATTTTGGAGAATTCTTAAGGTCTGATGGGAGGGAGACAAGACTTAGAACATTGACTATGGGCTTAGTCAGACAAATCTATAAAAACACATATGACCAACCTCAGATGGAAGCACTGCAGACAGAAAATAATTTCCAGCAGGACAATTCTCTAGACTTTGGGGCCTTCGAAATCAAGGAAATGCTGGCCACTGTAAACCTTACCAGCTGATGCCCTGAGTTCCTGCAGCTGAGGCATGTTCTAAGTCTCACTGTCTTTGGGGTCATCCTAACATTAACCATCACTTGGAGAGAATTGTATGGGGCTAACAGTACTTTTCCCTTTATGCCACAGAGGCTTCTTCCTACTTCCACCCCAGCATTGATGTTTGACTCCTTACTCAGCACAAAGGCCACAGTTTTGTCGTCTGTGTTTGGAGAAAATGAAGGTTGCAAGCTATGGACCATTGTCTTTAGGGTCAGACAGCAATAGCTCTCCACCCACTCTCCTATCATTAATGTCTCTCTGGTTGCTGTATATGCTGAATTCTGTATTGTGACCGTCAGTCTTCTTTGTGAAGGGCATAGGAAAAAAAAAACCAAACCCATTCTGAATTTTAATCCTGTATATGCTATTAAAAGGAAATACTCCATCCAGTGGTGATATCCCCGTTTGTACCAACCTGCTTGGTACGATGCCTCTTGTGTTTGATCCCCTCCTCTGCTGCTTGTTGATCAATAGGGGCCAGATGGAGGCTTTGAGTGGATCAGCCATCCTCCATCATGCAGCCCTGGTTGATAATCTCCCAGGTACTCTGGGTCCTTTGTTTATCCTTTGTGTGACTGACTATGTGATCACTTGACATCTGAGTGCCCTTTCCAGTAGTGAATCTATTTCTGCAGTTGTCAGATTTATTAAGCCTCTGGGGCTCTGGGCCCCTGTCTTGCCATGGATTAACACAGGCAAATTCAAAATCCTTTTGGAGTCTCTTTTAGGTTCTACATACTTAGGGAGCCAATGATCTCTTTTAAGAACTGGAAACTGCATGGGAAGACTTTGTTTAAAATGATTCCCAAGTTTGGGTCTGTAGATATCAAGTTCCCCCTTCCTATTATTGCTTCTTTCCATAGGACAATAAGATACTAGTTTAGGAACCTAAGGTGACTGGGTTGAAGAATCACATATTTTAAAATGTTAGAGCTGAAAGGAGGCTTGGAGACCATCTCAAACAACCTGTTGCATTTTAGAGATGGGGAAACTGAGGCCCAGAGAGAGGAAGTCATTCACTGAAGGTCACATAGCTAGCAAGTGGCAAAATCAGGACTCAACCCGTCATTTCTGGACTCTTAGTCTCATGCTTGCTTCTCAAGACCATGTTTTCTTTTCCCCATGAGACCATACAAATGTTGCTCCTTCCTCTGCCTCATAGCAGAAAGGGACTATAGAGTAAACCAGTAAGTTTTCCTTCCCTTCTCCTATGTCCACAGCCCCAGATTCCTGGTGCTGACAGTACTTTTTAGAAAACTTGTGACTTGCTTTCTGTCTGATAACCCCAAAAGATCCCTTCAGTGCAGCATGAGGTCATTTTCCCTCAGGCCTGCTTCCTGTGGGGCTCATCATTTCACTGGGACTTTTACCTGATACTCTGTCTGCCACATTCACTTTGCATTTCTTCCCAGAGTTCTCTCTGCTCAGACCTGCTGGAGACCGTAGGCCAAGCAGTGATTTTAGGCTAACAAATGGACAGGTTATGTAGTCTTTGGCTAGAAGCCCAGTCCAGTGTCCAAGGCCCAGTCTATTGGGTGCTGCCCTAGTCTACCCTCCCAGGGAGTGGGGGCTCTGGTTCTGGGTTCCTATGGACTTCTTTGCCCCATCCCAGGGAAGGGCTGGGAGGGCTCACATTCTCTCCCACCTTTGTAGCTTCTCTGAAAGGCAGGTGGTCCCTCTTTTCCTACACTCTGAACTAATCTAAGAGGTAGGCACTTCTTGTCTGACATGGGCAAAGGGAAAGGCGCTCCAATGTAGGCCTAGAGCAGAGGTCAGGGTGGGGTGGGGGGTACAGGGAGGGAGTGTTCTCCGGTTCCTTATCAGCACCTGGCCATCCGGAGAATAACTGAGTTTTCTTTTTGTCCTGACACCCTCCATTAGACAGAAGGTATTTTTATGTTACTCACTGGGGGTTGGCCACATTCCTATACCAATCCCCACTTTGAGCCATTCTGTATTTGTCTCTGGTAATTGAGTGTTGATCTGTAGACTTATTAACAATAAACAAGAATCATCTGGCACCTTGGGCTCACACTGTGCCCTTTGTCCTTGGGTGGAGCTCATCATACCTAGCTCATCATCATCATCATACTTGGATTTTTTTTTCAGGATTCTGCATATGCAGGTTGAACAGATGACAAATCCAGTCTGCCTTCAGCCCCAGACAGTCAACAAACACTTGATTAAACACTTAATATGTGCCAGGCCCCATGTTAAATGCTGGAGACAGAGTCAAAAACACTGTCCCTCCTTGAGCTCACATTCTAACGGTGGAGATGATAAACTGCTGTGTACATAGGAGATATACAGAGTAGATGGAAAGGAACGTTAGAAGAGAGGCACTAATTGAATTTGGTGGGGCAAGGACTGAAAAAAGCCTCCTGTGGAAGGTGGAATTTGAGATGAGTCTTAAAGGAAGTAGGAGTCAGGTGAGGAGGGGTAAAGCCATGGAGTTGGGAGATGGAGAGTCATGTGTGAGAAATCTCAAGTAGAATTCCTGGTGAAAGTAAAATGTGAAAAAGACTGAAAAAGTAGGAAGGGTCCAGGTTTAGGATTTTATATTTGGTGCTGGTGGTAATAGGACATCATTGGGGTTTATTGAGTAGGAGGGATGCCATGGTTAAAAGTGAGCTTTTGGAGTAACACTTTGCTAGCTGAGTGGAGGAAGTCTTGGACTGGGGAGAGACTTGAGGCAGGAGAGCATCCAGAAGACCACTGAAAGAGTCCAGATGAGAGGAGATGAGGGCCAGAATTAGGATTGTGGCTATGGGAGTGAAGAGAAGGGCATGTACATGAGAAATACTGTGAAGATAGAAGCAATAAGATTTGATAACAGGTTGGCAAATGGGGTGACTGAGACTGAGGAGTCGATTACATTCAGGCCCAGGTGACCAGGAGGATAGTGGTGCCTTTGACATTAAAAGGAAGTTCAGAAGAGGTAATGAATTCTGACTTGGGCATGTTGAATTTGAAATGCCTGTGGGACAGGTAGTTCAGGATGTCCAAAAGGCAAGTATTGTGGGACTAGACCTCAGAAGAGAGACCTAGAGTTAGATACGTAGATCTGGGAACTACCTGCATATGAAAATTGAACCCATGGAAGCTGAGGGGTGCACCAAGTGATATAGTATGGAAGGAGAAGAAAAGAGGATTCAGGACAGAGCCCTGGGGGACTTGTGAGTGGGTCTAACCTGAGTGAAGAATCAGTGAAGGAAACAGGAATGGTCAGACAGGAGAACCAGCAGAGCAATGTCATGGAAACCAAGAGGAAATGATGCAGAGAAGGATGAAGACTGACAAAAGGTCATTTGATTTGTCAGTTAAGAGCTCTCTGGTAAACTTGGAAGAAGGCAGTTTGAGTTGAATATTGAGGATGGAAGGCAAATTTCAGAGGCTTTAAAAGAGAATCAGTAAAGAGGAAGTAGAGGTACTGAGTTTAGATTATCTCAAGCAGTTCAGCTGAGGAGAGGTGTTAGCTATTAGGTGATAGCCAGTAGGGATGGTTGAAACAAACAGGGCTTGATCAGCAGAACCCAATGTTCTGTGTCCTTCCATTATTGGGTAGACCTGGCCTATAGACTCCTGCATGTAGCATGTTCGACAGCGCACAGGTTTTCCTTACAAACGAGACCTGTCTGGAGCATTCAGGACTCCTAGATGTCCTTTGCAAGGGGACATTTCTGGTGCCCCAAAGAGCTAAATGTCTTAGGGTGGGGTGGAGCAGGGAGGGGCAAAGGATTTGGAAAATACGTTCCATTGACCAAAAAACGTAATTTGTGACTGAAAATTTGCAGGGGACAGAACCTTACCTCAGCAATTTGGACGGCACTATAAAGAACAGAAACATTCCTGATCTCTTAAGCTCACTCTCTGAATGGGTAGATGTCAGATCATGGTGTATCCATGAGATAAAAAAATATGTATATATTATACATATACATACACACATACCACACATAGGTGCAGAGATAGAGATACATGTATTTATATATAAAGAGATGTATATGTATGCATATATGGATATATATTCGAGTATGTGCATATATGAAATATCTATATGTATAGTTGTAGAAGGACAAGGATGTAATAATTTAAAGGGGTTCATTCGAGAGAGCTTTCTAAAAAGGGTGAGTGGTCTTGGGGGTACCTGGGGATCTGGGTAGGGAACCACTTGTTCGTGGCAAAAATTGTGCAGCCACTCAGTGGGCAAGTATTTCCTAAGTATCTCCAGGGCTAATTAAATGTAAGGACAGCCGGAAGACTTGAATCCCTTGCATTGTAGATGTTCCTGGAGCTGCAAGTTCTAGTAGTAAAACCTGTTCAGTGCTAAACTCTGTGTATTGAATCCTAAATACTGGAGGAGCCCAGAGATAGGAGAACTAAGTGAGAGACTTCTGCGAGTCAAGAACCAGCGATTAAGCTCCTACAATGTTCCCGGCACCATGCTAAGCAGTGGGGATACAAAGAACCGGAAAAACCTTCCTTGCCCTCAAGGGGTTTACGATCAAATGCGGGGAAATAATGTGTAAATAACTAGGCACATGCAAGACGTGTCCAGAGTAGATAGAAGGTAATCGACAAAAGGCAGAGCGGTCACTGATGAATTTGCGCAGGTGACTTGTACTCTTATTACATGGTCAAACACCATCAGCAAACCACGCAGTAATCTGCAGTTCCCCAACCGTCAGATGGAAAGCACTTAATAAAGGTGTAAAGAGGAAACCGGGTTTAAAGTCCATGCGGGCGTGGGTGCCTCCCCAGGTACTCGGAGTCCGCGCTTGCGCAGTACATCTTCCCACGCTGGAGAGTCTTTGAATCGGCTGACTACCGAGTAATAAACTACAACTCCCATGAGGCTGTGATAACTATCGCGAGTTTACTAGCCTGGGGTTACGGGCTTGGGAACTCAAGTGTCGCGAGATTTGGAGGCCCGACGGGAGGCGTACCTGGCGCGGGGGTGAGGCCTAAAGCGAGTTGGTCCCTGATGGGGCAGGGGGATGGAGGTGGTCTGTGTTGGGGAGGGGTGGGGGGTGGTAGGATCCCAGCTGGGCGGGGCCTTTGAGATCACAGTCATTTAACAGGTGGGGAAACTGAGACGCCGAGAGAGAGAGAGAGAGAGGGAGAGGGAGAGGGAGGAGAGAGAGAGAGAGAGAGAGAGAGAGAGAGAGAGAGAAGAGAGGGAGGAAATGAGTCACCCAGGGAGCGGAAGCCCTCGGTGGGGGGAGGGGCCTTCATTTCCACCTGGGGGAGGGAGAGGGTGAAAGTTCGCACCCAAGGGAGCGCCGTGACCTTGGGCAGCCCCGTCGGGCCTCCGTTTATATAGAATATAAATAATACACGACTCTATCATTTAATATATAAACCGTAGTTATTATCAACTGTTATCCCACTGAAACCATAGGATGGTAGATATGGAGATGAATATACCATCAATTTTAAATTATACATGCATACACACACAAATTATATATAGAAATAATATATTTGTATTATATAATACATATCCTATATAAATATGTATGTATATATAGAAATCATTTCATATCAAATGAGATATGCGCCAAGCACTTGGCAAACCTTAAAGGGGCAATATTATAGTGCTTGAAGGGTCACATTCGTGGTGCTTGACAATTCTCCTTGGAGCTGTGAAAATGCTAGCTATTATTTATTATCTCCATTGAATTAATAAGATCCTAGCTCATTTGGTCCTCACAACAACTCTTCCAAATATGTGCTGCTATTCTGCACATTTTACAGAGGAGGAAACTGAGGCATACAGAAATTAAGTGACTTGCCCAAGATCACACTGCTAGTGAGGGTTTGAGGCTGGACTGCCTGGTAAATAGAGCTATTTACCAAATATTCCCCTTAACTTCCTTGACAAGTTCCTACCCCCTTGGGAGTAAGTGTACTCCAGGCTGGGAACTCCTGGTTTAGGGGATTAGGGAATATATGTGGGAAAGTACTTTGGGAAAATTAATAGTGCTCTCTGAATCTAAGACCTGGTATAGCAGCAAGCACCCCAACATATACAGGAGGGCCTGCTGTACAGGCTCTTAGATCTGCTTTTCTAAAAGGAAAGCAACTTTTGAGGAGTCAACAATCTACTTTAATTACATTCACCAACAGAAAAAATACAAGCAGAGAAAAATAAAGACCAACAGACAGGGCTTCTGATTGTCTGACCATAAGCAATACATACACCACAGATCAACAGACAGATCCAACTGTCTGACCATACATACATACATAGTTACCAGAGAGAGAAGAGAGAAGCACCAGCATATGGGTTTTCAAAGCCTGGGGGGCTCCCTAGCTGCTACCCAGAGTCATCAAGCACATGAACCTTTTTCCAAGCCCCTTAAGCAAAACCTCATCTTGGAGGTTTACGCTTTTCAGAGCCAGACAGCATCACATCTCTTAGGACCCAGAGCCTCACTGAACAAATGGCTTCCTTTAATGGGCTTCAGGTGAGGCTTTTTAAGGGAGAGAAGATCTTTAACATTACACCTGGAAAAGTGGAAAGATCCCTGGGTTTGATTTTAGGAGGCCTGGATTCCTATCCAACCACATTTGGTAGCAGTGGGACCATGGACAAATAAATCACTTTAACTTCTCTGTGTCTCAGTTTCCCCAATACATGAGTATCTGTCTCAGATGAAAGAGTCAAGTGAAACAATTCAACTTTTACTAAATTTGTACTGTATTCCAAGCACTACTGAGGAGCTGAGAGATATTAAATCAAAAAGGAAATGTCCTGTACTGTCAAACTGTTTACTTACAAAGAACTTTTAGTCTATATAAATGTCAGTTATGAATCACTGGAAGACAAATCACAGATACTGTGTATAAGAGCTCAGATTCATACCCGGAACCTTTAATTTGAAGTCAGGTAAGTTCCCTTTCCACTAGACTAGGCTAGATAGCAAAAACTTGCTCACTGCCCTATTAGTCAGCTGGGGTAAGCCATTTATGTGTCTTATGCAAATCCTGAAAATTAATGTTCATACTCTTATTGTCACTGAAACTTCACGCCTTCAGTGGCATACCTGCCCCTCAGAGACCTGATGTTAGAAAGTGACTTTAAAGTTGATTTAAGTTCAACCTTCTCATTTTATGTAGGTGAAGAAAAGGAGAGGTTAAAGGACTTGCTTAAGCAGGGTCACCCAGGTGGTAAGTATCTGAACCTTGAGTTATCACAATGTAAACACCCCTGTGATATGGAGAGCAGAATCATTAAAAAATATGTTCTTAAATTATGTGCATTTGCAAATGTAATATTTACATACTCATAATGTGTTACACTGTTCAGCAGGATAAGATTCAGACTGTCTCCAGTTTGGAGGTGGACCATCATCACTCAGTGGCATAAAGGGCTAGACTGACTCTTTAAAAAATACATCATTTGCTTGGCCTTGCCTTTTATTGGCCAATGAAGTGGTTCAGGACTTCCTGCTATGAGAGTAGGCCCCCTCCATGCATATTTCTAGATGTATGTGGAGTACCCTACATACCAGTGAGTCACAGAGTAACTCATTTAGGAAGTAGTTTTGATTCAAAAACATTTTTGCATGTCCAATGGGCTTCTCTAAGACAGATTGTTGGCTTAAGGAAGGATATTGCACCTTTGGAATTTCTGGATCTCTTGGTCATTTCCTTGCACAAAGGAATATCTGAAGCCCAGGACACCTGTTGTCTCTGGTTGTCCACCGGGAGGCAATATCTATTTTTTTTTTTTTTGATCTTTTGTTGTTCATAGCATATTAGGAATCTTCAGAGGTCATTTAAGTCAAATCTATTACCTTCCCCTTATCAAAAACTACCCTTCTATGCTCCTTTCCAGCCAGGTGCTCTCAGGTTTACCCCTTCTCTGAGGCCAGATGCTGTCACTGCCAGGAAGTATGAAGAGATACCACAACAGACACTGGCTTTTGGTGCAGTAACAGTAACATCTAAACATTCATATCACACTTTGTATCTTACAAAGTAGGTAACTTATATACAATGTTATTTCATTTGATCCATATGTCTCTGGTAAGGTACGTACACAGGGTAGGTCTTGTTACTCCCATTTTATGGATCAGGAAACAGGTTCAGAGAGGGTGACTTATCTCGAAGGTCTTATCCAGATTTCATAATCTCTGAGTCTGACTTAGTAAATGTTAGAGCCAGAACTCAGAACCAGGTATCCTGACTCTTTTTTTCAGAGGTAAACAAGCTGAAGGACACCCTTTATACACTGAGAGCAATCCCTGTGTCAACTCAAAATTATAGTCTCTACATGTGTTTAACCATCATATGGGAAAGAAATTTCTTAATAAGATAGGTTGTAAATACAATAAGATAAGAGAATATCAAGGTGTCAGTTGAAATTGTAAATCCAGGATGTCTGTGTTTCTTTTATCATTAACATGACATAATATAACATAAGAAAACATAATACAAGTCCCGTTATTCAAGATAGTGTCCAGTTCAGGGCACCTTGATTTCAGTTAGCCAACCGTTGAAACTTGAGCTAAGAATTTTCACCTTACATGGCATTGGAAGTTGTGAGAGTACTTAAACCTGCATGAGCCTGCAACTTTATGACCTGACTTGGGGGTGAGGCAGGATAATAGAGGTTAGGGAATCAAGGTTCTACCTTCAAAATCTTAGGGCACTCCACCCTTCCCCATCGTATCAGTACCTGAATCCGGCCGGATCAGGGTGTCATAATTGATTTGGTGTTTAATTTTAATTTAAAGTAAATACAGACTAATGGCCATAAACTCTCAACCTGGAAGCACAGAAATCATATTTCCATCATTGCCCTGCTTCTATGCCCATTGTAATCATAAGATAATAGCTCGAGAGCAGAAAGGAACTTAAGAAGTCAGCTGAGTCCAGCCCTCTTGTTTATAGAGGAAGAGCTGAGGCAAAGGGAGTGTCTTGGCCAAGGATAGGCAGCCAGAAGCATCCTTGCCTTGAGAATCTTGCTGTGGTAGCTTGTGTTCACCCTTCATTGCCGAAGAAGACTATGCCACCAGAGAACTGATGACATGACTTACACTTGACTTTGTTTTGAGTGAGGGAGGTCCACCAGGTCACCAGCCTCACTTCTCCAGAGCCATCTGAATCCAGTGATCTGATATTCCTCAGGATGACTGGAGATGACCCAGGATATACTAGGAGACCTTGGGCCCTTTAGGCCATGGTCTTTGCGGTACTCACTTAGGGTGGGGCAATGAGCATTAGTTTAAGCCAAACGATTTGTAACTACTCCTATCTTTCCTATTTCTGCAGATTTGACCCAGGGCAATAAAAAGGGAAGGGAATCCAATTCTGGGACAATTTGTTTTTGTCTTTGCTTCCCCAAAGCCTACCACAGTGTCTGGCACTTAATAAAAATTTACTGGTTTATGAGTTGGTGGATCAAGCATTTATTCATCCATTTATTTATTTATTTGTTTTTTAAAATTTTATTTATTTATTTAATTTTTTACATTCATTTTCACAAATTTTTGGGTTCCAAATTTTCTCCCCTTTTCTCCCCTCCCCCCATCCCAATACCCCAAGCAATCTAATTTTCCCTATCTCCAATCTGCCCTCTCTTCTGTCATCCCTCCCTTCTCTTGTCTCCATCTTCTCTTTTCTCCTGTAGGCAAGCATTTATTTATTAAGGATTTACTATGTGCAAGGAATAGCCATAGAACCTGGATCTAGAGATAGAGACTGGACTGAGAAGTCCAGGGTAAGGAAATGTCCTCTACCTGGGCAGGACCCTCTCTGGTTTGAGTTGTTTAGAGCCCTGAGACAGTCAGTGACTTTCTTGGGGTCACACTCTAGGATCAGAGGAGGATAGGCTTCTCCTGGCTTCAGAGTTGGCCCTTGAGCTGTGTCCCGTCTGCCCTGGGGATATAGAGACAAACAAGAAGGCTCTCCTCTCTGCTGGGTAGGGGGATGGAAGGCAAGGGGCAGACAGTATATCCAGAAATCCATCAGTACAGGGGTTACAAAGTGTTTTTTTCAAACAGGGCCGAGCACTCACACCTGGGTACTGAGACAAAACAGCCTTGCTCGTTCTTTGTGTTAGGGAGGGGCCCAATTCTGGGGAGGAGACTGAAGAAAGAAAAGACTGGCTTCCTGCCCTTAATCTGAACTGATTTCTCCAGTCACCTGCTCCCCAGAGGTGGTGATGATGATAACACGATGTGAAAAAACTCTTGAGACACTGAGATGAAGCCCAGTCCCCAAACAGAAACTGAGAGCTCCTCTCTACTCTTGCTCAGTCTGGCTGACATTGGCTCCAGGTTTGGGGTACAGCCTTTGGTTGTTTCCCCTAAAGCACGGAACCCACTTCTTTCCCTTGGGGATGGCAAGGAGTGGGGAGTGTCTTATTGTCAGGAGGACAAGCCGCAGAGGTGCTGGGAATAAGCAGGCTCTCCCATCAGCAGGCAAGACTGGTTTTCCCAGCGCAGCTGTTTGAATGACTCCCTGTACCCTATCACTGGTTACTTATGTTTAAAAGAAGGTAGATCATTTCCTTTTGTTTTTCATCATAATACAGTCATGTCTGCATTCCGAGTCTTCCTTGATTACAACTATGAGCTGAGCCTCCCTCACCCCATTACTTTGTGTTTTCTTATCTGCGTACAAGTTGCTTCCTCTAGAATATAAACCTCTTCCATGCTGGGCCTGTTTTCACTTCCCATTTGACTTCCTTTGTCTTTCACAGATCTTATCTGTTGAACTGGGTATCATCCTTCCCAGTTCTACAGCAGTACTGAACCCTGCTTTGTCACAAAGAACCTCCCTCCCCTCTCCCAAGCCCACCAAAGAAATGGAAAACAAACCAAAAAACCCCCTTGACTGGCGGTGTAAATATTACGTATTTCACCCTGCATCAGAGGTTTCTTTCAGTTCTTCCTATCATCCATTTCTTATCACTCAGCCATCTTTTGGTGCATTCATTTGGTTGTTAGTTTTTCAGTTGAGCGGTCCTACCCATGTCCCCACCCTGGGGCAGCATATCCCAGGCTTGAAAGGCCGCTGGTATTTTGAAGACCTTGTCACTGATGAGTTGTGTCAGGCTGGCACTAGCTTGCGCTATACATGATGATGCAGCACTCGCAACTACTGCGCTGAAAAGTCTGACCCCTTGGGATCTTTATGGGAAAAGGAGATTGTAGAAGCCCAAAGAGCCAGAAAATAATTTGTGTATAAATTCTCTTTGCCCGCTCCACTTTTTGTTAAAAATTTGGGTGTAGGGAGATGTTAGGCAGGGGCTTCTCTTTCTTACAGATGGCCGTGGGGAGCCAGAGACTGTTAGGAGAAAAGGTGAGTTCTTTAGTGGGCATCCAGTTTCTTCCATGGCATGTTTAGATGTTGTTAAGTTCAGTTCTATGGTGTTGTGTTTCCATTTATTCAACAAGCATTTTATTTTATTAGGCATCTACCATTTGCAGTGTACTGTGGGATATAAAGGCAAAAAAAGAAATAAGTCTCTACCCTTAAGGTGCTTAAGTTCTGTTGTAATCTTCCTTTTGCTCACAGCTCTCCAATGTTGAGCTCTTCTGCTTTAAATTTAGCTTATGCTCCATATTAGTACTATAGGCCACATATGATGGTTTCTTATGTGTATGAATCTTGTCCCCACATGTTGTAAGCTCTGTGAGAGAACTGTATATCCTATCGTTACTTTCACAGAGCCTACTAATTATTCAGTAGATGATAAAAATCATTAGGTGACTGGCTTTCTTGGTCCTTTTCCAGCAAAATTTGCTTTTGACCCTCTCCAGCCACAGAAGTTCAGTTCAATTCAGCAAACATTTATTAAGCACTGTGCTATCCTAGATACTGAAAATACTGAGATAATGAAATAACCCCTGCCTTATTTTGGGGAAGAAACCACATGTATGTATATAAGTAAATATAAAGTAGCTTCTAGGGTGAGAATCTAGGCCTGATGTGAAGGGCGGTTTGTTAATAATGGAACAGGAGTTTCAGAGGGCACAATGGTAGGATAAGGAAAACTAGGACCTCTGGAGGCATGGGGCTGGCATGGATAGTATATTAAGTGGTGGGGAAAAAACAAGCAAAAAAACCCAAGATGACTCCCTGCCAATAAGAGCGTCCCAGAGGAATTTAGGAATTTGGAAAGACTGTATCAGCTTGCTTCCTCACCAAAAGTGGTGTTTGCCTCTCTGGTGCCTCTCTGCCACTCTGGCAGAGTGCCTCTCTGTACAGTGTTTTCCTCTTTAAATATGCTGTTTATAAACATAAACAAAGGTGTCTGGCAGCAATTTTTAGCCCCTTCTGGGTGGCTCTGACTCTCTTTGTCAGGGATGAGAACTGAAAATATGGTCTTTCCTCTGTCTTTAGGTCCTGCACATTGCTGCCACGGTACCTCATGGAGTCTAGGGCATGTCGTTCCCCAGAGCCTGATGCTTTTGTAGTTCATTCTGAGCCAGTGCCTCCATCTGGAACAGCTATATCTTCAATGAAGAAAAATATCCATGTTCTTGTGGGAGTCACTGGGAGTGTGGCTGCCTTAAAGCTGCCTCTTCTGGTTGCTGGACTTTTAGAGATTCCAGGGGTAAGTGTCACCAAATAAAGTTTTGGTTGACTTCAGGAGAAAGAGAAGGCCCCTGTTCCTTTCCTGATATCACTTAGGATGAATTGTTTAGGTGCCAAGGTTAAAGTCTTTCATCCATCAGTTGAAAAGATCCATTCAGGGCCTACAAGAGGAAAGGCCATAGCCTTTGCTCTCAACATTGTTTATGTGTTGTCTCTCCTATTAAATTGTGAGCTTCTTGAGGGCAGGGAGAGCTGTTTTGCCTTGCTTTGTTTCTTCAGCTGCTTCACAGAGCTACTGTCACATAATAAGACTTAATAAATGCTTCTTGACTGTGATTGTTTTGGGTGCTTGGAATCTGCTTTAGACATTAAATGAGCATTTATTAATTGCTTATATGTGCCTGACACTGAGATAAGGCTGGAGATTCAAAAACAAGCAAAAAGAAAGTCGGTCTGTGAGCTGAGAAGGGAAGGAGGTATTGAGAGTAACCCCCCTGAGATGCATGGTTTGGAAATCAGGAAATCAGGAACAGGGCTGGGAGGGTAAGAAAGGCTATCATAGGCCCCTCCACAAAATGTAGGCTTGAGGAGGAACTCAGCAGTGGGAGAAGGGAGGGAGGCTTTTTGGTGGCGTATTCTAGGTTGAAAAGACCAAATGGATGGTTCAGTGTTCCAGAGGGAAATTCCTGGATGACATAGCCGCAGAGGCATGGCCTATAAGAACTAGTATACCAAAAGGGTGTAATTGCATAGTATTTGCTACTGTAATAAATGATAGGGGAATTCGGAAAAGGGAAGCTTTGATGTGGGGCTGAGTAATCAGGGTATCAGGGATCATAGCATTTTTAAAACTCAAAGTGATATTAAATAGAGATCCTGCAGTTAAATTTGCTTTAACTGCACAAGCATCTATTAAATGATTACTACATGCCAGCACAGTGCTGAAAGCTGGGGATACAAAGAAAGGCAAAAATAATCCCTGTTCTCCAGGTGTGTGCGTCCAAGTAGCAGGGGAAACAAACACAAAACCAAAACAGTTCCTGGCCTCATGGAGCTTAGATCATTCAGTAACAGTAATAATTCACTTTCATTTGTATAGTTCTTTATTACTGGCACCACATTTTCATGTATATTTCTCATTTAGTTCTCTGGGTGCCCCAGGAAGGTAGGCAAAGCAAGAATTGTTACCCCATTTTATAGACAGTGAACCAGACTTGAGAAGGAAAATGACTTGCTCTCAAAGGCTTACTGCTAGTGTCTGACCTGACCTAGAACGCAGGTCCCCTGAGTCTCAGATCCGTGGTCCTCTCTGCTGTGCCTCAGCATTGCTTTGCTGATGCTGACTTCATACCACTGTGGTTTGTGAAGGAGGTAAGACTTGAACCCCAGAGATGGTGGGTGATGCAGGGTTTTTGGAGGTCTTGGTAAAAATGGAAACCAGCTCAGTTCAACTAGCAGCCTCTCAGCTTGGGGCCTTCTTCATCTCCTTTTGGCTGAGTGCTTAGACTTCCAGTTAGTTTTTTGTCTATACATAGATTTTGGGCATGAGGAGATCTCAGAGGTTATCCAGTTATCCAGGAAATGAAGGTTCAGAAGGATTAGTGATTTGCCCATCATACTAGCCATATGGCTAGTAAATGTCAGACCCAGGATCTGAACCTAGACCCTTCACCTCCCAGTCCCACATGCTGTCTGCTGTACTGTATATCCTGTACACAGCTGTTAGATCAGAGTTCTATTTAGAAATCTCTAGATCCTTCCTGCTGTCTGTGCAATAATAATAGCTGGCATTTTACAATTATTGCTATTATTATTAATTATTATAGTATAAACACCCAACTCCTTAGCTTGGTATTTAGGACTCTCCAGAACGTGACACTAACTAAATTCAGTGAAAATTTGTAACTAAGTGCCTACTATGTGCCAATCACCATCCTAGGTAGGTGTTTGAGGGTACAAGGATAAAAACGAAAAAAGAAACAGACAATAGAGGAAGGGAAGGAGGGAGCACTGTCAGCTAGGGACAGCAGAAAAAGCTTCTCTCTGGAGGGAGCGCCTGAACTGAACCTTGGTGGAAGAGGCAGGAGTGAGGAGGGAATGCATTCTGGGCATGGTAGAAGGCAATGAAGCACTGAATTCAGAGAATGGCACTTGGACCATATGGCAGGAGTGGAGTGAGTTACGTAGAGGAGAATAAGATGAAGTAAACCTAGAGGAGCTGACTGCAGCTAGATTGTCATTAAACGCTTGGCTGAGGGGTTTGAATTTTGTCCCTGAAGATTTTTTTTTTTTTTTTTACAGTTTTTAGAACATTTATTTATTTATTTATTTTTTATCTATTTAACTTTTTACATTCATTTTCACAAAATTTTGGGTTTCAAATTTTCTCCCCTTTTATCCCCTCCCCCCACCCCAATACCCCAAGCAATCTAATTTTCCCTATCTCCAATCTGCCCTCTCTTCTGTCATCCCTCCCTTCTCTTGTCCCCATCTTCTCTTTTCTCCTGTAGGGCCAGATGACTTTCTATTCCTCATTAACTGTATGTCTTCTTTCCTAGTAGCAACACAATACTAAACAGTTGTTCCTAAAACTTTGAGTTAAAAATTCTCCCCATCCCTCCCTCCCCACCCATTCCCTTTGGGAAGGCAGGCAATTCAATACAGGCCATATCTGTGTAGTTTTGCAAATGACCTTCCTGATAGTCGTGTTGTGTAAGACTAACTGAATTACCCTCTGTCCTACCCTGCCCCTCATTGTTTCTCCTCTGTCTTTTGATCCTGTCCCTCCCCAAGTGTTGACTTCAAATTGCTCCCTCCTCCTTTTGCCCTCCCTTCCATCATCCCCCCCTTGCTTATCTCCTTCTCCCCCACTTTCCTATACTGTAAGATAGGTTTTCATGCCAAAATGAGTGTGCATTTTATTCCTTCCTTTAGTCAAATGTGATGAGGGTAAACTTCTTGTTTTTTTTTCTCAGCTCTCCTCTCTTTCCCTCCACTAAAAAGTCTCCTACTTGCCTCTTAAATGACATATAATTACCCCATTCCATTTCACCCTCTTTCCTCCCACTACATTTCTCTCTCACCATTTACCTTAATTTCTTTTAAGATATGGTCCCATCCTATTCAATTCACTCTGTGCTCTCTGTCTCTGTATGTGTGTGCATGTGTGTATGTGTGTGTTCGTGCATGTGTGTACATGTGTGTGTGTGGTCCCACCAACTACCCAGATACTGAAAAGTTTTAAGAGTTACAAATATTGTCTTTCCATGTGGGAATGTAAACAGTTCACTTCTGGTAAGTCCCTTAAGACTTCTCTTTGCTGTTTACTTTTTCATGCTTCTTCTCATTCTTGTGTTTGAAAGTCAAATTTTCTTTTCAGCTCTGGTCTTTTCATCAAGAATGCTTGAAAGTCTTCTGTTTCATTGAAAGACCATATTTTCCCCTGAAGTATTATACTCAGTTTAGCTGGGTAGGTTATTCTTGGTTTGAGTCCTAGTTCCTTTGACTTCTGGAATATCCTATTCCAGGCCCTTCAGTCCCTTAATGTAGAAGCTGCTAGATCTTGAGTTATCCTGATTGTATTTCCACAGTACTGGAATTGTTTCTTTCTAGCTGCTTGCAAGATTTTCTCTTTGAGCTGGGAGTTCTGGAATTTGGCCACAATGTTCCTAGGAGTTTCTCTTTTGGGATCTCTTTCAGGTGGTGATCGATGGATTCTTTCAATACTTATTTTGCCCTCTGGTTCTAGAATGTCAGGGCAGTTTTCCTTGATAATTTCATGGAAGATGATGTCTAGGCTCTTTTTTTGATCATGAGTTTCAGGTAGTCCCATAATTTTTAAATTGTCTCTCCTGGATCTATTTTGCAGGTCAGTTGTTTTTCCCATGAGATATTTCACATTCTTTTCCATTTTTTCATTCTTTTGGTTTTGTTTGGTGATTTCTTGGTTTCTCGTAAAGTCATTAGACTCCATCTGTTCCATTCTAATTTTGAGAGAACTATTATCTTCAGTGAGCTTTTGAGCCTCTTTTTCCATTTGGTTCATTCTGCTTTTGAAAGCATTCTTCTCCTCATTGGCTTTTTGAACCTTTTTTGCCAATTAAGTGAGCCTATTTTTCAAGGTGTTATTTTCCTCAGCATTTTTTTGGGTCTCCTTTACCAAGGTATTGACCCGTTTTTCATACTTTTCTTGCATCTCTCATTTCTCTTCCCAGTTTTTCCTCCACCTATCTAACTTGCTTTTCAGAATCCTTTTTGAGCTCTTCCAAGGCCTGAGCCCATCCGACATCCCCCTGGGATGTCTGGGGTACCAAGGCCCCGCCCTCCATGTCTTTCCTTGATGGCAAGAATGTGTCCTCATCGTCAGATCCAATAGTCGAGATCATTTGCATCTGTTTGAAAAAACTCTCTATAGTCTTATTTTTCTTCCCTTTTCTAGGCATTTTCCCAGCCAGTTACTTGACTTCTGAGATTCCTGTTCACCCCCACCTAGATCCGCCCAGCTAGTGCTTGGGGTCTGAGATCCAAATGGGCTTTCCGCGCCGCCCGGCTGCTAATCAATGTGTGCTTTAGTTCTGGTGCTGGGGTGGGGGCAGGGCCGCCTCCCAGGCTCAGCTCCCTCAGGGCCTTTATGCAGAGACTTTCAGTAATGAAGATCCTGCCTGCTGCTGGGGGAGTCCTGGGCCGCCGCTGCAGCTGCTGCCTCTGCCCCCACCTCTGCCTCCGCGGCTTCCTGCCCCCGTCTCTGCCGCCGCCACTTCCTTCCGAGGGGGCCCGAGTCACGGAGACACCCCGCTCCCCTCTTCCTGCCCAGCTGTCTCTCTCACTGACCTGTAGCTTCTGTGGGCGGAGGGACCTTCCAGGCCTCTGGAGCTTCCATCCCTGAAATCTGCTCGGATCAGATTCTCTGGGGCCACGGTCAGGGCAGTGCTGGGGTGGGGTCCTCTTTCCGGGGCGTGACGGACCCTGGGGATGGCTCTCCAGGGCTCTCTGGAACGGAAATCTCTTCCACTCTGTTTCTGCACACCTTTCAGTGATCCAGAAGTTATGGGGATTTCTTTTTACATTAATTCTATGGGCTGTGGGTCCGGAGCTTGTAAATGTGCGTCTTTCTACTCCGCCATCTTGGCTCCGCCCCCAGCCCTGAAGATTTTTGAGGAGTGGAGGGACATTGATTTTTGGCAGCTGTGAGGAGGATGAGTTAGAGAGGGTGGGAAATGGGGGGGGGACCTGTGGTCTTGGGGCCACATGTGGCCTTCTAGGTCCTTGGGCTTGGCCTTTTGACTTGATTAAGGGAATTGGTTCTATAAAGTTTAGATTCAGTCAAAGGGTCGTACTTGAGCACCTAGAGGACCACATGTAGCCTCCACAGATTCCCCACCCCTGCAGAGGCTGGAAGCAGAGAGAACAATTAAGAAGGTATTACAGTAGTCCAGGTGAGAGATGTTGATGGTCTGGCTGGATTGATCACTGTTCCTTTCTGATCCCTCATACAAACTCTGGTTTCACCAGACTAGTCTAGTAATTTTCCCCATAAAATGCTGTGTTGATTCCCATCTTCTAGCCTTTGCTTCTACCATTTTTCTTTTTAAAGAGGTCTTATTTGTATTCATATATTTTGTTATTACATCATCTTTTTTCTCCCTAAAATATACCCTTCCTGCAACCCAGTGAGCCATCCCTTATAATAGATTTTAAAAAGAAAAGGAAAAAAATACAGTTCAGCAATCAACACAACAATTGTGTCTCACGGTGCTCTTCCACAGCCTTAGTTCTCCACCTCTAAAAAGAAGACAGGAAAGTTCATACTGTATTTATTGTCCCAAATATCTCCAGGTAGGATAGGAACAGGGAGAATACTGGTTAGCTTAGTCTGTGACCTAGGCTTGAGGTTTTCTGTGCAAGTCATCAATCTTATCTGGCCACTGGGAAACTCTGATCCCTTCAGATTTTTAGGTTTCGAGACTAGTTACACAGGAAGAGGGGAGGGCAAGTTAGCCCTATAACGCTTGTAACAATTTATGATTAGATTAGGGATATTTTAGAATTGTTTCCTCTCACCCCTCCAAACTTACAGTTTTATTTTTTCCCTTTAATGCTAATGAAGCACATCTTCTCCCCAGCCAAATCTGAACTTCCATTCAAGGTCTAGTTTAAATCTTCTCATCTTGATAGAGCCTTCTCTGACTATATAAATTCCCTCTCTCTGCTCCAAACTCATTTGGGACATAAGATGCTACATTATGATTTACATGTTTCCCCAGATAGCTTGTAAGCTCCTTGAGGGGAAGGGATTGTTGTCTTCTGTTCTATTCCCCATGACGTATAGCACAAAATTTACTTCTGATTGGTGGGCAAGAAATATTTGTTGGATGAATGAATGAATGAATGAATGAATGAATGAATGAATGAATGAATGAATGAATGATTGCTGATTCAGTCCTTGTTTTGCCCCTTGCTTCTTACTTGACCATGATGTATATGTTCAGTAGGTGGCAGTGTTGATCTAAGGGTGCTGAGGCAATCAGCCCCAAACCTTCCTTTCGCTTTTCACTGAAATTTATTCATAAGATTTTAGAGGTGGAAACCACTTTAGAAATCACCTGAGACCCAGCGTCCTCATTTGACAAATCAGGTAAACTGAGGCCCCAGGAAGCAGTAACTTGCCAAGGTTACATAGCTAGTTGTAGCGGAGTTAGAACTAGCAATCAGTTCTTCTGTGTTGTTAACAAGGTTGGAAAATGGTACCCCAGTGGGCCACTGGTGATCCATCAGGGGTCTTGGGCTTTTACTATATGTGTAACTCGACTTAGCAGAAAAGGGGAGGAAGAGAATAAGCATTTATATAGTTCCTACTATGTGCCAGTCACAGTGCTAAGTGTTCGGTTTTTTTTTAAACAAATATTATCCTTTTTGACTGTCACAACAACCCTGGGAGGTAGGTGCTATTATTATCTACATTATACAGATGAGGAAACTGAGGCAGGCATGTTAAGTGACTTGGCCCGAGTCATATAGCTAGTAAGTACCTGAGGTTAGATTTGAACTCCAGGCCCAGTGTTCCCTCCATTACACCTCCCGCTCTTAGATTCCTGTGTTCCATGTCATTAAGAACATGTGCCGCTACACAGAGTCATTTAAACAAGTGTCCATGGTTGGGTCCCACTCCCTATATGTTTGGCTGTTGTGTTTGTCCTTCACTGCTGAAGGAGATCATGCCATCAGAGAAATGATGACATGACTTGCACTTGACTTTGTTTTGAGGAAGGGAGGGCTGTGCAAGGTCACCAACCTCACTTTCTCCTTCAGAGCCATCTGGATCTGGTTTGACTTGTAGGCAGCTTATCCTCTTTTCACTTCTCTTGCTTATCCCTAGTTTTAGCTTGGCTCTTGACTCCCAAGCCCAGTGCTCTCTCTTCTGCATTGTGCCGAACCTCCAGAATTAACAGATTATGTTGAAAGATCCACACCTTTATTCTTTCTAACTATATTCAATGGCAGAAGCTAGTCCATTATGTTAACAAGTAAAAGATGTACTTTTGTGAATATGAGGGATTTGTCACTGATTACAAGTACATAAGAGCTTCTAAAGTGTTCAAAAACTTGTTGTTTTTTTAAACTGAAACATTTCCCCATCCAATCCTGCCCTGTTTGCTTAGCAAACTCTTCAAAGCTCCTGTCCAAAGCCCCACCAATTCCAAATTGGGGGAGTGTAATGAATGAGGCTTTACCTCATTTTGCTTATGAAAACTTGACTCATTCAGCCAGAAAGGGCTTTCTCTTTATTCTCCCTGCCCCTGGCCCATTGCAACTGGTTAGAGCTGCCCAGACAAGAAGCAAAACAGGGAGAGGAAACTGGTCAGCAGATCTGAAATGTAGGTCAAGTGTGTGATGGAGGTCTGTGGTGATGTGATCATTAGCTAATGTCTCCAGGGGTTAGTTTGGAGCTGTGAGGGGTTCCCCCTGTTGAGACCTAGAGTCTACAAGGGATTTAGTTTGTGTCAATGAAGCTTCTGAGGGAGGGGTAACAAGTTGGGGGGGGGTGGATTTTAAAGGGGGTGGCTGTTTACATGTTACTGAATACAGTTGCTGCTCATAGTGGGATGGAGTGAGGGTTGCATTTAATTTTTCCCAGCATGGAAGTTTTAGGATTTAGTTCAGATAAAGGAAGACCCAGGACATATTTAGGTAGTTCATAATGTAGCTGTCTGGGAGTCAGTGGGAAACATCAGCCTAGCCCTATTTCTTTCCCTGCTTTGCCCAGTTCTCATCAGAATTTACTGGGATGTGAGGAGAAATCCATCTACCCCCATTTCCATCTGTCTTAAACCCTTTGAGATCCAAGGGATATTTGGAGGAGGAAATGGTCTCCTCCTCCTCCTTTCTTCTGGTTGTAGATGAAACAGAGACACCTTTGGGACCACCATTCAGTGTGGAAGGATTGTGGTTACTGGCAATTACTCCTGTGGGAAGCAAGCCTAGTAATTGCTAGAGTTAGCCTTCATGTGAGTGGCTTGAAAGGCTAATGGCTGCCCATCACTTAACGAGTGATGCCTGATTCCTTAGCCTGGCATTCCAAGGTCTTCAGTAATTAGTCTACCTTTCTAACATTATGTGACACTATGCCCTCTCAGGTACTCAGCGGTCCAGACAAACTGGACTGCCCACTGGATGGTGAGCATATTCCATGACTTAACTGCCTCCATTCATTTTTCTCACCTTGTTTTCTGAGTCTCAAATGCCCTCCCTTCCTCACCTTTTCCTCTGCCTGTTGAAAAGCCTGTCTCTTCAAGATCTAGCTCAGCTGAGAGCTCCTTTAATAAGCGTTTCCTGATCACCCCCAGTCAGACATAATCTCTTCCTCCTTTGAACTCTCATGCTACTTTATACCTCTCCTGTGTGATTTTATATTCTATCCTCTTTTGCAAAATAGCCACTTAGGTGCTTGTCTTATCTTCCCTGTAGATAGACCTCTCAAGGGCTAAGTTGATTTCTAATTTATGCTGGTGTCTCCTTCACATGAGTCATGTCGCTTTGCACAGTGAGAGGCTGGTAGGGAGAGTGAAAAGTGTACAACACTGGGAATGAGAAGACCTGGGCTTAAATCAGCCACTTCATCTCTGACTGCAGATTGTTGGCTCACTTTCCTCATCTGTAAAAAGAAGCAGTGGGACTTCATGGCTTCTGAAGCTCCTTCTGGTTCTCAGTGTGTGACTAGATAAGCTTGATGGTCTCTTCCAGTTCCTTGTCTTTGCTTCTGCCATCCTTGGGTTGGATGAAATGCCTTCAGATGCTTTAGTTTTCATCAGAAGTATGGAGGCAGGACCCCTTTTAGTTGGGAGATATAGCCTGCTGAATGGTTAAGTGCTTACCCTGCTTGATTAAATGAGCCATTGCAGCCAGATTTCCCATAGTCTGCTGGTGCGGACTGTCTATGCATTACCCCTTTCTGTACCTACAGGTCAAAATGAAAACATTATGGTATAGTGGAATGGGCATGGAAGTTACACTCTGGAACATTCAATATTCTGATATTTACCTTTTTCTCTGCATTTCAGTTTCCTTATCTCTGAAATGAGTATAATAATATTCATACTATTCACTTCACAGGGTTATTGTTAGGAGGCCTCTTCATAAACTTTAAGGTGCTACATAAATATGAGTTCTTGTTCCCACATCAAATTAAGGAGCAGCCACCAGTTCTTGGAAACAACTTCTATGTTGTTGGACCATAGCAAAGGGATTGGGTATGGAACCTAGCCAGGCCAGGAGAATCATAGAAACTTAGAGTTGGACACCTTAGAGACCTTCTGGTGTAACCTAGGTCTGAGCAAATACTCTCTGCAACATCCTTGACAAGAAGTCATTCAGCCTTTCATTAAACAGCTGCAGTGAGAGGGAACCATGCAATCCATGTCACTTAGGTTTAGTGGCTTTCTAAAAATTAAATTAAACTTTTTTCAATTAGTGAAAATTTACTTTCTCTTCCTCTCACCACCCCTTTCACAAATATGCATAGTGGAGCAAAACAAATTCCTCCTTTGGCGGGAATCTAAAATCCAAAAATATGTTGTCCTTCGTACTCAACGAGGACCCAAATGACATCCCTATATTGGAGTCAAGGTACAACGTGTCCAACTGTGGCTGATCAGATTAATACAAGATTGGAAGGTTCTACCACAGGTTGAGCACAACTAGTCCATATGAACATTTGGAGTAAAGATGTCTCTAAATGTGCACATCTCACATTTCTTTTGAGGTACTGCAATTCTGCTTTGCTCATGGAGCACAGGCCTTTGATGTGGTTATGCCATGCTGGGCAGTCCTATTCCAGTGTCTCCGATGTCTCACAATAAATTCCTGAATTCTTCAGAGAATTTGAATCATTTCTTCTGACCTCCATGTGAGTGCTTACCTTGTGTGAGTCCTCTGTAAAAGTCTTTATACAAGCATATATTTGGCATTTGAACAGTGTGGCTAGCCCATTGGAGCTGTGTTCTCTGTAGTAGAACTGGTTGGTAATTCCTTTAGAAAGCACCTCAGTGTCTTTTATCTTACTTTGCCAGGTGATATTTAGAATCTTCCTAAGACAATTAATATACTAGATCTTAAACTGTATTATGAGGTAGTAATTATCAAAACTATCTGGTCCTAGCTAATAAATAGAAAGGGAGATCAATGGAATAGAGTAAGACATACAGTTTATAGCAGGAAATGAATATAATAACCTTATATTTGATAAGTGTAAAGACTTAAGTTTTTGGGATAAGAATTCATTATTTGGTAAAAATTGTTGGGAAAGCTGGAAGACATAATGCAGAAATTGGGTATAGACCAATATCTTACACCACTTACCAAGATAAGGTCAAAATGAATAAACGATCTAGATATAAAAAGAGACATTAAAAAAAATTTGAAAGAACATGGAACATATTATTTATCAGACTTTTGGGTAGGTGAACAGTTTATGAATGGACAAGAGATAGAGAGCAGAGTAAGGTGTAAAATGGATAATTTTGATTACATTAAATTAAAAGTTTTTGTACAAGTAAAATATGTAGCCAAGATTAGAGAGCAGAAAATTGGGGGAAAATTTTATAGACAATTTCTCAAATAAAAGTCTTATGTCTCATGAATATAAAGAACTTTGTAAAATCTATAAGAATACAAGTCATTCCACAGTGGTCGAAGGATGTGAATAGGCAGTTTTCTGATGAAGAAATGAAAACAATTTATGGTCATATGAGAAAAATGCTTTAAATCACTGATTAGAGAAATGCAGATTAAAATAACTTTGAGATGTCATCTTATACCTATCAGATTGGCTAAAATGATTGAAGGGAAAAATGAAAAATATTGGAGGGAATGTGGAAAAATTGAGGCACTTATTTACTGTTGATAGAACTATGAACTCATCTAGTCATTTTGGGGAGCAATCTGGAATTATGCCCAGAGTTATTAAACTCTTTGACCCAACAATACTACTGTTATTTCCAAAGATGATTAGGGAAAAAGGAAAAGAACTTATATGGTCTAAGATATTTACAGCAGCTCTCTTTGTGGTGCCAAAGAACTGGGAATTGTGGGGATGCCTGTCAGTTGGGGAATAGGTAAACAAGTTGTGGTGTTTGATTATGATGGAATACTTTTGTGCTGTGAGAAATGATGAGCTAAGTGATCTTAGAAACATATGGATAGACTTGCATGAAATAATGAGCAGAACCAAGAGAATGCTGTGTACAGTAATAGCTTTAAGAATAGCTATTACTGGGCAAGCATTTTAACTATTATAACCACCCAAATGAACTACAAAGGACCTATGAAAGAAGATGCTGTATCTGCATTCTGAGAAAGAACTGATAAATAGAAATACATATAAAATTACTTTACGCACACACACACGTTTGTGTCTAAATGGTGGCAAACTCTGAGGTCGAGGGGAAAGGGTAAAAAGTGACATGATAACTTTGTTGTATATTTAAAAGGAATAGCAAGTTATACATAATCAATCTGCAGTTTTATGTGCAAAAAACAATTCAATGGAAATGATTCAGGTTCTTGGCATAGCGCTGGTCTGCTGTCATACAACAGTGAGGTCCGCACAACAGCTCTGTAGACCTTCATAACAGCCTGATATCTCTTATCTCCCACACTTTACTTTGGAGCCTCTCAAACACTGAGCTAGCTCTGACAATGTCAACCTCATCATCTCTATGTATGTCCCTGCAAAGCATAGTGCCAAGGTAAGTGAACTTATCGACAGCATTCACAATTTCTCTATTTACTGTAACTGATGGTTCCATCTATGGATGGTAAGGTGCTGGCTGGTGGAAAACCCTGTTTTCTTGGTGCTAATTGTTAGGCCAAAATTAGCACAAGTGATGAAGAATTGATCCATATTCTGTTCTACTGTAACTCACTGGCCTTTCAGACTTACACAGAAGTCTGAGCCCTTCCATATGATGACCCTTCAAATATTTGAAGACTGCTCTCACACCCCTCACTAAGTTCTTTCTTCTTTAGGCTAAATATAGCTATTAGCTCCTTCAGTTGAACTTCATGTATCACAAACTAGAGACTCCTTACCATGCTGGTCATCCACTTCTGAATGTCTCCCCAGCTTGTCCACATTTCTCCTCAAATCTGGTGAACTCCAGAACTCCACACAGCACACCAGGGATGACCAACCTGAGCAGATCAAGGCCGTCCTTCTGGGCATTTTGCATCTCTTTGTACAACCTGAGCCAACTCTAGCTTTTTTAGCTGCCATTGTCAGGTGTGAATCAATGTTTGTTAAGCTGTTGCATGTGGTGTGTGCAGTTCCAACCCCCTACATCTCTTTCATAGAAACTATCGTCTAGCTTCACCGTCATTGTATGATCATGAAGCTGATTTTTTTGGAACCAAGTATAGAACTTTACATTTATTCTTATTACATGTGGCCTATTGTTCTGACCCAGGATCTTAATCTAACGTTCATGGACCCCCAAAGATTCAGGGATAGATTTTAGAGAATCTTTGAATTTAGATGTGGAAAAAAAACTGTATTTGTATTTTCACTAATCTCTAAGTAAAAGTGAGCATTTTATTCAGTCGTTTAAAAACATGCTTCTGAGAAGGAGCTCACTGGATTGCCAAAGGGATCCACCACACAAAAGAGGGAAAGACATCTGTTCTAGATTAGCAAGAGCTTTTTGGGTCTTGACTCTGTCATCCTATGTAGTAGGTATTTCTCCAGGCTTTGGGTCATCTGTAGTTCTCATAAGTTCATGGCTTCAGCCAAATATTGGATAAAAACATTGAGCCAACTAGGGCAAAGGATAGATCCCTGGAATGTTTGACCAGAGAATTCTCTCCAAATTGGTGTTGACTCATTAAAACTCCTTTTTTGGGTTCAGTCGTTTAACTAGCTCTGAAGTCCTCTTAGGTGTGCTATTACCCAGCTTTAGTTTAACTAGTCCTGAAGTTTAACTAGTTCTGAAGTCCTCTTAGGTGTACTATTACCCAGCTTTAGTTTAACTAGTCCTGAAGTTTAACTAGTTCTGAAGTCCTCTTAGGTGTACTATTACCCAGCTTTAGTTTAACTAGTCTTGAAGTCCTCTTAGGTGTGCTATTACCCAGCTTTAGTTTAACTAGCCCTGAAGTCCTCTTAGGTGTACTATTACCCAGCTTTAGTTTAACTAGCTCTGAAGTCCTCTTAGGTGTGCTATTACCCAGCTTTAGTTTAACTAGCCCTGAAGTCCTCTTAGGTGTACTATTACCCAGCTTTAGTTTAACTAGTTCTGAAGTCCTCTTAGGTGTGCTATTACCCAGCTTTAGTTTAACTAGTCCTGAAGTCCTCTTAGGAGTACTATTACCCAGCTTTAGTTTAACTAGTCCTGAAGTCCTCTTAGGTGTGCTGTTACCCAGCTTTAGTTTAACTAGTCCTCAAGTCCTCTTAGGTGTGCTATTACCCAACTTTAGTTTAACTAGCTCTGAAGTCCTCTTAGGTGTACTATTACCCAGCTTTAGTTTAACTAGCTCTGAAGTCCTCTTAGGTGTGCTATTACCCAGCTTTACTTTAACTAGCTCTGAAGTCCTCTTAGGTGTACTATTACCCAGCTTTAGTTTAACTAGTCCTGAAGTCCTCTTAGGAGTACTATTACCCAGCTTTAGTTTAACTAGTCCTGAAGTCCTCTTAGGAGTACTATTACCCAGCTTTACTTTAACTAGTCCTGAAGTCCTCTTAGGTGTGCTATTACCCAGCTTTAGTTTAACTAGTCCTCAAGTCCTCTTAGGTGTGCTATTACCCAACTTTAGTTTAACTAGCTCTGAAGTCCTCTTAGGTGTACTATTACCCAGCTTTAGTTTAACTAGCTCTGAAGTCCTCTTAGGTGTGCTATTACCCAGCTTTAGTTTAACTAGCTCTGAAGTCCTCTTAGGTGTACTATTACCCAGCTTTAGTTTAACTAGTCCTGAAGTCCTCTTAGAAGTACTATTACCCAGCTTTAGTTTAACTAGTCCTGAAGTCCTCTTAGGAGTACTATTACCCAGCTTTAGTTTAACTAGTCCTGAAGTCCTCTTAGGTGTGCTATTACCCAGCTTTAGTTTAACTAGTCCTCAAGTCCTCTTAGGTGTGCTATTACCTAGCTTTAGTTTAACTAGTCCTGAAGTCCTCTTAGGTGTACTATTACCCAGCTTTAGTTTAACTAGCTCTGAAGTCCTCTTAGGTGTACTATTACCCAGCTTTAGTTTAACTAGCTCTGAAGTCCTCTTAGGTGTGCTATTATCCAGCTTTAATTTAACTAGTCCTGAAGTCCTCTTAGGTGTGCTATTACCCAGCTTTAGTTTAACTAGCCCTGAAGTCCTCTTAGGTGTTCTGTTATCTGCCTTCCGTTTAACTAGCTCTGAAGTCCTCTTAGGTGTGCTATTACCCAGCTTTCGTTTAACTAATCCTGAAGTCCTCTTAGGTGTACTATTACCCAGCTTTAGTTTAACTAGCTCTGAAGTCCTCTTAGGTGTGCTATTACCCAGCTTTAATTTAACTAGTCCTGAAGTCCTCTTAGGTGTGCTATTACCCAGCTTTAGTTTAACTAGCTCTGAAGTCCTCTTAGGTGTTCTGTTATCTGCCTTTCGTTTAACTAATCCTGAAGTCCTCTTAGGTGTGCTATTACCCAGCTTTAGTTTAACTAGCCCTGAAGTCCTCTTAGGTGTACTATTACCCAGCTTTACTTTAACTAGTCCTGAAGTCCTCTTAGGTGTTCTGTTATCTGCCTTCCGTTTAACTAGCTCTGAAGTCCTCTTAGGTGTACTATTATCCAGCTTTAGTTTAACTAGCCCTGCAGTCCTCTTAGGTGTTCTGTTATCTGCCTTCCGTTTAACTAGCTCTGAAGTCCTCTTAGGTGTGCTATTACCCAGCTTTCGTTTAACTAATCCTGAAGTCCTCTTAGGTGTACTGTTACCCAGCTTTAGTTTAACTAGTCCTGAAGTCCTCTTAGGTGTACTGTTACCCAGCTTTCACCTTTCCCTCTTATCCAGCCTGAGAGGTTTATCAAATGCTTTCCTGAATTCTAACATACTATTGAGAATGAAATTAAGACAAACTAAGGCACAAGCTACCAGCGTGATCAGTTTGCTAGCAAAGCACACGTTTGTCAATAAGGCTCTCAGTCTCCTCAGCAAACTAAGACTCTGAATGTGGGCTAACATCATTTTATAGACAAAAGAAGCATCTGAAAACCAGCAGGCATTGTCATAGATGGGGAAGACAACATGATTGCTGTCAAAGTTGGAAGCATCAGAGATGTAGCCGACAATATGATTGGCTGGAAATTGGGAATGAAGTGCTAGCAGTGACCCATCCTATCTTGTGGATAAGAAATTTGGATTGATTTAATGGACCAGGAAGGATGACTAATGGCACATAGATAACAGATTCTTCTAATTATACAAGGACAGCTAGTAGTAGAGAGATAACAGTTTTCTTTTAATTAAAATGATTTATAGGGAAACGCCTTCTAAACTCAAGAAAGGAAGAATGAACTTCTGAACTAATTCAAAGATAAAGAAATATGACTTAAGCAGTTATACAAAATGTCAGCAGTGATGCAGAATAGAGTCAATTACAAAATAGAATCATTTTGATTTTTCTCATAGTATGTCTGCAGCATTCTCCTGATCTCTCTCAGACCCTCTTCTCTTTTCAGAGAAGCACATGATCCTGGACTGTGATGATCTCTACTAGATGAAACTACAGTGGCTTATGGAATCACTGCTTTTCTTTCTAAAAACTCATAAGTCATACCTTTAATAACTTGCCCTACAATCTTGCTGCAAATGAAAGTCAAGTTAACTGGCTTATACTTTCTGAACTCTACCTTCTTCTTAATGAAAATGAGAACATTTGCCCCACTCCAGGCCGGTGACACTTTTCTTGTTGCCCATGTTTGTTCAGTGGTCATTGACAGTAATTCAGCATTTATATCTACCATTTATTTCAGTCCTTAGAATGTTTTTCTTCCATCCATGGTGACTTGAACTCATTGAGGATAGCTAGGTGTTATCAACATCTCCATATTTTTGTTCATTTGTAACTTTTTGTTAATCATTTTTGTTCCAGTCCAGTAATCATTCTGGTAGAAGAGAAAACAGAGGCAAAGTAAGACTCGACTAGGTTAGGGAAGGGGCACCAGGAGGGTGAGGGTACAGGCATCCTCTGGACAGGGCTCTTAGGTGAAACAGGAGAAAGTGTCAAAGCTTCAGTTGTCAGTGGGATCTCAGTGGCCACTGTGCTTCCAGCCTAAGAGAGAGACCCAGTCTTAAAAGAAGAATGAACAAGTTAGTTCAACTTTCCTCCTGTCACCTGCTATTATAGTACTCTTCCTCCTGAGTAGCATGCAACTCCTTGTTTATGTCTCTCCTGATTGTTCATCATCAAAGAGTTGTTTCTGTTATATCTTTCGAAAAATCTTGAATGATTTTGCTGTATGGATGGGAGACACCTTGTTGTAAAAGAGCCTGTAAGGCAGCATTTTGCTCTAACTGATCAAATGCTTTTTGTTGTAATTAGAAAATAGTAAGTTTAATGGGATGTTACATCTTATATTCCCTATATCTTTCCACTAATTGTGAAGTGGTAAAGATGTGATCCATCTTTAAATCTTGATTTTGAAAGGCTTCTTGTTCCCTAATGCCCTCATCAAGGATACCTTCAAATCAAGATTTTGTATTGATGGGAGAGTAGGCCTAAAAGTCAGTAGTTGTTGGTGTTTGCTTCATTGCCTTTTTTCATTATTAATAAGGTCTGGGTTCTTTTCCCAAGCCTTTGGTGTCTTCTCCTCCTTATAATACCTTGTATATTGGTCCCTCAATGACATCAACATTTTGTTACCTCTAGCAGGGATCTCCTCCATATCGGCTTGGTCTGGTCTGGCTGCTTTCTTGTCATTTCAACTTACTCTTTAAATACATCCAGGGCTATTCTGTTATGGTCCAGCTGTGGTGTTTCCATTGTCCTTGTTGGAGAAAACAGTTTATTTTAATTATTTTTGCAAGTCTTTAAAATTTTTCTTCTGATGATAGTTCTCTTTCCATTTTTATCATTTAATGCCCCTGGGTTGACTTTGTTTAGTTCTCTGGCTTGACAGTTTGTCTTCTTTATGCGATGATACTGCTCATAACTACCCATAAGATTTTACAAACAAATTTATATTCTAACCCAGTTGGAATTTGGCAGCCATCTTTCTCCTTTGTGCCAATTAGTTAGATATTTGCTTTGTAAGGTACTTTTAAAACCTCATTAAAAAATACTACTATCCATTGAGTACCACTCTGTGGCAGTGGAGCTTGGAGTAAGATAACAATCCCTCTAGACAACAAAAGGGGAGTGTCACACAGATGGTGAGTGTGAGCAGGTTGTCTGTCACATGTAACTAAGGTAGAACTGAAGAAAAACATTTGTAAAAGATCTCATTGAGGAATGGTATGGTAGGAAGAGCAGATGGACACATCAGGAATGAAGGATGGTAGGTGTAGCACATCCAGAAACTTCCACTGCCACCTTCCCAGCGTTGAGAGAAGTTAAGGGAGGCCTCTCGAACTTTGGGCGCAGTCCATACTTGTGGAAAGACACAGACAAGAGGTGCGTGGGAGGGGCAGACATGGGAGTGTTGTGATCTGTGGGTAGAAGAGGGAACATTCAGATCAATGAGATCATACATCATCAGAGTATTTGAGTAATGTTAACTTACCAGTCATCAACAAACACAAACGTTCCCCCTGTATCACATCGCTCCTCCTCTTGGCTAACCTCCTGGGAGAAATCCATTGAAGGAACTCACCTTCCTCCCTTCTCACGCCCTTTGGAACCTTTTGCAGTCTTATCTCATCATTCCACAAACTCTGCTTTCTCCAAAGGTACTGACAACCTCTTAATTGCCAAATCCAATAGCCTTTTCTCCAGCCTCATCCTTCTTATGTCTCCACAGTCTTTGACACCATCCATCACCCTCTTCTCTTTTAAACTCTCTCCTCTCTGGGTTTTAGTGACATGGCTGTCCCCTGACTCCCTTCCTACCTGTCTGACTATTCCTCTTCTGTCTCCTTTAGCAGATCATCCTCTGTAGCTTAGGGGTACTACCAATGGCTGTCCCCCAATGCTCTATCTTTGGACCACTTTTCTATATGTTGCCTTGTTTGGTAATCTTATTAACTCCCATAGGTTCAACTACCATTTCTATGCAGGTGATGACCAGATCAATATGTACATCCCTAATCTTTTTACTGAGATCCAGTTCTGCATTACCAGTAGATTTTTGAATATGTTGAATCTGATGTCTGTAGGAATATTAAATTCAGCTTGGCCAAAGCAGAACTCCTTAATTTTCCTGCATAAACCCTCCCCATTTCCTAACTTTCCTATTACTGTTGAGGGCACCAGCATCTTCCCAGTGACCCCAGCCCAAAATCTGGATGTCATCCTTCACTTCCCATTCTTACTCACTCTACTTATCGAATTTGTCACCTGTTAAACAATTTTTACCATCACACTATCTCTTGTAGGATTTCCCTTCTCTCCACTCAAAGAACCATCAGCCTTGTACAAACTCCTCATCACCTTTGACTTGAAGTATTACCTTCTAATTGGCCGTTCTGCCTCCAGTCTGTCCTCCATTCAGCTGAACTCCTGGTCTGATTCAACTTCAGTGGATGGTTCTCTTACCTCTAGGGTCCGATATAAAATCCTCTCTTTGGTACTGAAAATAGTTTATGGGCTGGCCTCTTCTTGCTTTTCCAGTCTTCTTCGCTTCCCTCTGAATACTCTTCAATCCATCTACATTGGCCTTCTTACCGATGCTCACACACTCCTGACTCTATTGAGTCATCTCAGCGACTCTACTTTTGCTTCGCATTGACTGGAATATATTCCTTGTGGGCCTTGAAATTTCCAATCAGCAACAATGGGCAACTGAGGTATAAGTAATAGTTGTTTTATTTAGGAAGATCAGTGGTCCCTAAGCTATCAAGATGCAGGAGACCTTCCTCATGGCCAGGGATGCCTACTGCTTGAAGATGTATTTATACAGATTGAGAGCACACTAGAAATAGAACGAGGCAGTAAGATTTCATGATTGGTTAACACCAGAAGTGAGGAAAATTCTGTGACTGGTTGAGGGGCACAAACATTAATCATAACCTCTTTGTTAGCGGGCTTTTAAGTCATTAATTCCATGTCATTAACCACAGGTTTTTTTCTTGGAAAAGACATTCCACCTACCACCTCAGCAGAGGTTTTCATAGGAAATCAAACATCTGGTGTTTTGGTCAGCATTTTCCTAGGAAATAAGGAAGTGTTGGGCAAAAGGAAATGATACAAGGGAGCAGTGACAATGATTCATAGGGGTGAGGGGTATTGATGCTACAGTAACAAGCTCTAGGGTTAATGTAATGTAATTATAACAGACAGTCATATGATTTTATCCTATGATCTGCAATAATATCACTAATACATAAGAGGTTATTTGGCCCTAACGTATATAACTCTTAATCCAACAATGCACCTGTCAGTCTTTATTTAATCTGACATTAATCTCTGATCCCCATAAAATCACCATGAACTGAGTTAATACTGATTAAATTTTCTTCACCTTCCTTACCTCTGACACTCAGCTTCTCTGGCTTCCTTTGAAATTCAGCTCAGATCTTACCTTCTGCAGGAGGCTTTTCTTACCCTTCTCTCTTCTCCTTCCTCTCAGTTCTCTCTCTCTCTCTCTCTCTCTCTCTCAGATATGGTCTTCCATTGTACTGTACATCTTGTACATACATAGTTATTGAAACATGTATTTCTCCTATTAGAACGTGCTCCTTGAGAGCAAAGATCATGTTTTTGATTTTATTTGTTAGTCCCTGGCACCTAGGAAGCTATAAATGTTGGGCATCTGACTGTCCGACTGACATTTTGATATACAGAGTACAAAAAAGAAGATTGTATATGAAATAATAAACTTTTGTTTCAGTCTTTAAAAAATAAGACTATGGCAAAACTAGCTTGTTTATATCTCTTTCTGAACTTTGTTTTTTTTCTATTTGCTTAGAAAACATTTTCTTGATGCCCCTTTCCTTCCTTTTTTTGGATATCTCATTAGTACAGACTAATTCAGCCCCAATCCCCATAGGAGCTTTTCCTTATAAAGAATAAATATCATCAGTCAGAAACATTAAAATCCCATCTGTACCTATAATGCAGCTCTTCGGCAGAAGGTGGGAAGCATGTTTCATCATCAGTTTTCTGGACTCATGGGTGGTCACTACGCTGATCAGAGTCCTGAAAGTCTTTCCGAAGTGTTTTCTTTCACATTATAGTCATTATGTAAATTGTTCTCTTTCTGCTCATTTCACTATGCACCTGTGTATGTCTTTCCAAGTTTCTCTGATTTCTTTATATTCATCTTTTATTGTGGTACATTAATATTCCTTTATATTCAGCATGGAGACAGCTTGAAATAGTGGAAAGAACAGTGGCCTCAAAGCCAAGAAATCCTGGGTTCAAGTTTTACCTCTGACGTATTCTAGTTGTGTGATCTTGGGCAAAAATCACTTAACCTTGTACTCTAAGGTTCTTATAAGTTGCACAGAAGGTGCCAATCTGCTCTTAGTAGCAGGAGTTTCCTCATCTGGGAATACCTTTTGCTAATGAAACCACAGGTCCCATTCCTATACCTGTCCCTACATTCATATACCACAGTTTGTTTGGCTGTTTTCCATTTAAAGGGCTTTTGCTTTGTTACTAGTTCTTTGCTACAACAAAACATGCTGCTATCATATAAAATAATCATTGTAAAGCACTTAGCACAGTGCCTGGCATATAGTAAGCATGATATAAATGTTAGTTATTATTTTTGTAATATAATATTTTTGTCCATACAAGTCTTTCCTCTCTGCCTTTGATCCCATGTTGGGTGGGGAGATGGAGGAGAAGGGCAGTTACAGGCTTAATAATGGTACCACTGAGCCAAAAAGTCTGCACAATTTACTGACTTTTGGGATATATTTCCAAATTGTTCTCTAGCTCACAGCTTCACCATTGTATCAGGGTGCCCCTCTAGACATTGCTGTTTTCATCTTTTGCCAGATTTGACAATATGATGGACTGACGCTAAAACCTTAGAGTTATTTTAATATTATTAGTGACTTGGAGCATCCTTTCACATGGTTCTTGATAGTTTGCATTTCTTAATTTGAAAACTGCATGCCTGTCTGCTTATATCCTTTGATCACTTATCTGTTGGGGAATGCTCTTTAAGAGACACACACGTGTATGTACATATATTATATGTGTGTATATGTATGTGTATATATGTACGTATATATAGTGTGTATATATATATTCCTGACATCTTAGCTATCAGACTTTTATCAAAGATGCTTGCTCCAAAAGTTTTTTTCCCAGTTAAATACTTCTCCTCTAACTATATTGATTTTTCTTTTCATTTTTATGTAGTTGAAATCGCCCATTTTGTCATTCTACAATCTCACTTAGTTAAAAATTCTCTCCTTAGTCATAGTTGTGAAAAGTATTTCCTTCTCCTCTAATTTGTTTGTTATAATAAAGTTGCAGTTAGTACAAATGTTGAGTCTCTTGAGTAAACGTTAAAATTATGTATTTTTGAGGTCAAATTTGATTCCATATGTTATGTCTCAAGTTCACTCTGTTTATTACCTATACCTCTTTTAAAAAATAACTTTTATTCTATTTTATTTTCAGTTCTGAATTCTCTTCCTCCCCTTCCTCCTTCTCATTGAGAAGGCAAAAGAAGTAAGACCCATTACAAATATGTATAGTCATGCAAAACAAATTTCCTCATTCACCATCTTCCAAAAAAAAAAAAAAAGACAAGAAGAAGAAAGAAGATAATATGCTTTAATCTGTACACTGAGTCTTATAGTTCTCTCTCTGGAGGTGGAGAGCTTGTTTCATTTCATTCCTTTGGAATTGTAACTGGTCATTGTGTTGATCACAGTTATCAAGTATTTCAGAGTTGATTATCTTTACAATAATTGCTGTTAGTATGTCAGTTGTTCTATTTCTGCTTACTTCACTTTATATACGTTCATACAAGTTTCCTAGATTTTTCTGAAACCATCCCCTTCATCATTTTCTATAGCATAGTAGCATTCCATCACATTCAGATACCATAACTTGTTCGGTCATTCCCTAATTTACACACATTCCTTCCAGTTCTTTGCCACCACAAAAAGAGCAGCTTTTTTTGTATTTTTTGTACTTGTAGGCCCTTATCCTCTTTCTTTGATCTCTTTTGGATATAGACCTAGTAGTTTTCTCACTGGATCAAAGATTATGAATAGTTTGTGAACAGTTTTGGGCATAGATCCAAATTGCTTTCCAGAATGGTTGAACTAGTTTACAACTCTACCAACAATGCGTTGGTGTACTAATGCCCCTCCAGTGTTTGTCATTTTCCCTTTTTGTCTTTTTGACTAATCTGATGGATTATTCCCCATACTTAGTGCATTTGAACCTAGATAACTGAGGCGCAGCCCTCTTCTGAATTTCTCTAATGAATTAATGGTCCTCTTCCCTGTTCTTATCTCCTACCTCCTACCCCTGTGGGACCAGGCATGATTTATCCATGTGGGCACTTTCCTCCCTTCCATTCCCTTTCCAGTTTAAAATCTTCTTAGTCAAATTGAAGAAATTCCAAGTGATGTGTTTTCACTGGTCCTTGTTGGGCACTCAGCATAGTGTAGCCTCAAGAGTCTATTAGGTCTTTGCCTTGTTATGATCCAGAAATTGAAAGCCTATTTTCTAGCACCATCTTCTTGGCCAAAACCTTTACCTTCTTTTTTGAATTTCACTTTGCAACTTCACTTCTTTTCAAGTTTCATATCTTCAGTCTGCAGAAACAATGGTAATGCCACTTGTGCCACCAGAGTCTTTAGTTTTTTGGCACAGGACATGAAATCCTTAGCACTTTTTTGAGATTCCTTATAATATAATTTGTTCCTACGTGAATCACCATGAGTGGGTTGTTGTTGTTATCAGGTTTGGCAAGCCTATGAAGGCTTTTAGTCACATCTTGGATACATGCCGTGGCAAGATAGCAGATCTCTCCATTTTTTTTTTTTTTGGTCATATTGATAAATAGTCACTTTCATGCCCCTCATCAGGGAGCCACTAACAACTACCGCTTATCTCTTCTTCCTCTGACGATTATTGTATGATCTCTCACCAAGAGACACCTGTGGTTGGGCATCCTCATCTCTCAGAGCACAAGAAAATATTTCCTCCTGAAATTATCCAGCTCTACTTTATAGGAAACCCTTCACACCATACTATACCACACCACACCACACCACACCTTTCATTGTGTCTACCCTCTGACCTCCTAATTTGGATTAGAGTCCTGTCTGCTTCTTGTGGTCTTTTTTTGTTTTCTCCTTGAAACACTTCTCCTTCAAAGAACATCTCATTTTAATTGATAATTTGAAGAGTACAGACTATTCCTTTAGCGTCTTCCCCCTGCCCTTGACTATGGAGACCTGATTGTAGTCATTGTAAATGTATATTCAGCTCTGTAGCTGTAGAAGCACAAACCTGCACTTTCTGCAGTCATCACAAAATTTACTCTGCCACTATACTTGTTTGAAGTCCAATCTGGAGTTCTTGCTCAACTTTTTGGTAGCACTCTTGGATAGCCCACAATAAGTTGAGGCAATCTGTTCAGCTGCCTTAAATTGACAGATAGCACATCTGTACTGTGCCCTAATGAAACAAATCAAACAGGAGGGGAACCAGAAGCAGAAACCAGTATATTCTACATTTTGTGTTTCCTTGCCATTGATCTCTAGATCTTTACCAGTTCTACTTGACTTCAAGACTTTTTGTCCCCAGTTGGGAAAGGGGAGAGAGTTAGTATTAATTTGCTTAGGACAGGCTTCTCACCTCTTCTTTAACGTGACAACATGAAGCTACCCTTAATGGGAACTAGCATTCTAATCTCCCAGATGGATGGAATCCAAGGATGGGGTTAGCCTATCTCAGCAAATGCCAAGGAATCAAATCCTGGTTAGACTATTGGGCAAGATAACAGGGCTTGGGAGCTCTAGAGCACAATATACTCTGAAACCATCTATGTCTGAATAAACAGGTATTCTTTGTGAGTGCCTCCTGGCTATGGCAATTCATGTGACCAAGGAGGTAACCAGAGCTGTAGCAGCAGAGAAGCCAGGAAAGGGGTTTTAAAAAAAAGATAACTCAGTTATTCATGCAGGGCATAAGAGAAAAACCACTCAGAGACTAGAAAAGAATTTGTCTGAGAACATCTGTACAGAGTGCCCTTAGAGGGAGTAAGAGAGCAGAAGAAGCATTGGCTGCATAGAGTTGTTTTTGATTTTTTTTTTTTCAGATCAGGGTGCCACCTGCTTGACGCCATGAACTTGTTACTGAGGCTGGCAGTAATCTTTCAGATCCCGCTTGGTAGTTCATCTCTGGCAGCTACTAATAAGACCAGGACAATCTGTGGAATTCACATTTCTTCTGTAATTTATCTAGAAAAGCTTTGCACTAATACCTTAGCTGCAGGCACTGGATCCTAATGTAGTATTCCCACAGCCAGTTGTGACATTGTACACCTCTCATCCCTCTTTTTCTATTATTTTCATTATCTACATTGCTCAGAAAAAGCCAAATAAGTGAGCCCAAGTTAAAAATTATAGACCATTTGCCTGGTTATGTTAATATCTTGGCTGAATAGGCTATCCAGGCCTGGTGCAGTAGACAGAGCTAGCACTTCAGTTAGGAGGACTGTTCAGATCCTTACTGATGAACTGTGTGACCATAGACAAGCCACTTAAACACTGCCTGACTCAGTTTCTACTTCTGTAAAATGACAGTAACAACAACAACCACATCCCAAGTTTCTTTTGAGGCTCAAATAAAGTAATACTTGTAAAGTGTTTGGCTAGTTTTAGAGTTCTCACATAGGTTCCCAAAGTGTGTGATACTGCCCACTTGGGGGCACTGGAACTTTTCAGGGGTGGGGTAGGGAGGGACAGTAGTAGCCTTGGGTGCAGTTAGGATGTGTAAGGAGGCAGCAGAAGCATAAGGATAGAAGAGAAAAAGATTTTGAAAAACTTCATATATGTTTCATCTGTTGTGTAACAGAGTTAAAGTTGTAGTGATTTCATTATTTTCCAAATAAACATACAAAATGCAATTATAACTGATCAGTGGTCAAGTCTTCTGACAGGTCTTAACAAGCAAGTGTTGGCAGGTGAGTGTGTCATGTCATGTCATGCATTGTCGGGAAGTTCAGCATGCATGGGCAGGAATATGTATGTACAGTGACTTGTTAACAATGCAATACTATGTGGTTACATGATACAATATTGCATCATCAAAATTCCAGTGCAAGAAAAGTCCCACAAATTTAAAATAAATTATTAAGTTTAAGATGTAGCATTTAAAAAATTGTATTTTTTGACGTGATACAAATTTCTTAGAAAATCATTAAAGGGTTAAAGAAAGTAGATTACTGGGGGTGGGGGATGGGGGTTACTGAGTAGGTGGTAAGTCAAATAAGTTTGGAAACCTCTGTTCTATATAAATACTGGTAACTATTATTTTCGCTTCTGTGTTTTCCCTTGTGTTTTGGAGGGAATGGAGGAGGGTAAACAGCTGCATTGTTTGACTGAGAGGAACCTCACTGTCTACAGAAAAATATGGACTTAGACTGTTGTTCTATTTCCTATTTTCAGATCAGGGGTTCTTAACCTGGGTCGATTAACTTTTAAAAAAAAATATTTTGATAATTTTTGATATATTTCAATATAATTGGTTTCCTTTATAATTCTAAGTATTTTATCTTATACCTTTAAAAACATTCTTCTGAGAAGGGATCCATAGGCTTCACCAGACTACCAAAGGGGTCTATAACACAAAACAGGGTAAGAACCCTCCTTATAATGCCTGGCACCTAATAAGAGCTTAATAAATGCTTTATCTGTATATCTTACTCTTTATTTCTCCCAGTGGCTTATCTAGAGGTAAGTGGAAGGGGAGTTCTCTCAGGCATGGCCCTAGTGGTAAAGGTTAATAATCATAGGGTGTTAGAGGAAAGGAAACCAATAATGTTGGAGATGATATAATTCAAACTCAGTCATTTAGCCAAAAAACATTTATTTAATGTATACTATGTGCCAGGCACCATGGTAATGGGGGGAGATGACATACAAAGGAAATTGATAAGTGGAGGGGCATAAGCCTTGCCAATAAGAAGAAGGTGCCTGGGCACAGAAGATGGGACAGAGAAGTCCACAGAAGTCCAGAAGCAGTGGAGCTGCTGAGAAAGGGGGAGAGGAATGGGTTGAGCCCCCTCTTTAAATGAGGGCCCTGGATCCCATCACCCTGCCCTTCAGTCACAGCGTCCACTTCTAGGGGCAAAGGGAATTGAGGAGATCTGAACACTAGCCATATTCATTTGTGTAGGATAATGAGATTTCCTATTGATGAGTTTCCTGAGTGCTTTGTGACAGGCCTTTGCATCAGAGGCTGTCCTTGGAGGACATGGCGTTCTTCAGCCAATCCTTGCTTTCTACAGTTGAGCTTACGGTGCTATGCTCCACCAGCAGAAGTGCAGCTTGCGAAAGGTGAAGTCCTTGGATGGGGACCCAGTTTATTTCTAAAGTAAGGCCCATGTACTAGCCAGAAACATCACAGAAAACAATTCCTTAATGAGTTTGGGTCAGTTCAGTGCAAACCTGTATTGGCAAGCAGTGAGGAAGAAGGGAAAGGGAAGAAAGAGAAGGGCCCCTAACAGACAACTCACACACACACAAACCCTAACACGGAGTATAGCTCATATAAGGCCAGTGCTGAGTTGGGGGGTGTAGAGACCCAGGTTTATTCAGTTGGAAAATGGTGCTCCAAAGTGCCTTTCTGAGATTGAGATACATCTGCCCTGACTTTGGTGGCCATCTGGTGCCAGCCATTTTGCATGTCAAGGTTTGAGGCACATGGGATTTATGGGGTACATAGGAGCAGGGAAAAAGTGAGTTAACTGTGAGAAAAATAGTATTTTTGGATACACAATTCACTAACCTTAAAAATATTAATGTCACTATTTTTCTATGAATTGATTCTGTAAGCCACTACCTCTCTTGGGGGAGACAGTCATGGTGATCTCAGGACCACTAGGCCTCATCTTAGGAGAAGGAAGTCAGGATGGAGAGGAAAGGATAAGGATAGGGGAGGATAGCTGTCCTCTGAGGAATGAGGTAACCTGGAGTAACTTGTTTAAGATCACACAACAACATCCCACTGAGGTCAGAGCTAGGAGGAATCTGAGAGATTATGTAGTCAAACCTCCTTATGTGTTAAAGATGAGAAAACTGAGATATCCAGTGATTTGCCCCAGCTCCCACAGATGGCTCAGCAGAGGGAAGATTGAAGCACAGGCCTTCTGATTCTGAGTCCTCTGGGACTTCTCCTTAACGCAGGTTTCCTGTCTTTCAAACCATTGAGGGAAACGAGAGGATTCATGTTTGGGGAAGGAAAGCTTCTGCTGTGATTTCTGAATCAGAAAGTTCTTAGGGATATTTTAGGATCATTGGGAGTTTGCTGGGTGGACCATCCATCCCTGACCCCTCCCTTCAAACTTCTTGGCTTACCACTCACTCTTCCCACAGTATACATGTTCCCAGCATGTCATGGAGCTGTCAGAGTGTGCCCTGTGGGCACTGTCAGTGTCAATGCACCAGGTCTCTGCATCTGGATTTCATACTCTTCTGTGTGGCTACCCAAGCTTGCCTTGGCTTCTCACAGTCCTGAGACTTGAGGTTCTTTTCGTTGCTACTCTCTTGCTTCAAAAATCAGAGTGGCATTTCCTTTCCCTTTTTTTTTGTATTTGGTATTTAATTTTACCTCAGTTACATATAAACAACAATTTTTAACATTTGTTTTTAAAATTTTGAGTTCCAAATTCTCCCCCTTCCTCCTGCCCTCCCCCCCCCCCCCCACTGATTAGGCACACAATTCCATATAGGTTATATATGTGTAGGCATGCAAAACACATCCATAATAGTCATGTTGTGAAAGAAAACATTGATAAAAAAAACAAAAAACTAGAGAAAAAAGGTGGGAAAAACCCCAAAAGTTACTTCAATCTGTATTCAGGTACCATCAGTTCTTTTTCCGGGGATGGACAGCATTTTTCATCCTAAGTCCTTCAGAGCTGTCATGGATCATTATATTGCTGAGAATAGCTAAGTCATCTCATGAGAATAGTTAAGATCATCCTACAATATTGCTGTTAATTTGTACTTGTTATATTTCACTTTGCGTCAACTCATGGAAGTATTTCTAGGTTTTTCTGAGAGCATTCTGCTCGTCATTTCTTATAGTACAATAGTATTCCATCACAATTACATACCACAACTTATTCAGCCATTCCCCAGTTGATGTGTATCCCCCTCAATTTCCAATTCTTTACTCCCAGAAAAAAATGCTATAAATATTTATTGTATATATAGGTCCTTTTCCTTTTTGTTTTTTTATCTCTTGTCTTATAGACCTAGTAGTGGTATTGCTATGCCAAAGGTATGCATGATTTTATAGTCTTTTGGGCATAGTTCCAAAGTGCTCTGTAGAATGGTTTAATCAATTCACAATTCTGACAACAGGACATTAATGTCTCATTTTTCCCACATCCCCTCCAGCATTTGTCATTTATCTTTTCTGTCCTATTATCTAATGTCGGATAATCTATGATCTAAGGTCGGAGCTAGTACCTCAGAATTGTTTTAACTTGCATTTCTCCAATCAATAGTGAGTTAGAATATTTTTTCATATAGCTATAGATAACTTTAATTACTTCATCTGAAAACTGATTATATCTTTTGATCATTTATCAATTGGGGAATGGCTCTTATTTTTGATAAATTTGACATAGTTCTCTACATGTTAGAGAAATGAAGTCTTTATCAGAAAAGCTTGCTTCAAAAATTTTTTTTTCATAGTTACTATTGCTAACTTGTATGTCCCTCCATCCTATTCTTCCTACCCCTATTTATTCTATTCTCTTTTCTTTCAACCCTGTCCCTCCTCAAAAGTGTTTTGCTTCTGATTACCATTTCCTCCATTCTGTTCTCCCTTCTATCACCACCACCCCCTTCTATTCTTGCCTTCCCCTTCTGTTTTCCTGTGGGATAAGAAGGATATCTATACCCCCATTGCCTGTGTATCTTATTTTCTAGTTACATGTAAAAACGGATTTTAACATTCGTTTTTATAACTTTTGAGTTCCAAATTCTCACCCTCCCTTCCTCCCTCCCTCCCTTTTGTGAAGGTAAGCAATTTGATATAGGTTATACATGTGTAGTCATGCAAAACACTTCCATAACAGTCATGTTGTTTCCTTTCCCTTGTCTCTCCTCAAACGTGTTTGCTTCTGATTCCCCCTCCTCAAATCTGCCCTCCCTTCTATCATCTCACTTCTTATCCCTTTCCCCCCTACTTTGCTGTAGGATAAGATAGATTTTCATACTCAAGTGAGTGTATATGTTATTCCCTCCTTAAGTCAATTCTGATGAGAGTAAGATTCACTCATTCCCTCTCACCTCCCCTGTTTTCTTTTCCATTGTAAAAGCTTTTTCTTGCCTTTTATGTGAGATAGTTTACTGTATTCTACCTTCCCTCTCTCTTTCCAATGCATTCCTCTGTCACCCTCTTAATTTTATTTTTTAGCTATCATCCCTTCATATTCAGCTCACCCTGTGCCCTCTTTCTATATATATTTCCTCCAACTATCCTAATAATGAGAAAAATCTCATGAGTTACAAGTATCATCTTTCCACATAGGAAATGTAAACAGTTCAACTTATGATTTCTCTTTCCTGTTTATTTTTTCATGCTTCTCTTGAGACTTGTATTGAAAGTTAAATTTTCTATTTAGTTCTGTGTTTTTTTTCTCAAGAATGCATTAAATTCCTCTACATCATTGAATGTCAATATTTTTCCCCCATGGATTACATTCAGTTTTGCTGGGCAGGTGATTCTTGGTTTTAATCCTAGCTCCTTTGACCAGTTCCTTAATGTAGAAGCTGCTAAATCTTGTGTTATTTTAAACGTAGTTCCACAATACTTGAATTGTTTCTTTGTGGCTGCTTCTAATATTTTCTCCTTGACCTGGGAACTCTGGAATTTGGCTATAATATTCCTGGGAGTTTTCTTTTCAGGAGGTGCTTGATGATTTCTTTCAATGTCTATTTTACCCTCTGGTTCTAGAATATCAGGGCAGTTTTCCTTGATAATTTCTTGAAAGATGATGTCAACGTTCTTGTTTTGATCATGGCTGTCTTCTATTTTTCATTCTTTTGGTTCTGTTCTTAATTTCTTGATTTCTCATAGAGTCATTAGCTTCCATTTTCTTCATTTTAATTTTTAAGGAATTATTTTCTTTAGCAAGCTTTTGGATCTCCTTTTCCATTTGGCCAGTTCTGCTTTTTAAGGCATTCTTCTTCTCATTGACTTTTTGGACCTCTTTGCCATTTGGTCTAGTCTATTTTTTAAGGTATTTTCTTCAGTATTTTTTGAGGGTCTCCTTTACCAAGCTGTTGACTCATTTTTCATGATTTTCTTACTTCACTCTCATTTCTCTTCCCCATTTTTCTTCTACTTCTCTTTATTTTCACAATCCTTTTTGAGTTCTTCCATGGCCTGAGACCAATTTATATTTTCTTGGAGGTTTTGGATATAGAAGCTTTGACTTCGTTGTCTTCTAAGTGTATATTTTGTTCTTCCTTATTGCCAAAGTAAGATTCTATAGTCTTGAGTTTTTTTCTGTTGTTTTTTCATTTTCCCAGTCTATTTCTTGACTTTTTAACTCTGTTAAGGCAGGACCCTGAATACAGTATGGGGGTTTGTGCAGCTGTTTTCATAGATACTTCTAGGAACCTGTAATTTTTCAGTTCTTCCAAGTTTATATGACCTAAGGAGAGCTGTTTACTCCTCTCCTGGTCTGTGCTCTGGCCTCTGAGTGACCACAAACACTCTTTTTTTTTTTTTAAATTTTTAAATTTATTTATTTATTTAACTTTTTACATTCATTTTCACAAAATTTTGGGTTCCAAATTTTCTCCCCCTTTTATCCCCTCCCCCACCCCAATACCCCAAGCAATCTAATTTTCCCTATCTCCAATCTGCCCTCTCTTCTGTCATCCCTCCCTTCTCTTGTCCCCATCTTCTCTTTTCTCCTGTAGGGCCAGATGACTTTCTATTCCTCATTAACTGTATGTCTTCTTTCCTAGTAGCAACAACAATACTGAACAGTTGTTCCTAAAACTTTGAGTTCCAAATTCTCCCCATCCCTCCCTCCCCCACCCATTCCCTTTGGGAAGGCAGGCAATTCAATATAGGCCCTATCTGTGTAGTTTTGCAAATGACTTCCATGATAGTCATGTTGTGTAAGGCTAACTTCCATCCTATCCTGCCCCTCATTGTTTCTCTTCTGTCTTTTGATCCTGTCCCTCCCCAAGTGTTGACTTCAAATTGCTCCCTCCTCCCTTTGCCCTCCCTTCCATCATCCCCCCCCTTGCATTATCTCCTTCTCCCCCACTTTCTTATACTGTAAGATAGGTTTTCATACCAAAATGAGTATGCATTTTACTCCTTCCTTTAGTCAAATGTGATGAGGGTAAACTTCTTGTTTTTTGTTTTTGTTTTTGTTTTTTTCTTTTTCTCAGCTCTCCTCTTTTTCCCTCCACTAAAAAAAGTCTCCTACTTGCCTCTTAAATGACATATAGTTACCCCCCTTCCATTTCACCCTCTTTCCTCCCACTACATTTCTCTCTCACCATTTACCTTCATTTCTTTTAAGATATGGTCACCTCCTATTCAGTTCAATCTGTGCTCTCTGTCTCTGTATGTGTGTGCATGTGTGTATATGTGTGCATGTGCATGCGTGTACATGTGTGTGTGTGGTCCCACCACCTACCCAGATACTGAAAAGTTTTAAGAGTTACAAATATTGTCTTTCCATGTAGGAATGTAAACAGTTCACTTCTGGTAAGTCCCTTAAGACTTCTCTTTGCTGTTTACTTTTTCATGCTTCTTCTCATTCTTGTGTTTGAAAGTCAAATTTTCTTTTCAGCTCTGGTCTTTTCATCAAGAATGTTTGAAAGTCCTCCGTTTCATTGAAAGACCATATTTTCCCCTGAAGTATTATACTCAGTTTAGCTGGGTAGGTGATTCTTGGTTTGAGTCCTAGTTCCTTTGACTTCTGGAATATCCTATTCCACGGCCTTCGATCTCTTAATGTAGAGGCTGCTAGATCTTGTGTTATCCTGATTGTATTTCCACAGTACTGGAATTGTTTCTTTCTAGCTGCTTGCAAGATTTTCTCTTTGAGCTGGGAGTTCTGGAATTTGGCCACAATGTTCCTAGGAGTTTCTCTTTTGGGATCTCTTTCAGGTGGTGATCGATGGATTCTTTCAATACTTATTTTGCCCTCTGGTTCTAGAATGTCAGGGCAGTTATCCTTGATAATTTCATGGAAGATGATGTCAAGGCTCTTTTTTTGATCATGACTTTCAGGTAGTCCCATAATTTTTAAATTGTCTCTCTTGGATCTATTTTCCAGGTCATTTGTTTTTCCCATGAGATATTTCACATTCTCTTCCATTTTTTCATTCCTTTGGTTTTGTTTGGTGATTTCTTGGTTTCTCGTAAAGTCATTAGACTCCATCTGTTCCATTCTAATTTTGAGAGAACTATTATCTTCAGTGAGCTTTTGAGCCTCTTTTTCCATTTGGTTCATTCTGCTTTTGAAAGCATTCTTCTCCTCATTGGCTTTTTGAACCTCTTTTGCCAATTGAGTGAGCATATTTTTCAAGGTGTTAATTTCCTCAAGCATTTTTTTTGGTCTCCTTTACCAAGGTATTGACCTGTTTTTCATACTTTTCTTGTATCTCTCTCATTTCTCTTCCCAGTTTTTCCTCCACCTGTCTAACTTGCTTTTCAAAATCCTTTTGAGCTCTTCCATGGCCTGAGCCCACTTGACATCCCCCTGGGGTGCCTGAGGTACTGAGGCCCCGCCCTCCACATCTTTCCCTGATGGCGAGAATATTTCCTCGTCAGATCCAGAAGTTGGGATCATTTGCATTTGTTCGAAAAAACTCTCTATAGTCTCATTTTTCTTCCCTTTTCTAGGCATTTTCCCAGCCAGTTACTTGACTTCTGAGATTCCTGTCCACCTCCGCCTAGATCCGCCCAGCTAGTGCTTAGGGTCTGAGGTTCAAATGGACTTTCCCTGCTGCCGGCCGCTAATCAATGTGAACTTAATTCTGGCGCTGGGGTGGGGGCAGGGCCGCCTCCCAGGCTCAGCTCCCTCAGGGGCTTTATGCAGAGACTTTCAGGAACGGAACGGGTGGGGTGGGGCCCGCCTCCCAGGCTCAGTTCCCTCAGGGGCTTTATGCAGAGGACTTCAATAATAGAGCGGGGTGGGGCAGGGCCATCTCCCAGGCTCAGCTCCCTCAAGTCGCTTATGCAGAGACTTTCAGTAATGAAGATCCTGCCTGCTGCCGCTGCTGCCTCAGCCGCCGCCCACCGCCTCTGCCTCTGCCGCTTCCTCCCGAGGGGGCCCGGGTCACGGAGACACTGCGCTCCCCTCCTCCAGCCCAGCCTCTCTCACTGACCTGTAGCTTCTGTGGGCGGAGGGACTTTCCTGGCTGCCGGAGCTTCCGTCCCTGAAGCCTGCTCGGGTCAGCTTCTCTGGGGCCGCTGCCAGGGCAGCGCTAGGGTGGTGTCTGCTTTCCAGGGTGTGATGGACCCTGGGGACGGCTCTCTGGCATGGAAATCTCTTCCATTCCGTTTCTGTACACTTTTCAGTGGTCCAGAAGTTATGGGGGTCTCTTTTTACATTAATTCTATGGGCTTTGGTTTCAGAGCTCGTAAATGTGTGTCCTTCTACTCCGCCATCATGGCTCCAACACAAGCACTCTTTTCTCCCTTGGAACTGTGAGGAGGGTTCCTTCCCTCCTGCTGCCACAAGCTGTGCTATGGAAGTATTCCTCCTAACCCCAGGACCACCACCCAGGACTATGATCCAGATCCAAGTATGGGCAAAGCAACAGAATCCTGCCTCAGTGCCAGCAAGTAGATAGTTATAATATCCTTCTGGCCAGTTGTTCAATCCCTTTTCTATCTGTGAGGTGAGAGCTCTGGAAACTGCTGTTGCTGCTGCCACTGCTGCCACCACCACTGCTGCCACTGATGATTCAGTTACTCCCCAGACCTTGCCTGGTTTGCTAGGGCTGGGGCTGTGTTGTGCCTGGGACTGGGCTATGCTGTTCTCTCACCCATATCCCAACAGCCCTTTCCTATTGACCTAAGTTGTCTTTGGCGTTTGTGGGTGAGAAGTCTAGAAAATGCCACAGCTGCTAGTGATTCAGTCTCCTGTGGCCTGCTCTGGGTTTGCTTGGGCCCCGTCTGTTGCTGGACTGTACTCCTCTCTCAGTCTTTTACAACAGACCTTTCCTGTTGATCTTCCAGCTTGTCTTGGGATGGAGATTTGTTTTCACTTTGTCATTTTGTTGTTTCTGCTGTTCCAGAATTTGCTTAGAGTCATTTTTATAGGTATTTGAAGGAGTTTGGGGGAGAGCTCTGGGGAATCCCTGCTTTTAGTCTGCCATCTTGACTCCCCCCCACCCATTTCCTTTTCAATATACACTTCTATTTCTTCTAGAAGAAGTGAATGCTGTAATGCAGCAGGTCACTCTTCTCAAGTTACACTTTTGTGGTTTTCAGGACTTGCTGTGCTTTGCTTTACATCTTGCAATGATTCTACTTAAAAGCCATTTTCACCTGTTTTTTTTTTTGTCAGCATCTCTTTGAATTTACTCAGAATTCAAAAGAAGGTTGTTTCCTTGAAAGGCAGGGAGTCATGGAGGCTTAGTGTCTGGTGGAAGATGGAAGACAAAAGTTCAGACTTTGGGGTACAGCTGCATTCTGTTCAGTTCACTCTCTATAGCCTATGTAATCTGCATCAGAAGCAAGCCAGAAGCAAAGATAGATGTATCCTCCCAGACTTAATTTCTATTTCCTTTTCCTGAATCTCAAGGGTTCTTCATTTCCCAGGCTATGATCATTGACTCTAGCTTGCCAGAGTGAAAGTGATTAGACCTAGAAACTGATCTCATGAAAGATTTTCTCAAAGAAAAAGTCAAAAGTATTTTTAAAAAATTAGTGTACCCCCATAAATATAGGGGGCAGGGGTAGAAGGGTAATAAATTCTTCTAGAGTTCTAGCAACTCATATGAAGGGATGTCATTTTTAAAAAGCCAACAGTTGTTTTAAAGTTGCTCATAGTAATCTCCGGTAGCAGACACAACCTGGAACTTTGTCAGTTGTAAAGAAACCTATAGTCAGAAGCAGAGGTTCTTAGACTTTTTTTTAATACCATGGACCCCTTTTTGAAGTCTAGTGAAGCCTATGAACTGTTTTGAAGAATAATGCTTTTAAATGATTGGAAGAAATGCTGATTTTCAATTAGAGGGGAGTAAAAACAGACATAATTTTTCCCCATCCAAATTCATGGACCCCTTGAAATCTATCTGTGAGTGTCTGTGGACCCCAGGTTAAGAACACCTGGCTTAAAGGATCTGAGAAAACTTATGTTATTCTTATAGGTATTTCTTCCGCTATTGTTTAGCACAGTCCCCTCCACACCTTAGTAGAAAGTTGTGTGAACCTTTGTGTCTAAAAAAATGAACTGGTACTTCAGTGATAAATCCTCTACAATTAGTAAGGCTCCAAGTCCATTGCCAGGCCTGTGTGTAAAACTTTCCTGCAAGATGGATTCTGGTAGAGTGAGCTCTCATGAATTCCTTGGCCATGCTGAGACATGAAAACAAGATTTTAGTGGAAGAAACCAAACCACGTGTGACTGCCAGTCCTGTCTTCCATGGGCTCTGCCCATTATTCTTTTAGATCATGAGTGTATCTTTACCTCACCCCCCATGGAAGTTGCAGCTTATTTGGGACTGATTTTGATAAAGTTGGGCCAAGTCCACCTTGATTTAATATCTAGTTTTAATTATAGAGTATTTTAAAAGAAATATAGTTTTGAATGTAGTTTCCACTTAATAAAAAGGTTCAGTTCTTCTGAAAGTACATTTCCAATGCCCTCCTCTGATGTTCCATCATGGCTCTATCCTGTTAACCTCCAAAAACTGGGTTATTGGGGCGTAGGCTCTGTCCTAGGAAGCTGGAAGGCCTGGAGAGAGACACATCCAAGGGTTTGCCAGATCAGGTTGGAAAAGCCTAGTGACTGCTAGAAAACCACCAGATGAGGAGATTTTGGGACACACCAGCTCATGAAATCATGTGCTAAAACATGGTTCTCAGTATAGTAGAGTGAGAAGAGCTATGGAGTCAGAAGGCTCCAAATGGCTGCCCCATCCCTCATCTTTTCTAAGCCTCCATTTTCTCACTTATAAAATGGTAGAAGTTTTCATCCATGTTGTTAGACTCCTTCACTGAAGGTCAGCTAGCTCATTGATGCTAAATTATTTAACTTGAAAAGGCTACAAGCCAAGACTAAAATGGAGGGAGAGTTGATATTTTTGCTCACAGATGATTGTGTACTCAGTGCAGCCTTTGAAGCTGAGATGCAACAAAGTATGGATCATTCCTCTCTTGCTTGTGCTAATTTTGACCTAACAACACCCCCCAAAAAACCTAACCCATAGGTGTGCCATTAGCCATCATTACATCATCCATACATGGAACCATTGGTTACAGCAAATGGAGAAGTTTTGAGTACTGTGGATAAGTTCACGTATTTTGGCAACATACTTTACAGGGACTGATAATGAGATTGATGCAGGTATTGCCAGAGCAAATTCAGTGTTTGGGAGGCTCCAAAGCAAAGTGTGGGAGAAAAGAGGTTTCAGACTGCCTACCAAACCAAAAGTCTGCAGAGCTGTTATGCTCATTGTTATATGCCTGTGAAACCTGGACAGTTATACTAACAGCCCACCAGAAACTGAATTGGTTCCATTTGAATTGTCTTAGGAAGTTTTCAAGATCACCTATCAGGATGCACTAAGGTTCTTTCTCAAATTAAACTGCCAAGCATTCAAACTACTGCAGAGAGTGCAACTCCAAGAGTCTGGCCATGTTCAAATGCCAAATGTACATTTGCCTAAAATACTATTTTACAGAGAACTCACACAAGGTAAATGCTCACGTGGTGGTCAGAAGTGATACACAGATGCTCTCAAGATCTCTCTGAAGATTTCATGACATTGAAAGATACCCAAGCATGTATTTGCATCTAAGAAGGTGCTATGGTCTATGAGTGAAGCAGAATTGCAATAGCTCAAAAGAAACATGAGATGTGCAAATTTAGACATCTCCAAATGTTTATATGGACTATTTGTGCCTCACCTGTGGTAGAATCTTCCAAGCTCATGTTGGCCTGATCAGTTACTGTCAGACATACGGTACCTTGGCTCTAACACAATGAGTTCATTTTGGTTCTCTTGAGGACAACAACCATTTATAAAATGGAGATTTTCTTCGGTCATCATTTATCAAGCACTTGTTAATGCCTACCAGGTACCTTGATGGGCCATGGGGATATCAAGAAAAGAGTAGATTTAAGTCTTGCCCTCTGGAGAGGAGAGTGGAGATGCCACATAGACACAAATAAGTAAATAGAAAATATGAAAAGTGATTGTATAGGCTGGGATATGATGGAGGAACATTAGCTCTGTCTCTCCAATATATAAAAGATTTAACATTAACCCCTCTCTCCCCAACTGTTTCACACTGTTAATTTGCATAGCAAACCTTTCTTTATTAAGTATTGTGAAGACAAAACTTTGGCTTTCCATGTCTGATTATCACAGCCTTACCTGGGAGGTCCCCTGGCAAAGCAGATAGAGAACCATCCTTTAAGTTGGAAGGATCTGGGATCAAGATCTGCTTCTGACAAATGCCAGTAGTCCTGACTGTGGCCAAATCACTTAATTGTCCAGTGCCTCAGGCAGCAAGCTATGGTATGGAAGAGTTGCTGTTCTGGATACATGAAGGAAATTTCCATACTGAGAGTACCTATAGTCTAATTCTGCATCTCTGGTCTATCAACTCTTTGCCAAGGAATGAGGGATGCATTTTTCAATATCAGTGTTGGTCATTTTGTTAGAGTTCTGAAGTCTTTCAAAATTGATTTTCTTTATGTTGCTAATGTTTCATTGTGTAAATTGTCCTCCTGGTTCTGCTCATTTCATTTTACTTCATTTCATACAAGTATACCTGGGTTTTGCAGTCTGTTATATTTGTCCTTTCTTGAGGCATAGTAATATTCCATTACATTCATGTATCATAACAGCCATTCCACATGTGATGAGCAAACAGTTCTTTGGTAATGCATAATGGAGATATAAATATTTTTTGTACATGTGGGTCTTGCCCCTTTGTCTTTTATTTCTTTGTTGTATATGCCTAGCTGTGGTATTGTTGGATCAGTTTAGTGGATTTTCTTCCAAATTGCTTTCCAGAATGGTCAGACCATCCTAATTCTAATTCTCCTTCAAACTATATTGATTTTTCTTATGTAAAAACTTTTTAGTTTTGTAAGTGTAAATTTTGTTCAATGTAGTAAAAGTGTTAATTTTTATAGTTTACTTAGTTATGAATTCTCCATCCACAGTTATGAAAAAACATCTCTTTCCCCTCTTCAAATTTTTTTATGACATGACCTTTCATATTTAGGTCATACATGAATTTGGAGCTTATTGTGATATATGATATGAGATGCTGGTCCAAACCAATTTTCTGCCAAACTCCTTTCCAGTTTTCTCCGCAGTTTTTGTCATATAGAAAGTACCTATCTATGTAATTCCTGTTCTTGTGTTTCTACTTGAGTGTGGCTTTGCTGGTGCTCTCCATTGTTCTTTCCATTTACATTATTATGGTCACTTGGCACCACTTCATAGTCTTTCCCATGCTTCCCTCTATTCTTCATATTCATCGTTTCTTACAACATAATGATATTCCCTTACATTTGTATTGCTGCATTGATTTAGCCATCCCCTAATGAATGGACCTCTATCTTGTTTCCAGTTCTTTACTACTACAAAGAGGGCTGCCTCAAAAGTGTTGGTATCTATGGAAATTTTCTTTCTGTCTTTGACCTCTTTTTGGCCATATGCCTCCCAGTGGGACTGTGGGGTCAAAGAGGATGGACATTTTAGTCACTTTCTTGGCAGAAATTCAAATTCCTTTCCAGAATGTTTGGACCAATTCACAGCCAGGAGCCATGTATTAGTGTCCGCTTCCTACCGCTCACTCTCACGCAGCATCAACTCTTCCTGTCTTCTCTGGTCTTTGCCAAAGGGACACCCATGGGAAGTGACACCTCAGGCTTGTTGGGATTTGCATTTCTCTTATTAGTGATTTGGAGTCAGTTTTCATAGAGTTACTTATAATTTTTAATTCTTTGCAGAACTGTTTATTCATGTTCTTTGACTATTTCTCATGGGAAATTGCTCTCGACTTCTTATTAGGTGTTAGGTTCCTCTATACTTTTCAAACTTTGTCAGAGATGTTTGTTGCAAAGATTTTTTTTTTTTCTGAATTGACAGCTTTCCTTCTTATCTTAATTGATTTTGTTGCAAAAAAGCTCTTCGATCTCATGTGATCAAACTTTCCTATTTTCTTCTTGGTTTTTAGGGAGGGGCACATTTCTTTTTAAAGTAGGTTTTCAATGGTATAATTTGCTTTATGTTGCCTACATTTCCCTCTGTATCTCTGCTTTCTGCCCCCTTCCAGAGAGCTATCCCTTAAACAAAGACTAAAAAGGGGAAAAAAGAGTCAACAAAAACAATTTATATCTTTTAAAAGTCTGGTGTTCTGTGCAGTGTTCTGTACCCCCTGGGCCCCATCTCTGCAAAGGAGGAGGGGATGATAGCTTTTCATCTCTATAGGGCTAAGCTTGCCTTTTGTGATATTAGACCACTCAGTTTCCATATTTTCTTTTTGTTCTTTCAGCTAACATTACTGTGGGTATTGTACATATTGTTTTCTCAGCTCTGCCTACTTTACTTTGTGTCAGTTTATATGTCTCTACATGCTTCTCTGTCTACATCATGTTTATTGTTTTTTACAGCACAGTAACTGATTATATTCATGTGCCATAGTTTGTTTAACCGTTCCCTAAGAGATGGGCATCTACTTTCTTTACAGGTTTTTGCTACCACAAAGAGTACTTCTGTAATACTTTGGTGGGATTTGTTGTTTCTCTAACTTTGGCCTCCTTGGGGTAGCAGTGGAATATCATTCTAATCACATTTATGCAAGATTCTAAATTGCTTTCCAAAATAATCGAATCCTTTCAAAGTCCTGCCAATAGTACATTTGTGTGCTTGTCTTCCCACAACCCCTCTACACTGACTATCCAAGAGAGACAAAATCCTAATGTTATCTATTAGGCCTGTTCTGCTTCCCAGAAGCAATGAGGCTCCTGCCTCTTTCTGAGGGCTCATCCATACCACTTGGGTTTTTTTTGAGGCAATTAGGACTAAGTGACTTGCTTAGGGTCACACAGCTCGTAAGTGTCTGAGGCCAGACTTGAACTCAGGTCCTTTTTTTTCTGGGGTTAGTGCTCTCCCCCCTTGCTGCCTCTCCCACCTGGCTGCCTCTCCCTGCTACCTTCCCTTTCTCAGTGCCCCTCTCTCTCCCATCTCCTTGCTTCTGCTTCTCTGCAATGTGACAGGCAACTGCTGATTTATATACACCAGGAACCTGGTGACTCATCCTGAACAGCTCAGCAGCCCTACCCACTCAACTTCCCTCAGAAGGGGAACTGAAACCACAGGCACCTGGTAGGGTCTGACCTCTGGGCAGTGGAGGAAGTGCTGTGCAAATGTGAGAAATGGGTTGATGGGGGTATGGGGAAATTGTCCTCAATGGGCCGTGCTAAAGCAAACCTATTTTTTCAGCCTGCAACCCTTCTTGGACCTTCAGACCTTTGAGTAACTGTTTTCCTTCTTCCTCTTTTTTCCACTGACAGTTGGAAGTGGCAGTGGTGACCACAGAGAGAGCAAAACATTTCTACGAGCCTTGTGATGTTCCTGCCAGGGTCTATAGTGACACTGATGAGTGGGAGGTCAGTGCTCTGGGGCCCTCAGCCCAAACTTTTCCCATTCCTGCCCCTCTGCCAAACCAGATCAGAGATCAGAAGGTCCAGACATATGTCAGTGGTCAAAACCTCACATACAAAAGAAACATGGAAACTATTTCTCAAGCTGTCAACCAGCTGTACTCTGGTGCCTTAAGTCGACCAAAAGCCCAGGAATCCAGGCTCTACTTCCAGGCAGAGGATTTTGCCCCAGGCCTGAGGCTGAGTCTCCTCATCCTTATCTCAGTTGTTGAAACCTTGTAGGAGCTCAGTTTGCACTCTTTGTCCACATCACTTAAAACTGTCTTCACCAGTATGAGCTTATCCATTTATTTCCCTCATCTTATCTGCAGGATTCTAATATCCTGCAGCAGGGAATTCCACAGTCTGATTCATCAGCCATAAAATATAGTCTGGTGGCAGCTTTGCCAATAGTTTTAAAAAATCTTTAGACCCAGAAAAATTCTACTTGGTCCACAAAATATGCTGTTGCCTCAGCCTCATTGAATAGTGTTTCTCTGCTTCCCTTCCCTTGTTCTTTCATTCCCTCCGTTCTCCTCCTCCTTCTAGGGGCTCAAAGAACCAAGCACCTTAAGCTGACAGACTTGGAGCTCCCCACTGACTGTAGACTTCCCCTGAAGTTGAAATCATGAAGCCGTCGAATTTTAGCTTCCCCAGACCAGGGACTGTTTCCTTTGGTCTGTCATCTTTGCTATCTCCAGCACCTAGTACATGAATAAATGCAAATCCAAGATTGAATGGAGATATCATGTTCCCTTTATCAGAGGAAACGACACAGTTCTGTTCCCCCAAAATAAAAAAAATTTAAGGAACTGGAAGGGTGAGGTGAAGCATATTTGGGTTCTCCTCCCTGTCTCTTTAAGGCTGTGGTTCTTGAGCTTTTTTGTATCATAGACTCCTTTGACAGGTAGTCTAGGGAAGCCCAAGTCCTTCTTAGAAGGATGTTTGTTGCCCATGTTTATAATTGAAAGAAATGCTACATTTCAGTTAGCAGTAAGTGAAAACAGAGAGTCATTATTTCCCTTCTGAGTCCTCAGAGTGCCTCCCAGGTGAAAAGCACCTACTCTATGGCCTTTGGTCCACCAGCCTTTGCTTTTGCTGGGTGATCTCTAGCTTGTGTGTTTCTGTCAAAGTCTTATTGGTCTGTGTTTGTGAAAGCAGCAGACCCCCATGCCCTCCACATCCTGGTAGAATGTAAATTCCCTAAGGTCAAGGTTTTCTCTGCCTAGCACAGTGCATTTAATAAGTGTAAGCTGGATTGAATTGACTTCCTATTTTCAGATGTGGAAGTGCCGCTCTGACCCTGTCCTGCACATTGACCTTCGGAGATGGGCAGACCTCATGGTAGTTGCCCCTCTTGATGCTAACACGATGGGGAAGGTGGCCAGTGGCATCTGTGACAACTTGTTGGTGAGTGACCCCTTGTGCCCCACCTTTTTGTTGCGCTGACAACACCATTCCTGCTGGTATCAGGCCTTCTCGATTTTTGACAGGCTCTGTGGTCAGAGTAAGGCTGGCCCAGGACTCTGGGACTCTTGGGTGCATCTTCTTGCCTCAGAAGAAGGGGCTCATTCCTCAGACCTTGTCTCCCTTTGTGTGCAGGAAGGTAGATTGACTAATTGCTAATGAACAGACATGCCAATGGAATGTCCCTGTTAAAGGCATCTTATGGACCCCATGTCCCTTGTCACTTTTTCTCCTGGTTCTGTTCTGGACCCTGTTTGGCTTATATAGGACTCTCTAGGGTTATATAGCCCTATAAGACTTCTTTTTATCTGTTCCACAGCTCTCCCCCACCCTTTCTCTGTCTCTTTCTGTCTCTGTCTTTCTTTCATCTTTCAGTACTCTTGTTGACATGCAAACCCCAAAAGTTACTTCAATCTGTATTCAGATACCATCAGTTCTTTTTCCGGGGATGGACAGCATTTTTCATCCTAAGTCCTTCAGAGCTGTCATGGATCATTATATTGCTGAGAATAGCTAAGTCATCTCATGAGAATAGTTAAGATCATCCTACAATATTGTTGTTAATTTGTACTTGTTATATTTCACTTTGCGTCAACTCATGGAAGTATTTCTAGGTTTTTCTGAGAGCATTCTGCTCGTCATTTCTTATAGTACAATAGTATTCCATCACAATTACATACCACAACTTATTCAGCCATTCCCCAGTTGATGTGTATCCCCTCAATTTCCAATTCTTTACTCCCAGAAAAAATGCTATAAATATTTATTGTATATATAGGTCCTTTTCCTTTTTGTTTTTTATCTCTTGTCTTATAGACCTAGTAGTGGTATTGCTATGCCAAAGGTATGCATGATTTTATAGTCTTTTGGGCATAGTTCCAAAGTGCTCTGTAGAATGGTTTAATCAATTCACAATTCTGACAACAGGACATTAATGTCTCATTTTTCCCACATCCCCTCCAGCATTTGTCATTTATCTTTTCTGTCCTATTATCTAATGTAATAGGTCGGAGCTAGTACCTCAGAATTGTTTTAACTTGCATTTCTCCAATCAATAGTGAGTTAGAATATTTTTTCATATAGCTATAGATAACTTTAATTACTTCATCTGAAAACTGATTATATCTTTTGATCATTTATCAATTGGGGAATGGCTCTTATTTTTGATAAATTTGACATAGTTCTCTACATGTTAGAGAAATGAAGTCTTTATCAGAAAAGCTTGCTTCAAAAATTTTTTTTTCATAGTTACTATTGCTAACTTGTATGTCCCTCCATCCTATTCTTCCTACCCCTATTTATTCTATTCTCTTTTCTTTCACCCTGTCCCTCCTCAAAAGTGTTTTGCTTCTGATTACCATTTCCTCCATTCTGTTCTCCCTTCTATCACCACCACCCCCTTCTATTCTTGCCTTCCCCTTCTGTTTTCCTGTGGGATAAGAAGGATATCTATACCCCATTGCCTGTGTATCTTATTTTCTAGTTACATGTAAAAACGGATTTTAACATTCGTTTTTATAACTTTTGAGTTCCAAATTCTCGCCCTCCCTTCCTCCCTCCCTCCCTTTTGTGAAGGTAAGCAATTTGATATAGGTTATACATGTGTAGTCATGCAAAAACACTTCCATAACAGTCATGTTGTTTCCTTTCCCTTGTCTCTCCTCAAACGTGTTTGCTTCTGATTCCCCCTCCTCAAATCTGCCCTCCCTTCTATCATCTCACTTCTTATCCCTTTCCCCCCTACTTTGCTGTAGGATAAGATAGATTTTCATACTCAATTGAGTGTATATGTTATTCCCTCCTTAAGTCAATTCTGATGAGAGTAAGATTCACTCATTCCCTCTCACTTCCCCTGTTTTCTCTTCCATTGTAAAAGCTTTTTCTTGCCTTTTTATGTGAGATAGTTTACTGTATTCTACCTTCCCTCTCTCTTTCCAATGCATTCCTCTGTCACCTCTTAATTTTATTTTTTAGCTATCATCCCTTCATATTCAGCTCACCCTGTGCCCTCTTTCTATATATATATTTCCTCCAACTATCCTAATAATGAGAAAAATCTCATGAGTTACAAGTATCATCTTTCCACATAGGAATGTAAACAGTTCAACTTATGATTTCTCTTTCCTGTTTATTTTTTCATGCTTCTCTTGAGACTTGTATTTGAAAGTTAAATTTTCTATTTAGTTCTGTTTTTTTTTCTCAAGAATGCATTAAATTCCTCTACATCATTGAATGTCAATATTTTTCCCCCATGGATTACATTCAGTTTTGCTGGGCAGGTGATTCTTGGTTTTAATCCTAGCTCCTTTGACCAGTTCCTTAATGTAGAAGCTGCTAAATCTTGTGTTATTTTAAACGTAGTTCCACAATACTTGAATTGTTTCTTTGTGGCTGCTTCTAATATTTTCTCCTTGACCTGGGAACTCTGGAATTTGGCTATAATATTCCTGGGAGTTTTCTTTTCAGGAGGTGCTTGATGATTTCTTTCAATGTCTATTTTACCCTCTGGTTCTAGAATATCAGGGCAGTTTTCCTTGATAATTTCTTGAAAGATGATGTCAACGTTCTTGTTTTGATCATGACTGTCTTCTATTTTTCATTCTTTTGGTTCTGTTCTTAATTTCTTGATTTCTCATAGAGTCATTAGCTTCCATTTTCTTCATTTTAATTTTTAAGGAATTATTTTCTTTAGCAAGCTTTTGGATCTCCTTTTCCATTTGGCCAGTTCTGCTTTTTAAGGCATTTCTTCTTCTCATTGACTTTTTGGACCTCTTTGCCATTTGGTCTAGTCTATTTTTTAAGGTATTTTCTTCAGTATTTTTTGAGGGTCTCCTTTACCAAGCTGTTGACTCATTTTTCATGATTTTCTTACTTCACTCTCATTTCTCTTCCCCATTTTTCTTCTACTTCTCTTTATTTTCACAATCCTTTTTGAGTTCTTCCATGGCCTGAGACCAATTTATATTTTCTTGGAGGTTTTGGATATAGAAGCTTTGACTTCGTTGTCTTCTAAGTGTATATTTTGTTCTTCCTTATTGCCAAAGTAAGATTCTATAGTCTTGAGTTTTTTTCTGTTGTTTTTTCATTTTCCCAGTCTATTTCTTGACTTTTTAACTCTGTTAAGGCAGGACCCTGAATACAGTATGGGGGTTTGTGCAGCTGTTTTCATAGATACTTCTAGGAACCTGTAATTTTTCAGTTCTTCCAAGTTTATATGACCTAAGGAGAGCTGTTTACTCCTCTCCTGGTCTGTGCTCTGGCCTCTGAGTGACCACAAACACTCTTTTTTTTTTTTTAAATTTTTAAATTTATTTATTTATTTAACTTTTTACATTCATTTTCACAAAATTTTGGGTTCCAAATTTTCTCCCCCTTTTATCCCCTCCCCCACCCCCAATACCCCAAGCAATCTAATTTTCCCTATCTCCAATCTGCCCTCTCTTCTGTCATCCCTCCCTTCTCTTGTCCCCATCTTCTCTTTTCTCCTGTAGGGCCAGATGACTTTCTATTCCTCATTAACTGTATGTCCTTCTTTCCTAGTAGCAACAACAATACTGAACAGTTGTTCCTAAAACTTTGAGTTCCAAATTCTCCCCATCCCTCCCTCCCCACCCATTCCCTTTGGGAAGGCAGGCAATTCAATATAGGCCCTATCTGTGTAGTTTTGCAAATGACTTCCATGATAGTCATGTTGTGTAAGGCTAACTTCCATCCTATCCTGCCCCTCATTGTTTCTCTTCTGTCTTTTGATCCTGTCCCTCCCCAAGTGTTGACTTCAAATTGCTCCCTCCTCCCTTTGCCCTCCCTTCCATCATCCCCCCCTTGCATTATCTCCTTCTCCCCCACTTTCTTATACTGTAAGATAGGTTTTCATACCAAAATGAGTATGCATTTTATTCCTTCCTTTAGTCAAATGTGATGAGGGTAAACTTCTTGTTTTTTGTTTTTGTTTTTGTTTTTTCTTTTTCTCAGCTCTCCTCTTTTTCCCTCCACTAAAAAAGTCTCCTACTTGCCTCTTAAATGACATATAGTTACCCCCTTCCATTTCACCCTCTTTCCTCCCACTACATTTCTCTCTCACCATTTACCTTCATTTCTTTTAAGATATGGTCACCTCCTATTCAGTTCAATCTGTGCTCTCTGTCTCTGTATGTGTGTGGCATGTGTGTATATGTGTGCATGTGCATGCGTTGTACATGTGTGTGTGTGGTCCCACCACCTACCCAGATACTGAAAAGTTTTAAGAGTTACAAATATTGTCTTTCCATGTAGGAATGGTAAACAGTTCACTTCTGGTAAGTCCCTTAAGACTTCTCTTTGCTGTTTACTTTTTCATGCTTCTTCTCATTCTTGTGTTTGAAAGTCAAATTTTTCTTTTCAGCTCTGGTCTTTTCATCAAGAATGTTTGAAAGTCCTCCGTTTCATTGAAAGACCATATTTTCCCCTGAAGTATTATACTCAGTTTAGCTGGGTAGGTGATTCTTGGTTTGAGTCCTAGTTCCTTTGACTTCTGGAATATCCTATTCCACGGCCTTCGATCTCTTAATGTAGAGGCTGCTAGATCTTGTGTTATCCTGATTGTATTTCCACAGTACTGGAATTGTTTTCTTTCTAGCTGCTTGCAAGATTTTCTCTTTGAGCTGGGAGTTCTGGAATTTGGCCACAATGTTCCTAGGAGTTTCTCTTTTGGGATCTCTTTCAGGTGGTGATCGATGGATTCTTTCAATACTTATTTTGCCCTCTGGTTCTAGAATGTCAGGGCAGTTATCCTTGATAATTTCATGGAAGATGATGTCAAGGCTCTTTTTTTGATCATGACTTTCAGGTAGTCCCATAATTTTTAAATTGTCTCTCTTGGATCTATTTTCCAGGTCATTTGTTTTTCCCATGAGATATTTCACATTCTCTTCCATTTTTTCATTCCTTTGGTTTTGTTTGGTGATTTCTTGGTTTCTCGTAAAGTCATTAGACTCCATCTGTTCCATTCTAATTTTGAGAGAACTATTATCTTCAGTGAGCTTTTGAGCCTCTTTTTCCATTTGGTTCATTCTGCTTTTGAAAGCATTCTTCTCCTCATTGGCTTTTTGAACCTCTTTTGCCAATTGAGTGAGCATATTTTTCAAGGTGTTAATTTCCTCAGCATTTTTTTGGTCTCCTTTACCAAGGTATTGACCTGTTTTTCATACTTTTCTTGTATCTCTCTCATTTCTCTTCCCAGTTTTTCCTCCACCTGTCTAACTTGCTTTTCAAAATCCTTTTTGAGCTCTTCCATGGCCTGAGCCCACTTGACATCCCCCTGGGGTGCCTGAGGTACTGAGGCCCCGCCCTCCACATCTTTCCCTGATGGCGAGAATATTTCCTCGTCAGATCCAGAAGTTGGGATCATTTGCATTTGTTCGAAAAAACTCTCTATAGTCTCATTTTTCTTCCCTTTTCTAGGCATTTTCCCAGCCAGTTACTTGACTTCTGAGATTCCTGTCCACCTCCGCCTAGATCCGCCCAGCTAGTGCTTAGGGTCTGAGGTTCAAATGGACTTTCCCTGCTGCCGGCCGCTAATCAATGTGAACTTAATTCTGGCGCTGGGGTGGGGGCAGGGCCGCCTCCCAGGCTCAGCTCCCTCAGGGGCTTTATGCAGAGACTTTCAGGAACGGAGCGGGTGGGGTGGGGGCCCGCCTCCCAGGCTCAGTTCCCTCAGGGGCTTTATGCAGAGGACTTCAATAATAGAGCGGGGTGGGGCAGGGCCATCTCCCAGGCTTAGCTCCCTCAAGTCGCTTATGCAGAGACTTTCAGTAATGAAGATCCTGCCTGCTGCCGCTGCTGCCTCAGCCGCCGCCCACGCCTCTGCCTCTGCCGCTTCCTCCCGAGGGGGCCCGGGTCACGGAGACACTACGCTCCCCTCCTCCAGCCCAGCCTCTCTCACTGACCTGTAGCTTCTGTGGGCGGAGGGACTTTCCTGGCTGCCGGAGCTTCCGTCCCTGAAGCCTGCTCGGGTCAGCTTCTCTGGGGCCGCTGCCAGGGCAGCGCTAGGGTGGTGTCTGCTTTCCAGGGTGTGATGGACCCTGGGGACGGCTCTCTGGCATGGAAATCTCTTCCATTCCGTTTCTGTACACTTTTCAGTGGTCCAGAAGTTATGGGGGGTCTCTTTTTACATTAATTCTATGGGCTTTGGTTTCAGAGCTCGTAAATGTGTGTCCTTCTACTCCGCCATCATGGCTCCAACACAAGCACTCTTTTCTCCCTTGGAACTGTGAGGAGGGTTCCTTCCCTCCTGCTGCCACAAGCTGTGCTATGGAAGTATTCCTCCTAACCCCAGGACCACCACCCAGGACTATGATCCAGATCCAAGTATGGGCAAAGCAACAGAATCCTGCCTCAGTGCCAGCAAGTAGATAGTTATAATATCCTTCTGGCCAGTTGTTCAATCCCTTTTCTATCTGTGAGGTGAGAGCTCTGGAAACTGCTGTTGCTGCTGCCACTGCTGCCACCACCACTGCTGCCACTGATGATTCAGTTACTCCCCAGACCTTGCCTGGTTTGCTAGGGCTGGGGCTGTGTTGTGCCTGGGACTGGGCTATGCTCTTCTCTCACCCATATCCAACAGCCCTTTCCTATTGACCTAAGTTGTCTTTGGCGTTTGTGGGTTGAGAAGTCTAGAAAATGCCACAGCTGCTAGTGATTCAGTCTCCTGTGGCCTGCTCTGGGTTTGCTTGGGCCTCGTCTGTTGCTGGACTGTACTCCTCTCTCAGTCTTTTACAACAGACCTTTCCTGTTGATCTTCCAGCTTGTCTTGGGATGGAGATTTGTTTCACTTTGTCATTTTGTTGTTTCTGCTGTTCCAGAATTTGCTTAGAGTCATTTTTATAGGTATTTGAAGGAGTTTGGGGGGAGAGCTCTGGGGAATCCCTGCTTTTAGTCTGCCATCTTGACTCCCCCCCACCCATTTCCTTTTCAATATACACTTCTATTTCTTCTAGAAGAAGTGAATGCTGTAATGCAGCAGGTCACTCTTCTCAAGTTACACTTTTGTGGTTTTCAGGACTTGCTGTGCTTTGCTTTACATCTTGCAATGATTCTACTTAAAAGCCATTTTCACCTGTTTTTTTTTTTGTCAGCATCTCTTTGAATTTACTCAGAATTCAAAAGAAGGTTGTTTCCTTGAAAGGCAGGGAGTCATGGAGGCTTAGTGTCTGGTGGAAGATGGAAGACAAAAGTTCAGACTTTGGGGGTACAGCTGCATTCTGTTCAGTTCACTCTCTATAGCCTATGTAATCTGCATCAGAAGCAAGCCAGAAGCAAAGATAGATGTATCCTCCCAGACTTAATTTCTATTTCCTTTTCCTGAATCTCAAGGGTTCTTCATTTCCCAGGCTATGATCATTGACTCTAGCTTGCCAGAGTGAAAGTGATTAGACCTAGAAACTGATCTCATGAAAGATTTTCTCAAAGAAAAAGTCAAAAGTATTTTAAAAAAATTAGTGTACCCCCATAAATATAGGGGGCAGGGGTAGAAGGGTAATAAATTCTTCTAGAGTTCTAGCAACTCATATGAAGGGATGTCATTTTTAAAAAGCCAACAGTTGTTTTAAAGTTGCTCATAGTAATCTCCGGTAGCAGACACAACCTGGAACTTTGTCAGTTGTAAAGAAACCTATAGTCAGAAGCAGAGGTTCTTAGACTTTTTTTTAATACCATGGACCCCTTTTTGAAGTCTAGTGAAGCCTATGAACTGTTTTGAAGAATAATGCTTTTAAATGATTGGAAGAAATGCTGATTTTCAATTAGAGGGGAGTAAAAACAGACATAATTTTTTCCCCATCCAAATTCATGGACCCCTTGAAATCTATCTGTGAGTGTCTGTGGACCCCAGGTTAAGAACACCTGGCTTAAAGGATCTGAGAAAACTTATGTTATTCTTATAGGTATTTCTTCCGCTATTGTTTAGCACAGTCCCTCCACACCTTAGTAGAAAGTTGTGTGAACCTTTGTGTCTAAAAAAATGAACTGGTACTTCAGTGATAAATCCTCTACAATTAGTAAGGCTCCAAGTCCATTGCCAGGCCTGTGTGTAAAACTTTCCTGCAAGATGGATTCTGGTAGAGTGAGCTCTCATGAATTCCTTGGCCATGCTGAGACATGAAAACAAGATTTTAGTGGCAGAAACCAAACCACGTGTGACTGCCAGTCCTGTCTTCCATGGGCTCTGCCCATTATTCTTTTAGATCATGAGTGTATCTTTACCTCACCCCCATGGAAGTTGCAGCTTATTTGGGACTGATTTTGATAAAGTTGGGCCAAGTCCACCTTGATTTAATATCTAGTTTTAATTATAGAGTATTTTAAAAGAAATATAGTTTTTGAATGTAGTTTCCACTTAATAAAAAGGTTCAGTTCTTCTGAAAGTACATTTCCAATGCCCTCCTCTGATGTTCCATCATGGCTCTATCCTGTTAACCTCCAAAAACTGGGTTATTGGGGCGTAGGCTCTGTCCTAGGAAGCTGGAAGGCCTGGAGAGAGACACATCCAAGGGTTTGCCCAGATCAGGTTGGAAAAGCCTAGTGACTGCTAGAAAACCACCAGATGAGGAGATTTTGGGACACACCAGCTCATGAAATCATGTGCTAAAACATGGTTCTCAGTATAGTAGAGTGAGAAGAGCTATGGAGTCAGAAGGCTCCAAATGGCTGCCCCATCCCTCATCTTTTCTAAGCCTCCATTTTCTCACTTATAAAATGGTAGAAGTTTTCATCCATGTTGTTAGACTCCTTCACTGAAGGTCAGCTAGCTCATTGATGCTAAATTATTTAACTTGAAAAGGCTACAAGCCAAGACTAAAATGGAGGGAGAGTTGATATTTTTTGCTCACAGATAATTGTGTACTCAGTGCAGCCTTTGAAGCTGAGATGCAACAAAGTATGGATCATTCCTCTCTTGCTTGTGCTAATTTTGACCTAACAACACCCCCAAAAAACCTAACCCATAGGTGTGCCATTAGCCATCATTACATCATCCATACATGGAACCATTGGTTACAGCAAATGGAGAAGTTTTGAGTACTGTGGATAAGTTCACGTATTTTGGCAACATACTTTACAGGGACTGATAATGAGATTGATGCAGGTATTGCCAGAGCAAATTCAGTGTTTGGGAGGCTCCAAAGCAAAGTGTGGGAGAAAAGAGGTTTCAGACTGCCTACCAAACCAAAAGTCTGCAGAGCTGTTATGCTCATTGTTATATGCCTGTGAAACCTGGACAGTTATACTAACAGCCCACCAGAAACTGAATTGGTTCCATTTGAATTGTCTTAGGAAGTTTTCAAGATCACCTATCAGGATGCACTAAGGTTCTTTCTCAAATTAAACTGCCAAGCATTCAAACTACTGCAGAGAGTGCAACTCCAAGAGTCTGGCCATGTTCAAATGCCAAATGTACATTTGCCTAAAATACTATTTTACAGAGAACTCACACAAGGTAAATGCTCACGTGGTGGTCAGAAGTGATACACAGATGCTCTCAAGATCTCTCTGAAGATTTCATGACATTGAAAGATACCCAAGCATGTATTTGCATCTAAGAAGGTGCTATGGTCTATGAGTGAAGCAGAATTGCAATAGCTCAAAAGAAACATGAGATGTGCAAATTTAGACATCTCCAAATGTTTATATGGACTATTTGTGCCTCACCTGTGGTAGAATCTTCCAAGCTCATGTTGGCCTGATCAGTTACTGTCAGACATACGGTACCTTGGCTCTAACACAATGAGTTCATTTTGGTTCTCTTGAGGACAACAACCATTTATAAAATGGAGATTTTCTTCGGTCATCATTTATCAAGCACTTGTTAATGCCTACCAGGTACCTTGATGGGCCATGGGGATATCAAGAAAAGAGTAGATTTAAGTCTTGCCCTCTGGGAGAGGAGAGTGGAGATGCCACATAGACACAAATAAGTAAATAGAAAATATGAAAAGTGATTGTATAGGCTGGGATATGATGGAGGAACATTAGCTCTGTCTCTCCAATATATAAAAGATTTAACATTAACCCCTCTCTCCCAACTGTTTCACACTGTTAATTTGCATAGCAAACCTTTCTTTATTAAGTATTGTGAAGACAAACTTTGGCTTTCCATGTCTGATTATCACAGCCTTACCTGGGAGGTCCCCTGGCAAAGCAGATAGAGAACCATCCTTTAAGTTGGAAGGATCTGGGATCAAGATCTGCTTCTGACAAATGCCAGTAGTCTGACTGTGGCCAAATCACTTAATTGTCCAGTGCCTCAGGCAGCAAGCTATGGTATGGAAGAGTTGCTGTTCTGGATACATGAAGGAAATTTCCATACTGAGAGTACCTATAGTCTAATTCTGCATCTCTGGTCTATCAACTCTTTGCCAAGGAATGAGGGATGCATTTTTCAATATCAGTGTTGGTCATTTTGTTAGAGTTCTGAAGTCTTTCAAAATTGATTTTCTTTATGTTGCTAATGTTTCATTGTGTAAATTGTCCTCCTGGTTCTGCTCATTTCATTTTACTTCATTTCATACAAGTATACCTGGGTTTTGCAGTCTGTTATATTTGTCCTTTCTTGAGGCATAGTAATATTCCATTACATTCATGTATCATAACAGCCATTCCACATGTGATGAGCAAACAGTTCTTTGGTAATGCATAATGGAGATATAAATATTTTTGTACATGTGGGTCTTGCCCCTTTGTCTTTTATTTCTTTGTTGTATATGCCTAGCTGTGGTATTGTTGGATCAGTTTAGTGGATTTTCTTCCAAATTGCTTTCCAGAATGGTCAGACCATCCTAATTCTAATTCTCCTTCAAACTATATTGATTTTTCTTATGTAAAAACTTTTTAGTTTTGTAAGTGTAAATTTTGTTCAATGTAGTAAAAGTGTTAATTTTATAGTTTACTTAGTTATGAATTCTCCATCCACAGTTATGAAAAACATCTCTTTCCCCTCTTCAAATTTTTTTATGACATGACCTTTCATATTTAGGTCATACATGAATTTGGAGCTTATTGTGATATATGATATGAGATGCTGGTCCAAACCAATTTTCTGCCAAACTCCTTTCCAGTTTTCTCCGCAGTTTTTGTCATATAGAAAGTACCTATCTATGTAATTCCTGTTCTTGTGTTTCTACTTGAGTGTGGCTTTGCTGGTGCTCTCCATTGTTCTTTCCATTTACATTATTATGGTCACTTGGCACCACTTCATAGTCTTCCCATGCTTCCCTCTATTCTTCATATTCATCGTTTCTTACAACATAATGATATTCCCTTACATTTGTATTGCTGCATTGATTTAGCCATCCCCTAATGAATGGACCTCTATCTTGTTTCCAGTTCTTTACTACTACAAAGAGGGCTGCCTCAAAAGTGTTGGTATCTATGGAAATTTTCTTTCTGTCTTTGACCTCTTTTTGGCCATATGCCTCCCAGTGGGACTGTGGGGTCAAAGAGGATGGACATTTTAGTCACTTTCTTGGCAGAAATTCAAATTCCTTTCCAGAATGTTTGGACCAATTCACAGCCAGGAGCCATGTATTAGTGTCCGCTTCCTACTGCTCACTCTCACGCAGCATCAACTCTTCCTGTCTTCTCTGGTCTTTGCCAAAGGGACACCCATGGGAAGTGACACCTCAGGCTTGTTGGGATTTGCATTTCTCTTATTAGTGATTTGGAGTCAGTTTTCATAGAGTTACTTATAATTTTTAATTCTTTGCAGAACTGTTTATTCATGTTCTTTGACTATTTCTCATGGGAAATTGCTCTCGACTTCTTATTAGGTGTTAGGTTCCTCTATACTTTTCAAACTTTGTCAGAGATGTTTGTTGCAAAGATTTTTTTTTTTTCTGAATTGACAGCTTTCCTTCTTATCTTAATTGATTTTGTTGCAAAAAAGCTCTTCGATCTCATGTGATCAAACTTTCCTATTTTCTTCTTGGTTTTTAGGAGGGGCACATTTCTTTTTAAAGTAGTTTTCAATGGTATAATTTGCTTTATGTTGCCTACATTTCCCTCTGTATCTCTGCTTTCTGCCCCCTTCCAGAGAGCTATCCCTTAAACAAAGACTAAAAAGGGGAAAAAAGAGTCAACAAAAACAATTTATATCTTTTAAAAGTCTGGTGTTCTGTGCAGTGTTCTGTACCCCTGGGCCCCATCTCTGCAAAGGAGGAGGGGATGATAGCTTTTCATCTCTATAGGGCTAAGCTTGCCTTTTGTGATATTAGACCACTCAGTTTCCATATTTTCTTTTTGTTCTTTCAGCTAACATTACTGTGGGTATTGTACATATTGTTTTCTCAGCTCTGCCTACTTTACTTTGTGTCAGTTTATATGTCTCTACATGCTTCTCTGTCTACATCATGTTTATTGTTTTTTACAGCACAGTAACTGATTATATTCATGTGCCATAGTTTGTTTAACCGTTCCCTAAGAGATGGGCATCTACTTTCTTTACAGGTTTTTGCTACCACAAAGAGTACTTCTGTAATACTTTGGTGGGATTTGTTGTTTCTCTAACTTTGGCCTCCTTGGGGTAGCAGTGGAATATCATTCTAATCACATTTATGCAAGATTCTAAATTGCTTTCCAAAATAATCGAATCCTTTCAAAGTCCTGCCAATAGTACATTTGTGTGCTTGTCTTCCCACAACCCCTCTACACTGACTATCCAAGAGAGACAAAATCCTAATGTTATCTATTAGGCCTGTTCTGCTTCCCAGAAGCAATGAGGCTCCTGCCTCTTTCTGAGGGCTCATCCATACCACTTGTTTTGGAGGGAATGGAGGAGGGTAAACAGCTGCATTGTTTGACTGAGAGGAACCTCACTGTCTACAGAAAAATATGGACTTAGACTGTTGTTCTATTTCCTATTTTCAGATCAGGGGTTCTTAACCTGGGTCGATTAACTTTTAAAAAAAAAATATTTTGATAATTTTTGATATATTTCAATATAATTGGTTTCCTTTATAATTCTAAGTATTTTATCTTATACCTTTAAAAACATTCTTCTGAGAAGGGATCCATAGGCTTCACCAGACTACCAAAGGGGTCTATAACACAAAACAGGGTAAGAACCCTCCTTATAATGCCTGGCACCTAATAAGAGCTTAATAAATGCTTTATCTGTATATCTTGCTCTTTATTTCTCCCAGTGGCTTATCTAGAGGTAAGTGGAAGGGGAGTTCTCTCAGGCATGGCCCTAGTGGTAAAGGTTAATAATCATAGGGTGTTAGAGGAAAGGAAACCAATAATGTTGGAGATGATATAATTCAAACTCAGTCATTTAGCCAAAAAACATTTATTTAATGTATACTATGTGCCAGGCACCATGGTAATGGGGGGAGATGACATACAAAGGAAATTGATAAGTGGAGGGGCATAAGCCTTGCCAATAAGAAGAAGGTGCCTGGGCACAGAAGATGGGACAGAGAAGTCCACAGAAGTCCAGAAGCAGTGGAGCTGCTGAGAAAGGGGGAGAGGAATGGGTTGAGCCCCCTCTTTAAATGAGGGCCCTGGATCCCATCACCCTGCCCTTCAGTCACAGCGTCCACTTCTAGGGGCAAAGGGAATTGAGGAGATCTGAACACTAGCCATATTCATTTGTGTAGGATAATGAGATTTCCTATTGATGAGTTTCCTGAGTGCTTTGTGACAGGCCTTTGCATCAGAGGCTGTCCTTGGAGGACATGGCGTTCTTCAGCCAATCCTTGCTTTCTACAGTTGAGCTTACAGTGCTGTGCTCCACCAGCAGAAGTGCAGCTTGCGAAAGGTGAAGTCCTTGGATGGGGACCCAGTTTATTTCTAAAGTAAGGCCCATGTACTAGCCAGAAACATCACAGAAAACAATTCCTTAATGAGTTTGGGTCAGTTCAGTGCAAACCTGTATTGGCAAGCAGTGAGGAAGAAGGGAAAGGGAAGAAAGAGAAGGGTCCCTAACAGACAACTCACACACACACACAAACCCTAACACGGAGTATAGCTCATATAAGGCCAGTGCTGAGTTGGGGGGTGTAGAGACCCACGTTTATTCAGTTGGAAAATGGTGCTCCAAAGTGCCTTTCTGAGATTGAGATACATCTGCCCTGACTTTGGTGGCCATCTGGTGCCAGCCATTTTGCATGTCAAGGTTTGAGGCACATGGGATTTATGGGGTACATAGGAGCAGGGAAAAAGTGAGTTAACTGTGAGAAAAATAGTATTTTTGGATACACAATTCACTAACCTTAAAAATATTAATGTCACTATTTTTCTATGAATTGATTCTGTAAGCCACTACCTCTCTTGGGGGAGACAGTCATGGTGATCTCAGGACCACTAGGCCTCATCTTAGGAGAAGGAAGTCAGGATGGAGAGGAAAGGATAAGGATAGGGGAGGATAGCTGTCCTCTGAGGAATGAGGTAACCTGGAGTAACTTGTGTTAGATCACACAACAACATCCCACTGAGGTCAGAGCTAGGAGGAATCTGAGAGATTATGTAGTCAAACCTCCTTATGTGTTAAGGATGAGAAAACTGAGATATCCAGTGATTTGCCCCAGCTCCCACAGATGGCTCAGCAGAGGGAAGATTGAAGCACAGGCCTTCTGATTCTGAGTCCTCTGGGACTTCTCCTTAACGCAGGTTTCCTGTCTTTCAGACCATTGAGGGAAACGAGAGGATTCATGTTTGGGGAAGGAAAGCTTCTGCTGTGATTCCTGAATCAGAAAGTTCTTAGGGATATTTTAGGATCATTGGGAGTTTGCTGGGTGGACCATCCATCCCTGACCCCTCCCTTCAAACTTCTTGGCTTACCACTCACTCTTCCCACAGTATACATGTTCCCAGCATGTCATGGAGCTGGCAGAGTGTGCCCTGTGGGCACTGTCAGTGTCAATGCACCAGGTCTCTGCATCTGGATTTCATACTCTTCTGTGTGGCTACCCAAGCTTGCCTTGGCTTCTCACAGTCCTGAGACTTGAGGTTCTTTTCGTTGCTACTCTCTTGCTTCAAAAATCAGAGTGGCATTTCCTTTCCCTTTTTTTTGTATTTGGTATTTAATTTTACCTCAGTTACATATAAACAACAATTTTTAACATTTGTTTTTAAAACTTTGAGTTCCAAATTCTCCCCCTTCCTCCTGCCCTCCCCCCCCCCACTGATTAGGCACACAATTCCATATAGGTTATATATGTGTAGGCATGCAAAACACATCCATATTAGTCATGTTGTGAAAGAAAACATTGATAAAAAAACCAAAAAACTAGAGAAAAAAGGTGGGAAAAACCCCAAAAGTTACTTCAATCTGTATTCAGATACCATCAGTTCTTTTTCCGGGGATGGACAGCATTTTTCATCCTAAGTCCTTCAGAGCTGTCATGGATCATTATATTGCTGAGAATAGCTAAGTCATCTCATGAGAATAGTTAAGATCATCCTACAATATTGTTGTTAATTTGTACTTGTTATATTTCACTTTGCGTCAACTCATGGAAGTATTTCTAGGTTTTTCTGAGAGCATTCTGCTCGTCATTTCTTATAGTACAATAGTATTCCATCACAATTACATACCACAACTTATTCAGCCATTCCCCAGTTGATGTGTATCCCCCTCAATTTCCAATTCTTTACTCCCAGAAAAAAATGCTATAAATATTTATTGTATATATAGGTCCTTTTCCTTTTTGTTTTTTTATCTCTTGTCTTATAGACCTAGTAGTGGTATTGCTATGCCAAAGGTATGCATGATTTTATAGTCTTTTGGGCATAGTTCCAAAGTGCTCTGTAGAATGGTTTAATCAATTCACAATTCTGACAACAGGACATTAATGTCTCATTTTTTCCCACATCCCCTCCAGCATTTGTCATTTATCTTTTCTGTCCTATTATCTAATGTAATAGGTCGGAGCTAGTACCTCAGAATTGTTTTAACTTGCATTTCTCCAATCAATAGTGAGTTAGAATATTTTTTCATATAGCTATAGATAACTTTAATTACTTCATCTGAAAACTGATTATATCTTTTGATCATTTATCAATTGGGGAATGGCTCTTATTTTTGATAAATTTGACATAGTTCTCTACATGTTAGAGAAATGAAGTCTTTATCAGAAAAGCTTGCTTCAAAAATTTTTTTTTCATAGTTACTATTGCTAACTTGTATGTCCCTCCATCCTATTCTTCCTACCCCTATTTATTCTATTCTCTTTTCTTTCAACCCTGTCCCTCCTCAAAAGTGTTTTGCTTCTGATTACCATTTCCTCCATTCTGTTCTCCCTTCTATCACCACCACCCCCTTCTATTCTTGCCTTCCCCTTCTGTTTTCCTGTGGGATAAGAAGGATATCTATACCCCCATTGCCTGTGTATCTTATTTTCTAGTTACATGTAAAAACGGATTTTAACATTCGTTTTTATAACTTTTGAGTTCCAAATTCTCGCCCTCCCTTCCTCCCTCCCTCCCCTTTTGTGAAGGTAAGCAATTTGATATAGGTTATACATGTGTAGTCATGCAAAACACTTCCATAACAGTCATGTTGTTTCCTTTCCCTTGTCTCTCCTCAAACGTGTTTGCTTCTGATTCCCCCTCCTCAAATCTGCCCTCCCTTCTATCATCTCACTTCTTATCCCTTTCCCCCCTACTTTGCTGTAGGATAAGATAGATTTTCATACTCAATTGAGTGTATATGTTATTCCCTCCTTAAGTCAATTCTGATGAGAGTAAGATTCACTCATTCCCTCTCACTTTCCCCTGTTTTCTCTTCCATTGTAAAAGCTTTTTCTTGCCTTTTATGTGAGATAGTTTACTGTATTCTACCTTCCCTCTCTCTTTCCAATGCATTCCTCTGTCACCTCTTAATTTTATTTTTTAGCTATCATCCCTTCATATTCAGCTCACCCTGTGCCCTCTTTCTATATATATTTCCTCCAACTATCCTAATAATGAGAAAAATCTCATGAGTTACAAGTATCATCTTTCCACATAGGAAATGTAAACAGTTCAACTTATGATTTCTCTTTCCTGTTTATTTTTTCATGCTTCTCTTGAGACTTGTATTGAAAGTTAAATTTTCTATTTAGTTCTGTGTTTTTTTTCTCAAGAATGCATTAAATTCCTCTACATCATTGAATGTCAATATTTTTCCCCCATGGATTACATTCAGTTTTGCTGGGCAGGTGATTCTTGGTTTTAATCCTAGCTCCTTTGACCAGTTCCTTAATGTAGAAGCTGCTAAATCTTGTGTTATTTTAAACGTAGTTCCACAATACTTGAATTGTTTCTTTGTGGCTGCTTCTAATATTTTCTCCTTGACCTGGGAACTCTGGAATTTGGCTATAATATTCCTGGGAGTTTTCTTTTCAGGAGGTGCTTGATGATTTCTTTCAATGTCTATTTTACCCTCTGGTTCTAGAATATCAGGGCAGTTTTCCTTGATAATTTCTTGAAAGATGATGTCAACGTTCTTGTTTTGATTATGGCTGTCTTCTATTTTTCATTCTTTTGGTTCTGTTCTTAATTTCTTGATTTCTCATAGAGTCATTAGCTTCCATTTTCTTCATTTTAATTTTTAAGGAATTATTTTCTTTAGCAAGCTTTTGGATCTCCTTTTCCATTTGGCCAGTTCTGCTTTTTAAGGCATTCTTCTTCTCATTGACTTTTTGGACCTCTTTGCCATTTGGTCTAGTCTATTTTTTAAGGTATTTTCTTCAGTATTTTTTGAGGGTCTCCTTTACCAAGCTGTTGACTCATTTTTCATGATTTTCTTACTTCACTCTCATTTCTCTTCCCCATTTTTCTTCTACTTCTCTTTATTTTCACAATCCTTTTTGAGTTCTTCCATGGCCTGAGACCAATTTATATTTTCTTGGAGGTTTTGGATATAGAAGCTTTGACTTCGTTGTCTTCTAAGTGTATATTTTGTTCTTCCTTATTGCCAAAGTAAGATTCTATAGTCTTGAGTTTTTTTCTGTTGTTTTTTCATTTTCCCAGTCTATTTCTTGACTTTTTAACTCTGTTAAGGCAGGACCCTGAATACAGTATGGGGGTTTGTGCAGCTGTTTTCATAGATACTTCTAGGAACCTGTAATTTTTCAGTTCTTCCAAGTTTATATGACCTAAGGAGAGCTGTTTACTCCTCTCCTGGTCTGTGCTCTGGCCTCTGAGTGACCACAAACACTCTTTTTTTTTTTTTAAATTTTTAAATTTATTTATTTATTTAACTTTTTACATTCATTTTCACAAAATTTTGGGTTCCAAATTTTCTCCCCCTTTTATCCCCTCCCCCACCCCAATACCCCAAGCAATCTAATTTTCCCTATCTCCAATCTGCCCTCTCTTCTGTCATCCCTCCCTTCTCTTGTCCCCATCTTCTCTTTTCTCCTGTAGGGCCAGATGACTTTCTATTCCTCATTAACTGTATGTCTTCTTTCCTAGTAGCAACAACAATACTGAACAGTTGTTCCTAAAACTTTGAGTTCCAAATTCTCCCCATCCCTCCCTCCCCCACCCATTCCCTTTGGGAAGGCAGGCAATTCAATATAGGCCCTATCTGTGTAGTTTTGCAAATGACTTCCATGATAGTCATGTTGTGTAAGGCTAACTTCCATCCTATCCTGCCCCTCATTGTTTCTCTTCTGTCTTTTGATCCTGTCCCTCCCCAAGTGTTGACTTCAAATTGCTCCCTCCTCCCTTTGCCCTCCCTTCCATCATCCCCCCCCTTGCATTATCTCCTTCTCCCCCACTTTCTTATACTGTAAGATAGGTTTTCATACCAAAATGAGTATGCATTTTATTCCTTCCTTTAGTCAAATGTGATGAGGGTAAACTTCTTGTTTTTTGTTTTTGTTTTTGTTTTTTTCTTTTTCTCAGCTCTCCTCTTTTTCCCTCCACTAAAAAAAGTCTCCTACTTGCCTCTTAAATGACATATAGTTACCCCCCTTCCATTTCACCCTCTTTCCTCCCACTACATTTCTCTCTCACCATTTACCTTCATTTCTTTTAAGATATGGTCACCTCCTATTCAGTTCAATCTGTGCTCTCTGTCTCTGTATGTGTGTGCATGTGTGTATATGTGTGCATGTGCATGCGTGTACATGTGTGTGTGTGGTCCCACCACCTACCCAGATACTGAAAAGTTTTAAGAGTTACAAATATTGTCTTTCCATGTAGGAATGTAAACAGTTCACTTCTGGTAAGTCCCTTAAGACTTCTCTTTGCTGTTTACTTTTTCATGCTTCTTCTCATTCTTGTGTTTGAAAGTCAAATTTTCTTTTCAGCTCTGGTCTTTTCATCAAGAATGTTTGAAAGTCCTCCGTTTCATTGAAAGACCATATTTTCCCCTGAAGTATTATACTCAGTTTAGCTGGGTAGGTGATTCTTGGTTTGAGTCCTAGTTCCTTTGACTTCTGGAATATCCTATTCCACGGCCTTCGATCTCTTAATGTAGAGGCTGCTAGATCTTGTGTTATCCTGATTGTATTTCCACAGTACTGGAATTGTTTCTTTCTAGCTGCTTGCAAGATTTTCTCTTTGAGCTGGGAGTTCTGGAATTTGGCCACAATGTTCCTAGGAGTTTCTCTTTTGGGATCTCTTTCAGGTGGTGATCGATGGATTCTTTCAATACTTATTTTGCCCTCTGGTTCTAGAATGTCAGGGCAGTTATCCTTGATAATTTCATGGAAGATGATGTCAAGGCTCTTTTTTTGATCATGACTTTCAGGTAGTCCCATAATTTTTAAATTGTCTCTCTTGGATCTATTTTCCAGGTCATTTGTTTTTCCCATGAGATATTTCACATTCTCTTCCATTTTTTCATTCCTTTGGTTTTGTTTGGTGATTTCTTGGTTTCTCGTAAAGTCATTAGACTCCATCTGTTCCATTCTAATTTTGAGAGAACTATTATCTTCAGTGAGCTTTTGAGCCTCTTTTTCCATTTGGTTCATTCTGCTTTTGAAAGCATTCTTCTCCTCATTGGCTTTTTGAACCTCTTTTGCCAATTGAGTGAGCATATTTTTCAAGGTGTTAATTTCCTCAAGCATTTTTTTTGGTCTCCTTTACCAAGGTATTGACCTGTTTTTCATACTTTTCTTGTATCTCTCTCATTTCTCTTCCCAGTTTTTCCTCCACCTGTCTAACTTGCTTTTCAAAATCCTTTTGAGCTCTTCCATGGCCTGAGCCCACTTGACATCCCCCTGGGGTGCCTGAGGTACTGAGGCCCCGCCCTCCACATCTTTCCCTGATGGCGAGAATATTTCCTCGTCAGATCCAGAAGTTGGGATCATTTGCATTTGTTCGAAAAAACTCTCTATAGTCTCATTTTTCTTCCCTTTTCTAGGCATTTTCCCAGCCAGTTACTTGACTTCTGAGATTCCTGTCCACCTCCGCCTAGATCCGCCCAGCTAGTGCTTAGGGTCTGAGGTTCAAATGGACTTTCCCTGCTGCCGGCCGCTAATCAATGTGAACTTAATTCTGGCGCTGGGGTGGGGGCAGGGCCGCCTCCCAGGCTCAGCTCCCTCAGGGGCTTTATGCAGAGACTTTCAGGAACGGAACGGGTGGGGTGGGGCCCGCCTCCCAGGCTCAGTTCCCTCAGGGGCTTTATGCAGAGGACTTCAATAATAGAGCGGGGTGGGGCAGGGCCATCTCCCAGGCTCAGCTCCCTCAAGTCGCTTATGCAGAGACTTTCAGTAATGAAGATCCTGCCTGCTGCCGCTGCTGCCTCAGCCGCCGCCCACCGCCTCTGCCTCTGCCGCTTCCTCCCGAGGGGGCCCGGGTCACGGAGACACTGCGCTCCCCTCCTCCAGCCCAGCCTCTCTCACTGACCTGTAGCTTCTGTGGGCGGAGGGACTTTCCTGGCTGCCGGAGCTTCCGTCCCTGAAGCCTGCTCGGGTCAGCTTCTCTGGGGCCGCTGCCAGGGCAGCGCTAGGGTGGTGTCTGCTTTCCAGGGTGTGATGGACCCTGGGGACGGCTCTCTGGCATGGAAATCTCTTCCATTCCGTTTCTGTACACTTTTCAGTGGTCCAGAAGTTATGGGGGTCTCTTTTTACATTAATTCTATGGGCTTTGGTTTCAGAGCTCGTAAATGTGTGTCCTTCTACTCCGCCATCATGGCTCCAACACAAGCACTCTTTTCTCCCTTGGAACTGTGAGGAGGGTTCCTTCCCTCCTGCTGCCACAAGCTGTGCTATGGAAGTATTCCTCCTAACCCCAGGACCACCACCCAGGACTATGATCCAGATCCAAGTATGGGCAAAGCAACAGAATCCTGCCTCAGTGCCAGCAAGTAGATAGTTATAATATCCTTCTGGCCAGTTGTTCAATCCCTTTTCTATCTGTGAGGTGAGAGCTCTGGAAACTGCTGTTGCTGCTGCCACTGCTGCCACCACCACTGCTGCCACTGATGATTCAGTTACTCCCCAGACCTTGCCTGGTTTGCTAGGGCTGGGGCTGTGTTGTGCCTGGGACTGGGCTATGCTGTTCTCTCACCCATATCCCAACAGCCCTTTCCTATTGACCTAAGTTGTCTTTGGCGTTTGTGGGTTGAGAAGTCTAGAAAATGCCACAGCTGCTAGTGATTCAGTCTCCTGTGGCCTGCTCTGGGTTTGCTTGGGCCTCGTCTGTTGCTGGACTGTACTCCTCTCTCAGTCTTTTACAACAGACCTTTCCTGTTGATCTTCCAGCTTGTCTTGGGATGGAGATTTGTTTTCACTTTGTCATTTTGTTGTTTCTGCTGTTCCAGAATTTGCTTAGAGTCATTTTTATAGGTATTTGAAGGAGTTTGGGGGAGAGCTCTGGGGAATCCCTGCTTTTAGTCTGCCATCTTGACTCCCCCCCACCCATTTCCTTTTCAATATACACTTCTATTTCTTCTAGAAGAAGTGAATGCTGTAATGCAGCAGGTCACTCTTCTCAAGTTACACTTTTGTGGTTTTCAGGACTTGCTGTGCTTTGCTTTACATCTTGCAATGATTCTACTTAAAAGCCATTTTCACCTTTATTTTTTTGTCAGCATCTCTTTGAATTTACTCAGAATTCAAAAGAAGGTTGTTTCCTTGAAAGGCAGGGAGTCATGGAGGCTTAGTGTCTGGTGGAAGATGGAAGACAAAAGTTCAGACTTTGGGGTACAGCTGCATTCTGTTCAGTTCACTCTCTATAGCCTATGTAATCTGCATCAGAAGCAAGCCAGAAGCAAAGATAGATGTATCCTCCCAGACTTAATTTCTATTTCCTTTTCCTGAATCTCAAGGGTTCTTCATTTCCCAGGCTATGATCATTGACTCTAGCTTGCCAGAGTGAAAGTGATTAGACCTAGAAACTGATCTCATGAAAGATTTTCTCAAAGAAAAAGTCAAAAGTATTTTTAAAAAATTAGTGTACCCCCATAAATATAGGGGGCAGGGGTAGAAGGGTAATAAATTCTTCTAGAGTTCTAGCAACTCATATGAAGGGATGTCATTTTTAAAAAGCCAACAGTTGTTTTAAAGTTGCTCATAGTAATCTCCGGTAGCAGACACAACCTGGAACTTTGTCAGTTGTAAAGAAACCTATAGTCAGAAGCAGAGGTTCTTAGACTTTTTTTTAATACCATGGACCCCTTTTTGAAGTCTAGTGAAGCCTATGAACTGTTTTGAAGAATAATGCTTTTAAATGATTGGAAGAAATGCTGATTTTCAATTAGAGGGGAGTAAAAACAGACATAATTTTTCCCCATCCAAATTCATGGACCCCTTGAAATCTATCTGTGAGTGTCTGTGGACCCCAGGTTAAGAACACCTGGCTTAAAGGATCTGAGAAAACTTATGTTATTCTTATAGGTATTTCTTCCGCTATTGTTTAGCACAGTCCCCTCCACACCTTAGTAGAAAGTTGTGTGAACCTTTGTGTCTAAAAAAATGAACTGGTACTTCAGTGATAAATCCTCTACAATTAGTAAGGCTCCAAGTCCATTGCCAGGCCTGTGTGTAAAACTTTCCTGCAAGATGGATTCTGGTAGAGTGAGCTCTCATGAATTCCTTGGCCATGCTGAGACATGAAAACAAGATTTTAGTGGCAGAAACCAAACCACGTGTGACTGCCAGTCCTGTCTTCCATGGGCTCTGCCCATTATTCTTTTAGATCATGAGTGTATCTTTACCTCACCCCCATGGAAGTTGCAGCTTATTTGGGACTGATTTTGATAAAGTTGGGCCAAGTCCACCTTGATTTAATATCTAGTTTTAATTATAGAGTATTTTAAAAGAAATATAGTTTTGAATGTAGTTTCCACTTAATAAAAAGGTTCAGTTCTTCTGAAAGTACATTTCCAATGCCCTCCTCTGATGTTCCATCATGGCTCTATCCTGTTAACCTCCAAAAACTGGGTTATTGGGGCGTAGGCTCTGTCCTAGGAAGCTGGAAGGCCTGGAGAGAGACACATCCAAGGGTTTGCCCAGATCAGGTTGGAAAAGCCTAGTGACTGCTAGAAAACCACCAGATGAGGAGATTTTGGGACACACCAGCTCATGAAATCATGTGCTAAAACATGGTTCTCAGTATAGTAGAGTGAGAAGAGCTATGGAGTCAGAAGGCTCCAAATGGCTGCCCCATCCCTCATCTTTTCTAAGCCTCCATTTTCTCACTTATAAAATGGTAGAAGTTTTCATCCATGTTGTTAGACTCCTTCACTGAAGGTCAGCTAGCTCATTGATGCTAAATTATTTAACTTGAAAAGGCTACAAGCCAAGACTAAAATGGAGGGAGAGTTGATATTTTTTGCTCACAGATGATTGTGTACTCAGTGCAGCCTTTGAAGCTGAGATGCAACAAAGTATGGATCATTCCTCTCTTGCTTGTGCTAATTTTGACCTAACAACACCCCCAAAAAACCTAACCCATAGGTGTGCCATTAGCCATCATTACATCATCCATACATGGAACCATTGGTTACAGCAAATGGAGAAGTTTTGAGTACTGTGGATAAGTTCACGTATTTTGGCAACATACTTTACAGGGACTGATAATGAGATTGATGCAGGTATTGCCAGAGCAAATTCAGTGTTTGGGAGGCTCCAAAGCAAAGTGTGGGAGAAAAGAGGTTTCAGACTGCCTACCAAACCAAAAGTCTGCAGAGCTGTTATGCTCATTGTTATATGCCTGTGAAACCTGGACAGTTATACTAACAGCCCACCAGAAACTGAATTGGTTCCATTTGAATTGTCTTAGGAAGTTTTCAAGATCACCTATCAGGATGCACTAAGGTTCTTTCTCAAATTAAACTGCCAAGCATTCAAACTACTGCAGAGAGTGCAACTCCAAGAGTCTGGCCATGTTCAAATGCCAAATGTACATTTGCCTAAAATACTATTTTACAGAGAACTCACACAAGGTAAATGCTCACGTGGTGGTCAGAAGTGATACACAGATGCTCTCAAGATCTCTCTGAAGATTTCATGACATTGAAAGATACCCAAGCATGTATTTGCATCTAAGAAGGTGCTATGGTCTATGAGTGAAGCAGAATTGCAATAGCTCAAAAGAAACATGAGATGTGCAAATTTAGACATCTCCAAATGTTTATATGGACTATTTGTGCCTCACCTGTGGTAGAATCTTCCAAGCTCATGTTGGCCTGATCAGTTACTGTCAGACATACGGTACCTTGGCTCTAACACAATGAGTTCATTTTGGTTCTCTTGAGGACAACAACCATTTATAAAATGGAGATTTTCTTCGGTCATCATTTATCAAGCACTTGTTAATGCCTACCAGGTACCTTGATGGGCCATGGGGATATCAAGAAAAGAGTAGATTTAAGTCTTGCCCTCTGGGAGAGGAGAGTGGAGATGCCACATAGACACAAATAAGTAAATAGAAAATATGAAAAGTGATTGTATAGGCTGGGATATGATGGAGGAACATTAGCTCTGTCTCTCCAATATATAAAAGATTTAACATTAACCCCTCTCTCCCAACTGTTTCACACTGTTAATTTGCATAGCAAACCTTTCTTTATTAAGTAGTGTGAAGACAAACTTTGGTTTTCCATGTCTGATTATCACAGCCTTACCTGGGAGGTCCCCTGGCAAAGCAGATAGAGAACCATCCTTTAAGTTGGAAGGATCTGGGATCAAGATCTGCTTCTGACAAATGCCAGTAGTCTGACTGTGGCCAAATCACTTAATTGTCCAGTGCCTCAGGCAGCAAGCTATGGTATGGAAGAGTTGCTGTTCTGGATACATGAAGGAAATTTCCATACTGAGAGTACCTATAGTCTAATTCTGCATCTCTGGTCTATCAACTCTTTGCCAAGGAATGAGGGATGCATTTTTCAATATCAGTGTTGGTCATTTTGTTAGAGTTCTGAAGTCTTTCAAAATTGATTTTCTTTATGTTGCTAATGTTTCATTGTGTAAATTGTCCTCCTGGTTCTGCTCATTTCATTTTACTTCATTTCATACAAGTATACCTGGGTTTTGCAGTCTGTTATATTTGTCCTTTCTTGAGGCATAGTAATATTCCATTACATTCATGTATCATAACAGCCATTCCACATGTGATGAGCAAACAGTTCTTTGGTAATGCATAATGGAGATATAAATATTTTTGTACATGTGGGTCTTGCCCCTTTGTCTTTTATTTCTTTGTTGTATATGCCTAGCTGTGGTATTGTTGGATCAGTTTAGTGGATTTTCTTCCAAATTGCTTTCCAGAATGGTCAGACCATCCTAATTCTAATTCTCCTTCAAACTATATTGATTTTTCTTATGTAAAAACTTTTTAGTTTTGTAAGTGTAAATTTTGTTCAATGTAGTAAAAGTGTTAATTTTATAGTTTACTTAGTTATGAATTCTCCATCCACAGTTATGAAAAACATCTCTTTCCCCTCTTCAAATTTTTTTATGACATGACCTTTCATATTTAGGTCATACATGAATTTGGAGCTTATTGTGATATATGATATGAGATGCTGGTCCAAACCAATTTTCTGCCAAACTCCTTTCCAGTTTTCTCCGCAGTTTTTGTCATATAGAAAGTACCTATCTATGTAATTCCTGTTCTTGTGTTTCTACTTGAGTGTGGCTTTGCTGGTGCTCTCCATTGTTCTTTCCATTTACATTATTATGGTCACTTGGCACCACTTCATAGTCTTCCCATGCTTCCCTCTATTCTTCATATTCATCGTTTCTTACAACATAATGATATTCCCTTACATTTGTATTGCTGCATTGATTTAGCCATCCCCTAATGAATGGACCTCTATCTTGTTTCCAGTTCTTTACTACTACAAAGAGGGCTGCCTCAAAAGTGTTGGTATCTATGGAAATTTTCTTTCTGTCTTTGACCTCTTTTTGGCCATATGCCTCCCAGTGGGACTGTGGGGTCAAAGAGGATGGACATTTTAGTCACTTTCTTGGCAGAAATTCAAATTCCTTTCCAGAATGTTTGGACCAATTCACAGCCAGGAGCCATGTATTAGTGTCCGCTTCCTACCGCTCACTCTCACGCAGCATCAACTCTTCCTGTCTTCTCTGGTCTTTGCCAAAGGGACACCCATGGGAAGTGACACCTCAGGCTTGTTGGGATTTGCATTTCTCTTATTAGTGATTTGGAGTCAGTTTTCATAGAGTTACTTATAATTTTTAATTCTTTGCAGAACTGTTTATTCATGTTCTTTGACTATTTCTCATGGGAAATTGCTCTCGACTTCTTATTAGGTGTTAGGTTCCTCTATACTTTTCAAACTTTGTCAGAGATGTTTGTTGCAAAGATTTTTTTTTTTTCTGAATTGACAGCTTTCCTTCTTATCTTAATTGATTTTGTTGCAAAAAAGCTCTTCGATCTCATGTGATCAAACTTTCCTATTTTCTTCTTGGTTTTTAGGAGGGGCACATTTCTTTTTAAAGTAGGTTTTCAATGGTATAATTTGCTTTATGTTGCCTACATTTCCCTCTGTATCTCTGCTTTCTGCCCCCTTCCAGAGAGCTATCCCTTAAACAAAGACTAAAAAGGGGAAAAAAGAGTCAACAAAAACAATTTATATCTTTTAAAAGTCTGGTGTTCTGTGCAGTGTTCTGTACCCCTGGGCCCCATCTCTGCAAAGGAGGAGGGGATGATAGCTTTTCATCTCTATAGGGCTAAGCTTGCCTTTTGTGATATTAGACCACTCAGTTTCCATATTTTCTTTTTGTTCTTTCAGCTAACATTACTGTGGGTATTGTACATATTGTTTTCTCAGCTCTGCCTACTTTACTTTGTGTCAGTTTATATGTCTCTACATGCTTCTCTGTCTACATCATGTTTATTGTTTTTTACAGCACAGTAACTGATTATATTCATGTGCCATAGTTTGTTTAACCGTTCCCTAAGAGATGGGCATCTACTTTCTTTACAGGTTTTTGCTACCACAAAGAGTACTTCTGTAATACTTTGGTGGGATTTGTTGTTTCTCTAACTTTGGCCTCCTTGGGGTAGCAGTGGAATATCATTCTAATCACATTTATGCAAGATTCTAAATTGCTTTCCAAAATAATCGAATCCTTTCAAAGTCCTGCCAATAGTACATTTGTGTGCTTGTCTTCCCACAACCCCTCTACACTGACTATCCAAGAGAGACAAAATCCTAATGTTATCTATTAGGCCTGTTCTGCTTCCCAGAAGCAATGAGGCTCCTGCCTCTTTCTGAGGGCTCATCCATACCACTTGGGTTTTTTTTGAGGCAATTAGGACTAAGTGACTTGCTTAGGGTCACACAGCTCGTAAGTGTCTGAGGCCAGACTTGAACTCAGGTCCTTTTTTTTCTGGGGTTAGTGCTCTCCCCCTTGCTGCCTCTCCCACCTGGCTGCCTCTCCCTGCTACCTTCCCTTTCTCAGTGCCCTCTCTCTCCCATCTCCTTGCTTCTGCTTCTCTGCCTCCCTCTGCTAATGTGACAGGCAACTGCTGATTTATATACACCAGGAACCTGGTGACTCATCCTGAACAGCTCAGCAGCCCTACCCACTCAACTTCCCTCAGAAGGGGAACTGAAACCACAGGCACCTGGTAGGGTCTGACCTCTGGGCAGTGGAGGAAGTGCTGTGCAAATGTGAGAAATGGGTTGATGGGGGTATGGGGAAATTGTCCTCAATGGGCCGTGGCTAAAGCAAACCTATTTTTTCAGCCTGCAACCCTTCTTGGACCTTCAGACCTTTGAGTAACTGTTTTCCTTCTTCCTCTTTTTTCCACTGACAGTTGGAAGTGGCAGTGGTGACCACGGAGAAAGCAAAACATTTCTACGAGCCTTGTGATGTTCCTGCCAGGGTCTATAGTGACACTGATGAGTGGGAGGTCAGTGCTCTGGGGCCCTCAGCCCAAACTTTTCCCATTCCTGCCCCTCTGCCAAACCAGATCAGAGATCAGAAGGTCCAGACATATGTCAGTGGTCAAAACCTCACATACAAAAGAAACATGGAAACTATTTCTCAAGCTGTCAACCAGCTGTACTCTGGTGCCTTAAGTCGACCAAAAGCCCAGGAATCCAGGCTCTACTTCCAGGCAGAGGGATTTTGCCCCAGGCCTGAGGCTGAGTCTCCTCATCCTTATCTCAGTTGTTGAAACCTTGTAGGAGCTCAGTTTGCACTCTTTGTCCACATCACTTAAAACTGTCTTCACCAGTATGAGCTTATCCATTTATTTCCCTCATCTTATCTGCAGGATTCTAATATCCTGCAGCAGGGAATTCCACAGTCTGATTCATCAGCCATAAAATATAGTCTGGTGGCAGCTTTGCCAATAGTTTTAAAAAATCTTTAGACCCAGAAAAATTCTACTTGGTCCACAAAATATGCTGTTGCCTCAGCCTCATTGAATAGTGTTCTCTGCTTCCCTTCCCTTGTTCTTTCATTCCCTCCGTTCTCCTCCTCCTTCTAGGGGCTCAAAGAACCAAGCACCTTAAGCTGACAGACTTGGAGCTCCCCACTGACTGTAGACTTCCCCTGAAGTTGAAATCATGAAGCCGTCGAATTTTAGCTTCCCCAGACCAGGGACTGTTTCCTTTGGTCTGTCATCTTTGCTATCTCCAGCACCTAGTACATGAATAAATGCAAATCCAAGATTGAATGGAGATATCATGTTCCCTTTATCAGAGGAAACGACACAGTTCTGTTCCCCCAAAATAAAAAAAATTTAAGGAACTGGAAGGGTGAGGTGAAGCATATTTGGGTTCTCCTCCCTGTCTCTTTAAGGCTGTGGTTCTTGAGCTTTTTTGTATCATAGACTCCTTTGACAGGTAGTCTAGGGAAGCCCAAGTCCTTCTTAGAAGGATGTTTGTTGCCCATGTTTATAATTGAAAGAAATGCTACATTTCAGTTAGCAGTAAGTGAAAACAGAGAGGTCATTATTTCCCTTCTGAGTCCTCAGAGTGCCTCCCAGGTGAAAAGCACCTACTCTATGGCCTTTGGTCCACCAGCCTTTGCTTTTGCTGGGTGATCTCTAGCTTGTGTGTTTCTGTCAAAGTCTTATTGGTCTGTGTTTGTGAAAGCAGCAGACCCCATGCCCTCCACATCCTGGTAGAATGTAAATTCCCTAAGGTCAAGGTTTTCTCTGCCTAGCACAGTGCATTTAATAAGTGTAAGCTGGATTGAATTGACTTCCTATTTTCAGATGTGGAAGTGCCGCTCTGACCCTGTCCTGCACATTGACCTTCGGAGATGGGCAGACCTCATGGTAGTTGCCCCTCTTGATGCTAACACGATGGGGAAGGTGGCCAGTGGCATCTGTGACAACTTGTTGGTGAGTGACCCCTTGTGCCCCACCTTTTTGTTGCGCTGACAACACCATTCCTGCTGGTATCAGGCCTTCTCGATTTTTGACAGGCTCTGTGGTCAGAGTAAGGCTGGCCCAGGACTCTGGGACTCTTGGTGCATCTTCTTGCCTCAGAAGAAGGGGCTCATTCCTCAGACCTTGTCTCCCTTTGTGTGCAGGAAGGTAGATTGACTAATTGCTAATGAACAGACATGCCAATGGAATGTCCCTGTTAAAGGCATCTTATGGACCCCATGTCCCTTGTCACTTTTCTCCTGGTTCTGTTCTGGACCCTGTTTGGCTTATATAGGACTCTCTAGGGTTATATAGCCCTATAAGACTTCTTTTTATCTGTTCCACAGCTCTCCCCCACCCTTTCTCTGTCTCTTTCTGTCTCTTGTCTTTCTTTCATCTTTCAGTACTCTTGTTGACATGCCATTTCATTCTTTTTTTTTTCTTTTTGAAGCCTCCATCAGGGTGAAAGTACAAGGGCTATGACTGGGCCTAATTCAGCTGTTGACCTGCTCCATTTCTGACCTGGGCCAGTGTCACCCTCCTCACACAGCCTGAATATTGTTGCCAGACTTAGTATAGAACACCTAGTGCAGTCCGCTTAGCCTGCTGCAACTCAGGACTGCTGAGTTCATCCTGTGCCCTCCATCTCTCTGGTAACTAGGATGACAGACATGGGCAGCCCTGCCTAGCTTTTCTTTCTTTCTATCATCATATAACTCACCACCTTTCTTTCTCTGGCTTCCTCCTTCATTTCCACTTGATCAGTATGGTCTGAAAACACATATGTGACATCAGATCAGTGTGTTTACTTCCTGTCAGTCCTTACTCGAACGCCCAACTGCTCTCTGTTTAACTTGAAGCTCTAGCCACTGGTCTGTGGTGCAGATTCTCTGTCACTTAGAATAAGCTTGGCATGGTAGAAAGGGGAAGGAAAGAGAAGTGTCAGCTAATGGAATATGTGGGGGCAGTAAAAGCAAAGACATGCTGACTTTAGGAAGTGGGACTCATCAGAGACCCAAGGGCTTCAAAGGAACTGCTGCCTCAGAAAGAATGGTCTGCTGTTCTTAGGAAGGGCTTGACCCAGAAGGTGCAGGCTGGACAGGACATGGCCAAGTGACTGGATGTCCAGTTGCTAGGGGCTTTTATGGCAGATGAGTTCGTTTGTGGATGAATTGGACCCCACTGCCTCTGAGGCCCCTTCCAACTTTGATAGTGTATGAAGAGGTCCCATGAAGCAATGAGTATAATTTAACATGCCTTAGATTCATCTAGCCCCATTTTTGATAAGTAGATCAGAGCCTCTGCCCAAAGATTGTTCCCATGCCTCTTGATCCCCTCATTCAAGTTAATATTTGGGAGTGCTTTCCATGGCATGTAAGAGATTAATTGAGCTCCTCAGAGCTTACCTCAGAGGGTAAGTGACATCCTTAGGATCATAGGCAGGAAAGGCAGGGCCCAGACCAGAATCTAGATCTTCTTACTGGCAAGCTTCTCTCCCTTGAGCTAGCACGCTTCCCTCTGACAGAGTCAAGGTGCCCTGCTGTTTGGGGTGGGGAGGTGTTCAGAAGGTGATCAATCTAGTGGAACTCTCTGTGTGATCATGAGCAGTGCTTGGGTTTGGAAGCCTGTGGTTTAACAGAGATTCTGTGCTCTGGAGAGATATTAGGAAAAGCAGATGCTTTGGGTTGTCCTGTGTTTCTGCCAGCAATGGCATGTGCTGTGTGGCTGCTCCTAAAGCTGAGACTGGCCAGTACAGATGGAAATGGCTTGCCCAGGCCCATGGGCAGGTTCTGCAGAAGAAGCTTGGCTGGGAGCCAAGAGGAAATGCAACTGAAACTGTTCACTCTTTCAGTTGTTTTATCGGTGGAGGGAACAAGTGGGGCATTCTGGTCCTTGAAGCAACTTTTCAGGCAGGCCTGTGGAGGGAGCAGTCCTTCTCTCCTATCCAGTGGCATGGAACCTTGGAGCCCTGAGAGCTCTGAGAGGTCCCTGAGAGGACCAAGGAACTGAGGGCAGCTGATCTGTGTTCCTTCATCCTGACACTTCAGAGAGAGGGGCTTTCACCTGCTTCAGCTCCTGGCATGACTCTCTCATCAGCATGGCACACATTAGCCTTCCCAGCAGGGGCAGCAGTGGACAGAGCACTATTTTCCCACTATGGCACCGGAAGCCAGGACTGAAGGAGTAAAGAATGAACCTGGGCCACTCCCTGGACAGCAGAGCCCAAAGGACCTCAAAGGCTATCTTGTTCAGTCCATACCTAAATGAGATCTCTGCTCCAGTATTCTCCAACAAGGGGCATCTGGCCACATTAGATGGGGAGCTCCCTGAGGGCAGAGACTCTCTTTTGCCTCTTTTTGTATCCCCAGTGCTTAGCACAGTGCCTGGCGTATAGTTGGTTGGTTGTTGTGCTTCGTCTGTGAAGAGGACCAAAATGACATCACCATTGTAAAGTGAAATTTCTCTGTGTCCAATTGTGGCTAATCAGACCGACATGAACTTGGAATGCTCTACCACAGGTTGGGCACAGATAGTCCATATGAATATTTGGAGTGAATATCCCAAATTTGCATGTCCTGCATTTACTTTGTGCTGTCTCAATTCTGCTTTGCTTGAAGAGCATAGCACCTTTTCTTATGTGGGCATGCCATGCTGAGTGGTCCTGTGCCAAATGTCTCCCATGTTGCACAGTCAAATCCAAAGTTCTTGAGAGTGTCCTTGTATCATTTCTTCTGGCCACCATGTGGTTGCCTGCCCTATGCAACTTCTCCATAAAATAGCCTTTTCAGCAAGCGTACATTTGGCATTTGAACAACATGGCCAACCCATCAGAGTTGCTCTCTCTGAAGCATAATTTGAATACTTGACAGTTCAGCTTGAGCAAGGACTTCAGCGTCTGGTAACTTATCCTGCCAGGTGATCCTCACAATCTTCCTAAGACAGTTCAAATGGAAACGATTCAGTTTCCTGGCATGGCACTGGTAGTCTGTCCATGTTTCCTAGGCATACAACAATGAGGTCAGCACAATGGCTCTGTAGACCTTCAATTTGGTAGTCAGTCTAATACCTCTTCTCTCCCAAACTTTTCTTCGGAGCCTCCCAAACACTGAGCTCACTCTGGCAATGCATGCATCAACCTCACTGTCAACGTATACATCCCTGGAAAGGACACTACCAAGGTAAGTGAACTTATCCACAGCATTCAGAACTTCTCCATTTGTTGTAATTGATGGTTCCACATATGGATGGTGTGGTGGTGGTTGATAGAGTACCCATGTTTTTTTGGTTTTAATTATTAGGCCAAGAGGGGTGGAGCCAAGATGGCGGAGTAGAAAGACTCATGTATGCTAGCTCCGAACCCACAGCCCATATATGTCCTGCAAGAAGAACTCCCCACAAATTCTGGATCACTGCAAGGCGCGCAGAAACACAGTGGAAAAGATTTCCATTCCAGAGAGCCCTGGAGAGCTGTCCCCAGGGTCTGTTGCGCCCCAGAAAGCGGAGCCCACCCCTGCCCTGCCCTGGCCCCGGGCGGCCCCAGAGGAGCAGATCCGAGCGGAACCTCCGGTGGCCGGGAAGGTCCCTCCACCCACAGACGCTACAGGTCAGTGAGAGAGACGTCTGGGCTGGCTGAGAGGGGACCGAGGTGTCTTCGTGACTCGGGCCCCCTCGGGAGGCAACGGCAGAGGCAGCAGTGGCCGGGACTCCCCGAGCAGGCAGGATCTTCATTACTGAAGGTCTCTGCATAAACCACCTGAGGGAACTGAGACTGGGAGGCAGCCCTGCCCCCACCCGCTCCATTACTGAAGGTCTCTGCATAAAGCCCCTGAGGGAACTGAGCCTGGGAGGCAGCCCTGCCCCCACCCAAGCACCAGAACTTAAGCTCACATTGAATAGAAGCCGTACCTGCTGCGGAAAGCCCATTTGAATCTCAGACCCCAAGCACTAGCTGGGCGGACCTAGGCGGGGGTGGACAGGAATCTCAGAAGTCAAGTAACTGGCTGGGAAAATGCCCAGAAAAAGGAAGCAAAATAAGACCATAGAGAGCTACTTTGAGGGGGTGCAGATGTTCCCGCCTTTCAATTCTGATGACCAGGAAATACTCTTACCATCAGGGAAAGATGTGGAGGGCGGGGCCTCTGTATCCCAGACACCCCAGGTGGATGTCCGATGGGCTCAGGCCATGGAAGAGCTCAAAAAGGATTTTGAAAATCAAGTTAGACAGGTGGAGGAAAAACTTGGAAGAGAAATGAGAGAGATGCAAGAAAAGCATGAAAAACGGGTCAATACCTTGCTAAAGGAGACCCAAAAAAATGCTGAAGAAAATAACACCTTGAAAAATAGGCTCACTCAATTGGCAAAAGAGGTTCAAAAAGCCAATGAGGAGAAGAATGCTTTCAAAAGCAGAATGAGCCAAGGTTCAAAAGCTCACTAAAGAGAATAGTTCTCTCAAAATTAGAATGGAACAGATGGAGTCTAATGACTTTACGAGAAACCAAGAAATCACCAAACAAAACCAAAAGAATGAAAAAATGGAAGAGAATGTGAAATATCTCATGGGAAAAACAACTGACCTGGAAAATAGATCCAGGAGAGACAATTTAAAAATTATGGGACTACCTGAAAGTCATGATCAAAAAAAGAGCCTAGACATCATCTTCCATGAAATTATCAAGGAAAACTGCCCTGATATTTTAGAACCAGAGGGCAAAATAAGTATTGAAAGAATCCATTGATCACCGCCTGAAAGAGATCCAAAAAGAGAAACTCCTAGGAACATTGTGGCCAAATTCCAGAATTCCCAGGTCAAGGAGAAAATATTGCAAGCAGCTAGAAACAATTTGAGTATTGTGGAAATACAATCAGGATAACTCAAGATCTAGCAGCTTCTACATTAAGGGATTGAAGGGCGTGGAATAGGATATTCCAGAAGTCAAAGGAACTAGGACTCAAACCAAGAATCACCTACCCAGCAAAACTGAGTATAATACTTCAGGGGAAAATATGGTCTTTCAATGAAACAGAGGACTTTCAAGCATTCTTGATGAAAAGACCAGAGGTGAAAAGAAAATTTGACTTTCAAACACAAGAATGAGAAGGAGCATGAAAAAGTAAACAGCAAAGAGAAGTCATAAGGGACTTACCAAAAGTGAACTGTTTACATTCCCACATGGAAAGACAATATTTGTAACTCTTAAAATTTTTCAGTATCTGAGTAGTTGTGGGATTATACACACACACATACACACACGTATACGCGTGCACGCACACACACATACACACATGCACGCACATACAGAGACAGAGAGCACAGAGTGAATTGAATAGGATGGGACCATATTTTAAAAGAAATTAAAGTAAATGATGAGAGAGAAATGTAGTGGGAAGAAAGAGGGTGAAATGGAATGGGATAAATTATATCTCATTCAAGAGGCAAGCAGGAGACTTTTTTAGTGGAGGGAAAAAGAGGAGAGCTGAGAAAAAAAACAAGAAGTTTACCCTCATCACATTCAACTAAAGGAAGGAATAACATGCACACTCATTTTGGTATGAAAACCTATCTTACAATACAGGAAAGTGGGGGAGAAGGAGATAAACAAGGGGGGGATGATGGTAGGGAGGGCAGTGGGAGGAGGGAGCAATTTGAAGTCAACACTCTTGGGGAGGGACAGGATTAAAAGACAGAATCGAAACAATGGGGGGCAGGATAGGATGGAGGGAAATACAGTTAGTTTTACACAACATGACTATTATGGAAGTCATTTGCAAAACTACACAGATGGGCCTATATTGAATTGCCTGCCTTCCCAAAGGGAATAGGTGGGGAGGGAGGGATGGGGAGAATTTGGAACTCAAAGTTTTAAGAACAAGTGTTTAGTATTGTTGTTGCTACTAGAAAATAAGAAATACAGGTAATGGGGAATAGAAAGTCATCTGGCCCTACAGGACAAAAGAGAAGATGGGGACAAGATGATAGAAGAGAGGGCAGATTGGTGATAGGGAAAATTAGAATGCTCAGTGTATTGGGGTGGGGGGAGGGGAGAAAATTTGGAACCCAAAATTCTGTGAAAATGAATGTAAAAAGTTAAATAAAAAAATATATAAAAAAAATAATTATTAGGCCAAAATTAGCACAGGCAGAAGAGAATTGATCCATACTTTGTTGCATCTCAGCTTTAGAGGCTGCATTGAGTGCACAATTATCTGCAAACAGAAAATCATGCACCAACACCCCCATCACTTTGGTCTTGGCTTGTAGCCTTTTCAAATTGAGGAACTTACCATCAGTATGGTAGTTGACCTACCAATGGTTCTCAAATCATTGGTGAGTTAGTGGGGTATCTACCCCAAGCCTGTGAAGACTTCATCTGGTAGAATGGGCAGATGAGAACAATTTGTTCCAACAACCATAAAGGCAGATGAGGCAGGCGATGTGGAGCACTTAGAGCTTGGTTAGACACCAGAGATGCCAAGGTCATCCACTGCATTCTGAGCCATCACCAGTTATCTTGACTCTATCCTGCCACTGGATTATGATGACTCTGGAGGAGAGAGTGAGGCTGATGACTTTGTGCAGCTCTGCCTCACTTAAATCCAATTTACACATGAATCAAAAGACATCACCCATACAATTTCACTATTATGCCTCAAAGTCCTGTGGTGATAGGCAAGTGATGAAGCAGTAGGTGTGGATACACTGGGAGCTGTAGTCACAACCCTGCATACAGGCAGTCCAGGCCATAGGGTTATTTCTCACTGGAAGCAGCAATGGGACTTGGCAGCCCCCTGGGTGTCTGAGCAGCCTTTTAAGGATAGCACTGCTCACCTCCTGATGTGAGGAAGGGAGCTAGAAAAGGTACCCTAAATATTGCCTACTTACCCAACCCTGGCCTGATTACCACGGCAGTCGGGGAATCTCACTATGTGGTCAAAACACAAAAAAATGTACAAAAACATCTGCAAAGATGATACCACTCACCATCGGCACATGGAACGTGTGTACACTAATAGACAACACAAAATCCAGTAGACCTGAAAGAACTGCTGTTGTTGCAAGAGAATTCAACAGGTATTGCATCCAAATAGCAGCCCTGAGTGAAACAAGGGTGGCAAATGAAGGCCAGCTTGCTGAAGTTGGAGCTGGATGCACCCTTTTTCTGGAGTGGGTGCAGTGAAGGGGAGCACTGTGAAGCTGGCATGGGTTTTGCGATCAAAACCAATCTAATCAGCAAGCTTGCATTCCTGCCAAAAGGAGTGAATGACAGGCTCATGACAATGCGAATGCCACTTGCAGGAAAAAACCATGCCACCATTATCAGTCCTTATGCTCCCACCGTGACAAACCCTGATGAAGTCAAAGAAAAATTTTATGAAGACCTAGAGACTCTTATCGTCAACATGCCAAAAGAGGACAAGCTTATAATTCTGGGTGACTTTAATGCTAGAGTAGGCTCAGACTACCAGACTTGGCAGGGAGTCATAGGGAGGAATGGAGTTGGAAACAGCAGCAGCATTGGTCATTTATTGCTGAAGACTTGTGCATCACACGACCTCATCACCAACACTGTCTTCGGTTTACCTAAACGCAATAAAACTTCATGAATGCACCTTCGCAGAAAATACTGGCATCTAATAGATTATGTGATTGTAAAGAGAAGAGACAGACAAGATGTGAGAGTGACAAAGGCAATGTGTGGTGCAGAGTGCTAGACTGATCATAGAATTATCCTTTCCAAGCTAAATATTCGCATTCATCAACAGTACCTCCCCTAAGGCAAAATGACTACCAGAAGAATTAATGTCAACAAATTAGAGCTCTTCTCTGAGCGTGAAGAGTTTGGTGCTAACTTGGAGGGAAAGTTGAGCCAACACACAGTTGCCAACAGTGGAGCAGAAAGGAGTGGGCAGTGTTCAGAGATTTGGTGTACAGCACTACATTTGCTCATCTGGGTCAGAACACTTGCAAATACCAAGACTGGTTTGATGAAAATGATGGGGAAATTCAGAAGCTGCTAAATGAAAAACGAGAACTCTACAGGATTTACCAGCAGGATAGGTCATCCACCTCTAAGAAATTCCATCAAAAGTAAAGTACTAGCAAAGCTTAGAGAGATGCAGGATTCCTGGCTCAGTAAGAAGGCAGATGAAATTCAGTTTTATGCTGATAGTAACAATCCAAAGTGCTTTTATGATTCCCTGAAAGCTATTTATGGACCAAAAATCTATGGTGCATCACAACTACTCAGTGCTGATGGAGCCACATTGATTAGTGATAAGGACATGATCCTAGAGAGGTGGGCTGAACACTTCCATAATGTTCTCAACAGACCATCATCAATCAATGCTGAGGTCATTGAACGTTTACCTCAGGTTGAAGTCAATCCCTCCTTAGCTGAACTTCCAACTGAAGAAGAGAGTTTGAGGGCCATTAGGCTCCTTTCATGTGGCAAAGCACCTGGTGCTGATTCTATTCCAGCTGAGATTTACAAGGTAGGGGGACCATTGCTCATACAAAAGCTAACTGAAATTTTCCAGGTTATATGGCAAGAGGAGTTATTCCCTAGGAATTCAAGGATACCTCCATTGTTCATCTCTGTAAGGGTAAAGGGAATGGGTTGTCCTGTGACAATCACAAGGGGATCTCTCTCTTAGTCATTGCTGGCAGAATTCTTGCTGGAGTCCTCCTTAATAGGTTGATCCTTCACCTGGAAGATGGTCATATACCTGAGAGCCAGTGTGGTTTCAGAAAGGGCTGAGGAATAGTTGATATGGTGTTTGCTGCCTGACAACTCCAGGAGAAATGCCAGGAGCAGAACAGAGGTCTGTATACAACATTTATAGATCTGACCAAGGTCTTTGACACTGTTAGTAGTGAGGGCTTATGGAAAATTATGTCAAAATTTGTTTGCCTGGAGAAGTTCATCAGTATTGTACGTCAATTTCATGTTGGCATGTTTGCCCGGGTTCTGGATAATGGACAAAGCTCTCATGCCTCCTCAGTCACCAATGGAGTAAAACAGAGCTGTGTGCTTGCTCCCATGCTTTTTAGAATGATGTTTTCAGCCATGTTGACAAATACTTTCAATGAGGATGAACATGGCATCTGGCATATAGTAGATGCTTAATGAATGGTTATTGATTGATGATTAACCATATCCTACCCAGCCTGTAAAAGCTAGTTCAAGTCCCACCTGCTAGGTGAGATCCTCACCAAGAACATTACTCTCTCTTTGTCTGTCTGTGGCTATCTCTCTCTGTCCCCATCCCCACCCCAAATTCCTCTGGCACTTACTATCTGTAGCTAAAAATAATCACATCATATGAGGTGTGATTACAAAAGACTCATCTTAAAACAAATCCCAAGCTAGATTGCAAACCAGCAGTGATGCCTCTGAACAGCAGGGATCCCTGCAGGAAGGCATCTTGTGTGGTAACACCTTGTGTGTCCCTGAGGACAGTCTTGGCCCTCAAGAGATCTGACTTTAAGTCATGGTTCCTGCCACTTGCTAGCCATGGGACCATGGGCAGGTCATTTCTTCTCCCTCTGTTTGCATTATCTCCCTTTCAGAGTTGTTAAGAGAATCATTTTTCATGAAGTGTAATATGTAGATAAATGGGAACTATCACAGCCTCTCTTTCCACCAGAGAAGTCATTGTTCCCCTGAGTAGTTTCCCTTTGGGAATCTTTCCTGTCTCCTTGACTGTGGTTTGGTAAAACGGATTGGAGACCTATCAGACACTCTTTAATTGCACGGCTTGCAGACAACTGGCTTAGCTGACCATTTAGCCATGACCTTTCACAATTTAGTCAGAGGCCTCTAGGGAATCAGCAGTATAGTACAGTGGGGAGAGCCCTGGATGGGAGTTCCAAGGCCCTGGGTTTGAATCCTGCCTCTGCCGTGTGTTACCTGTGAGATCTAATTTCTCTCCATCACCAGTTCCTGCTCTGTAAATTGCAGGGATTGAATGAATAAGGCCAGTGTCCCTGCTAGCTCTATAGTTGGGATCCTGGGACAAGTACCCTATCACCCACTGGCCTCCTTAGAGCTGGGGACAAACTTAGGGGAAAGATTAGGAGCAGGAGTGGTTGATTACCTCATAATTATTGAACTCCCATACTGTCTTGTGAGCAAAGGCATTGTGGGAAAATGGAAAGAGAAAAGCAGTGTGGCACAGTGGAAAATAACTCTGCCCTTGGAGTCAGGAGGTGTGGGTTTGAATTCTGATCTGAGCAGTTTACTGACTGTGTAATTGAACTCCTCAGTGTCTCAAGTTCCCTGTATGTATGGGGTGTGCCCTCTCTGCCTCCCAGGTGGTCATGAGGAAGATGCTTTGCAGACTGTAAAATTCTGTGTAAATGAATTATGATTACTATCATCAACCTAGAAGTTTGGTTAAAAAAGGCAGACAGCTAAATCCATATTGTTTATTCCCTTAAAGCTAGCGGTTACATGATCATAGAGCCAGAAAAACTTCTGACTGACTGTTACAGGAATGAACAGGTTTAAATCTGTTTAGTACAATCCAAGGTGGTCTGTGTCCTTCAGATTTATGGTCTCCATGAGTGATTAACTAGACCATGAGAAAGAAATTTCTTAATTGCATATGTTGTAAGTACAATAAGATAATAGAGTTGATGAAGTTTCAATTGAAATCACAACCCAGGATGTCTGTGTTTTCTTTAGCATTAACATGCCATAACATAGTATATGTCCATAAAATATTAAGATATGGAAAAAGTCCCATTATTCAAGATAGTGTCTTAGATTAAGGGTCTCATAAGGAATGCTAAATCAGCCCCATCTGCCTTTTTGACATAGGAAGAAGTGTTCTCTGAGTTTACTTCAGAGAACAAAGGGACTGTTAGGTCCAGGCTCTTCTTAATTCAAGCTCTGGCCCTTATTAAAGTCCAACATTTATATTAAATGATTATCACTACTAAGGAGCTCACTGTGGAGTAGGGATGACAAGGCATGATCCTCATGTAATAGTATTTACTAAGTGTCAGATGATGGATTAAAAAATGTAAGTGCATTAGGAGATCAAAAGGAGAGTTCCCTGGGAGGGAAGCTTCATGGAAAGGGTGGGGCTTGAGTCAGGCCTTGAGGGATAAGCAAAGGAAATGGAGAAGGTGTTCCAGGGCAAGGGAATAATATACATGAAAGCAAAGAGGTCAACTAAGCGACAAGACCTTAACTAGCAGGTGTCATCTGACCAGACTAACACGTTCTAGGCAGTGGACTTGGGTGTTGGCCTGAGCAGGGGACAGATGGGTGCTGGAGTCAAAGATCTTCCGGCAAGAACTAGTGGTAAGCAACACTGTCCCCATTCCTCACAGACCTGTATCATCCGGGCCTGGGACCGGGCAAAGCCCCTTCTCTTCTGCCCAGCCATGAACACTGCCATGTGGGAGCATCCCATCACGGCCCAGCAAGTGGAACAGCTGAAGGGCTTTGGCTACACCGAAGTCCCCTGTGTGGTTAAGAAACTCGTGTGTGGAGATGAAGGTAAGGCCTCATGAGCCCCAACTCAGGTCCCAGGCCAACTACTTGTTCCACTTGAACTGTCCCAGGAAGCTTGTTCTACCCCCATCCTAGAAGAGATGGGGTCTTGAGTCCTTGGGGTGCCACAGAGAGGGGGAGGGGGTAGATTTGGGATGGTCAGACCAGGTGGGGTTCATGCAAGTCTCTACAAGTATTCACCTTCTTCACAAACTTCTTGGTTACCAGTGTGTTGGGGTTAACACTAGGACTACAGCTTCCCTGGTTCCTTTTCCAATCCTGCTATTTGGGGATGCTTATGTTGCTTCATTAAAGGCTGCTGGTGTGGTGGGTGTGTGTGGCAGAGGTGTGAAGGTTGCTTCTCCTTAGTCTACAGAGCCTTTGCAGTATCCCAGATTTTACTTTGGCTCTCTTTACTCTTCAGGTTTGGGGGCCATGGCTGAAGTCAAGACGATTTTGGGGAAAGTGAAAGAAATCCTTTTGGAAAAGAACTTGCTACACTAGAGTTGATCCAAAACATGGCTCATGCACCAGTCAATGCTCAGCCAGTTTTTCAGGGAAAAGAAGCAGGAACACTGACAAAGTCTGCAGAGCAATCTGGTCTTGGGGTCATTCTGGAGCATTTGTGCCCTTCCCAGAAGCAAATTGGCCACGAAGGACAGAAGAGCAGGGATCTGGTGCCTTTTGGCTTATTCTTGGGGTGCCTACAAGACGGCAGTGCAGATGGCAGTCCTGTCCAGCTACCTCACCTCAGCGCTGGCTCTGTGGAGGACAGTCAGATTCTCTAGTGGCGGTTTGAATTGTTTTCCTGGAATGTGGGGAAGCTGGTGTTCACCACAGTTTCACATACATTGGAGGGCTGGGAAATTGTGATAAAGAATTGTGTGTATCATGTAGGAACTGGTTTTAGACTCATTCTTGTCTAGAGATCTTGTCTGGAGACACACAGCTGAACCCCTTACTGTTTGGCTGATGTCTTGGTTCACAGCCTAATGGCCCAGAACCCTTTTGAAGGAACTCAGTGTTTCTCTTCTCATCTTGTTCCTCCCTTGTAAACTCCTTGAAGCCAGAAATTATGCCTTGTACCTTCTTATAGCCCCATGGTGCCCAGCATAATGCCTCAACATAATAGGCATTCAGTAAATGTCTGTTGAATTAACTAGAATATTCTTTCCTTGCAATGTGTGTCTAGAAGTAGAAGCCTCACTTTGAAAGTCTGCAGATGTGGCCTTGGCTCATAAATGCTGGCCCAAGGAAGGCTGTGGATTGGCTAGGCAGACCTTCTTAATGCCTTGGACAATGGCCCTCACAAGTAAATGCTTCTATGTTTCCATCAAAATGGTGCTTGTAGTCAGTTGTACTACCCTTGAGGAAGAGATTTGGGAAAATAAGAGGTATGGGGATGGTGAAAACCAGAGAAAGAAAATCTTTTGGTGAGAATTAAATCCCTTACCACACTTTGCACAGATTTCCTTGTGCCCTTGAATGTTTATTTCATGAATGCCATGCCAGGGATTCAATCCCCATGGTATGTCAGGAGTAAAGCTCAGGACTCTTTCACTGGGGTCCTTCGTATTCTCCATTCTTTCTGCATCACTGCTTTCCCCCCAACTTCCCCATAGCACACACACTCTGTAGACTTAGGTCCCCAAACCTCACACAGAAAGCCGCTTATGGCAAGTTACAGAGAAGAGCCCAAACCTGCCCAGCCAGCACACTAGCTACTCTCTACTTTTTGTCCTTCCACCATGAGGAAGGTCTTGTTCTCATTCCTCTCTTCTGAAGTTTACTGTTGGCTTCCTGACTTCTGGTCCCAGAGGTGGGAGCTGTGATGACACAACAGAAGATTGCATCACAAGATTTGTTGGCCAAGAGTAGCCAAGAGGCTTTCCCGAAGTAGGTAGTGGGGGGAAATGAGCATTGTCCACAACAGTATACCCCTTTCAGTTGCTTTGATTTCTGTTTCTTTGCTTAATAGAATTGCAGCAATAGGATAAAATCATCTCTGGGGACAAGTATGAAAAGAGAATTCTGATGCTTTTGTTTGAGACAAATCAACAATAATATTGACTACAGTCAATGTTACGAAAGAATTCTGATAGTCAACTTAATAATCTGAAGCAAGAGGACACATGGATCAGTGAAACAGAAGATCAGATGTCATTCCAAATGGCAGTATTACTTCCAAACTTTCTTTCTGCCTCCATGTATTGCAAGGATTGTTAGTAAGTTGAAAATTTCACAAGCACATGCATGTTCCTTTTCCACCATTAAGGGAGGTTAGGTGATTTATCTGGGGCTACACGTTGTATTACCAAGTGCCTAAGATCAGATTTGAACTCAGGTCTTCCTGACTTCCAAGATATGTGCCCTGTCCACACCATTTATGTTCTTCCTAGGCCAGGGAGCCCACTAGCTTTATAAGGAAACTCATTCCATTGTAGAATAACTCTCCACATTTTAGAAAATTCTTCCATTGAGCTGAAATTTGCTTCCTGTAACTTATACTGATTCCTCTGTCCTTGGCACAGATGACTCTCCAGATCTGCACCCCTCTGGAGCTACACCATCTGCCATATGACTATCCTTCAGGCGTCTAAAGATGGTGGTCCTGTCACACTCTTGTGACTCCTTTTGTACAGGGTAATGCACAATCCTTAAAATTTCCAATACTTTTTCAGATAGCATCGTTTTCAGACCAAATGGGCAAAGAAAAGAATTGTTGACTGAATTACTGAAAATTTGTTGTCTTACCAGCAGCTGTAAAGCATTAATTTTAAAAACTTACTCTGTTAGAACTGAGGAGCGGGGCATTCCCCAAGAGAGTTCCTCAGATGGAGGTGAACATTAGGAGGACTGCGCTGCTTCATGAGAAGAGGGTACAGTGATTGGTGAAGCAGCTGGCATCCAGACTATGTTTGACTTTGAGCAGTGAGTGTCACTGGTGGAGCCACCATTTTAGCTTTCTCAGTCATCCTTTTTACTGATGGCCTTTCTTTTCCAAAGGATTTGGCTACATTATGAATACAGGGCATTAGCTGTGACTTTGAAAATCTCTAGGGAATTAGATAATTTTTGTCCTAGAATTGACAAAAGTTATGTTCTCTGTGAATGTGGGCTCTTCCTAGACTCCTATAGACCCTACCAAGGAAAACTGGTATGAGCACAAAAGGTCTGGAGCATCATCCAAAGGTCCTTTTAAATAACTACTATGACTTTTGGTCAGGGCGAGGGAGTCACTGAGTAGCCCTGGTAGAAGCCACAGATCTGTTTATATCTACAGGGCGAAGGAACTGGTTAGATGTACTGAGTCAGAGGACACCTGTTATGTCCTAAGCCTCTGCTAGGTACTGTTGGGTTAGAGAAATATTAGCCATAGTCTCTGCCCTCAGGGACTTTAAAGCCTAGCCATAGTGACAGGACTCAAAATAGGGAACAAAACCAGACAGGAAGCATGGACACAGCTGGGTTTTGATCACCATTGCTGGAGGCAGTACCCACAAGATGAGATGGTGAAATCTATTGGAGTATATCTAATCAAGTGCTCTATAAAAGCTAGGGTTCAGACAGGGGAGAGCTGGCATGGCTGGGGAGCAGCTGGGACTAGAACTGGGCCTTCTTGTCTGGGTAAGATTGACTTAGAGTGCAGGTGAGGAGGAGGGCATTCCAGGCAAGAAGAACAATCTGAATAAACAACAATATAAAGAATGAACAGTGAGAAGACCAGCCTGACTTGCATGGAAGGTGCCTGTTTGGGTTGGGGAGTGGAGTGATGGTTAATGGGTGCATCAGTTTGGAAACGTATTAGAGAAATCTGGTTGAAAGATTGGGAATCTTCATGGGGCAGTGAAAAGAGCTCTGAATGTAGAGCTGGGGTCTCCAACACCACCATTGTGACCTTGGACAAGTCGTTCAGCTTAGGTCTCAGTTTCCTCTTCTCTGGCTCCAGAGATAACTCTGTATGGTAGGAGATGGAAAAACAGGAGGATTTGTGAAGAAGCCTAGCATCAAGCAGGGCTTCTGAGTCTTTCTTGAATCGTGAACCCTTCTAGCAGCTGGCAGGAGCTTCCAGACCTCTTTCCAAAATGATGTTTTTACATGTGTAAAATGCAAAGGATTACCAAGGAATCCTAATATGGTTAAACAAAGATGTCAGTTTTCCCCCAAGTTCATGAACCTTCAGGAAGCTATCCACAGACCAGTCCATGGATACTTAAAACATCCTTGGTACCAACAGAGACTTGAAGCAAGCAGGGAGACCAGCTAGGGGCTTTCATAGCAATCCCACTTAACAAAGATTGTGTGTGAGGTGATGAAGGTCTGGGAGCATACCTGAGTCATTAGAATCAATGGCATTTGGAAATGGGACAAAAGAGCATCCTGCTTGTCTATTGTCCTTACAGTTTTATGCCTTTGTAAGGGGGCCGATGGACCTCTCTTCCTGTAGAGCCCACAACTTGACTCTAAGTGTCCTCACTTTATTAGAATTTTGAGAAGTCTGGCAGGTAACTCTGTGTGTGCCCAGTTCTACCTCCCCTCTCCCTTTCCTTGTCTTCCTTTGAGCATTTGTTGTGATTTCCAGAACAGCAGACAAACCAAGTGTTGAGAAATTGCATGTAAGGGAAGAGCTAGGGAGTCAGACCAGCAGGCCCTGGTGAGGAATGGCTTGTTTATGCTGGAGGCTTCCTGGCAGAGCCACACAAGGCATTGCACATGTCACTGAGGTAATGCATTGCGTCTGGGCCTTGCTTCTATCATTGACTCAAGTTAAAGGAAGACTTGGCCTGCATATAGCAGGTGGGCATGGGGCACAGTGGCACCAGATTCCAATCTCAGGGGCCCCATGGAGCTACCAGTTGATGCTTTGGAGAGCTTGGTCCTGGAAGTTCACCAAGCTGTCTTGCAGAAGTGTGGTTCTGGAACACATTGCCCTCTTGTTGGAACAGGCTGATCTTACCACCACAGGCTTTTCTATTCAGATCATGTGATTGCCCCTTTGCCTGCTGACCTAGATAACAGAACCCTGTAGCAGACTAGGATTCTTGGAAGAACAGCGAGAGTTCAAAGGTGGCTTGTCTTTGTATGGGCAAAAGGGGAATTGCTGATGCCTCATAAAGCAACGAGGTTGGCCATCACCAGAGACTGACGCAGTGCATGCTGGGAGGAAGGCCTTTAAGATATCCTGGAAAGGCAGAAATAGAGCTAGCAATCTCTTGGATCCTAGACAGTTGGAATCAGGTGAGAGCTTGAATCAGCCTTGTGATTATTTCCAACAGTGCTAAGCTCATCATCTGGCTTATTTCTTAAGGGCATAAATTCACCTTGATTACATTCCGTTTGAAAGGTCTTCCAGTTGGGTGAGGTCCTATCCAAGATGTCAGAGCATGTTCCCCGAGGATTTGGACAATCTCAGCCATCAGCAGTATCCTTCTGAGGCTGACTAGTCTACAGGGGCTGGTCCTCAAGTTGGGTATTCTCAGCCAGTCCTTTGGGAGCATTTCAGGGTCAGTGAGAGCTGCTCCCACAAGAAAGGGGAGGGGGGTAGATGACACTTTGAGGAGTATCCCTCTTCTGGAAATGACCTGGAAATTATTGGAATGAGGGGGGAGGGGAGACTAGAGAAAACAATGTGAAGATTCCAGGAAAATTTGCTTTGAAGAGAACCATGTAGTTTTACTCTGAAGAGTATGAATGGATACATAGCGTGTGCTGAGTGGTGGCCAGGCTAAAAAGAGGCTCTGGGTCTGTGAATGAAAGGGAGTGAGTACTCCTGGAAGGAGGCTGCCGACCCTCCTCTCACTCTCTGTTAGAAAACTGAATTGAAAATGTAAGAGAAGAAACTCTGAGAAATGCAGTGACAGACTAGGAAGCCTGAGCACAGTCTACCTCTTGCGAGAGAATTGATGGAATGAAAATGCAGAATGAAGCATAGACAACTGGGAAATTTGTATTGCTGGACTAGGCATATTTGCTATTACAGCTTTAATTTGTTTTACTATAGGGGAAAGAGTGAGGGAGAGAGAGTAAATGGGTGTTATTAAAAAAAAATACCCCCATATACAAGAAAACCCAAAGGAGGAAAAACATACTTTGTGGCAGGTCAGAGGAAGCTTTTAGGTGGCAGTAGGTCCTGCCTCCATGTCTGTTAAGAATCATTACCACATGTAGGCTATTCTGACTCAATGGTTTGTTGCCCTGTCTAGGAGGATGGGGTTTGTTGGTAAGAACAGTGAGATGGGAGTAAGAGTATGAGACTTCTTCAGCCTTTTTCTGTTTTTGTGGTGAGCTCCCCATGTGACTTTGAATTGTGGTGTCCTCAGACTAGTGGGGATCTCTTCAAAATACAATTTATTTGATCCCATCCTTCCAAGCAAGACAGACTTGTGCTGTTGTTCTTTTGGTTTATCTTGAGAAACTGATGGAGGTGGATAAAATAATGGATATCCCCACCCCTCCTTCAGGGAGTATGTGGAGCTAGACCCCATCTCTAAAATGGAGGGAGTGCTTCAACTCTCCTTATGTCACCTCTGTACCTCTTAAAGTTCTATCTAAGCATGAGTTGTTATTTTATACATTTACTTCCAGGCTCTTCTCAGATAACTTTCAAGTTAAAACTGTATTAATTTCATGTCATGAATGTGAAAGTTCATAGCATTAGAGTTGTAAGGGACCTTTAAGTAATTTGCTCAAGGTCACTCAGGTCAGTAAGTGAGGCATGATTTAAAGGTCCATCCTCAGAGGGGGAATTCACCACTTTTCAGTGCACCTTTCTGCTTTACATTAACTCAGGTGTCCAGTGGCCAAAGGAGGCAGTTAGAAAACACTTAGATGCTCCACCTGTGTAACCACTCTCAGTGCATTAGGACTTTGGAGAAAGGGAAGAGCCCAGTGGCCAGAGCGGTTGAGAGGGCTTTCTGGAGGAGGTGAAGGGTGAGCTGATCAGACCACCTTCAGAGCCTTGGGTTCTCTTCTGCCCACACATTCTAGAAAGGACATCGACAGACTGGAACACCCTCAAATAGCTTACAGTCTAATGGGCGAATGCAGCACACAAAAAGTGGAAAAGGGGAGGGGAGAAGGTACTGGCATGGGGGCAGGCACCAGCAGCAGTGAGCTGATGGGGAGTGGGGAGAAGATTGTGGCTGAAAAGAAGCAAACAAAAAAACCCCACAGAATATTAATGAGCCAGATCAACACCCCCAAGGATGGAGACTTGCCCAAAGTCATCCAGATAGTGAGTGACAGACCTGTTCTGAGCCTGCATCTGATGCTCTTCCTGTAGTTCTTTAATAGAAATAACCCTCCCTCCCCCCAAACTGTGAGACATTTCTTCTCTAGGAGAAAGATCACAAATTTACCTATATCTTTCTCTTGTAGATCCCATTAAAAATTTATTTTGCCTGATTTCCTCCACATCTACATGCCTTAGTTTCCTGAACAGTTCTTTGGGTCTTCATTAATAATATCCCAAATTGCCATCCAGCTTCTTTCAAGGAACTCATAGTACATCCCCCCTGTGACTGTTCTTTCTGCCTTCCTCTCTATCCCCTCTCCCAACCCAATCCATGCCTTCCCAAAAGACCATGAATGGCAGCTGAGTTGACCCATTTTCATAGATGGGGAAATCAAAACACTAGTAAGTCAGTGCTAGAGCTGGGACTGATGCTTCCTAGTTTCTTGAGACTGGCCTCCTTATGCCTCATGCTGTGCTAGCCTAGCACATATAGTAAGCATTTAAATTCTTGCTTACCAGCTGACTAATTGTTTGCTGCCCTTGTAGCTTGAGCCATTATGGTTCCTTTTCTTCATGGGGGAGAAGGGAGCAATGACCATGAGTCCTAACCAAAGTAACTCAAGCAGGAGGATTTTGTCTCTGATGGGCTGCTGCTGATTAACTTCCCAACCACCCAACTGTCCTGGACTACAGATGTATATTAGATGGGAGGTAGAGGGTGTATGTGTGAAAGATCCATGGATCTGAATGCTGGATGATGCCACCTCATTGAGATGACCAAGTCCATCTTCAGGATGATTCAGTGCATCTAGCTCCAGACAAACCAGAAATCTGAAGTCACATCACTTTGGATTCTTATTACCCCAGTTGCTGGCACTGTCAGTGACTCTGCTACCCATGGACAAGCACCAGTATTCCCAGGCCATTGCCAGGTGCTACAAATAGAGGAGGCCTTTCGTTCCTGCCCTTTTAGAGCTTAGTGTTAGAGAAACAAACAAGACCTATGAAACAATGTGCTTGGAGGTCATGAGAGTAACTTGAATAACAGTATCCAGCAAGTCTGCATGATTGCCAGAGAATTCTTAAGGGTTTAAATTCAATATAGATTTTTGAAGAGAAGGGATGGTAGCATTTGTATATAATTGTATAGCAAATTGTATATAATAAGTCATGTGGGGAGTCAGAGAAGAGAGATTTGAATGAAGTGCAAGAAGCTATGTCTGGAAAGATTGGTGGGGGTCATAGAGTTAAACCTGTAATGGACTTTGGAAGTTAAAGTGACTTGGAAAATAAGTCAAATAGCATTTCTTAAGTGCCTACTATGTGCTAAGTCCTAACTGTATTAAGAATTGAGGATGCAAAGAAAGGCAAAAAAAAAAAACCAAAACAAATAAAAAAAAACCAGTCCTTGAGCTCAAAGGCTCTCATTCTAGGAGCTCACGTATCAAGGAGATAACATGTATAAATGGATAAATGTAAGAAACTTGCCAAGTAGGTGAAAGGTACCCTTGGAGGCTGGAAGGACTAGGAAAAACCTCTTCTGGAAGATGGCATTAGAACTGAGTCTTGGATGAAGTTGTGAACTCTAGGAGGTGGAGATGAGGAGGGAGAGCATTCCAGGCATGGAAGATAGCTAGTGTCAAGACATGGGGACAAGGTGCTGGAGGGAGATCGAATCCATATGGCTTGATATGTACAAACCTCCATGGGACTTAAAGCTGGAAGAGACTTTTGAGGCCTTCTAATCCAAATGCTGTATTTTACATATAGAGAAACTGAGCCACTCAAAAGAGTTTTTGAGTCACACAGGTAATATGTGGCAGGGTCAGAATTTCAACCCAAAGCAAAGCTAGTGTTCTTTCCACTTTCCATATCACACTACCTCTGGTGTGCCCCATTTGTATTTTATTAATTTGCATTTCCTAATAAATAGTTTTGAAAGTGTCCTTAAAGTATTATATGTTTGTTCTAAGCTCCCTAAAGTAGGGATATGTCCATCAGAGAACTTTTTGTGCAAAGCTTTGTAAGTAGTGGGTACTTAGGGAATTATGGACCAACTGGCCAACTTATTTCTTTTTCTTAGGTCATATGCTCAGTAAATACAACCCTCAGAAATTTTAAGGTTTCTCATAAATGTAGCATACTCGGAAAAGGGGGGAAGGGGGAAGTAGCACAGGTTCCCTTTCTCAGATGAGGCTCTAGAGGCAAAGAGAAGGAAAAACTTTGAGCAGTATTCACACAGCAAGTCAGCAGAAGAGTCTGAAAGTACTGGCTCCCATGTCTAGTGTTTCAGGACAGGGGTAAAAGGGGTATGTCAGCTGAGGCAACACTGTGTGGCCAGTGCTGTGTACCATGCCCTGGTCGGTCTTGGGCAGCTTTCCTCACTTGTGAAATGGAGATAACAATAGTTGTTCCTTTCTTCCTCAGAGGATGATAATGCTCTATGCTAATGCTAATGCTGATCTTTAGCAGGACATCCATAAGGTTCATTGAGATCAGAGCATAATAACTTCCATAGGTCTCTCTGCTTGTAGCCTCTCTCCCTTGTCCAATCCATCCTCCAACAACTACAAAGTTGATATTCTTGAAGCACAGATCTGAGCATGTCACATCTCCCGTGTTTCCCCAAATATCTTCAGTGGCTCTCCTTTGCCTCCAAGATATGGTACAAAATCCTTGGTTTCACATTTAAAGGCATTTCATATTGCCTCTCCCTATTCATCTGCCAAGGTATGGGAGTTGAAATGCTCCTTGCTCCCCATTGCCAATTCCTCTACCACCTTCTTCCTCTGAGGTTCATACTATCCATATTTATTACTTTCACAAATTTATCATACTAGTATTTATTACTAGTATGATACACAAATTTATTATTATTATAAATGTATTTTCCAGTTCAGATACTGGTGTTTGTTATATCTTCTTCCCAAGGAAATTCTCCTTTCCTCAGTGGATTCAACTCTTCCTCTTCTCAAATTTATCATACTAGTATTTATTACTAGTATGATTACACAAATTTATTATTATTATAAATGTATTTTCCAGTTCAGATACTGGTGTTTGTTATATCTTCTTCCCAAGGAAATTCTCCTTTCCTCAGTGGATTCAACTCTTTCTCTTCCTCCCCATCTCTTACTCTTGTACTAGGGGCCTCCAACATACATATTGATGCTCCCTCAAATTCCCTAACTTCCCATCTGTTCAATCTTCTTAGTTCTCATGACTTGCTCCACTCCACCTCAGCTATACATAGGGATGGTTAGCCCTTTGGCATTGCCATCACCCACAAATGTTTAACTTCTATGTTCATGATCTATGAAATTCTTTTATTTGGTCATGATCTTTTATCATTCTACCTTTCCCCCTGCCTTACAACTCCTAATCCTAGTCTTCACATTTGCTTCATTTGACCTGCAATCCCTTCACCCCTCATCTTTCCTCGACCATTACTGCTGTATAGGCTACAGTCTCCTCCCTTTCCCATCTTGACCAGTTGAACTGGTGAAACGGTTCAACTCCATTATCTTCTACTCTCCAATTTCTTTTTCAGTCTCATCGACCATACCTTGCTAAACCTCAGTTTTTGATTATTCCTCCTTTTCTCCTTCTAATGTGCCACTGAACAGATACCATACTAACTTCACAACAAACCATACTAACTGTTCACATTACCTAATTATGTTATCCAATATCAGCTGGGTACTCATGTTGGCAAAGCAAACATTCTATTCTTCTATCGTTGATTGGCTGTCCCACTCTCCACAGTGACTATTCCAAACCTTCTCATCTCTTTCTCACGCACCCCCACCCTCTCAGCCAAGGATCTGATCTTATATTTAACTGAAAAAAACATTGAGATCATTCATTGAAAACTCCTCCTTATCTTAAGTCTTTCAGACATTTTCCTCATGAATTCCTTCACTTTGACCTTAGATGAAGAGGAAGACCTTCCCCTTGCCAAGGCAACCCCCCCTACATAAATCCTTGATCCCATTACTTTCCATATTCTCTGCTAGCAGATTGCACCCACTATCATCCTTACTCTAGCTAGCTCTTTCCCTCCTGCCTGTAAACACTGCCATGTCTCCTCTAGTCTTCAAAACAAAAGTCAAACAAATCCTCGCTTGATCCTTTCCCATTCCCATTAGCTATCATTCTAAATTTCCCTTCCCTTTCATGCTTAAATTCTTTGAGAAAGTTGTCTATATGCAGTCACTCCACTTTTCTGACTCTCTTCTAAACCCTCTGCAATCTGGTTTCCAACTTCAACTGAAATTGCTCTTTCCAAAGTTACCAGTGATCTTTTAATTGCCTAATTTAATGGCTTTTTCCTCAATCTTCATCCTTGGTAACCTCTCTGTAGCCTTTGGCACTGTTGATTATCTCCTGGATATTCCCTCCTCCATAGGTTTTTGTGACACTGTTCTCTCCTAGTTCTTCTTCTTTCTATCCCATTGCTCCTCAGTCTCTTTTGTGGGTTCTTCATCAATATCACACTCATTAACCAGGAGTAGCATTCAAGGCCCTCTTCTTTTTTTGCTCTGTGCCATCTACTTGGTGATCTCATCAGCTCTCATACATTCAGTTAACCGTCTTGGATTCCCAGATTATATATCCAACCCTAGTTTCTTTCCTGAGCTAGTCTGTTGCAAATATAATTGATTAGGACTGAGGAAATGAAATCCAATCAAATCAGTTTATTAGCAAGGCTAAGCAGTTACAATAAACTGGATCCAAGGCCCCTTAGTAGGCACAAGGACACTGGATGATGGTCATCAGAGTTTTCTTATAGTCAATAATGAGGAATAAATTGTCATAATTTTGAGCAGTAAGGGCATTTCTTTTTTTCTTATTGGCCAGAGCATGACAAAACCAAAGGATACAACCACAAGATGTACAGAACATTTCCCACAACATTAGTGGTTTGTGCTAAGTTCTGTATTCTTGCAAAAGATATCCCAGAACATTTTGTGGTATGATATTTCTCTGAAACATGTGAGCCAAGCTTGTACAGAACTTTAAGTCACAAAATGGGTGTTGTTTACAAAATGGAACTGATTTGATCAAGTCTTGCACAAAATAGCCTTCCTTTTGAACATTTCAAACTAGATGTCCTTATAAACATGTTAAAGTCAACACGTCCAAAACAGAACTCATCATCTTTGGTTCCAAAATCCTTCACATATCTTAACTTTCCTATTACCATGAAGAGCCCCTCTCATCCTTCCAGCATTCCTCAGGCTTGAGACCTCAGCGTCCTCAACTCCTCACTCTCACCCCACAAATCCAATCCATGGACAAGTCTTGTCTTTACCTTCACAGCATCTCTCTTATATACCCTCTATACTCACACAGGCACTGCTCTTCGCTTCTCAGGTGGGCTGTTGCCGTAGTCTTCGATAAATATAACTGATCTTCCTCCTCAAGTTTTTCCCCTTTATAATCCCATCTTCTATTCAACTGCCAATGTAATTTTTCTAAAATACAGGTCTGATTATATGCCCTTTCTCACTTCTCTGCTCAGTGAGATCCAGTGGCTCCCTATTACTTTCAGGAGCAAATATAGACATTTGGCATTTGGCCTTAAAGCTCTTCATGACCTAGCCTCATCTGATCTTTCTAGACTTTTGACAATTTATTCTCCTTCATACTCTCTGCAATATAGCTTCACTAGCCGTCTTGCTGCTCCACAAGCATTACAGCCATCTTTCATCTCCATGCCCTTGAAATGGCTGGCCCCACTGTCTGGAGCAGGCTACCCTCTCAGCTCTTAGTTTACCCAATATCTTTCAAGACTCAGCTCAAACTCCATCTTCTTCAGGAGACCTTTTCTGCTCTTCCCAGATGCTGATGCCTTCCCCTCTCATTTTATGTTTCATCCACTCTGTATCTTGTATGTACCTAGTTATTTCCATGTTATGTCCCTCATTAGAATGTAAGCTAATTGATGACTGTTTTTGCTTTGCTTTATATCTCCATTGTGTAGCATAGTGCCCTGCATAGTAAGTGCTTAATAAATGCTTTTTGACTGACTGAAAAACTGACCCAACAGCTCTTCCTGTACATGACACCTATCCAATACCTCCATGCCTTGCATGTGATCCCTGTCTTTCAAAATTCACTCCCCTCTCATCTCTGTCTTGCAGCTACCTTAAAATACAGCCCATGTCATCCTTTCTAAGTGAGGGTTGAACCTCTCAGTTATTAGTACTCTCTCCCTCCTGAAATTACTTTGTACATTCAGTACTTTTTAATTATTGCCCTGATAAGGGCGTTTACACAGTATCTCTAATGTGTTGATTTGAATTGGATCATGAACAACACTGGAATGATTCATCAGGCAATTGGAAGAACTTTTCCCTTCATGCTCTATGAATGCAACAGAGTTTAGTACCCTCCTTAATGACCTTAGGTTTAGATCTACAGAATAATAAAAGTTCAGACAAATTCTTAGGTGATTAGTTCAACATGGATTATTAGAGAGAAGTTAAGGGTGTTAGCATATCTAACTTGTGAGTTTGGCTTGGACTTGGAGAACAACCATGCATGCATTCCTAGACAGTTGCCCTGTGGCCCTGTTGGAGAAAATCCCTGGAAGGATGGCGTAGTGGACCCCTAAGGTCCTTGCCAGCTCTGAGATCTTATTTCTTCCTGACTTTGCAAGCACTGCTTATATTCTGTATTCATTCAGCTAAGGCTTTTTAGAACAGATAAAAAAATGTCTTTGGAGAAGTCATCTACATCTTCTAGAGAGCATGTTCAGAATGACCCACCTAGTGATGGTGGATGGTGTGCACACCCCAGAGAGTAGTTCCCAAGATACAACTTTGATGGTGGCCATTTGTTTCCTTGGGTCATGTTTTCTTTCCCCTTTCTTGCACTATCCCCTTCTTCTAACTATCTCCTCCACCTCCTACTCAATCCACCAAACCAATATGGAATCCCAGAATTTATGGGTTTGGAAAAGATCTCAGTGGCCATCTACTCCTATCCATGAAAGGATTTCCCACTACAACATACCTGACAAATGACCATCCAACCTCTGCTTGGAGACCTCAGAAAAAAGTGACACCACTTCCCTCTACTCTCCTCTTCCCACTCTTACTTTCCCCTTAGGAGGCAACCCATTTGACTTCAGGACAGTTCTGTTTTTTAGGGAGTTTTCCCCAACTTTAAGCCCAAATTTGCCTCTTTGCAGCTTCCACCCACATTTCACCTTCTGGGGCCAAATAGCTAGTTTTATCTGCCTTGCATAGGATAGCCCTTTAGATACCTGAAGATAGCTATCACTGTCCCCACTTTCTCACCCCTAGTCTTTTCCTCCTTAGGCTAAGCACCCTTAGCTCCTTCAGCTGATTCTGTGGCTAATCTCAACTTGGACAAAATACTGGAAAAAGGTGCATGAAGAATTATCTCCTCGATCAGAGTTACCACTGGTACTTTACACTGGTCAGCAGAAACTTGTGTCCTACAGGGAATATGACCTACTTGCAGAAGTTATTATGCTTCTCAATAAAAAGCCTAGGAGGACCTCTTTGTACAGAAGATTTATAGCAGCTCTTTTTTGTAAAGAAAAAGAAATGGAAATTGAGGAGACGGCCATTAATTGGGGAATGGCTAAACAAATTGTGATATATAATGGTGATGGAATATTATTGTGATATAAGAAATGATGAGCAGAATAATATCAGAAAAACCTGGGAAGACTTACGTGAACTGACACAAAGTGAAATGAGCGAAGTAGGAGAACACTGTACACAGAAACAGCAATATTGTAATGATAATCAATTGTGAAAGGCTTAGCTACTCTGATCAAAACAAGGAACCAAGAAAATTCCAAAGGATCCACCATGAAAAATGCTATCCACCTCCAGAGAGAGAACTGATGAGCTCTGAGTACAAAGTGAAGTGCAAACTGAAGCATACTTTCTCACTTTTTTTATTTATGTATTTATTATAAATATTATTTGTAAATATTTATTTATATAGAAATAATACATTTATTTTTTGTTTTCATTCTTTATTTTTCCTTTTTTGTGTGTTTTCTTTTCTTTAGATGTAGTATGTTTTCTTTTGCAACATGACTAATATGGAAATATGTTTTGCATGACCTCATATGTATTATCTGTTTCATATTGCTTGCTTCTCAAGGCATGACGGAAGGCTGGAGGGAGGGAGAGAATTTAGAACTCAAATTTTAAAAAAGAATGTTAAGTTTGTTTTCAAAATGTGAGTGGGAAATATTTAATGAAATAAATAGAAACACTAAAATGTAATTGGGAATATTATAATAGTATAAAAGAAATAAAAATACAACATAGAAAAGAAGAAGCCGCCACCAATGAGGCACTTGGTACTTAAAAATCCAGAGCCCCTCTCCTCCCTCTCCCCCTGTCCAGATAGTCCACCTGTTTTGTGGACTCCTGCTTCATAATGCTTTTTTATCTATTCCTTTTCATCCTCACAGCAATCACTGTAGACTAGGTGCTCATTACCTCATAAAGGCCTCCTTTCTGGTTTTGAAGCCTTCAGGAATTCCCTTCATAACATGTTCAAATAGTAAAGCAACACCTGATGAATCTTCCTGAAGTGCTGCCTTACAGTAGGTCTCTCCTCCTCAAAACCTCCAGGAAAAAGCCCAGACCCCTTATTTGTCATTCAAGGTCTTCTCCAAAGCACGTCTGCAGTTTTATCTCTTACACGCAGACAGCCTCCTCACTGCCTCCTAAATTCTTCATGCTCCCACCCAACAATGCACAGGGTGTTCCTTGCCCAACTAGAACACTCTCACGGGGTCTGTTGCAGACTGTATCCAAGTTTAGGCCCAAAGCCAGTCCCTCCTCCTTCAAGAGACTTTTCACTTTATTTCAGCCAATAGGCAGCTAGGTAGTACATGAGTCAGGAAGACCTAAGTTCAAATCCAACCTCGGACACTTACTAGCCTCGTGACCCTGGACAAATCACTTAAGTATAAAATGCAGATGATAATTGCACTTTCCTCACAGGGTTGTTGTAAAAATCAAATGAGATGATATTTGTAAAGTTCTTAGCAAAATGCTTGGCACATAGTAGGTGCTTATAAATGCTTATTTCCTTTCCTCTATGAACTCCTAGAGAGTTTGGGAAGCTTTGTATTCTATTGGACTAGAGCAGGGGTTCTTAGCACAGGTGTGCGTGCATGTGTGTGTATGTGTGTGTGTGTGTGTGTGTGTGTGTGTGTGTGTGAGAGAGAGAGAGAGAGAGAGAGAGAGACTCCTTGGGCAGTCTAGTGAAACCTAAGGACTCTTTCTCAGAATTATGTTGTAAAATGCATGAAATAAAACACATGGGATTACGAAGGAAACCAAAGGTTAGTGAAAATAAAGATGTATTTTGTTTTCCCCATCCGAGTTCACAGATCCTCTGAAACTTATCCATAGACCTCTGGAGGGGGACTAGAGTCTAAAAGGAGCTTGGAGGCCTCAGGGAACATTTAGCTTCTGATTCTTCTAACCCTTAGTGGCTAGAACACTTCTTTGTCTCTTAGCCCATACCATGTTATTGTTCCTTAACCAGGTCATATGTTTCTCCCACCTAGACTGAGCTCCAGAAGGACAACAGTGAGTTCTTGCTTGACTTTGATAGGTTGTCATACACAGAGCAAATTCTCAATAAGTATTTGTTGAATGAATGAATAGAATTTTTGAATGAGTAAATGAATAGCTGAATGAGTTATTTTGACCCCAGAGGTCTTCAGTAAGAACCAAATCTAGCCTGCCATCTCTTTCTGTATGACCAGTGGGCTATGAATGTTTTTTACTTTTTAAAATAAAGTTTTATTTTATTTATTTACTTGCTTCATTTAAAATGTATATATTTATCTTTAATGTTAAATTCATTATAAGTTAATATTAAATATTAATATTAATTAATATTAAAATGTAACATGTAAAAACCCATTCTTAGCTCCTGGACATACAAAAATAGGCAGCGTACTGGATTTGGCTTGTGGGCTGTAGGTTGCCTCACCTTTCTCTAGAATACCAAGACAGACTTGGAGGATCTAGAAGCACCCTGTAGAAACCCAGTTGAAGAAATGGGAAAGTTGGCATACAGTTAAAATTTGCAGGATTTTATAACTCAATCAATTTATCCATCGACAAGCATCAAGTGGCTGTTATGTGTCAGGCAACTAAGTGCTGGTGGTCAGAGACTTCCAGGTCTCATGTTGCTCTAACATGTTTACCTCCTCCAGTCCCACTCACACTCCCCTCTCCCTATTCTCACCCCAGAGTAATTTGAAACTGACATTTGAACATTCCCCAAAGAGCACCTGATGGGATAGAATTCATTGTGTTGCTATCTCACCTGAATCTGGGCAGCCACGTGTGGCCAGAATAAAGGAGAGTGAGACTCATGTTCAGGATTGGAGGCTGCCTGGCCCAAGAGTCACCTGCTTCTTCAGAGTCCAGAAAACCAGAGGAATGAAGAAGCTGGCACTGGTGGGCGCCTTTGATCTTATACACGTAGTGCAGAATGCTCCGATGCCCTGAGACCAGGACAGACCCTACTCAGAGGCCTCCTCCACTCCCAGCCCCCGCAGGAAGGGTATGTCCTTTCTCTTCTGGTGGCGTCTTGCCCAGAGTAGACCTGGCACCCCTAAGGGTGGGAGCAAGGAGGATGGAATCCAGTGTCTACCTAGGCCTCTGCTTTAGGTTCAGAAAATGAGATAGAGGCAACAGTCAGGAAGAGGAGGCTGAATGAGAAAAATAGATATAGGCCAGCTGGTATGTGAATGTTAAGAGGGCTTCCAAGAGTGGCTCCAGGTGGTTGGGGGTGGGGGAGGGGAGAGGGAACTGTTTTTCCCAAAACAAAACCACCAAACTAGCTTTGGGAGCAGAGAAGGACCAGTTTATCTGGGAAAGGGACTTAAATTGTGTCCATGAGTCCCCTATCTCTTTTCTTGCCTGTGACCCACCTTTCTTTGGCAGCAGGGAAAAGAGTAGTGAAAAAAAGGCTGGATCAGCTACTTACAGTCTTCAGAGCCTTGTAAACATCATTTCACTATCTGGTCCTTAGTCATTTCATCTGTAAAGTAAAAGGAGTTGAAGCAGATGGTCTCTTTTAGCCTTAAATCTTAAGATACAGAATCTAGATGCTATCTTTCCTTCCTGCTAGGTGATCAGAGCAAAATTGGATTCCTTTATTGGGGACCTAGAAGGATCACCATTTTAATCTAGGCTGGGGTCGCCCCAAGTTTGGGACAAAGGAGTAGGGCTAAGGTCAAAGGAAAGTCACAGAAGAAACACCCACCGTGTCCTAAGTTTGCCCTCACCATTCTCTGCATTCCTCTGTCAGACTTGCCTGTCTTGAAGTCCGCTTGTGTGAAACTAATGAGTCCCTTCACACCTTTCCATGACTTCTCACTTCTTTGGTACTGTTAATAGCCAGCCTGGACTCTGGTGCTCATTACTTTTAGAGAAGGGCTTGTCTTCAAAAGAACTGAAAACTGGAAAAGAAAACAGAGCATCGATGCCTTCTTCCCTCTTTCCCTCTTCTTTTCTAAAAAAGGAAATTGAGAGTGAGAGAATGAGACCACACTGGAAACCAAAAGTTGGGGCGGAAGGAGAGCAAGCAGGAAAAAAATGAGATGTCAAATCAAATGGGCATATGATTACAGCATGCTGATGAAAATAGTGACAGGCAATTTAAGGCAGTTTCTTGTTGTTCAGTCGTTTCATGACTCTATTTGGAGTTTTTGGGGCTAAGATACTGGAGTGGTTTGCCATTTCCTTCTCCAGATCATTTTACAGATGAGGAAACTGAGGCAAACTGAGTTAAGTGATTTGCCCAGGGTCACACAGCTAGTAAGTATCTGAGGCCACATTTGAACTCAGGTCTTTCTGGCTCCAGGTCTAATACTCTATCCACTGTGACATCTAGCTGCCCAAGGCAGTTTCTAGCAATCCTTTATATTTGGATAATGATTCATAGTTTACAAAACACCTTTACACACATGGTTCTATTTGATCCCTACAACCAAACAAGACAATCAGGTGAAATGGAGAAACTGAAGCCCATTGGAGTCAGGCAATAAGGAAGGTAGCATAGCTGGTAGGAGAATAGGTAATCTTGGCAGACCAGGACACCTCACATGGAACTGGTCATTTAATCTGACTTCTGACTGAGATATGTGCCTTTCTGGGTTACTCTCTGTGTTAAGTCCTAGGAGGCAGAGCTGATGCTCAGCTTCCTGGGAGGCAGCCCAGTGTGGCACATCAGGGGTCCCTTGATCACCTTGTATTAAGTCCTAGGAGGCAGAGCTGATGCCCAGCTTCCTGGGAGGCAGCCCAGTGTGGCACATCAGGGGTCCCCAATCACCCCCACTCCACTAGGTAAGTGGAAGAATCAGGACCAGAAGCCAGTATTCTGCCCTTTGTCCCAGTATTCTTTTCACTAAATTATATTGTCTCCCTTACAATAGCACCCACCTCACAGGGATATTGGGAAGATCAGATGAGATGAGATTTGTAAGGGCACTTAGCACGGTTCCTGGCCTCAGGTAGGCGATGTATAAATACTTACTCCCTTCCCCTTCCCCCTTGGGAGGAGAGTGGGATGATGGATAAAAGGAGAACATTTCCTATTTCCTGCACTGGACTTCAATTTTCTTTCTTTATTGGGTGTCATTTCTCTTTGCAATTCCCTTTTTTAGTAAATTCAAGGGATGTGAAAAGATGCCCCTGGTCCCAACTGTCTGGGTCAGACCACCAGCCTCAGTGCAACCTCACTCTCCCTGGTCCCAGCTCCCCTTCCCATCCATTTAGTCACACCCCTCCATTCACTGGCTTATCTCTGGGCCAAGGATGGGCAAAGGTTGGGGAGCTAGAAGAGGGGGACATGGTATGTGCATTCCAGAAAAAACCTTTGCTGTGAGCTGGCTCCCTCCCACCCTCTCTTTCATTCCTGATCCCCCCCCACCAATACATTTAGCATTCTGCCAGTGTAATGCCCCAGGGACCCCATTTACTCAATTCCTTCTTCCCCCTGCCCCATGAGGAATTCTCTGTGTTCCCCTAGGGGCTTGCAATACCAGAGGAAAGCAGGGCAGCCACAGTCAAGGACATGGACCTGTGTCTGGCTCTGCCTCACAGACCCCCCCCTGGTGAGTAAATGCGTCAGACCAACTGCTGGCTGGTGCTTTCTACTCCAGCTGCTTTCTGAAGCTCCATCTTTGGCATTAGCCTCAGGCTCAGATAGTTCTGAATGTCCTAAGGACAAGATGCTTAGACCCCCAGGAGTTCTTTAAACTTGAGTTCTTTAAACTTGAGCACATTACCCCCCCACCCAGGCTAGTCTGGCAGGACTCAGCGTTCCTTACAAACAATCTGGGCTGGTTGGTCCAGTGGTTATCACCCAGAACTATTATAGCCAAAATAGATATTTTGAAGTCATAGATGATCGAGATCAGTTAAATTCACAAAGGAAAATAATATCACTCTCTGGCCCCAGGCATGCTAATTCCAGCCGCAGACTAAGAATCACAGAGTCTTAGGTTCAAAGGGAAGTTACAGGCCATGGAATTGAACCTGTGCCTGGCTGAGAATCTTTTTTATGTGTACCCCCAAAGAGTTCATCAGTCTTTCAGTGGAAGATCTATGACGGTGAAGACTTGAGGAATTCTCCCCTTTTCTCAAGGCATCTGCTTTAGTCTGAACTTGATCCAGCACAGCCTGCTGCTTCAGATTTGGAACTGCAATGGTATTATTGAGGTTTATGTAGCCCTGGTATAGGAAGGATAATCAACAGTCAGATAATTCAGTCAGGTGTGGGGTCTGCCTCTGTGGTGGCCATGCATGTGTGTTGCTCAAGCCTGAAACAGAGAAACAACCTACCTGCTCATGGATTAGTCTGAATCTTTGTCAACAGCCCCAGCCTTGGTACCGTAAGCCAATGAAGTTCTGAGGCAATTCTAATTGTTCTGCCATACAATAGCCTTCAAATACTTTAAAACAATAATTATGTCCCCAGTAAATTTCCTCTTGTCTAAACTAAACATTCTCAGTTCCTTTAATATGCGCCATGCATGGCATCATCTCAAATCCCTCCCCATCCCCATTGCTTGTCTTCCTCTGCATTCTCTCATTTGTTTTTTGAACCTAAGTGTAGAATTTTACTTTAGCTTTCTCAACTTTCATCTTATTAGAAGAGACCCAACATTTTAGCTCAGGGGCTGTATGCAAAATGAAGAACTCAAGAGATAGGAATGGTTTTTACATGTTTATATGTTTAAATAAAGTCTTAACATGTAAAAACTATTCCTAGCTCACTGTTTGTAGTTGGCAACCCTCATTGAAGCTTGTCAGATTCCTTTTGGATTCTAATGTTTGTCATCCATATACTAACTCTGCCAGATTTTTGTCATTTTCAGCTTGGTAAACTTGTCATCTCTGCCTGCATCCTAGTCATTGATAAATGTTGAAATGGAGGGAGGAAGGGAATACAAAGCCTTTATATATAACACCTAGGGGCAGCAAAGTGCTGCATTACTGGCCTAGAATCAGGAAAACTCATCTTCCTGAATTCAAATCTGGTCTTGGAGACTTACTAGCTGTGTGACCCTGGGCAAGTCATTTCATCCTGTTTACCTCAGTTTCCTTATCTGTAAAATGAGTTGGAGGAGGAAATGGCAGACCCTTCCACTATCTTTGCCAAGAAAACCCCAACTGAGGTCACTAGGTGAAGGACATACCTGAAACAACTTAACAGTAACAGAAATATAACTCCTACTATGTTCCAGGCACCTATGAGGTAAAGGAGATAAACAGAGGTTAAGGTATTGCCCAGGGTCACATAGCTAATACATGTCTAACACTGGATTTGAACTCAAGACTTCTGACCTAGCTCTCTATCCACTGAGCCATCTTGCTGCTTTTGGGCTAAAAAAGCACCAGGTGAAAAGCAGATGCCTGGAATATTAACCCCAAATCGCAGCTATGGACTGACCCTCAATCCTGATAGCAGATTGAACCTAACCCCAGTCATTTTCTGAGCTTTAGACAGATTCCTGACTTAGAGACAGATTACTTCATGCATCACCCAGTCACATACTGCCCACTAATCCTGAACACAGACAAACTCTTGATGCCGTGACCCTTGTAAGACACAGAGCAAGCCTTATCCTTGTCCACAGCCTTACACCTGACTTTGGAATGACTAGGACGGTGGATCTTGGGATGTTACAGATAGCATATATGAGTTTTAGAAAAGCATTTAATAATCTCTCGTGAAATGCTCGTGGGCAAGAGGGAGAAATATGCACCAAGTAATAGGAATGTAGTGAATTCATCATGGCTCATATCCAGAAAGTGTTCATGATTGGAGGGAGGTGCCCGGGGATATATGACAGTGTCCTCTTCTGTTTGATATTGTCAAGATATTAGGAGACACCCTGTTTTCCAGACTAAGGCCCTGCAAAATGGCTGCACCTTGGGCTTGGCATTCCAACAGTCCTTTGCGCTTACCCTTCCAACGATCGCACCCTCTGGCAAAATCACATAATCATATACTGCTATGACCAGCACCAGGTGTTTTCTTAACATGGACAAACATCGGACAAGCTTAGACAAGTACCCATGTTCCTGCCATGAAGCCCTGCTATGAATCAACCTTGTCTCACCGTTGCTGTTTCTCATTCCCATCAGGGCTACAGCTCAATGCACAGTCATAGGTCTAAGTCCTGAGAGCTCCCCACACTGTTTCAGACAGAGCCTGGTGCATGTGCCTAATCTGCCACTTCTCTCACTTTGAAATTAAACTTCTGTTTGATTCTTGACTCTCCTGTCTCTAGACTGCTCTTACAGCTCCAGCCCCTCACAGGTTAGAGGCTGGTTCTGTTTGGTTGACAATATTTTTTTAATCAATGACATTCTTTTTTAACCATCAGAGCTCTACCACTCTGCACTGTTTTGACTTTTTAAAAAATCAGTGGTATGGATAAAACCATAAAAGAATTGCTTGTCAAACTTGCAAATAACACAGCTATGGTGGGGGGAGGGTGAAGATAAATAATGTAATGAATGACAGACACAGCAACCAAAATCATGTCAACAGACTAGTATCCTCGACATCAACCAGATGTCCACAGCGGTAATTGTAAAATCCTGCTACACGAGGAGCCAAAACAGTTTACTGAGGACAAGACTTGAAGTTTAGAAGCCCACATTCTCAGTTTGACTCAGGAGTGTGATGTAGCTGTCCAAGAAGCTAATATGATATTTGCCCGCATTAGCATAGAAAATTCCAAAGGAGGGAGAATGTGGCTCCGCTGTACTCGCCATTGGTCATTTTCCTTATCCTTGTCTGCAGTGATGCAGAGGGGATTCACATACTTGTTAGAAGTTTTGCTGGATGAGCTTGTAAGGTCTTTTCCAGCTGTGTGATTCTATGGTTCTGAGACCCCAAATCTGTGACAAGATAGTGAGGTTAGCCTTGAAGGCTATATTGAATGTGCCAAACTATAGCAGCTTCTAACTCCTGAATGAGCCCTGAACCAGATTAAAATGCAATTGAGAAAGGTTGAACAAAATAAATTATAATATAACATAGGTAATATTAATTTGTGGTCTTCTAAGTCACTAGGTGGCCCTTGCAGGGATTTTTCTATTTGAGTTTGACATCACCAATCTGAGTGAATATATAAAGGAACTAAAAGCAAGTTCTCATGGGGAAAAGTTGGTGGACCTGGGGACGATGAGTTTTGAAAAGAGAAAATTTATAACTGTCTTCAACAGGCAATAGATTTATTCTGTGTAGCTCCTGAGAGTGGAATAAGGACCAACGGATGGTAACTATATGGCAATAGAGGTTCAATCTAAGGATGGACTTTCTAATAGTTTGGCTAAAATGAAATGGGTTATAAGGGATTTCTGTTGAAGTTGAACAAAATTCAATTCAATAAATATTTATTAGAAGCCCTACCATGTGCCAGGCCCTGTACTAAGGAGGATACAAATTTAAAAATATATATATAGTCCCTCCCCTCAAGGAGCTTACCACTAACAAAAAGATAGCACCCACAAGGAAGCTGAAAAGTTTGGGGGTTGAGATGCTGACAGTGAAGTTGAATCCAAAGAGTGCAACTGGTGAGAAATGATTGGACTGTGATCCTTCTTTAAACAGAGACTTTGGGAGGAGAATTTTTTTTTTTTTGCTCCACCCTCCAGGCCTCCAATCAGAGGAGCAGAGGTTGATGGTATTGAGAAAGCATGAGTACCAAAGCTGATGTAATTTCTGGGATAATGAGTTTCTTGGTGATGAGTTTATCACAGAATCCCAGATTTTTCATGTTGGAAGGGACTTTAGAGATCATCTAATTTGTCCCCTTGTTTTACAGGTGACTGCTAAATCTGACTCTAAGACTCTATGATTTTAGAGTTAGGGGAGGAGGGGAAAGGTGAGTTCTAGTGAAGGACTAGGGATGCCTTCCCTGGTGCCTCCCAATCCCTCCTGCTGGTGAAGCCATTCAAAGATCCCATGGAAAATGAACTCAGAAGGGACAGAGGTAAGCTGAATGTTTTGGAGCTGATTGTCCCCAGATGGCCCAGGCCATCCTGCCCAAGAACTTTGATGCCATGTTCTTGTCTGCCCCCCTCTTCTCAAAGCAGCCCCACCCATCCAGAGTAATCCACCAAATTTCAGGGCCTGCTAATTTATGCACATTCCTAAAGGGAGAGAATTGCAGTGAGAAGTAATCCTTAGGATTAAGGACTTTCTGCAGACTAGATGGCACCAATTAAGGCTGCTTCTCTGCCTTGGACCAATAACCCCACCGGGAAAATGTGCAGGTGCAAAGAACTCTCAGTCTCCTGCCCTGCCCTGCCCTTTGTCCCTTTGTCCCCCTCTCCCAGAGCCAGGTGGATTCTTTGCCTAAAAGACTAAAAAGAACAGCCAACTGGCTTGAGGAATTTAACCCCTGGGTTGGAAGTTGCAGGCCTCTGATGGAGTCAGTCTGGTATAATGAACCATCCCAAACAGGAAAGGAAGGAAATACACCATTATCAAGTGCCTAGGCTGTGCTTGAGTTTTTACAAATTATCTCATTGAATCCTCCCAACAACCTTGTGCAGTGAGTGCTTTTATTGTCCCTGTGAGGAAACTGAGGCAGACAGTTTAAGTGAGCTTCCAAGAGGTTAAGGGACCCTTTGCCTAGGATCAGTCAGTCAGTAAGCATTTATTCACCCCCTGTTATTGCCAGGCACTATCCTAAATGCTGGGGGAGGAGGGAAAGAAGAAAGGCAAAAGACAGTGCCTGCCCTCAAAGAGCCTACAGCCTAATTGGGATGCAACATGCAAAAACTATGAAGAGACTGTCTACATACAGACAATGATTAGACATTAATTGATAGAAGGAAGGCATGAGATTAAGAGAGAATTGGGAAAGGCTTCCTGTAGAAGGTGGGATTTTAAGTGGGAATTGAAAGAAGCCGGGAAAACTAGGAGATGCAGAGGAGGAGGAAGAGCATTCCAGGGATGGGGTGGCGGGAAGGAGGGGTCAGCTAGAGAAAATGCTCAGAGCTGAGAGATGGAGAGTTTTGTTCATGAAACAGGGAAGTTGGCTAGTATTACTGGTTCAAAATGTGACAAAGAGTAAGATTTAAGAAAACAGGAATGGTAGGAGGAAGGCTAGGTTATGAAGAGATTTGAATGTGAACCCTCCATCTGAGGGTTTGAATCTGAGCCCTCTATCACCAGAAAAAGGCCTAAAACTAGATTGGCCAATTAGGAGAAAGACATTTTGGGCCCACTCTGAGCTTAGTCCCCCACATTGCTTTATGTTTTCTGGCATAACAGACATGCTTTGCTTTGCTCTCTGAGTGAACCCAAAGTGCCCCTTCCTGTGTCAGCAACTACAAGGTCAGATGAAGCTGACCAGGAGTATTCTTCTGTTTACAACTACCAAGGATAAAGTGCCTTGAACTGGGACACTAGCTTGAATTATAGTCATATTAATGATAAAAGAAACACAGATATCCTGGATCTATCATTTTGATTGACACTTTGAAATTCTCTTATCTTATTGTATTTGCAACCTATCCTATTAAGAAGTTCCTTCCCCACATTATGGTTAGACACATATGGAGGCTATAATTTTGGGTTGACACAGGCATCCTGAGTTGGGATTGCTCTAAGTGTATAAAGCGTCTCCTTCAGCTTCTTTACCTCTGAGTTCAGAATTATTTTCTGACTCCATCATACGTGATTCTCTGACTTAATGAGAATAAACAAGCACACTACACATGTGTAAAGTCTGATTCTGTTTGTTCCTTGTTCAATCCTTTGGTAAGGTGAACCCCATTCTGTTTGTTCTTTGGACAAACTTTCCATTAAGGGGGAAACTGATTCTGTTTATTTCTTGGAACCAAACCTTTGATAAATGGTTTCCAAAGGATTTTATATTTGGTCTTGGAGCCACTGGAATAGGCTGAGTAGAAGGTGACATAGTCGGACATGTATTAAGAAAATCACTGATGACCTGGAGTGAGGAGAGACTTGAGGCAGGCAGAACTGCATATCAGTTTCACTAATGAATACAAATGCAAAAGCACAAAGTAAAATATTAGCAAAGATATGTAAAAAATAGCAAGATGTTTGTCAGTAGACTCAAGGGAAAGCAGGCTATGATAGGTGGAAGTGGGACAAAGGTCAACAGATTTTATTTCAGTGTAGCCTTTGCTGTTTGCAAAAGAACCCAGGGCAATACCACAGTATTACTCAGTTTTTTTTTCCATTTGAGGAAGTAGAGCCTGAGAATTTTTGACTTCCACTATGAGGGTTAAGAATACATACATTGGCTTTGTGACCCTAGGTAAGTCATGTAACTTCTCAATGCTCTAGATAATTAAACCTAGAAGTTATAGAGAAGGGGGGTGGGGGTGATTGGGGCAGTGAGGCTGTCACGGGAGTCAGCTGTTTCTTGTGAAATTCAAGCATGATTATCCTTAGGGAGGTCACATGTAATCTTGGGTGAGGAGAGCAGGGCATTCTGAGTCACCATTTGAAGGAGGAAAAGTACTAAAGTATTTGCTTTCCTGCTCATGAGGAGCTTATAAATTTTTGGGCAATTCACTCTGAGAGAAGTTGAGGTTGGAGAGGAGGGAAGTTTATAAACCTCTAGGTTATTCTCTCAACAAGAAGAAAAGCTCTTGTGCTTGGGAAAGGATTTGAATTACAACTCAGAGACTTATTAGCTTCATGAACTTGGCCAAAACATCACTTCTATGAACTCCATTTTCTGATCTGCGAAGGGCTGAACTACTAAAGGGTGGGCCCCAAGGTCACATGTGACCCTTTAGGTTTTCAAGTGCACACAACTTAGATTCAGTCAAAGGACTACACTTGAGGACCTAGGGGGCCACATGTGGCCTCGAGGCCACAGGTTTCCTACCCCTGGACTAGATGGTCTCCAAGGTCCTTTCTACTCTAAATCTTATGAAATCATAAGGGAGTTAGTCCCAGGGTGGTCTTCAGTAAAAGTTAAGAGACTCTGAACTTGGGAGTCAGAAACCCTGGGTCCCAATGGTGACTCTGTCATTAACGTGCTGTGTGACCTTGGCTAGTTATTTGACCTTTCATGGCCTCAGTTTTTCACCTTTAAACTGAAAGGACTGCATTAGATGATATCTAAGATCCTCTTCAGCTGTAATAATTTAAGCTTCTAGGGCTCTCCCATCTTTCCTTTAGGTTTTCCACTCTCTCTTCCCAGTCCTAGTCACTGGGGCAGAGCTCTGCTTTGTTTCCCCTTTCTTACAGATCCTTGCTCTCAGGTAGTTGGAAGAGTTCAGCCATGCAGTGAACCAGAAAGCCTGTGAGTTGTTCTAGTGGTAGAAAGCATAATGGTGGAGACACCATACTCTGGTGCCTCACTTATGCCCTCCAGCTGGTCATAGATGAGCCTTAAGTTGGAGGTGTGAGACCTGCTTGAACCCCTCATCACCTGAAGAAGGCTGAAAACCTGGACTAGGTTGATTTGAGCCCTTATTAATAATAATCCTTTGGGATGCTCTCTGAGTGAATCCGGCATTCTCTTGCTGCTTCAGCAATCACAAGACTGGATGAAGCTGATTTGGAGAATTCTCCTATTTATGACTGATAAAGACCAAGGCCCTTGAACCAGACACCTTCTTCATTAATGGCATCTCTCTTGTTGTCTTGTTGTTTTATGGACTTCTCTTGTCAAGACACTACACGCCCTTGTTTATAGCTGACAGAGACCAGACATCCTGAGTTCTTGTTCTATGGAAACTATACTTTTGACTGACAAGCACAGATGTCCTGAGTCAGGAGGAAAAAATACTTCCTTATTCTATTGATATATAATCTCCTTCAACTAACCTTTCTTTAAACTCATTTTAGCTGAGTTCCTGTGCGTTCATATGTATGACTGCCCATTTTGAGAAAAATAAACATGAGCATACAGTCTAACTCTGTCTTTCTTAGACTGAGCTCTGGAAGGTTAGTTATGTACAAGGTAGACTAAAACTTAGATGTCATTTGAGGTCACCCATCCAATATGAGGAGAACAAAGGCCAAATAACCATTTATTTGATAGGTGCTGATACTTGTTGAGATATAGATTGGACTAGATGGTTACTAAGGCCCCTTCCAACTCCAAAATTCCAGATTCCCTGGCTTTCTTAAAGTCTCAGCTTTCTGTAAGCAGCCTTTCCCAGGTCTCCTTACTTTTAGTATCTCCCCTCTGAGACTATCCCCAATTTATCCTTGTTTGAACATAGTTGTTGACATGTTGTCTTCTCCATTAGACTGTGAGTTCCTTGAGGTTAGGGACTGTTTTTAAACCTTTCTTTGCATCTCTTGCACTTAGTACAGTGTTTGGCACATAATATGCACTTCCCCTCGCCTACCTGCTTGCCCCTCACCCCAGCTTTAAATAGTATTGTTTTTCCAGTTACATGTAAATACAATTTTTAACATTTTCTAAAAATACAATTTTGAGTTCCAAATTTTCTCCCTCCTTTTCCTCCTCCCTAAGATGGTGCAATGTTAATGAGAGTTAAAGATCTTCCCCATCCATTAATAGGCCTCAAAACCTTTTGTGAATGTCTATTGTGGCACTGGGTCAGAGGGTCCTGCCCTCTGGCTCTGAAAAGTACATAAATACTGTGAGGTGAGGTTTTGGGGGCTTAATTTTTAGAAGAAGGTTTTTGTGCCAAATAAGACTCTGAGAAAGCACCTGTCCCCCCCCACTCCCCCCATTTTGCAAACCCAGATGTCAGTACTTCTCTTTCTGGTAACTATGTATGTATGTAATGGTCAGATAGTTGGAGCTGCCTGTTGATCTATGATGTATGTATTGATTATGGTCAGATAGAAGCCCTGACTGTTGGTCTTTATTTCTCTGTTTATCTTTTCTCTATTGGTGAATGCAATTAAAGCAGATTGTTGACCCCCTTTTAAGTTGCTTCCTTAGAAAAGTAGATCCAAAAACTATGCCAGCAGGTCCTCCTGGATATGCTAAGGTGCTTGCTGCTACAGATGGCAAGAAATTTGATATAGATTATATAATAATAAATGCTTAATTTATGATTATTGACTGACTGATGGATGAAAAGTCATGCAGATAAATGTCTTTGAAGAATAATCAAAGGGTGTTAGATGCTAAAACGAAGCCAGTGCTGAGGATAAAGGCATCTATATTAGTGAGGATGTCTGTTGCCATCAAGATGGAATCCCAACCTTATAAGGATGCTAGCTGAATGATGAAGTGGTTATAACAATCTGGGTGGCTTCCTAACAGGATCCTTGGCTCAGGCTCATAGCCATCATCACAGAATCTCAGAGTTGTACAACATCTCAAAGCTCATCTAGTCATATGTGTGTGTGTATGCATGTACATATGTGTGCACATATCCACATATGTGTCTATATTGTTGCTGTGTTTGTGCTTCATTTCAAAGAGGACCATGACATCAGGGAAATGATGACACAACTTGCAGCTGATTTTGATTTGAGTGAGGGAAGGCTGTAGGCATATATATATACATACACACATATACATGCACACACAAATATATTCCTTCTATAATACCCCCAAACAAGTAGTCATCTAACATTTGAATAAAGACCTTCACTGTGCAAGAAGACCTTCTTGAGGTGCCCCATTCTATTTTGGGATATCTCTAATCATTAGGAGGTTTCCCTTGCAACAGGCAAAAATTGGTCTTTACCCATTGTTCTTAGTTCTGCCTTCTCTGACCAAGCACTATAAGTTGAATCCCTCTTCCATATGATAGCCCTTCCAATATTGCTGCTCCCATGTGACCCCTGACTCATGTCTTCTACAAAATAAGTGTCCCCTAGTTCCTTCGATCAATTGTGTGCCACAGTGTCCCTCATTTTAATCTTGTCACCCTCCTGTGGAAACTCTCTGGGCATAAGAACTGCCTTCATGGCTAAGATGAGGCCATGAGAGGGAGCAATATGTAGCAATAGGTAGCCCTGTCACTGGACTGTCACCTCAGGGCATAACCTCAAGACCACTTATCAAGCATCCCCAGGAGGGGTATAAACCCTTGACCAATGTTGAAAGAATTCACCGGCTACTCTTGGGTAGTCTCTCATATAAATAATGGACAAATAGGCCTAATAAGAGATGGAGCTAGATAAGAAATTATAGTATAATGGTCACATATTCACAGGTGTACATGTAATTTTTAAGTTGGCTCATATGTCAGCTGGGTGCAGCCTCCATGGAAACTATGGGGAGGCAGGCTCTTATACCTCTGCTACTTTCACTGTCATTAACGTTTATGGCATTTATAGGGTGGCAGACATGAAGAAACATGACAGAGAGTTTATAGGTGAGGATAAAAGGAAGTAGAATCAGAAGACATATCATGCAACACTATGGACAACTTGACCAGATGGAAAAATAGAATATTAAGTTCATGAAGCACATTTCAAAGCCGTCAGAGGGATACAGTTTGGATAGAAGACTCCAACTCTCAGAATGTATACAGTGGTGCTGAAAGTGGAGCAGCAATGACACATTCTTCACTTCCCTCGCTGATCATCCTGCCCTTCAGAAAATGGAGGAGAATCAATGTGGGGAACTCAGAGACTGAACTCAGAGTGCTGGAGCAAATTGTGGCCACTACAGCAGGAACCTTGAGGAACTAGTCATCTTATCTTAGAGTTGGTAACAGATAAGGAAGGAACAACATGTACCCTATAGACCAGGACTGCAGATGTGGAGACTTTCTGAAAGAAGGATCCCAGGGTTTTGTTGCAAGAATTCTCAGGGTCTTTGCTAGTCACTGGACAGGATACAGAGAGACATGTAAATTTCAATTTGTCTATCCACTCAACAGTAATGACATACCCCATCAGTAGGTAACAGACTTGTGTGTCTCACAGTTCCACAGATATCACACACGCACACACACACACACATGCAGACAATATATGTGTATATATATACTCACGCACACATGTATACATATATATATATATATATATAGAGAGAGAGAGAGAGAGAGATATGTGTATTGCATCATCTTTGGAATTATGAGATGCATGTATCTGTCATCTATTGATATGATATATTTATATATCTATATCCACACATACAATATAGCTATTATAATTTCTTGTCTATCTGCTTGTCTGTCAGTCTATTGTCTATCTGCTTGTCTATCTATCTATCTATCTACTTGTGTATCAGAGTTTGAATAAGATCACATAGGGCATGTAGGTAGGAAAGGATACGTTTTTTAAAAAGATGCTTAAATTATTGCAAAAGAAAGAATGCTTTTTCTTTAACATAGCATTTGTGCTGGACTAAGGATATAGTATTTTCTTTGTCAGTTAATCAGCTTTTCTTAAGTCCCTTCTACTTGCTTTCTTCGTCCTCTCCTCAGTTTTTAGTATTTCCCCCTAGTTACATGTAAAAACAATTTTAACATTTGTTTTTAAGATTTTGAGTTACAAATCCTCTCCCTCCCTCTCCCACTCCCTTACCACTCATCAAGAAGGCAAGCAATTTGATATAGATTATACATGTGTAATCATGTAAAACATATCCATAATAGTCACATTGTGAAAGAAAATATAGACAAAAAAATTTTTTAAAATGAAGAAAGTTTAAAAAAGTATACTTTAATATGTATTCAGATACCATCAGTTCTTCCTCTGGGGATGGCTAGCATTTTTCTTCATAAGTCCTTCAGAACTGTCTTGGATCAGTGTATTACTGAGAATAGCTAAGTCATTCACAGCTGATCATCCTACAATATTGCTATTACTTGGTACACAGTACATTTCTCTTTGCCAGCCTATGCAAGTCTTTCCAGGTTTTCTGAGAGCATTCTGCTCATCATTTCTTATGGTACAATCACATGCCACATCGTCATAATCACATGCCACAACATATTCAACCATTCCTCAATTGATAGGCCTACCCTCAATTTCTTATTCATTGCCCATAGAAAAGAGTTACTATAAATATTTTTTGTACATATAGTCCTTTCCATTTTTGTTTATCTCTTCTGAGATACAGACCTGGTAGTGGTATTTCTAGGTCAAAGGGTATGCATGGTTTTGTAGTCCTTTGCCCATAGTTCCAAATTGTTTTACAGAATGGTTGAATCAATTCACAATTCCACTAATTGTGCATTATTTTTTTTCCCATATCCCCTCCAAAATTTGTCATTTACCTTTTCTGTCCTATTATCTAATCTAATAGGTATGAGATAGTATCTCAGAACTGTTTTAATTTACGTTTCTCCTATCAAAAGTGAGCTAGAGTATTTTTTTTTAATATGGCTATATATGGCTTTGATTACTTCATCTGAAAACTTCTCATATCTTTTGATCACTTATCAATTGGAAAACAGCTCTTATTTTATAAATTTGATTCAATTCTCCATATGTTTGAGAAGTGAGGTCTTAAAAATATGGAGTGCTTCATGAATTTGTGTGTCATCCTTGCACACAATCTTCTCTCTAATATTCCCTCTATCATTCCAGTGTTACTATATGTGCTACCAAAGTGAGCACTACATGTTTTCTTAGATAAGATAAAGGGAAGAAGTGGTGTCCCTGAAAGTACACAAAGTTCTATAAGTTTTATTTTGTAAGGGTAAATCAATTAGGAGGAAAATAGATACCAAAGGAGGCATGCTAAAGAGGCAAAACAAAGAAAAAATAAATATAATACCAACAAATGCAAGAAAAAATGAAGTTGGTTGTGTTCTTCCTGAAATTCACTTTCGACAGTCTGAAATTATTAAAGGAGAAGTAATTCAAGAAGTATGGGAGATAGGGGCAGAGCCAAGATGGCAGAGTAGAAAGATGGAGCTCCCCCCATAGCTCACAAAATACCTGTAAAAAATGACTCTAAACAAATTCTGGAGCAGCAGAAGCCATAAAACGATAGAGTGAAAGAGATTTTCAGTCCAAGACAGCCTGGAAGGCTGACAGAAAAGATCTGTTGCACAAGGCATGGAATGGAGCACAGCCCAGTGTGGCGCAGAAGGGACAGGACCCAGAACAGGCTTCAGGGTGCCACTGGCAGCAGCAGTTCCCAGATTGCTCAACCCACAAACCCCAAAGACAGCTTCAAAGGTCAATGAGAAAGCTCTTTCACTTAGTAGAGAAAGGAATGTGATCTGGATCCACCAGCAGCAGCCACTGCAGCAGCATCCATTTTTGGAACCCTCTGCCTAAAGACCCTGGGGGAATTGAGTTGCTGATCTGGATCTCAGCCCTGAGTGGTTCTCCTGGGTTGAGGAAGAGTGTTAGTGGTGGAGCTGGGGGCAGCTCTGGAGAGGGAACCTTGCAAGCAGATCCTGGGCAGAACAGAATGCCTGTGGTTGCTCCCACACCAGAGTGTAGGCCAGGAGAGGAGTAAACTCCTCTCTCTTAATTGTGCCACCTTGGAGAAACTGAGAATTTACAGGCCCTCAGAGAATACCCTCCTCTTGACAAAGGACTCAAAAGTCAAGTAACTGGCTGGGAAAATGCCCAAAAAGGGGGGAAAAAGTAAGACGATAGAAGGCTACTTTTTTGGTGAACAGGTATTTTCTTCCATCCTTTTGGATGAAGAAGAACAATGCATATCATGAGAGGAAGACCTAAAAGTCAAGGCTTCTTCATCCAAAACCTCAAAAATAAATATGCAATGGTCTTAGACCATGGAAGAGCTCAAAAAGGATTTTGAGGATCAAGTAAGAGAGGTGGAGGAAAAATTGGGAAGAAAAATGAGAACAATGCAAGAAAATCATGAAAAGTGAGTTAACAGCTTGCTAAAGGAGAAACAAAAAAATGCTGAAGAAATTAACACCTTTACAAATAGGCTAACTCAATTGACAAAGGAGATCCAAAAAGTCAATGAGGAGAAGAATGCTTTAAAAAGTAGAACTGGTGAAATGGAAAAGGAGGTTCAAAAGCTCACTGAAGAAAATAGTTCTTTAAAAATTAGAATGAAGCAGATGGAAGCTAATGACTTTATGAGAAACCAAGAAATCACAAAACAAAATCAAAAGAATAAAACAATAGAAGATAATGAGAAATATCTCATTGGAAAAACAATTGACCTGGAAAATAGATCCAGGAGAGACAATTTAAAAATTATGGGACTAACTGAAATCCATGATCAAAAAATGAGCCTAGATATCATCTTTCATGAAATTATCAAGGAAAGCTGCCTTGATATTCTAGAACCAGAGGGCAAAATAAATGTTGAAAGAATCTACTGCTCACCTCCTAAAAGAGATCTGAAAAGAGAAACTCCTAGGAATATTGTAGCCAAATTCCAGAGTTCTCAGGTCAAGAAGAAAATATTGCAAGTAGCTAGAAAGAAACAATTTGAGTATTGTGGAAATACAATCAGGATAACACAAGATCTAGCAGCTACTACATTAAGGGATCAAAGGGCTTGGAATACAATATCCCAGAAGTCAAAGGAACTAGGACTAAAACTGAGAATCACCTACCCAGCAAAACTGAATATAATACTTCAGAGGGAAAAATAGTCATTCAATGAAATAGAGGACTTTCAAGAATTCAGAGCTGAATAGAAAATTTGACTTTCAAACATGAGAATCAAGAGAAGTATGAAAAGGTAAACAGGAAAGAGAAATGATAAGGGATTTTCTAAAGTTGAACTGTTTACATTCCTACATGGAAAGATACTATTTGTAACTCTTGAAACTTTTCTCAGTATTTGGGTATTTGAAGGGATTATACACACACACACACACACACACACACACACACACACACACACATAGATAGAGAGCATAGGATGAGTTGAGTAGGAAGGGATGCTACCTAAAAAAGTAAAATTAAGGGGTGAGAGAGGAATATATTGGGAGAAGAAAGGGAGAAATGAAATGGGGCAAATTATCTCTCATAATAGAGGCAAGAAAAAGCTTTTTCAATGGAGGAGAAAGGGGAGGTGAGAGGAAAAAAAATGAAGCTTACTCTCATCACATTTGACTTAAGGAGGGAATAACATGCTCACTCAATTTGGTATGAAAATCTCTCTTACACTATAGGAAAGTAGGGGAGAATGGGAGAAGTGGGGGGATGATAGAAGGGAGGGCAAATGGGAAGAAGGAGTAATTAGAAGTAAACACTTTTGGGGAAATACAAGGTCAAAAGAGAGAATAGAATAAACGGGGGGCAGGGTAGGATGGAGAGAAATATAGTTAGTCTTACACAACATGATTATTATGGAAGTCTTTTGCAAAGCTACACATATATAGCCTATATTGAATTGCTTGCCTTCTCAGTGGGGATGGGTGGGGAGGGAGGAAAGGAGAAAAGTTGGAGCTCAAAGTTTTAGGAACCAAGGTTGAGAATTGTTTTTGCATGCCACTGGGAAATCAGAAATACAAGTAGTGGAGTATAGAAATCTATCTTGCCCTACAAGAAAAGAGAGAAGATGGGGATAAGGGAAAGAGGGATGTTAGAAGGGTTGGCAGATTGATGGTAGGGGTAATTAGAATGCATGGGGTTTGGGGGTGGGGGAGCGGAGAGGTGGGGAGAAAATTTGGAACTCAAAATTTTGTGGAAATGAATGTTGAGAACTAAAAATAAATAATTAAACATAAAAAAGAAGTATGTGAGAGTCTGAAGATTTTAAATCTGATGATGTATGTTCCTAGAAGGATTATCACCATCACAGTAATCAGTAACATTCCTATATTCCTTTAAAGTTTGCAGAGCACTTCACATCTCTTATCTCATTTGGTTCTCACAATAATCCCTTGGGGAAGGTACTGGAAGCATTATTATTCTCATTTTACAGATGAGGAAACAGGCTAATAGAGGTTAAGTGACTTGTCTAGAGCCACACAGTTCTGGTAATGGAGGCAGAATTAAGCCAGATCTTCCTAACTGCAGGTTGGTCACTCTGTCCATTACACCATTAATAGAGGGTGGTGTCTAAAGACACTGATGTGACTCCATAGGGAGCTCCTTTATAAGCTCTGGTTTAAAAAGGCACATCCAGTAGATGAAAACAGCAGCAGATAAACTGAGGGCAACGTGTAGAGACACAAGGGACCTACTGGAATAGTGTCCATTTCACTACGGCATCGATGTCGCTAAAGCACAGATGGAGCTCAAGTTTACAATAAACACTAAAGATAGCCCAAAAATGGCCTTTAGGGATGGAAACCTTGCTTGGGGCCCTTACTTCATTTCCCATTATCAGCTTTGTTTGGTTCCCACTCCAATAATATTCTGCCTTCCCCAGAATAAGCTCTTCCTCTGAAATCATGGCAATTCAGCTTTGATACTCAACACCTCTTCAGCACCCGCAGTCAACTCTCTCCTCTCAGTGAAGGATGGAGCAACAAATACTTCCCAAAGCCTGTCTTTATAGAGAGCTCAGAATTCTCCACCTAACTCATCCCTTCTCACCAGCTGCTCTGCTTGGTTTTGACTCCACAAACATCAAGACCCTTGCCAGGTACCCTGTGGTTGACCTGCTCCCACCCCACCCCCCAGAATATTTTAATCTTCCTTATGTGTATTATCTTTGCTTATTAGATTGTAAGCTCCCGGGGAGCAGGTACTGTCTTTATCTCATAGGTAAATTTTCATGATGCTTACTTAGCACAGGGCCTGGCACATAATAGGCACTTAATAAATGTTTATTGACTATGACTATGACTGCTTGGAGAGATGAAAAGATAATAAAGGATGACAGAAAATGCTTTGATTTTCCTTCTCTTTTCTCAAAAAGATTGAGCTTCAATGGCAGAACAGACATGGTTTGTAGGAAATAGAAATGCCAGATCTTAGCCTCATAGGAGCACAGATTTAGAGCTAAATAGAACTTCAAAGGTAATTTAATCCAGCCCCATCATTTTCCATGTGAGAAAACTAAGGACCAGAGAGGCTAAATAGATAGTTAAGGGCAGCTAAGTAAGTAGCACAGTGGATAGAGCATGAGACCTGGAAACAGGAAGAGAACTGAGTTCAAATTCAGTGAAGTAATTAATCAGTAAGTGATTAAGGAATCATTTTCTTCAGTGAGCTTTTGAACTGAAGAAAATGATTCCTTAATCACTCACTTAGACACTTACTATGTAATCTTGGGCAAGTCACTTTAACTGCTATCTGCCTCAGTTTCCAAATCTGTAAAATGGAGATAATCACATTACCTACCTCTCCATGTTTATGTGAAGAATAAAATGAGAAAAAATGGGCAAAGCACTTTGCAAACGTTAAAATATTATATCAATGCTAGCTATAATTATGTTTATGTTGTAAAGCCAACCTTTAAACCAAGGTTCTCCGATTCCAAATCCAGGATTCTTTGCAAAAGTGGTAAAAAGAACACTGGGCTGCCACAGGGAAGGTCAAATCAGCTGGTTGTGATGAATCATATCCCAAGGTACTGAAAGACATGACAGATATGATTGTGGAGTCCCTGGCAATTATCTTTGGAAACTTATGGAAAATGAAAGTGACACTGCGGGCCTGGAGGCAGGCAAATGAGCCAGTTTTCAAAGAGGGAAAGAAGGTAGATGCCTCTGGGTGGGTTAACTTATGATGGGTTTGTGGCAAGACTTTAGAAATGAATTGTTAAAGGGAGGGTTTGTGAAGACTTGGAAAGAGAAGAGGTGATCAGTCAGGCAATTAGTTAACCAGACTAACTAGCTAACTAGCTAACAGGTCAGGAAAATGTCAAGGATATTGTTTTCAGTAAGGCATTTGACACAGTCTCTTCCAGTATCTTTGTGAAATGAGTGAAAAAGCATTTACTAAAGAATAACTGTCAGGAGACAAGATGGCTGAGAATATATTGTCCAGGACCTACCTGAATTTTCTCAACATTTCCCTCCAAGCATTTTTAAAATAATGCCTCAAATAAAATTTTGTAATAGCAGAGCCAACAAAAGTCAGAGGAAAATATTTTTCCAGACTCCACAAGGAAAGGTCTCTGACATCAGGGTAGGTGTAAGCCTGGAGAGTTGCAAGAGCACCAGCAAGGGGCTTAGAAGTAGTTCAAGCAGTAGCAGCAGAAGCTTTAGGAGTTCTCAGCCAAGAGATGGTAAGAAGATTGGATTACTGGTCAGAAAGAGATTACAAAGGACCCTTTGCTGGCACTGAACAGCCACTCTATTGCCCATAAGCAGTTCAGGGTCACAGTTCCAGGGCAAAGAGGAATGCTTAAGATTGGTCACAAGGGAGTACAAGGTCTGGTCACTCTTCCAGGGCCAAGAGGAGTACTAGTACTTGTGACTACAGGGGAGCAGGGGCATTTCCTGGGTAAAGACCAGAGTGCAGACCAGAATGGGGGGCAATCACACCTCTTCCCAGATCACACCACTTTGAAAGCACTGAAAACTTGCCAAAGTTACCAAAAGTAACTTTGAAAACAGCAGCATGTAAGATCCTCAAGCTTGGGATAATGTCTCCCCACTCTAGGTCAATAGAGTCCAAATTTGACATGAAGTTCAAAGTCAAGAAGTAGACTGGAAAAATGAGCAAACAAGAAAAAAGAACTTGACCATAAAAAGCTACTATTATTGTCAGGGAAGATTAAGGCATATACTTAGAAGACAACAATGTGAAAAGAGGTACAAGCAAAGCCTCAAAGAAAAATACTAATTGGGTACAAGGCCATAAGAATTCCTGGAAGAGTTAAAGAAAAAAGATGGGTAGTAGAAGAAAAAAGTGGGAAAAGAAATGAGAGTGGTACAAGAAAATTATCAAAAGATAATTAATAGCTTTGGTAAAAGAGGCACAAAAAAAATACCAAAGAAAATGTTACCTTAAAAAACAGAATTGGTCTAATGGTAAAAGAGACATAAAGAGTCACTGAAGATAATAACTCTTTTAAAAGTAGAATAATCCAAATGGAAAAAGAGGTTCAAAAGCTCACTGAAGAAAATGATTCCTTAAAAACTGGAATTGAGCAAATGGAAGCTAATGACTACATGAGACTTCAAGAAGCAATAAAACAATGTCAAAAAAATGAAAGAAGAAGAAAATGTGAAAATTTTATTGGAAAAACAACTGATATAGAAAATGTATTAAGAATTAATGGGCTCTCTGAAAGCCATGATCAAAAAAAGAGCATAGACATTATATTTCAAGAACTTATCAAGGAAACCTTCCCTGGTATCTTATATCCAAAGAATAAAATAGAAATAGAACGAATCCACTGACCACTTCCTGAAAGAGATCCCAAAATGAAAACTCACAGGGATTTTATAGCCAAATTCCAGAACTCCCTGGTCACAGAGAAAATATTGTAAGCAGTCATAAAGAAACAATTCAAATGTCATGGGGACCACAATCAGAATCAGACAAGATTCAGCAGCTTCCATGTTAAAAGAGTAAAAGGCTCGGAATTTAAAATTCCAGAGGGCAAAGGAGCTGGGATAGTAAGCAAAAATAATTTATCTAGGAAAACTAAGTATAATCCTTCTGGGGTGGGGGAAGGGGAAATAGATATTTAATGAAATAAAACATTCCTGATGAAAAGCCCAGAGCTGAATAGAAAATCTGGCATTCAAACAGAAGACTCAAAAGAAATATAAAAAGATAAATTATGAAAGAATAATCATAAGGAACTCAATAAAGTTCAACTGTTTACATTCCTCTATGGGAAGATGATGCATGTAATTCCTAAGAACTTTATCAAATTTAGGGCACTTAGAAGGAGTCTGCATAGACAGAGAGCATGGGCATGAGTTGGTTATGTTGGGATGATCTCCAAAACAGAATATAAGAGAAAGAGAGATGCACTGGGAGAAAGTGGAAAGGAGAGATAGAATAGGGTAAATTTTCTCACATAAGGAGGCATGCAAGAAAGAGATTTATAGTGGAAGGGGAAAATAGGGCATGGTGGCAGGCGATGCTTGATCCTTACTCTCATTGGAATTAATTCAAAGAGGGAAGAATATATATAAACAGTCAAGTGAGTAAAGAAATCTATCATACCTAAAAGGGAGATGAGAGGGGAAGGGGAAGACACATGGAAGGGGGAGGATGGATTGGGGTAGACAGTGGTAGGAAGACAAACTTTTGAGGAGGGACAGGAAAAAAGAGAGAAGAAGAAATAGTAAAAAAGGATGGAGGGAAATGTACAGTTAGTGATTGATCATAACTGTGAATGTGAATGGAATGGAGCTAACCTATAGAACAGAAGTGAACAGTCACAGCAATGGTGTAACGATGATCAAATATGAAAGAACTGGCAACTCCATTCACTACAACAAGTCAAGACAATTCCAAAAAATCATGAGGAGTTCTTCAGAAAGAGAACACTGAGCAATTTAGTGCAAATTGAGGTATCATTTTCTCACTTTATTTATTTTTGCTTTGTTTTGCAATATGGCTGAGGGGAATATATTTTGTATTATTTCATATATACAATTATATAGCATTGTTTGCCTTCTCAGTGGGTGGGAGAGGTATGGGAAGGAAGGTAGGAACTGAGAACTCAAAATGAAAAAAGAATGTTAAAAGTAAATATATAAATATTTTAAATAAAAAAATTAAAAGACTTCAAAGCACTGTGCTCTAAAGTAGAAATTAAAAAGTAAGACAATCCCTGCTCTCAACAAGATCACATTTTAATAGGGACAGACAACACATATAGAAAGTTTTAGCTCCAAGTCAATGGAAAGGTCATGAGAGTTCAGTGGCAATGCAGACAAAAGTGCGTTTCCTTTAGTTTCATTTCTACAAATAAATCATGTACATTTTGATGCGGAGCCAGTGGATGGTGCCATGAACTTTGGTAGAGAAAAAAGAGAAATGCAGATTAGATGATAGTAGTTAGGTATACCATTTCATCATTTCCCATAAATTTGTCATCTCTCTGTAGATCAGTCTCAGATCTATTTATCCAGCCCTAACTTCTGAGATAGTACAGTTTAATGACCAGACACTCAAAGTCTGATGAATGGATTGACATAACTTGTACTGTTCTACTCCAGGGCTCTGTGTTTGGTCTCTTTTGTTCAACATCTTTATCAATGACCTGGGTGAAGCAATGGGCAGAATGTTTACGAAATCATCAGTTAACTTAAAGCTGGGAGAGATAGAATATTTAATAACTGAATCAGGATCGAAAAAGGTCTCACCAGACTAGAATGGTAGGTCCAAATGAATCTGATAGGAATGAATAGAGATAAATATAAGGTCCTGCCCAGAATACCCCCAAAATAAACCCAATCTCACAGTGGGGTAGAGAGTGGGGACCCTTGCATCTTTGCTTCTTAAGAGCTTGTTTCCTTTTCTGTGTTTGAATTTTTACTTAGGTTTTTTTTTTTAAAGCAATTGTGATATATACTTCTAACTACCTGTATTGCTAATGTGTGTATTATTATTGGAATGCAGCTAAAGGGAGGCAATTGAGAGATTGATTTAAAGCTGCAGTAATTTTACTAATGCATAGTCACTGGCTGGAGGCTCAGAGACATGGAAGAATTATTGATAATAAATAATTTATTTAGCAACTACTATGTGCCTGGCATCACATGATCTTCACAACCACCCTGGGAGGTAGGAGCTATTATTATTACCATTTTACAGAGTAGAAATTCAAGGCAGACAGAAGGTAATGCCTTGGTCAGGGTCATACAGTAAGTAAGTGTCTTAGGTTGGGTTTGAACTGAGGTCTTCCTGACTTCAGGCCTGGTACTCTATCCACTGCACCACTGAACTGTTGACTCAATTTTAAAATTTCCCAGGACAGAAAGAATTCCTTTCCTGTTTTTTTTTTTCCTCTGGGCAAATAGGTAGCCGTAGTGACTCCAGGAATTATCTGGGCTGATGTTGAGACTGGACTCTTTCATTTTGCTTGAGTGTTTATCTGAGAGGAAAGCCATGCTCAATGTCAGGGACAAGGAATGGTGAGAGAGAATATTAGCCTCAAGAATAGGAGTAGTCTGGCCCTATTAAGGCAGGGGAGGCAAGTAACAGTGCCTGCCTGCTCACTGGCTCAACAGAACATTGCTGCTAGATATTCAAAGTAAAATGAAGGGAACAGAAAAAATCTTACAATAAGAGATGATACTTGAACTGAACCTTGAAGGAAACTACAGATTCTAAGGAGCAAGGAAGGAGTATGCTCCTGACATGGGAGAGAAAGTCACGGAGGTGTGAGGTGGAATCTTGTTTGATGAACAGCAAGAAAACCACTGTCACTGGATCAATGAATACTTGGGAGAAGGTGTAAGGGGTAAAAGAACTGGGAAGTTAGGAAGGGGCAAAGATATGAAGGACTTTAAACAACAAACACAGGATTCATATTTGATCCTGGAGGTAATAGAAAACCACTGTACTTTATTGACATAGCCATACCTGTATTTTAGGAATATTAATTTGATAGCTGAATAGAACCTGGACTGGAGTGGTGAAATACTAATCAACCAACTATAGCAATAGTCCAGGTGTGAGGCCATGGGGGCCTATACCAGTGAGGTAGTAGTATCTGAAGAGAGAAAGGGACACCTATAGGATGTGGTGAAGGTAGAAAAGACAAGATTTGGCAAGAGATTGGATATGGGAAGTGAGAGAGTGAGGAGATGAGGATGGCACCTAAGTTGCTAGTCTGGGTGACTGAGAGAATGGTGATACCCTACACAATAATAGGAAAATTAGAAAGACAAGAGGGCTTTGGGAGGAAGATAATGAGTTCACTTTTAGACATATTGAGTTTAAGATGCCCATGGGATGTCAAATTCAAAATGTCCAGTTGGCAGTTGGGGGTGTAAGATTGGAGTAAGTCCAGGGTAACATTTTTGGTTCAGTCTTAATAAATTACAAATAACAATCTATATCCCCTCTCTTTGGGGCTTAAAGCCCAACCTTTTCCTGGTAGCAAAAGCATAGTTCTAAAAGCACAAAGCTGGGTTACTCTGTGAAAAGAAATTCATTAAGATAACCTGACTCAGTGACAGCCTCACAATCTATCTCATCTAGAACTTTTGATGAAATTCCTTTAAGGAGGGCTGGGGACCAAATTGGTGATAAAATTTTCCCAGTGTCCTATAGTGAGAGGGATAAATCTGAGTAAGTCTCAGGGACTGCAAGTCAGGGGATTGAAACTTACAACAAGAAGCAAACATACTGTAACTTGAGTATCACACACACACACACACAAATATCATAATCCCATGTTTTTTTCATTGTCATAAAAGTTGGACAAACTTAGTTAAGCAGAATCATAATCTCATACGCACTTTTTAAATCTTGTTAGACTCTATATGTCAAGTAAGTCAGGTTACAGATTAAATTACTTATAGGTTTCACAATGGATTGATTTGAGAGGGGCAGATTTACAAATCACCAAGGTTACCAGGAAACTAGGGTAAGGGAAATCCTTCCTTACTCAGTTAGCTAGTACAATAACTAAATCATTTTGGGAAGCTTGAAACTTCTCTTTGAGGAATGAAAAATAGTTAATATTATTGTTCCATTAGGTCAGGTTTTGGTAAAGTGACGTTAATAAAAACAAAAGACGGGCTTTCAGTTAACCAAAAGTTATAGAAGGAGTGGCCCTGATCCTTGAACAATAAATAAAAGGAATCTAAGCATATCTCCTTGCAGGGAAATACGAATCCCACGGAACATTAAAATCAAAGTAATATAATAATGATCATCAATATTAAATAACATTGTCTCCTTGTTCCTGATTATCCACTTCCAATGTCCGTTTAATCAGCACATTTTGTGTCCTAGTTATTACATGCAGTTGTCTGGTCTCAAGAAGCATCTTCCCTTGGAAATTCTGGAATAGGCCTCCGGGCAGCTCAGGAGCATGCTTCTCTTAGAAGATTTGCTCTCCTGGTTCCAAGTTACTTTCAAAAATTCTCGATTTAATATTGCTAAAATCTTAAATAAACTTCCTAAATTTGTTTTTCCAATAACTAGTTCATTGGCAATAACTAGCTCAACCTTATGGAACTAATTCTATCCATTACAGAGCTATAAGAACATTAAATTAGGAACTAATAATTCACCTGAACATTCAGAGGATTTGGGATTTGACACATGAATTGCTCTTTCTATCTTTAACTGATATGGATATACCTGATATGGATAGTGCCATCAACAGATTGAAGGAAGAATCTTAAAAAAGAATCGATAAGGGCCTAGCTTATAAAATAAGCCCTTTTGTATATTAGTATTATCTGACAAAGACTTCAAATAGGGGAAAATATGATTCAAATTTTCCTTACAATTATTAATGCAATTTATATCTAAAATTCTAAATCCAATTTTGAGAACTTAACACTAAAACATACTCAAAGCCTGTATATCCCATTAGAAACATTTGGAAGCCAATCATACACACACATACACACACATGCCCACACATATACATACATATATATGTGTATATATACATATATCTCTTAGTTCTTAGATAAAAGTCAAGTTGCTTTTTCAAAGGTCATTACTTCATCAAAATTTAAAACATTCACATTCTCTATCCTAACCCCTCTTTTGAGGATACACATGCACACATACACACATATACATATAAACACATGTATATGTATGTATGTGTGTGTATATACAAATAATTCTCACATCATCCTGAAAGAATGAGACACTTTAAGGATCTAATCTTGTACATGAAGGGTATGGCAAGCTTAAGTATTCATTTACCTTCTTGCTTAGGGTACGGAGTTGCCCACAAATTCATGTTAAAATGATTGAGATCTGTTATACTTGCATCCTATAAAATAGTTGTAATATAATAATTCAGTGATGCTTTAGTATTGATCTATTAATTAACATATTCAGTGTTTCAGTGGCAAAAACTTTGACAATTTACCTGTTCTGGTTATAGAAATTCGTTATGAAAGGAGGCACATGGTTATAACAACAACAAGACTGTGCCCTTCAAGGGCACAGAGTGATGTGATATAACAGGGGAAAAAAACTTGATTAGCTCTGTTTGATTCTAGGTTAAGAGTCCTAGTTAACAGCCAACCACACAGCAAAGTTCCACATTATTCACAAGGTATTGCTAGGTTCAGAATTAACTAGGTGGGAGAATGTCCTGTTCAGAAAGGAATAGGACAAGGGGGAAATTGAGTCAAGAGGATCTTACTTTCACATATTCAAGGTCATCCCTCACCCTTCCCATGCACAGACATCTACCTGTGGCAGTTTTGGGTAGCATGTGGCATTTCCCTTAAATGGTGGACTATTGACTTAATGATAATTTGGACAGCCTACCTGAAATCAAAACTCAGGACAATATCAAACTATAGTTCCAAGAGATTACACTTCAAATAGCAAAATTTCACAAATCATAGCTTAGAGCTAGGTTGTTATTGTTTTTCTCATGTTACAATAGTCATTAATATAAGCACGTAAAAAGACACCTAAGCACACATAGGCACCTACAAGACTTTATTTTATTTATCTTTTCCAGTTAAATCTATCTTGGAGCAGGAAATCAGTCATTTAGAAATTAAGAATAATCATATTCTGGAGTTTCACACATACATTGAATATCTGATAGTTCATTCAAAACCCCAGAAAAAGATTGCATACTGTAAGCCTCCAGTCTTACCTATTAACCCTGGGGCAAAAATAAAATCTTTGAACCTAAGGTCTATTGTTACTTATCTCAAAGATGGGACTTTAATATAGACTATTTTTTAACAGGTAACAGGTACATTTTCAAAATTTTCATAAATTATAGCTAAACAATGTATCAGATAAAACTCATAAGTTCTCTAGAACTTCACAACCTGTGGCCAACAGTTTCTCTCACAAGATTTTATGACATTGTCCAAATAGAAAGTCCCAAAGAACTGTATAAATAAGAACAACATAAAAGAGCTATGGTAATAATTTTTCCTCAATGGATAAATTATTATTATCCTTTTTAAAATCAAAATATCCTCAATTAAATAATCAAAAATTGTGACCACATTCTTTACCAGTCCAAATTAGGATCTAACATCATCCAAATTAAAAGAGAAGTTACTTTTTTAATGGTATAATTGCAACACCCACTGGATATTATTTTTCAAATTAACACACAATGCAAGAAAAATTAGAAGTCTAATAATAACAAGTAATCTTATGGGTTTTAAAAACATAAAACAAGACTTTTTGCCAAATAATATCAATTTAATTGAACATATTTTCAAATCCTCATATCAAAAATCATCTCATCCAGTTATCAATTTGGCATTTTGTACCCACAGTATTAAAAAATCAGTATAGAGTAATTATGCTTAATAATAATAGCTAACATTTACATGTGCCAGATACTATGGTTTATGATTACTTTGTCCTTTAATCCTCATAATAACCCTTTGATGTAGGTGCTATCATCCCAGTTTTTAGATGATGAAACTGAGGAAAACAGGGATGAAATAACTTGTTCAGATTCATACTATTAATGTCTAAGACCAGATCTGAACTAGAATTTTTCTGATCCATAATGTATCCAAGTATATTGCCTTAATGCCAAATATTAAATATATTTGGCATTAAGTTCTAATTTACCTAATTATTCAAATGGGAAAACATATCTCACTTTAAATGAGACCATATTATGATTTAGCTTTAGAACATACTTGAGTTATCAAATTTGGATTTACAATCACAAATGGTAACTTTGAAAATCTCAGTTTTCCCAAGGGTCATTAGCTGCCAGTACCCTACCCTCCACTAATTTTCCCTGAACTCTCCCACATGGACCTGGCATTTGCCTGAGATTCATTTCAGTGTAATCCTTTCAACTGTCCTTGCATTGCAGCTTTGACCTTGCCCCAATTCTGTTACCTCTAACCCAGCCCAGCTTTCATTGTCTGCACCTGGCCCCACCCTAGACCACCATCCTTAATTCCTTATATTCCCCCTTCCATAGGGCCCAGGTCCCTGGCATTTGCCTAGGACACCCCACCCTTCTGGGTCCTTCTTTGTTACTTCCCAGTCATCCCAGACTTGGCCACTCCTAGATCCTTCTCACAGTCTTTCTCTATATAAGGTCCATCTTGTCTGCCATTAAATTACTCAGCTTCCTTAAGAGTCTGGCCAGTGCTCATATTCTATCTGGCCTACTTGTCAATACAAGTATCACAAATATGGCAGATTCTTAGAATCTCACACACCCTTATTGGTGTTCTAATAAACCTTGTCTTTGGCTGAAAGAAGGCTTGGGTTGAATTCATTTCAGGCAGGATCTGGGTTGCTTATTTCAGGGTCCCTAAACCTCTACAATATGACTTTATATGTGTAATTGATATCATATTGATTGCCCTCTCAGTGAGTGGGAGATGGGATAGAAGGAGAGAATTGGGAGTGCAACATTTTTTTAAAATGAATGTTACAGTATAATTTTGTTGTAAGTGAAATGACAAGCAGGATAACTTCAGAAATATCTGGAAATACTTATGTGAACTGATACAAAATAAAGTGAGCAGAACCAGAAGATCACTGAACATTGTAACAGCAACATTATGACATTATCAACTGTAAATTAGGTACTCTAATTAACACAATGATCCAAGACAATTCTAAAGGATCCAGGATGAAAAATGCTATTCACCTCAAGAGAGAGAGAGAACTGGTGAACTTTAAGTAAAGATTGAAGCATACTTTTCCTCACTTTCTTTATTTTTCTTGTTTTCCTCCCAATGTGATTAAAATGGAAATATGTTTTGTGTGACTTCACATGTATAATTGCAATTTTATTGCTTGCCTTTTCAATGGTTGGGAGATAGACTAAAGGGAAGAAAAGAATTTAGAGCTCAAAATATTTTTAAAAAGTTTTAAATAAATAAATCTAATTTAAAAAAGAACTCTATGCTAACTTGCAAAAGAGATTCAATTGGGAAAAGAAAACTAAGTTTAAAAACAGTTTGAAATGACTTGAAAGCCGAGGCATGAGGTTAAAAAAATTGAATTATTAGAAAGGAAAATACTGAATTAGTGACTCAAAATTTTTAAAAAGAGAAATTCAGTTCTTTGATTTGCAAGGCTCAGTCTTGGACTAATCGAAGAAGGGGAAAGAGAGAGAGAGACACACACACAGAGAATTAAAAGGAAATTTGAGATAGTGAGCTAAAGCTCAATTAAAAGGCAATTAAAATAAGTATATAAAATGCTCTTAAAAGTAGAAAATTCTAAAAAGTGCAACTCTGCTTATAGTGTTATTAACAGTGATTTAGAGCCTGGATGAATGGTTTCTGTTTCTGGTAGGATGCATTTTTTCCTCCAGAAAGGACCAACTTGGGGGGTGGGGTGGGGAATTCAGGGAGAATAGAAAAAGTCCAGAATTTCAGAAAGTAGCAATTCAGGTTTCCAGACTTTTAGTGCCTTCACAATGGATGAGAGAGTGGGGGTGGCGGGGGAAGGGGGAGGAGGAGGGGAAAGGGAGGGCAGAGTGAGAGAGAGATAGTGAGAGAGAGTTTAAAATTCAAAAAAATTTAAAAGTTTAAAAAATTTTTTAAAAAATACTTTTAGACCTCATTGAGATAATGGACTAGTGAGATTGCTATTCATTTCTGTAAAGCTGTGAAACTCCCTTGAAGAAATGCTTCTTCCCCCTCAAGAAATTGGAGTTAGCTTTTACTAATGATTTACAAGCTTAATTTCATAAATTCTGGTATCTTTATGGAAGTATAACAAACTTCAAAATGGAATATTTGAAAATTTGTAATTATAGAGTTTGATAAATTAATTGAGGTCAGTTATTATTCCCAGAAAGGCAGTTATGTGGCACCATAGAGCACAGAGCAACAGGCCTGCAGGCAGGAAGACTCATTTTCCAAGTTCGAATCTGACCTCAGATACTTACTAGCTGTGTGATCTCTCTAGCATGTCACTTAACCTTGTTTACCTCACTTTCCTCATCTATAAAATGAGCTGGAGAAAGACATAGCGAACCACTTCAGTCCCTTTGCCAAGAAAACCCCAAATGGAATCATGAAGAGACAGAAATTATTGAAAAACAACCAAGCAACAAAATTATTGCTGGCATAATAGACCTATTCTGAACAGTAACTGCTGGTCAGTCTCACTGTAATTGTGAGAGTAAAAGTGGTAACTTACCCTCTACTGGTTTCTGAATTGACTATTACAGCATGCTGAAGCTGGTAGATGAACGGAATGTTTTCCCATGTATGTGATTTGAAGATGTTTTCAACTGGATTAATGTTAATAGACCATCAATAAGTTTCATGTTTATGTTTTAAGTCTATGAGACTGTTGCATGTTAGTGCTAAGTTTATAAGGTTTGGAGTTTATATTACATTGTAATTTTAGAAATTATTGTATAGCAGAATTTTTTATTTTCAGAATAATATGTAGTGTGATTCATTTGTAGCTGATTACATCCTGGGATCAATGTGATTGATTTGTGAATTAGAGGAATTACTTTTTATAGACTTTAATCTGGAAAGGGAGAAGGCTTTCCCCTTGGTGAAGGACTACCTTAAGTATTCAAATACATCACCTTATGTTTACCAAAGAGCCAGTTTGCATTTAGTTAACTGACTATGGGAAACTGAAAATGCTTCTCCATAGGTGTTTGTGAATGGGTGGAATAAATTCTTGCCCAACCCTTCTTGTGGACCTGCAACTACATTCCACTACTGGAAAGGTGCTCAGAGGACCCTCTCTGATGTTTTAGGACAGTTACATTTTTTTTTAATGGGAAAATTTGATTCATGAACACACTTTGGAATCTTTTATCTCCATAGGCTACTGGAAGCTTATGCAGAGGGATTTTTCAGAAAATACAATCCAAAATGACCTTGGGAATGAGCAGGCAGTTTTGTTTTGTTTTGTTTTTTTAGACTAGGCATAGATTATGTCCTTTTTCTTCCCTCATGCAGATCAGTGCTGACTTAATTTTATTTCTTTTCAGCTAATGTTAGACAGTCTAGAAGATATTTTTCAAGGTTTGGTTTTGCAACGAAGATAAATGTTTCTTACTTGACTCAAGGGCTTGGTAAAATTTGCCTGAAGTTGGTATTAATCAGTATCTTTGCTGCATGACAAAAATTGAATTGAAAGGAGTTGGTTAAACATTTATCTTTAAAAATTCAATAATGTCATTGTTGTTTGGTTGGTTGGTTGTTATCCCTCATTTTCAAAGAGTACCAAAATGACATCATTATGCTAGAGTCAAGTTACAGTATGTCCCATTGTGGCTGATCAGACCAACATAAGGTTGGAATGTTCTGCCACAGATAACCCATGTGAACATTTGGGGTAGATTCTCTAAATCAGCGCATCTTGCATTTCTTTTGTGCTACTTCAATTCTTCTTTGCTCATAGAGCACAGTGTCTTCTCTCATGTGGGCACCCTATACTGAGCGTCCTGTGCCAGTGTCTCCCATGTCATACAATCAATTCCAAAGTTAAGAGAGACCTTGAGAGTGTCCATGTATTGCTTCTTCTAATCACCATGTGAACGCTTGTACTTGTAATGTGAATGTATCATTCCAATTTATCCATCAGGCAGCACACAAAATTGGGATGCCAGGCTCAGATAATGGGGGAGGTAAGTGGCTTGATGGATAGAGTAATGAATTTGGAATCAGGCCAGATCTGAGTTCAAATACTGCTAAACACACTTGCTGGCTGTGTGAACCTCCTAGAGTCATTTAATTGTCCTTAGCCTCCTCTGTTAAATATAGATAATAATAACATTTATTTCACTGGCATGACCGAGAATAAAGTGCTCTGCAAATATTAAAATGTCCTATTTAAATGCTACTCATTAAGGCAAAGAGCAACATATAAAGGATCTTTTTTTTTTTAATCAAGCAAGTTGATTTTACCCAAATGACTAAATGTTATTATGATGAATGCCTTGCTGCTATATTACCTATGTTTTAGGGTGAATTGAAGTCTACCTGTGTGAAAAATGGTTATTAATAACCAATATCTTGGAGATTCAGAATTTCTCCCTGACCTTTCCATTCAAAGTCCTGACTTTAAGTTCAGTTTTTCTACAGAAGGACATTACTGATAATGAGATTGCATTGATTCACCTTATCCTGGTCAGCCCCTGCCCAAGCTTGCAAGCAATTTAATCTAAGGTTGGGAAACACTTAGTATTCTACGCAAACTTGGGCGGAGGCAGATTCTTTTATCTAGATAGCCCAAGACTGGGAGTGTTCTGATAGAGATATTTTCTCTGTCCTGGGGTGAAGGAGTGACATCAGCCCCTGTCTGAAGGGTGTATGTACTATACACCCTGGCTCCCATGCATGGAAGCCAACTACTTTGAGAGAAATGCGTCTGGATACAACCTAATCCTGTTTGCCTTTCTTAGACTGAACTCTACAAATTGACTTCTGTCTGTTAAAGTAGACTACCAAATGACGCACTGTGGAAACTGCTGAAGAGAACCTTTGGAGTGCACATTCCCATTTAGCCACCGAAGCAGCAGTTCAAAGCCAGGATTCTCAATTTTTTTGCTGTTCAGTTATTTTTTCAGTTGTGTTTGATTCTTTGTGATGGGGTGTTCTTGGCAGAGACACTGGAATGGTTTGTCATTTCTTTCTCAGTTCATTTTGCAGATGAGGAAACTGAGGTAAATAGGGCTGACTTGTCCAGGGTCCTACAGCTGGCCTCATAGCTGAGGCTAGATTTGAACTCAGGTCTTCCTGACTCAAAGCCTACCACTCTATCCACTGTGTTACCTAGCTGCCTTAGGATCCTCAATACAGAGTTGATAACTTCCACTGCAAATGAGCTTTTGCTTTCATAGACCTAGAGGCAAAAGGTGAATTTTCCTCCCCTATCCAGAGATGTTTCATTCTATTGCTAAGAGAATGCAGCTAGGTGGCACAGTGGATAGAATGCTGGAGTAGTCAGGAAGTCTCTTTTTCCTGAGTTCAGATCTGACCTCAGACATTTACTAGCCATGTGATCTTGGGTAAGTCACTTAACCCTGTTTGCTTGAGTTTACTCACCTGTAAAATGAACTGGAGAAGGAAATGGCAAACCACTCCAGTCTCTTTGCCAAGACAACCCTAAAATGGGGTTTTGAAGCATTGGATACAACTCAATGACTAAACAGCAGCAACAAAATTGGGAAAGAAGTTAGATAAATAAATGCTGTGCTAGAAATTACAGAAATGGCCCTTTATCAACTTGTTGCATCTGAATACTAGTATTGCTCTAAAACTACAGCTGTCTGATTTTCACAACTTGACTTGACCTGACTAGTATCAGAGTCTCCTCTTGGAGGAGGTAAGCAAATTTTAAGTGGTTACTTTTGGTTAAAGCCAACCTTACCACTTCAATATGCCATATACAAAAACTAGAAAATTAGAAATGATTAGAAGAGCTACTGTCCTTGTGGCTTCATCTCCCATTCTTACCTGGCTTCACTATTTTGGGACTTCTCCACCAGGGTCCAGGAAGCTTATTACTGAGATAACCTCACCTATCTGCACATCTTTTGTTGATTGCTAATGAGGCACTGGGTCACCTTCTGACTGTGGAAAGTATATATGTATACTCTGAGGTGGTTTTGCTCTGGGGCTCAAATCATTGGAAGGGTGTTTGTGTGTTTAGTCCAGATGAGACTCTGGGGAGCCTTTAAGGAGTTCCCCTCCCTCACTTCTTTGAAAACCCAGATGTTGGTGCTTGTCTCTCTGGTAATGATGTATATATTGTCTATGGTCAGATAGTTAGAAGTCCTGTCTGTTGATCTTTCTGTTTGCATTTTCTCTGAAGTTCAGGGTGCTGATTTTTCCCTCTCGACTAAGTTAAAGTAAGATTGTTAACTCCCTTTAAGGTTGCTTTCCTTAGAAAAGCAGATCTAAGAACCTGTACCAGCAGGTCATCCTGGGTGCTCACTATTATAAAGACTTGCCCAAGTCACCCAGCTAGTAAGTGTCTGAGACCAGATTTGAACTAAGAACAGGAGTCTTTCCTGATTCTAGGCCTGGCACTCTATTCACTGAGTGAATAGAGCTATTCCAATAATAGGTGTTATATAAATGCTTATTCCCTTCCCCTTCCCCATGGAGTTATGTCTGGAAGTTCTCAGATTAGGAGTACTGCCCCTCACAAGGCACTTCTGTGCCTGGGGCCCCTATGAAGAGAATCTGGGTCTCATTCAGGGACCCTGGGAAGGAGGCACATTGAGGTGGGTAGTCCATCATGAAATGAGGGAGTCCAACATCGCGACAGAGTCTAGTTAGTTCGTAGTAAGCATTTCTAGAATAATGCCATATGTTTGACATGCAATAGGGAATTAAGGGACCTTTATCACCCTACAGTGTAGCAAGCACAGAGGTTTTGAGATGAGGATGTAGTTACAGTGCTTGATAAGATTGGTTTGATTCAGCTAATAATAGCAGGCACTCTGTAAATGAGAATGATTGCTAATATTGGAAGAATTTGTTTCTTGATTCAGAATGTCTGTTCTATAATAGCTATCAATAAAGGAATCAGAAAATCTTCTTGCCAGTTGACCAACAGAAGAAAGTTCCAATTGCTTTTAATCTGAACCCCCTTTATTTCAGGTAGCATTGTTAAGCTACAGCCATCTGGCTACCATTCAGGAAATTAAAGGTCTGGCTAGAGAATCAAAGATATTTGAAAACTGGGTCTTATCTCCACCCATTGCATTGCTTTCTGTACCCCAATTCAAGGTTTTGACACAATCATATTATGTCACTGGGTGTCTTTGTGATCTTACTTGTTTTTGCAGCATTCAAAAATAAAAGAAGCAAAAAAAAAGGGGGACTGCATATTTGCGATTAATGTAGCTTGTGTCTGATTAGCAGGTACAAAATTGAGAACTGAGAATTAATAAATATAGAATATGCACAGACAGAGGAATGGTGGAAACATATTTTTAAAATCCTCTCTTAGTTTTTCTAGAAATGTTAAGAAATACCATTTCTCCTGTATAAAACCCTTTTCAGAATTTTGCTTTTAGAGAAATGGGAAGAGCAAAAGCTCAGGCCTTCTTTTGAAAGGCAGGTAATAACCAACCTGAACTCTTGCTTACCTAAGAACATTGCCTCCCCACCCACTAGAAATGATTAGTCTTGTGGTCCATGGAGAATTAATCGTGACTGAAACAACTACATACACACACACACACACACACACACACACACACACACACACACTTTTGCATTCAAGGTTAAATTATTGATCATAGGAAGGCCCTTTTTTCAATCCTTAAGGGAAACAGTCCAGGAAGGAATTGAATAATTCTAGATTGTTAACCTGAAATTGTATTTTCACATATGATGATCTTTTCCTTGCTTTAAATTTCTATGAGAGCTACCTCATATTGTCTTGAGTAAGAGTCAAGTTGGAGGGCATGGTGAGACTGTGACGGTTTAGACGTCTCTCTCCCTCTTTCCCTCCATACAGAGATGAACTATAATGTGTATCCATCTAACTGCATGTCATAATCTGTGTAATAGGCATTCTTCATCCACTTGATTTTTCCTTTGAATGGTTTGTCCAAATTCTTTTGAATGGTTTGAATCTCTTCTGGGGAACTCTGTATTGCTCCAGTACATGAGGCCATCAGCACAATGCCTTGATCAAACAGAAGCATTTGTAGATCCTCTTCTTTGGATTATCTGTAAGGTATGCCTTCTATGATTAGATTATAAACTCCTTGAGGACAGGGACTCTTTTACCTTTCTTTGTATCCTCTGCATTTATCACAGTACCTGGCACACAGTGGGCACTTAACTAATGTTTACTGACTGGCTGACTGGTAGTAGTGAACAGCTTTGACATGCATATGTTTTTTTTTGATGATGTTAATAGAGACTCATCTTTGGTGTATGACTGATAGACATTTTATTGGAAAAGAGCCTTCAAAGTGGTGTTTTTCTCTATTGAAACAAATGCTTTTTAAAATCAGCAGATAGTGAGCAGAGTAAGATTTTGTGTTCTCTACATTTTTCAGTCAACTGTATGACAGTAAAGAGATGGTCTATGGTGACATTATTAATCTTGATTTTTGTTCTTTCATGTTCATGATCTCACTGTAAACAGAGAGCTGATCCAGAAATAATTTCTAAATCAGTAATGAACTATTTCCAGTATTTTAAAATATGATTTTCATTTTTTTAATGTTATCTGGTATCACAACTAATGCCTACTGGTTCTTTTATTTCCTACTCAGTCATCATTTATCTTTGACACCTCCTCCCCTGAGGGCCTTATCAAAGGGCCCAAGCCGAGGGCCCATCAGAAAAGACTTAGATGTAGGTTCAGTTCCCTGGGTGGTGCCCCACTCCAGCAGATCAGGGGAATTCCCCTGATTAGCTCCATTACAATTAAATTTGTAACCGACATACAATAAACAGAACAGAATCTTAAAACCAAACTTCTCAAAAGTTAAGTTGGTGACAATGTGAGGTGCTGTAATGACTCTTCTCTAAAATCTTTCATGCTTCATTATTATATTTTCAAGGGTATCTTCAATATATTCACAGTCCATTCTCATTAAGATATTATAAAAGTAGAAAGGAGTTCCCAGTTGCTTAGCTCTTTAGTCGCTTCTATGACATTTTGGAAACTGAGGAATAATGTCACTAATGATTGTTTTCTGTTCTATTGGAATTTTCCCCTCTTGAAGATATTTGGAAAAAGTTGATCCTGGAGTATCTTTGAAATTGTTGTGCATTAAGCTGAATTCCATGTAACTATAATGATCAAAATTAGCCTTGGAAAAGAGTTGTGAAAAACCACCTCCCTCTCTTTATCAGAGTGATGGAGGATTCTGAGTGAGGAATATGTTACATTCTGCCCAATGTTGGTAATTTGGATGGTTTTGGATGAACTGTCTCCTTTTATTTTTTAACCTTTGTCACAAGGGAAGGCTTGTTTGGTAGGGGAATGGGGAAAGATACATCTGGAAGTGAATGGGGTATAAAAACAAAAAATAATCATTAAAAAAGTATGTTGCTTTGAATATGAATTTCCTATGTATTTATTTGGTCAGATCCAGCCGGTCTGGACTTGTTTTCTGGAGAGACATTTTCATTTCTTCAAATAGTAACTGTATCAGGTACTGGATTATTAGAGTCCATATGTGGTAATTCTGCTATGGATTGCTATGGAAACTGCAAATCTGTTCTGTTTCTTGTTTCCTTGCTATCACTTACAAAAGTACCATATTCATTCTCAAGAATTCTGAAATCCCTTTATTCAACCATAATCTATTGACTTTTCACCTCTCCCTTTGCTCTCCTTTACAAAACCCTACTCTTCAACTGGAGCATGACCTCTAATCCCTTGACTGCTCATTTCTCTCCCAAGTCATCTTCCTTGCTTTAGCCACCTTCTCTTCTTTTTCCCCATCTTGACCCCTCAGTGAAGCAATTCAACTCTACACTATCCTTTTATCTCAAATCTCTATACACCTTATCATCTCATCAATTTTGCTTTTCAGTTATTTCAATCACGTCTGACTCTTTTTGACCCCAGTTGGGGTTTTCTTGGCAAAAAAATTGCAGTGGTTTGCCATTTCCTTCTTCAGCTCATTTTACAGATGAAAAACAGGGTTAAGTGACTTACCCAGGGTCACACAGCTAGTAAGTGTGAGGTCAGATTTGGACTCAGGTCCTTTTGCCCAGGGTCAGCACTCTATCCCCCTGTGCCACCTAGCTGCCCCTATATCAGCCATATATCTAGCCCAAACTCAGTCTTGGATCATTCCCACTATTCATCACTTTTCCTCTTACACATATACTACTGGACAAAGGTAGAGAAAATCATGCAGTCTTTCTAACTAGCTCTACTACAAATTTATGTTACACAACCTGATTTGGGCCTTCATTGCTTCTAGGCAATCCTACTATGCCTCACTTCTCAACTCACTATTCTACTTTCCATAGAGGCTCTGCTAAACCTTTCCATCCCTCCTCAAATCTCTTAGAGCTCCTCCACCCCATCCTTGCACTCTCAGCTAAGAACCTTGACTCATATTTAAACAAAAATTATTTTTATTCATTTATTAAATATTTCCTAATTACATGTAAGCTTTAAAAAAATAATCATTTTAAAAAAATATGTTCCAAGTTCTTTCCCTCTTGCCTCTCCACCCTCCTTGAGGAGGCAAGCAAATTGATTTTGATTATACATGTGAAATCATGCAAAACATATTTACATATGAGCCATGTTGCAAAAGAAAACACAAACAAAATAAAACAATAAAAATAGAGTAAAAAAAGTATGTTTCAATATGCTTTCAGAGTTCATTAGTTCTTTCTCTGGAGGTTGATAACAATTTTGATCTTTGGTCCTTTGGAATTGTCTTGGATCATTGTCTTGATCAACATAACTATGTCTTTCACAATTGATAATTCTTACAATATTGTTATTACTATGTACAATGTTTTCCTGGTTCTGCTCACTTTACTTAGCATATATTAATATAAATCTTCCCAGGGTTTTCTCACAGCGTCCTGCTTGTCATTCCTTATAGCACAATAGTATTTCATCACAATCATATACCACAATTTGTTCAACCATTCCTCAACTGATGGGCATCTCCTCAATTTCCAATTCTTAGCTACCACAAAAAGAGCTGCTGCTATAAAGATTTTTGTGCAGATGGATCCTTTTCCCTTTTCTTTGATATTGTTGGGATACAAACCTAGCAGTGATATTGTTGAGTCAAGGAGTATGCACAATTTTATAGCCCTTTGGGCACAGTTCCAAATTGCTCTCCAAAAGGGTTAGGTCAGTTCAGGATTCCACAACAGTGCTTTGGTGACCCAGTTTTCCCAAATCCTCTCCAATATTTGTTATTCCTTATCTGTCATATTCTCCAAATTGAGAGGTATGTGATGGTACCTCAAAGTTGCTTGAATTTGCATTCTCTGATCAACAGTGATTTAGAACATTTTTCATGTGATTATAGATAGCTTCAATTTCTTTGTCTGAAAACTGCCTGTTCATATATTTTGAGGGGAATGACTCACATTCTTGTAAATTTGAATCAGTTCTCTGTATATTTGTAATAAAAAAAATTCATTTTACATCCTATAATGCTCTCTGTTTCTAATTTGGTCATAAGTTTTTCCCTTATCCATAGATCTGACACATAAATCTGCTACTCAAATTTGCTTATGGTATCATTCTTTATGTCTAAATCATGTACCCATTTTGACCTTATTTTGATATATAGTATGAAATGTTGGTCTATACCTGATTTTACCAAACTGCTTTCCAATTTTCCCAGCAGTTTCTGCCAAATATTGAGTTCTTTTCCCAAAAGCTTGAATCTTTCAGTTTATAAAAGTAGATTGTTATGGTCTATGTATTGTGTTCTACTGTGTATTGTGTACCTAATCTATTCCACTGATCCACCACTCTATTTCTTAGCCAGCATCAGATTGTTTGGATGATCACCACTTTGTAATATAGTTTGATAGCAGGTATAGCTAGACCACCGTCCTTAATGTTTTTTTCATTGATTCTCTTGGCATTTTTGACCTTCTGTTCTTTTAGATGAATTCTGTTACTGTTTTTTTCTAGTTCCATAAAATAATTTTTTGGTAGTTTGATTAGTACGGCACTGAATAAGTAAATTAATTTAGGTAGACTTGTAGGCAGCCAGGTGGTGGAGTGGATAGAGTGCAGAGCCTGGAACCAGGAAAACTGATCTTACTGAATTCAAATCTGACCTTAGATACTTTCTAGCTGTGTGACCCTGGTCAAGTCACTTAACCCTGTTTGCCTCAGTTCTACATCTGTAAAAGGAGCTGGAGAAGGAAATGGTAAACCACTCCAGTATTTTTGCCAACTGCCATATGGGGTCAATAAAAGTGAGACACAATTAAAAGCAACTGAGCAAAGAATAATCACTTTTATTATATTGGCTCAGTTTACCTACAATTACTATTCCTCCAGTTGTTGGATCTGTCTTAATTTGTGTGAAAAGTGTTTTGTAATTGTATCCATATAATCCCTAGGTTTGTCTTGGCAGATAGACTCCTAAGTATTTTATTTTATCTGCAGTGATTTTAAAAGGACTTTCTCTGTCTGTCTCTTCCTGCTGGGTTTTGTTGGTAATATATTAGAAATGCTGATGATTTATGTGGGTTTATTTTATATCCTGCAACTTTGCAGAAGTTGTTAATTGTTTCAACTGACATTTTAGTTCTCTAAGTCGTTTGTAAAGAGTGATATTTTTGTTTTCTCATTGCCTATTTTTATTCCTTTAATTTTGTTTTCTTCTCTTATTGGCATAGCTAGCATTTTCAGTATGCTATTGAATAACAGTGGTGATATGGACACCCTTGCTTCACTCTTGCTCTCATTGGGAAGGCTTCAGGGTTCTCACTATTAGAGATAATGAATGGTGAAACAGAACAAATTATAGATCAATTTCTCTAATGAATATGGATGCAAAAATCCTAAATACAATACCAGCTAAAAGATTAAAACAAAATATTACAAAAATGATACATTATTATCAAATGGGATTCATGCTAGGAATGAAAGGATGATTTAACATGAGTAAAAGTATTAACATAATTGATTATATAAATAGTAAAAGTAAAAAAACCATATGATGATATCAATAGATGCAGAAAAGGCATTTGATAAAGTACAATATTCGTTTCTATTAAAAAAACACTTGAAAGTTTAGTAAATGGACTTTTTCTTAAATTGATAAGGAATATGTATCTAAAATTATCAGCAAGCATTATTTGTAATGGGGATAAGCTAGAAGCCTTCCCTATAAAATCAGGTATGAAAAAAGATGCTCGCTATCACCATATTATTCAATATTGTATTAGAAATTCTAGCAACAGCAATAAGACAAGAAAAAGAAATAGAATAAAAATAGGGAGCGAGGTAATAAAACTATATCTTTTTGCAGATGATATAATGCTGTACTTGAAAAATTCTAAAGACTCAACTGAAAATTAATTGAAATAATTAATAATTTCAGCAAAGTGGCAGGAGATAAAGTAAATCCACATAAATCATTAGCATTCCTATATATTACCAACTAGACTTTGCAAAAAGAGATAGCTAGAGATACTCCATTTAAAATAACTCTAGACAGTATAAAATACCTGGGAGTACACCTGCTGAAACAACCCCAGGAATAATATGAACAAAATAACTTTTTAAAACTTGGTGTACAACCAAATCATATTTAAGTAAATGAAGAAATATTAACTATGCATGGGTAGGTGGGGCCAAAATAATAAAAATGTCAGTTTTATCAAAATTTTTCTATATACTCAAATGCTATCCCAATTAAATTACCAAAAATTATTTTACTGAGGTAGAAAAAATAATAACAAAATTCATTTGGAGAACAAAAGTTCAAGAATATTAAAGGAAGATGGGGAAAAAAGGTAGAGAAAGGAGATTTACTAATACCAAATCTTAAACTATATTATAAGGCAGTAATTATCAAACTGTTAGATATTGGCAAAGAAATAGAAAGGTAAATTAGTGGAACAGAGTAGACATACAACTTACAGGAGCAACCTAATGTTTGACAAGTGTAAAGATTTGAGTTTTCAGGACAAGAATTCATTATTTGGTAAAAATTGTTGGGAAAGCTGGAAAGTAGTTTGGCAGAAATTGGGCATAGACCAATATCTTACACCATTTACCAAGATAAGGTCTAAATGGATGCTTGACATAAAGAGATATATTACAAGAAAATTTGAAGAACATGTAAAATATTACCTATCGGACTTATGGATAAGTGAACAACTTAGAACAAATGAGAGACAGAGAGTACTGTGAGATGTAAAATGGATAATTTAGATTACATTAAATTAAAAAAAGTTTTTGTATGGATGAAAGCAATGTAGCCAAGATCAGAAGGAAAGCAGAAATGGAAAAATTTTTTAATAGACATTTCCTCACATAAAGCTCTCATATATCAAATATATAAAGAACTTTGTCAAATCTATAAGAATAAAAGTCATTCCCCAATTGATAAATGGTCAAAGGATATGAACAGGTAGTTTTCTGATGAAGAAATCAAAACAATTTATATTCATTAAAAAAATGATCTAAATCATTATTGATTAGAGAAATGCAAATTAAAACAACCTTGAGATATCATTTTATACCTATCAGATTGTCTAAAATGATAGAAAGAGAATATGACAAATGTTGGAGGGGCTGTGGAAAAATTGGGGCCTTAATTCATTGTTGAAGGATATGTGAACTGATCTAACCGTTTTGGAGAGCAATCTGGAATTATGCTCTATAATTAAACTGTCTATACCCTTTGATCCAGCAATATGATCATTAGGTCTGTTTCCCAAGATAATTAGGGAAAAAGGAAAAGAATCTATATGTACTAAAATATTTGTAGCAGCTGTCTTTGTGATGGCAATGAGCTGGAAATTGTAGGGATGCCCATCATTTGGGGAATGGCTAAACAAATTGTGCTATATGTTCATGATAGAATTTCACTCTGCTATAAGAAATGATGAGTTTGATGATTTCAGAAAAACATGGATAGACTTGCATAAAATAATGAAAAGTGAAATGAGTGGACCCAAGAGAACACTGCATACAGTAATGGCAATATTGTTTTAAGAACAACTTTGAGTGACCAAGTCATTCTGACTATTATAAATACCCAAATTAATTGAAAGGTCTTATGAAGTAAGATGCTGTTTGCATGCAGAGAAAGAATTGATATCTATATCTGTCTCTCTACCAGATAGACAGAAACACAGATATTTGTGTCTAATGGTAGCCAACTCTGGGGCAGGAGGGAAGGAGGGGGAAAAAATGGAAAGTTACAAGATAATTTTGTTGTACATTTAAAAAAAACGGCAAGTTGCACACAGTTATTTGCAGTTTCAGGGGCAATTCTCTTTTTTTTCTATTCCACTTTGTTGTTTTTATTTCTTAAGTTCAGAATAAAAAATGATATTTTTTTAAAAAAATATAATGCTTATTCTTGGTTTTAGATAGATACTGTCAAGAAATGTTCCATTTATGTCTACGATTTCTAGTGGTTTTTTTTTTTTAATAGGAATGGGTTATTATATTTTGTCAAAGGTTTTTTCTGCATCTATTGATATAATCATAAGATTTTTGTTATTGTTGTTGATATGGTCAATTATGTTGATAGTTTTACGAATCCTGAACTAGTCCTGAATTCCTGGCATAAATCCCACGTGGTCTTTGTGTATTATTTTTGTGAAATATTGCTGTAATCAAACTTTTTGCATTGACATTCATTAGGGAAATTGGTTTATAGTTTTCTTTCTCTGTTTTTGCTCTCCCTGCTTTAGGTATCAAAACCACATTTGTGTCATAAAAGGAATTTGTTACAACTCCTTCTTTATCTATATTTTCAAATAGTTTATATAGTATTGGAATTAATTATTCCTTAAATGTTTGGTAGAATTCACTTTTAAATCCATCTGGTCCTGGGGAATTTTTCCTAGGGAATTCATTGATGGTTTGTTCAATTTCTTTTTCTAAGATAAGATTATTTAAGTATTCAATTTCCTCTTCTGTTAATTTGGGCAGTTCATATTTTTGAACATATTCATCCACTTCACTTAGATTGTCAGATTTATTGATATATGTTTCAGCAAAATAACTTCAAATAATTGCTTTAATTTTATCTTCATTTTTGGTGCATTCACCCTTTTCATTTCATTTCATTAGTAATTTGGTTTTCTTCTTTCTTTTAAAAATCAAATCAACCAATAGTTTATCTATTTTATTGTTCTTTTTTTTTAAAAAAAAAAAACCAGCTCCTAGTTTATTTATTAGTTCAATGAGTTGGGTTGGGTTTGTTTTTTTTTTACTTTTAATTTCATTAATCTCTCCTTTGATTTTCAAGATTTCCAACTTGGTGTTTAGTTGGTGATTTTAAAGTTGTTCCTTTTCTAGTTTCTTAGTTGTTTGCCCAATTCATTAATCTGTTCTTTTTCTCTTTCATTGATGTAAGCATTTAGAGATATAATTTTTCCCCTAAGTACTACTTTGGCGGCATTCCACAGATTTTGGAATGTTGTCTCATTGTTGTCATTCTCTTTAATGAAATCATTGATTGTTTCTTTAATTTGTTCTTTGACTCACTCATTCTTTAGGATTAAATTATTTAGTTTCCAATTAGCTTTTAATCTATGCTTTCATGGCCCTTTATTAAATGTAGTTTTTATTGTATTATGGTCTGAAAAGGGTGCATTTAATAGTTCTGCTTTTCTGCACTTGGTTGTGAGGTTTTTGTGCCCTAATACAGCCTTCTACCCCATGCCATAGATCTTTCTTTCAGACTGCCTGTGTTGTCTTGGACTAGAAGAATGTTTCATTCTGACCTTTTGTTGGTGCTGCCACTCCAGAATTTTATTTGAGACACTGTTTAAAAGTTATTTGGAGAGGAATATTATGAAAGCTTGGCTGAATGCATCTTGACTCTGCCCCTGGAAGTCCATCCTGCCTCATATTTTACAGAAAAAATTGAGACCATTTATTGTAAATTCCTTCTTCTCCTATTTTCCTCATCTCCTACCATTCATATACCTGTCTCACAAGAAAAGGTGACTTTACTGCTTAACAAGGCTAACTCTTTTACCCACTCAAGTGACCCCGTAACATCCCATCTTCTCCAACAGATTGCCCCCTCTGTCATCTCATCTGTCACTTATTTTCTATTTCTTCCTATCTACTGGCTCCTTTTCGACTGCCTATAAACATGCTAATGTCTCCTCATCCAGTAGAACAGCAACAGCATGATCCTTCCATCCCTGCTAGGATCCCGTATCTCTTCTGCCCTTTGTTGCCAAACTCCTCTAAGAAGCTGCCTCCACTTTCTCTCCTCTTATTCTCCTCCTAATCCTTTACAATCATCATTCCACTGAAAATGCTCTCTCCAAAATTCCTGATGATCTATTGGTTGCCAAATCCAATGGCCTTTTCTCTATCTTCATTCTCCTTCACCTCTCTGCAGCCTTTGACACCATCAATCACTCTCTCCTCCTTGACACTACCTTCTCTCTGAGTTTTTAGGGCACCACTCTCTCCTGGTTCTTCTTCCACCTCTCTGACCACTCCTCTGTCTGCTTTGTTGGATCTTCCATCAGATCATACCTGAGGTGTCCCTCAGGGTTCTGCATCCTCTTCTTTTCTTCTTCTATCCTACTTCATTTGGTGAACGCATCAGTTACTGTGGATTTAATTGCCATCTCTATGTTGATGACTCTCAAATCTATCTCTCCTTCCCCAATGTCTCTGTTGTCTTCTAATCCTCCCATCTCCAGTTGTCTTTTAGTCATCTTTAGTCATGCAGTAGACATCTTAAATCCAACACATCTAAAACCATTATCTTAAAAATCATTATCTTTCCCCCTAAACTCTCCTACCCTCCTACTTTCCCTGTTGCTCTATACCTCCTGTTCCCTGTTCCTGTTCTCTGAGTCCCGCAGGCTCTCAAACTAGGAGTCATCCTAAATTCCTCACTACCTCTTATCCTTTCATATCCAAGCTATAGCCAAGACCCGTTGATTTTACTTTTGTAACATTTCTCCAATTTGTACCTTTCTCTCCTCTAACACTGTCACCTCTCTGGAGTAGACTTTCATCCCTCACACCTGGAACATTGCAATAACCTGCTGAGGAGTCTACCTGGTTCAAGTCTCCACTCCACTCCATCCTCCATTCAACCATTAAAGTGACTTTCCTCAAGTGCAGATTCAACCATGTCACACAGCCCCTCATTGTACTTCAGTGGTTCCCTATGACCTCCAGGGTCAAATATAAAAACTTCTGCTTGACTTTTAAAACTCTTCATACCCTACTCCCCCTCTACCTTTCCAATTTTTTTTTTTTTTTGTAATGGATAGAGTGCTAGGTCTAGACTCTGGAAGACCTGAGTTCAAATTCCATGTCATATACTTCACTTACTACTTGTATGACCCTGGATAAGTTACTTAACCATTAATTACCTCTGTTTCATTATTTACAAAATGGGGATTATAATGGCACCTGTCTCCCAGGATGTGAGGATCAAATGAGATCCAAAGTATATGAGAAAATAATTATAAAGTGCTTAGCACAGTGGCATGCACAACGTGAGTACTGTATAGATGTTGGCTATAGTCATTATTATTACTACTCCCCAATGTGTCCTCTTTAATACAGTGACACTGGCCTCCTGGCCATTTCGGAAGCAAGACTTCCATCTCTCAGCTCCGGGAATTGTCTCTGTCTCTCTCCCATGCCTGGAATGCTATTTCTCCTCAACGTTGCCTACTGATTTCTCTAACTTCCTTAAATTCCAACTAAAATCTGATCTATTACACAGTCTTTCCCAATCCCTCTTAATGCTAGTGGCTTCCCTCTGTTATTTCCTATTTATCCTATATAGCTTGCTTTCTATACATTTCTTATTGTCTTCCCTATTCAACTGTTATCTCCTTGACTGCAGAGACTATCTTTTGCCAGTGCCTGACACATGGTAGGGACTTTTTAAATGTTTATTGATTAATAGACTCCTTTTAATGTCTGTAATATTGCCCTAACACTATGCCAAACCCTATGTAAGTGTTTATCTTTCTTGTTCTAGGGAGTTGCTAGTCACCTGGCAGTGGTCCATCTGTGGATGCTCATTAAACTTTTATTCTTCTAGCCTTGCCTTCTGATTTGTTGACCTCCACTTAGATGAACCTAATTCAAAGGAATTAATCTCCAGGAGGATCTTACAACCTCTGGGTTTAGGAATTCCCTAGCATCGCTGGTAACAAATGATTATTTCAAGCCATGTGCCTCAGTAAACCCAAAGTAGATCTGGGAGCTACATATAAAAACACATAATAAAAGTGTGACAAAGAATTGTCCTAGAGTCTGTAGACAAGGTACTGCCAATAATCAGGCAGCTAAACAGAAGTTTAACTACAACTTATTCACTCAGTGAGACCCACTCCACTGGAAGTCAATGGCCAAGTGTTCATTGTAGAAAATAGATATTTATGTTGAGCCCTGAGCATTGAGGAAGGGGAGGGAACATGAGTCTGTTATAATTTGACTAGTGTTATTGCTACCATTCTGCCATTCATAGCTACCTGAGGATGCTTGTCGTTAGTTACAAAGGAAGGAATGTGTCCTTATTAGCATAACCATTCCCATTAGATCAAAGGGACCCATATATTCACTCTTAGATAAGATAAAGAGTAAGGCCTGGTTTCCTGGACTTCCTATCAAAGTCCTCTTTTGCAATCATGAAGCAATTGGAGGCAAAAGGGAGATACTGGAAGAAACTAGACTGATGCAAACTGATTCTGCAGTAAGCAACATTAGAACAGAATGGTAAATATAGCACAAAATGAAGTTATGTCAGCTCTTAACAGACCACTCAGCTCTCAATCTCTTATCAAAAGACTAGAAAAAAATGTGTGCACACGCACACATATATGTGTGTGTATTGACATTGCCAAGAGAAGGAAAATTTTTTATCCTTTGAACAAATAGAACAAATATAGGAGGAAAAAAAGAGTAAAATTTTATTGTTTAAAATATTATTTTTATACAAGTGTAGGTAGACTGAGGCTTTCATAAGTGAGAATATTCTCCCACAGCTTTGCTGTTGAAGGATATACATAATAAAGGTAGGAATGTGGGGAGGTGTTTGGAGAATGCTGAATGTACTTCCTTGGTTTGCCTTTTTTGCTGGCTTAAATTCATTTGAACCTAACCGAGAGAGGATTTGAGAAACTAACTAAAAGTATTTAATCTTAAACTAGGTAAAGAAAATAATCTGTAAGGAGGCCAAAGATTAGAAAGTAAGGACACAATCTTAGCCTTTGGGCCGCTCTGCTTATCTTTTATTGTCAGGTTGCTCCAGTCCCCCATCCCAGTAATTCTGTACCCCACTTCTCCCAATGAAAGTGAAAGCCCTACTCCCCATCCCCTTCTTCCGGCTCCCTTATTCCCCTCCCCCTAAACCCAGTAGACTCACAATGTCACACTCTAGACTGATCTACCCTTCTCTTGACTTCCTCCTCTATAGACAACAAATATGTTTTCTTCTTAAACCTTTTCCCTTCCCTTCCCATCCCAGATTTCCAGTTGGAATAAACCTCCCCAATTCCCTTATTGTGTAAATTGTCCAGGGAATTACAAATCCACATTTGTCTGTCAGATGAGAAAGCATTCAGTAAGTATCAGAGAAAGAAACATATGAGTGGTTGCAGATTCCCTACTCAGTGGTACTGGAATAACTATTTTTTGACCTAGTTACATCCATACAGAGGGTTTTTGTCCCTCTAGAGAAGCTATCCAAGAAGAATCAAAGGACCTCTGACATTTGTTTAAAATATGCTCACTTCTGGTGATTTGTATGGGTATAAGTGATACTATTAGAAGGAACTTAGAAGATATTGCTAGATATTACAAGTATTAGGTAAGAAATTAAAGCCTGTAAGGGTCTAGGTGGCATTCCTCACATTGCTGCTTGTTGAAGGCAAAGGATACAAAAGAGAAAAAAAAATGATTAGGGAAGTGGATGTCTGGCTAAGTTTGTCCCTGTAATTATCTCCTCCTCTCCCTTTAATTTTCAATCTCTTCTTATTTATAAGCTTTTTTGTTGCCTACACACATTCTCAAATCTCTCTTTAAAAAAAAAACACAACAAAACCCAAACCTTTCAATGTCAAGCTATTCATTCTGTATCTTGCTGCCTTTTCTAGTGAAATTCTTAGAAAAAGATTTCTCTACTCATCGTTTTTATTTCCTCTCTCATTTACTTCTCTCTCCCTTTTCAAAGTCTTATCTTATCACTCAAGAAAAATTTTTGCATTATTATCAATGATCTCTTCATTGCCAAATCTGCTAGCTTCTTCTCATTACTCATTATTGATGGTTCTGGAACATGTGACTCTGCTGAACCACTCCTTTCACTTCCCTTTTCCTTCTTGGATTTTTTTTTTAATAAAAATTTATTTATTTAAGTTTTTACATTCATTTTCACAAAATTTTGGGTTCCAAATTTTCTCCCCTTTTATCCCCTCCCCCCCCAATACACCGGGCAATCTAATTTTCCCTATCACCAATCTGCCCTCTCTTCTATCATCCCTCCCTTCTCTTGTCCCCATCTTCTCTTTTGTCCTGTAGGGCCAGATGACTTTCTATTCCCCATTAACTGTATTTCTTATTTCCTAGTAGCAACAACAGTACTAAACAGTTGTTCCTAAAACTTTGAGTTCCAAATTCTCCCCATCCCTCCCTCCCCACCTGTTCCCTTTGTGAAGGCAGGCAATTCAATATAGGCCCTATCTGTGTAGTTTTGCAAATGACTTCGATAATAGTTATGTTGTGTAAGACTAACTGTATTTCCCTCCATCCTATCCTGCCCCCCATTGTTTCTATTCTCTCTTTTGATCCTGTCCCTCCCTGAGTGTTGACTTCAAATTGCTCCCTCCTCCCATTGCCCTCCCTGCCATCATCCGCCCCTTGCTTATCTCCTTCTCCCCCACTTTCCTGTATTGTAAGATAGGTTTTCATACCAAAATGAGTGTGCATTTTATTTCTTCCTTTAGTCGAATGTGATGAGGGTAAACTTCTTGTTTTTTTTCTCAGCTCTTCTCTTTTTCCCTCCACTAAAAAGTCTCCTGCTTGCCTCTTGAATGAGATATATTTTACCCCATTCCATTTCACCCTCTTTCCTCCCACTACTTTTCTCTCTCATCATTTACCTTAATTTCTTTTAACATATGGTCCCATCCTATTCAATTCACTCAGTGCTCTCTGTCTCTGTATGTGTGTGCATGTGTGTACATGTGTGTGCATGCCCACGTATACGTGTGTGCGTGTGTGTGCGTGTGTGTGTGTGTGTGGTCCCACCAACTACCCAGATACTGAAAAATTTTAAGAGTTACAAATATTGTCTTTTCATGTAGAAATGTAAACAGTTCACTTTTGGTAAGTCCCTTATGATTTCTCTTTGCTGTTTATTTTTCGTGCTTCTTCTCATTCTTATGTTTGAAAGTCAAATTTTCTTTTCAGCTCTGGTCTTTTCATCAAGAATGCTTGAAAGTCCTCTGTTTCATTGAAAGACCATATTTTCCCCTGAAGTATTACACTTAGTTTTGCTGGGTAGGTGATTCTTGGTTTCAGTCCTAGTTCCTTTGACTTCTGGAATATCCTATTCCAGGCCCTTCGATCCCTTAATGTAGAAGCTGCTAGATCTTGTGTTATCCTGATTGTATTTCCATAATACTGGAATTGTTTCTTTCTAGCTGCTTGCAAGATTTTCTCCTTGAGCTGGGAATTCTGGAATTTGGCCACAATGTTCCTAGGAGTTTCTCTTTTTGGATCTCTTTCAGGTGGTGATCGATGGATTCTTTCAATACTTATTTTGCCCTCTGGTTCTAGAATGTCAGGGCAGTTTTCCTTGATAATTTCATGGAAGATGATGTCTAGGCTCTTTTTTTGATCATGACTTTCAGGTAGTCCCATAATTTTTAAATTGTCTCTCCTGGATCTATTTTCCAGGTCAGTTGTTTTTCCCATGAGATATTTCACATTCTCTTCCATTTTTTCATTCTTTTGGTTTTGTTTGGTGATTTCTTGGTTTCTCGTAAAGTCATTAGACTCCATCTGTTCCATTCTAATTTTGAGAGAACTATTAAATTCAGTGAGCTTTTGAGCCTTTTTTTCCATTTGGCTCATTCTGCTTTTGAATGCATTCTTCTCCTCATTGGCTTTTTGAACCTCTTTTGCCAATTGAGTGAGCCTATTTTTCAACGTGTTATTTTCTTCAGCATTTTTTTGGGTCTCCTTTAGCAAGGTATTGACCCGTTTTTCATGCTTTTCTTGCATCTCTCTCATTTCTCTTCCCAGTTTTTCCTCCACCTGTCTAACTTGATTTTCAAAATCCTTTTTGAGCTCTTCCATGGCCTGAGCCCATCGGACATCCACCTGGGGTGTCTGGGATACAGAGGCCCCGCCCTCCACATCTTTCCCTGATGGTAAGAGTATTTCCTGGTCATCAGAATTGAAAGGCAGGAACATCTGCACCCCCTCAAAGTAGCTCTCTATGGTCTTATTTTGCTTCCTTTTTCTGGGCATTTTCCCAGCCAGTTACTTGACTTCTGAGATTCCTGTCCACTCCCACCTAGATCCTCCCAGCTAGCACTTGGGGTCTGAGATTGAAATGGGCTTTCCGCGGCAGGTGCGGCTGCTATTCAATGTGAGCTTAAGTTCTGGTGTTCGGGTTGGGGCAGGGCTGTCTCCCAGGCTCAGTTCCCTCAGGGGGTTTATGCAGAGACCTGAACTTCTGCCTGCTGCTCTGGGAGTCCCGGGCTGCTGCCTCTGCCACTCCCTCCCCCGCTGCCTCCCCCGCTGCCTCCCAAGGGGGCCCGAGTCACAGAGATACCCCGCTCCCCTCTCGGCCAGCCCAGAATTCTCTCTCACTGACCTGTAGCGTCTGTGGGTGGAGGGACCTTCCCGGCCACTGGAGATCCCGTCCCTGAAGCCTGCTCGGATCCGCTCCTCTGGGGCGCGGCCAGGGCAGCACAGGGGTGGATTCTGCTTTCTGGGGCGTGACGGACCCCTGGGGACGTCTCTCCAGGGCTCTCTGGAACAGAAATCTTTTCCACTGTGTTTGTGCGTGCCTTGCAGTGCTCCAGAATTTGTGGGGAGTTCTTCTTGCAGGAAATATATAAGCTGCCCCTTCTTGGATTTTTGTGATACTGTTTTCTTTTGATTCTTTTCCAGCCTATTGGGCTACTCTTTTCCATTCTCCTTTGTTAGACCATCAATCATATCCCAGTCCTGATATGTGAACCTACTTGGGCCCTCTTTCTATACTCTCTTGGTGACCTTGTAAGCTGTGAAGGTGTCCTCTGTCATCTGGGAGATGACTCCTAGATCTATATATTCCTAGTTAATCATTTCCAACTAGATATTTAGGCATTTTAAACCAAATTTGTCCAAAACAAAATACCTTTTCTTTCTCCCTTAAATTCTCCCCTCTTGTTAACCTGCCCAATTCCATTGAGGGCCCCACCATTCTAACAGTTATTCAGATTCACAATCTTGGAGTTATCCTTAACTTTGCCCTCTCCTTCATCCTACAAATTTAGTTAGTTTACAAGTCTTGACCATTCTAACACTATCACATCTCTAGTATCTATTCACTTCTCTTTACTCATCTATTCATTATCCTTATTCAGGCTCTCCTACCTGGACAATTGCCTTGAAATTGGTCTCCTTACCTCCAATTTCTCCCCTCTCCATTCTATCCTCAGTTCAGTTGCTAAACTGGTATTACTAAAGTACAGGTCTGACCATGTCACTCTACTCCTTGAGAAGCTCCAGTGTCTCCCTCTTGCCTTTTGGATAGTACCCAAACTCCTCTTGGGAGCATTTAAAGATTTTTGCAACAAAATTCCAACCTACCCCTCCAAGCATTCTTCTTCTTCATACACTCTAGGATTCAGCCAAAGTGATTTCCTTGATTTTGTTAACATAGGTAACATTATTTGCTTAGGAAAGACAATCAAAACTATGGGAGAAGAGAAGGGAGTCCACAACAGAACCACCATGGTTTGTATGGATGAAGACACAGCAAGGGATATTGAAAAAGAGTGGTCAGATAGGTAGGAGGAGAACCATAAGAGAATTCACAAAAACCTACAGAGGAGACAGAATCTTGGAAGGTGAGAGGAGAAGAGGGAAGAAGGGAAGAGGAAGGGAGAGACATCCACTTCCCTAGTCATTTTTTTTCTCTCTTCTGTATTCCTTGCCTTCAATGAACAGCAATGTGGAGAATACCATTTAAGCCCCTACAGGTTTTAATTTCTTACCCAAGACTTGTAACAGCTTAGCAATATATTCTAAGTTCCATCTAATAGTATCATGTACCCATTCAAATCACCAGAAGTGAGCATTAGGCATGTGTTCTAAACAAATGTCAGAGGTCCTTTGATATTTCTTAGATTGCTGCTCTAGAGGAACAATAACCCTCTGTATTGATGTGATTGGGTCAAAAAATAGCTATTCCAGTACCGCTGAGTAGGGAATTCACAACCACTCCATATCTTTCTCTGATACTTATTAGATGCTTTCTCATCTGACAGACAATGTGGATATATTTTGTAATTCCCTGGAGAATTTATATGAGGGAATCAGGGAGCTCCCTTCCAACTGGCAATCTGTGATCTGTTTCTCATTGAGAACAGGGGTCAAGAGCTCAACTACATAAAAAAGATTAAAATTATTTAAGTTGCCTACCACCTCTTTTTCTCATTTTAATCCTTTTTTAAAATTAATTTTTACTTTTCAGCTAACAAATTAGTAGACTGACTTTTCAGACAGCCTGATTCAAGAGTGATTCTCACATTAATAGCCAGTCATTTTCTGATGCTATTTAGTGCTTTCCAATTCCAGCACTTCTCAATTCTTTTCTTGAGGAAGATATTCATGGCCAAGAGTGGTGGCCCATAACTGTAGACCCTGCTGCTGGGGAGGGTGCAGCTGCTAGGTACGTCTCTTGAGCTTAGAAGTTCCAAGGAACAGTGGGCTAAGGCTGATACTAAGTCCACACTAAATCTGGCACCAATATGGTGAGCCCCCAGGAGTGAGGAGCGACCAGAATGTGTAAGAAGGACAAACAAGGCCATGATGGAAATGGGGCATGACAGGGCTCCTTTACTGGTTAGCAGTAAAATTGAGCCCATGCGTGGCCACTGTACTTCTAGCCTAGGTGAGACAAAGGGACTCAGTGTGGAAAGGAAGGGAGGGAGGAAGGAAAAAAGGAAGAGGAGGAAGGAAGCATGGAAGGAAGGAGAGGAAGAAGGAAAGAAAGAAAAAAGAAATAAAGAAAGAAGGAAGGAGGGAGGGAGGAAGGGAGAGAGTAAGGAAGGAAAGGAGGAAAGAAAGGATTCATGATATAGAAATTTGCATCTCCTTATTTAGATTAGTTTCATATTACCTCCAGTGCTGGTTAGAGTGGGCCAACCCTTATATAAATGTGATTCACAAGAGAATGGAGAAGTAAACTCCAAACTGAGGAAGTCTGGATTTTTTCTTCCTGTCTATCCCAGTATAGTTGTGTGTAGTCTTTATTGTGGTACCTTTGGTGAGATCAGTGAGCTCATTTGATGTGTCTGCATTTCCCTGGGGGACTTGTGTGGTCCAGAGTTGGGTCTTCTGCTGCTTGAGAGTCAGGAAAAAGAATTCATCTAAGCAGCATTCTGAGCCAATGATAATGCATCCTTCACATTCCACCTTAGAGACATCTGATTCTTTATAACTGACTGCTCAATAGTAGACATCTCGGTAAATTCTTCCCCCTACCCCTCCATGATCAGAACAAAATAACTTAGATTCATAGAACAATAGTGTTTAAGGGACACTACATCTCAACCTTTTTTTTTAATTTAGTATTTTATTTTTCATCCAGTTACATGTAAAAACAATTTTTAACATTTGTTTTTTAAAACTTTAAGTTCCAAATTCTCTCCCTTCCCTTCATTGAGAAGGCAAGCAATTTAATATAGGTTATTCATGTTTAGTCATTCAAAACATATCCATAATAGTCATGTTGTGAAAGAAAACACAGACAAAAAAAACCTCAAGAAAAATAAAGTGAAAAAAGTATGCCTCAATCTGTATTTAGACACTACCAGTTCTTTCTCCGAAGATGAATATCGTTCTTCATCACAAGTCCTTCAGAGTCTTCTTGGATCATTATATTGCTGAGAATAGAAAAATCATTCACAGCTGATCATCTTACAATATTGCTGTTACTTTGTACACAGTACATTTCACTTTGCATCAGTTCATGTAAGTCTTTCCAGGTTTTTCTAAGAACATCCTGCCTGTTATTTCTTGTAGTACAATAGTATTCCATCAGATTTGCATACCACAATTTGTTCAGCCATTCCCCAATTGGTAGACACGCCCTCAATTTCTAATTTTTTACTCCCAGAAATGAGCTGCTACAAATATCTTTGTACTTATAGTCCTTTTCCTTTTTTTGAAGTTTTATTTAGTGTTTTTTTTTCCCCAGGTACATGTAAAAACAATTTTTAACATTTGTTTTTAAAACTCGGAGTTCCAAATTCTCTCTTCCTCCCTCCCCACTACCCTTCATTGAGAAGGCAAGCAATTCAATACAGGTTATACATGTGTAGTTATGCAAAACATATCCATAATAATCATGTTGTGAAAGAAAACACAGACAATAAAACCTCAAGAAAAGCAAAGAAAGTTTAAAAAGTGTACTTTAATCTATATTCAGACACCATCATTTCTGTCTCTGGAGATGGATAGCATTTTTCATCATAAATCCTTCAGTTTTCTTGGATCATTGTATTGCTGAGAATACCTAAATCATTCACAGCTGATCACCTTATAATATTGATGGTACAACTTGTTCAGTCATCCCCCAATTCATGGGCATCCTCCCAATTTCTAATTCTTTGCCCCCTTGAAAAGAGCTGCTATAGTGTGTGTGTGTGTGTGTGTGTGTGTGTGTGTATGTGTGTGTGTGTATCTTCTTTTCATTTTTGTTTCCATAAGATGGTTTTATATGTCCTTTGGGCATAGTTCCAAATTGTTCTTCAGAATGGTTGGAGTTCACAATTTATAACTCTACCAATAGTACATTAATCTCCCTATTTTCCACATCCCCTCCAACATTTGTCATTTACCTTTTATATCTCTTTATCCAATCTAATAGGCATGAGATAGTACTTCAGAATTGTTTTAATTTGTGTTTTTCCAATCAATCATGATTTAGAGTTTTTTTTTCATATGACTATAGATAGCTTTGATTAATTCATCTGAAAATTGGTCATATCTTTTGATCACTTGTCAATTGGGAAATGTCTTTCATTTTTTAAAATTTAACTCAGTTTTCTATATGTTTGAGAAACGAGGCCTTTATCAGGGAAACTTACTTCAAAATTTTTTTCACAGTTACTCTTGCTAACTGTATTTCCCTCCATCCTATTGCTATCCCCTCTGTTTATTTTATTCTCTCTCTTCTTTTACCCTCTCTCCTCAAAAGTGTTTTCTTTTAACTACCCCCTCCCCTAATCTGCCCTCCCTTTTATCACACCCCACCTTCTCTTATCTCCTTCCCCTCCTTTCTTGTAGGGTAAGATAAATTTCTATACCCCATTGAGTGTGTATGTTATTCACTCTTTGAACCAATTCTGATGAGAATAAGGTTCACCCACTTCCCGTTATCCCCCCTTCCCTCCACTGTAAAAGCTTTTTCTTGCCTCTTTTATATAAGATAATTTACCCATTCTACTTCTCCCTTTCTCTTTGTCCTAGTTCATTCCTCTATCACCCCTTAATTTTAGTTTTTAGATATCATCCCTTCATATTCAATTCATATACATGCCCTGTCTTTATATACTCCTTCTAACTACCCTAATAATGACAAAGGTCTTATGAGTTACAAATATCATCTTCCCATGTAGGAATGTAAACAGTTTAACTTTATTAAGGCCCTTATGATTCTGTCTACCTTTTTATGCTTCTCTGGAATCTTATATTTGAAAGCCAAATTTTCTATTCAGCTCTGGTCTTTTCATCAAGAATGGTTGAAAGTCCTCTATCTCATTGAATATCAATTTTTACCCCTGAAGGATTATGCTCAATTTTTCTGGGTAGGTGATTCTTGGTTGTAATTCTAGATCCTTTGCCCTCTGGAATATCATATTCCAAGCCCTCCAGTCCTTTAATGTGGAAGATGCTAAATCTTATGCTACTCTGACTGTGACTCCACCATACTTGGAATTGTTTCTTTCTGGTTGCTGCAATATTTTTTCCTTGCCCTGGGATTTCTGGAATTTGGGTATACTATTCCTGGAGTTTTCTTTTTGGAATCTCTTTCAGGAGGTGATCAGTGGATTCTTTGAATTTCTATCTTATCCTCTGGTTCTAGAATATCAGGGCAGTTTTCCTTGATAATTTCTTGCAAGACAATGTCTACACACTTTTTTTGATCATGGCTTTTAGGTAGTCCAATAATTTTAAAATTATCTTTTCTAGAGCTATTTTCCAGGTCCATTGTTTTTCCAATTAGATATTTCACATTGTCTTTTATTTTTTTATTCTTTTGATTTTGTTTTATTGCTTCTTGATTTCTCATCTACTTTCTCATCATCATTTCTATCTACTCCATTCTAATTTTTAAGGAATTATTTTCTTCAGTGAACTTTTGGATCTCCTTTTCCATTTGTCCAATTTTGTTTTTCCAAGCATTCTCCTCATTGGCTTTTTGGACCTCTTTTATCACTTCTCCCACTCTGCTTTTTAAGGTGTTATTTTCTTCAGTATTTTGTGTGTGTGTCTTCTTTAACAAGCTATTGACTTTTTTTCATGATTTGCTTACACCACTCTCCTTTCTCTCGCTAATTTTTCCTCTACCTCTCCTACTTGATTTTCAAAATCCTTTTTGAGCTCTTCCATGGCCTGTGAGCAATTCATAATTTTCTTAGAGGTTTTGGATGTATGAGTTTTGACTTTGTTGTCTTCATCTGAGTGTGCATTTTGATCTTTCTTGTCACCACCGTAACTTTCTATAGTCAGAGGTTTTTCTTTTCCATTGTTTGCTCATTTCCCCAGCCTATTAGTTGACTCTTTGTTAAAGTAGGGTTCTGCTTCCAGGGTGGAGGGCACATTATCCCAAGTTTCAGAGGATTTGTGTAGCTGTTTTCAGAGATACTTGTAGGGACTTGTAAGTTTTTAGTTCTTCCAAGGTGATATGCTCTAAGGAGAGTATTTACCACTCTCCTGGCCTGTACTCTGGTCTATGAGTGACTTCAAGCACTCTTTTCTGCCCTGGAACTCTGAAGAGTGTCTTTCCTCAACTGTGGTCACAAACTGTGCTATCCTAGTGCTTCTCCTCACCCTGGGACTACCACCCAGGACCGGAACCTAAATCCAAATATAGGCAAAGCAACAGAATCCTGCCTCAGTGCTAGGAAAGAGACCCCTGTAATCTACTGACCAGTTGTTTGATCCCCTTACTGTCTGTGAACCAAGATCTCTAGGAGCAGCTGCCACACCACTGCCACTGCTGATTAAGTCACTCTTAAGGCCTGCTCCTGGTTTGCTGGAGTTGGGGCTCTGCTGGTGGGACCTATGCTGGACTGTGTTCACTCTCACTCAGGTGCAACAGACTTTTCCTGCTAACTTTCTGAAGTTGTCTTTGGCATCTGTGGGCTGAGAGGTCTGGAAACCACCACTGCTGCCAGTGATTCAGTCACCCTGAGGCCTGCTTCTAGTTTGCTGGGGCCTGGGGCAAGGGGCATGGCCAGTGCTGGACTGTGCTCATCTTTCAATCTGGTGCAACAGATTTTTTCTGCGAACCTTCCATGTTGTTTTGGGCTGGAAATTTATTTCACTCCATCTTTTTGGGTTCCACTGATCTAGAGTTTGTTTAGAGTCATTTTTTAAAGATATTTGGAGAAGAGCTCAGGAGAGTCCCTGCCTTTATTCCTCTGTCTTGACTCTGCCTTGCCTTAGATCTCAATCTTAATCTAATCTTTCACTTCATGTAGAAATCCTATCAATTAATCTATGAGTATATATTAGGTGAATATTAGTGCCAAGCATTGTACTAGTCACTGGAGATACAGATATAAAGAATGAAACATCCCTACTTCTAAGAAATTCACATTTTAATGGGTATAAATAATAATGGTGATGATGATGATGATGATGATAACAACAACATGATCATGTCCCCAAGCCTTAGTTGTCTAACCTACTTACATTAGTGAGCTAGGTTCACAGAAATGGAAGACTATTGTTAGTCTGGAGCAGAGGTTCCCAAACTTATTTGGCTTATCGCCCCCCTTTTAAAAAAATTACTGAGGACTCTCCCTCAAAGCCTATTTTCTTTAACCCTTTAATGTTTATTTTGGAAATTTGTGTCACTTCAAAAAAATACTGCCCCTCCCCCCACCCCACCCTGAATCATTCTGGCACTCCCCAGAGGTGATATTGCCCATTTTAAAAACATATGGAAACTCTGGATGTTCAAAGGATAATGCTGAAGGGCTGAGGTACTTGTACTGCTACTCATGAACCCCAAAAGTGTGCTTCCCACTAATAATCAGCCTAACAACTAGTTTTTTATGTTGTCTTCTATTGGTTTAGTTGTTCTGACCCCAGTTGGATACATAGTTCAGAGACTGGTTCAGTCTCTCTGATGACATAAGTAGAGAGGAGAAAGATAAAAATACTCTACTTCTTCCTACCTTGCCCAGTGATTCCCTATCTGGGACTTAGCTCCAATTCTCAAACCAAAATCATCTAAACTTTAGCTCTTCCATGACCAGACTAGTTCACCACTTGACCAGGATAACTTCTGCTATTTTATAATAAGCCAAATGACCTTTACTGATTATCTTAGCCAATCCCATCACTTTCTTTCTTGACCTAATCAAAATGATGGTGAGGATTAATGATCTTGCTTACATTTTAAAGACAACATCAGGTACATTGATTGATTTATTGTTTCAAGTGAAGTGACTAGGCCTTCGGTATGCTGATTGTGGGTTGGGGTGCCACCCCCCCAAATGAATACAATTGATAAAAACTGAGGCAATAAAATCTGCTAGCAAGGCTAGTAATTGCCCATCAGTCTTGTCCAAAACCTCCTCTGTAGGTACAAGGATATCATTTGACAGCTAATGAAGCTTTCTGATAGTTAATAACGAGGAACCAATCAATACAATAAAATCTTGAATAACAGGCATTCTCTCTTCTGATTGGCCAGAGTTTTGCAAATTTGCAGTTAATTAAGAACTTCCTGGAACATTCTGTGGTTATGACAAAAACTTTCCATAAAATATACAGAACATTTTGTGGTCATATTTATTAACTCAATTTCCCAGAATTCTATCAACATTTTAATTTCCCAATAATCATATGATTTACAGCAAAGCAAGGCCTTACTCACAAATTGAAGGATAGTCACAAAATCGAAAGAACCAAACAAAATAGAGCTAGTTTTGGGTGTCACAGTTCCCCTCTTTGATCTTTGGAGGACCTCTTCCCCACGGATAACTTATCTAATTCCCATCTGAAGTTCATTGCATAATATTCAGGATTGAGATTTTTAGGAATTAATTTTAAACAGGTTTAGTACTGCAAGTAATTCAGCATCTAATCCAAAGCCAAAAGACAATATTAGACCTAGGATGACCTCATTTAAAAACCTCAATTGATTATAGTTGTCAATATGCTTCCTCTTTGTAACTAGGAGATTAGCCAAGAAAACCAGGAAATCAGATACCACTATGATGTATCTTCATTAGGCAATTGGGTTTCTGCTGTAACCTATTGGATTTTGTGGAGACATCACAATGTTACTTGATAAATTAACATAGGAACAACAGAATTGATGGATTTTGTACACAGGACACTCCTTGTGGTAAGAAGTTTTAAGACCATATGCTTTTTTAAAAAACATGTTTTCACATTAGTCATATTGTAAAGAAGAATTAGAACCAATGTGAGGAACCACAAGAGAAACAAACAAACAAAAAAAAGCAAATGGTATGCTTCTATCTGTGTTCAGACTCTATATTTCTTTTTCTGGATGTGAATAGCATTTTCCATCCATGAGACTTCTGGAGTTGTCTTATATCCTTGCATTGCTGAGAAGAGCTCAGTCTATCAAAGTTAGTTATCACACAATGTTGCTGTTACTGTATACAATGTTCTCCTGATTCTGCTCATTTTCACTCGGTATCAGTTCATATAAGTCTTTCCGGGCCTCTCTGAAGTCTTCCTGTTCATAATTTCTTCTAGCACAATAGTATTCCATTACATTCATATATCCCACTTGTTCAGCCATTCCTCAACTGATGGGCATCAATTTCCAATTCTTGTCCACTAACAAAAGAACTTCTATAAATATTTTTGTACATGTGGGTCCTTTTCCCACTTTTATGATCTTTTTTGGGCTACAGACCATATGCTTTTGCATGACCATTTGAGCTAAAGAATCTATCTCAATTTGAAGGGAGGTAATGTGATCTGGGTCAACTTATCAGTCTCAAGGGAGAGATTTCTAGCTAACTGCTCTAGGCAACCCCAATATGGAAATATAGACCAGAGAGCTTTTATTTCTTTAGAGTTCACTAAGAAAATGAGTAAAAATAAGCACCATTACTCAAGGACAGAATTTTGGTATGCCATCCTTAAATAATTCAATGATGAAATTATATATCCGTTCTTTTAAAATATCATATGAAATAACCAAATAAAGTTTCTCATATCCTTCCTATCTGAACACAAAGCCCTTCCTCAGATCTCCCTTTTCAAAACTTTAAAACCCTTTACATTCAAATTCTCTATTCCCAGTGTCTGTGCAAACAGACAACAATTTCTTTAACTTCGCCTGTCTTGTTTCTCTCATATTCCAATTAGATGTTTCTCTTACTTTCTTCTGCTTGTTTCATTCCTCTAGCTTTCATTTTTTAAATTATATCTCAGACTATCTATAGAATTAAACTTTACTCCTTGGAACATTTTGCCTTTTGCAACTTAACACAAGTCCTTCTAGTTCACCTAAACAATTAAGTTCTGTTCTATCATTCGTAGGAGGAAACACAGAACACTCTTTCAAATTAGACTGTATTTTCTTTTAAGTTGCTCCCAGATTTAAAAAAAAAACAACTTCTCTATTTTCTTTGTCTATTTCAATGCACCTTTCATAGAGTCTTATTCTTATCTTTCCTTAAAGCTAATTCTATAGAGTGGTACCTCAAACTTCGCTAAAACATTTCAGCATTTATAAAAAACATTTAAACCACAATTTGGAAATTCATAATAGAGAAATTAGATTTCAGTCACTAATTTGGTCTCTAATTAGTTTACTACACCATAAATCCCTATATATTGGCAACAAATATTCCCTTCCTTCCTATCTTCTCTTATCTGCCCTTCCATGTTGGTCAAAGTTAGAGTCAGAGGGAGAGAGAGAGAGAGAGAGAGAGAGAGAGAGAGAGAGAGAGAGAGAGAGAGAGAGAGAGAGAGAGAGAGAGAGAGAGAGAGATCTTTTTTTGAAGACTTGGAAAATTTCTCAGAAAAATACATTATTTTTTCCTTTGCCCGATGAGATGGCAGGAAGAAGCGATACAGCATTTAGCAAAAGCTAGACAATATAATAAGACAGACACACTGATGTACTCGCCAGAAAAGTCTTTCCTGCTTATCTCCTACTAAAGTTTGATCAAAAAGTCATTGTGTGCAGTGTTCTAAAAGCAACCTCAAATCCTTTTCTTTGACAAATAGGACTGAATCCTTTAAGTGTAGGGTATGACCCTTTAGACAGGACATCCCAGCAAAACCAATAATTCATTTAGTAAAGAATGGGGTTGTTCAATGGCCAATATCAATATTTTTAATATATGATAATCAAAAGTGCCAAATTTAGACCAGAATAAATTATCAGCTGAACCCCCTTTTAGGCCAAATTTCACTCAATTTAATAATATGCTTTTTTTTACTCTTGTCCTGGTTGCTGATCAAGTCAAATCCCTTTCACATGACCAGTCATTAGATATTTAAAGGCAGCTATTATTTTCCTCCTTAGTCTTCTCTGCTCTAGGTTAAATAATCCTAGTCGGAGAACCACTTCAAAATATATGGTTTCCAGTCCCTCTCACCATTTTGGTTACCCTCTTCTGGGAATGCCTAAGTATGTAAATGTATCTCTTGAACTGTGGTAATCACAACTTGGTCCAACGTTCCCAATGTGGTTTGTCTTATACAGACTGCCCATGATCTGAACATTAGACCTCCGTTAATGTGGCCATGATTGCATTGACATTTTTACCAATTGCATCTCACTAATACTGAATTGTCTTGACTTTTATTTTGCCGCTGGATTCTGATGACTCTGGAGAAGTGAGGCTGATAACTTCATGCAGCTCTGCCTCACTTAAATCTAATTCATTCCCAAGTCAAGGCATCACCCTTGTGAAGTCGCTGGTCCTCTTTGAAAATGAAGCAACAACAACACAGGGTTTGACATGAAGCCTTTACAAAGGAGAGAAGGCCTTCCAGAGCAGGTGTTGGGAGCACAGGTGCCTCACTCTTACTGTAGTATAAGTTTGAGCTTACTCCTCCCATGGTTCAAATATTGTTTGTATTTATGGGAAGGAGTAAACCAGATTTTGAGGAGAGAGTTGCATGATAACTGTCTTTAGCATGTTATCTGTGAGCCATAGTAGCTGCTTTCTGGGGACCCAGCTTGTGAATTTGAGTAGGAGAATGCTGTCATCTTTTCTTCTTGTTCTTCTCCTTCCCTTTCTTCTCCTTCTCCTCCTTTTTCTCTTTCTCCTTCTTCTCCTCCTCCTCCTTCTCCTTCTTCTCCTATTCTTCCTCCTCCTCCTCCTGCTTCTTCCCTCAAGACATGTAGTCCTTCTTTCTACTTGGGGTGTCACACTCTTATCTATGGGCACTCTGTCCATAGGAATATAATTTTTGGTTCCTTGTGTTTTATAAGATATTTGGGGTTATGAGAACTAGACTTTTTAAATTAATTAATCAATCAATTAATTTTTATTCTTTTTTCCAGAAAGCTAGAACGATTTACTTTTTTTCTGTGAAGTTTTAATGTATGATTTCTTGAAATTTATCTTTGAAAAAACAGACTTTAGAAAGCTGGAGCTTTTTAAATGGAGCTACTTGATTATACTTTTAAACCCAAATCACTTTGGCTTTCATTGGCTGGCCAGTAATAGCCCCAAGCTTCTGTTGCTCATTGTTTAAATTTTTATGGCTTAGAATGAGTGTAAGTAGCAATTATTTTCTGTCTATCCCAGAAACTTTGAGGGTCTCTTTCCCTGACCACTTCCCCCCCATACTTTTGTGATGGTAAACTGGGTCATCTTTTTTCTCAATTCCTACCTATCTCTTAGTCATTGAATGAGCATTGTCTCAGACAAACTGAGACCTGGGAAAGACCTTGATTTAGAAAGGTCAAGGTCGCCCACTGCATCCTGGGTCATCACCAGTTGTCTTGCCTTTTGTCCTGCCACTGGGCTCTGATGACTCACTCTGAGGAGAGAGTGAGGTTGACCACTTTGTGCAACCAGCTTCACTCAAATCCAGTTGGAGAGCAAGTCAAGATACCACCTTCATAACGTCTTTGGTCCTCTTTGAGAATAAAGGACAAAAGCAACAGCACTAATACTGAACTTGTGGTCAACTAAAACCCTTAAGTCTTTTTCCACATGATTTGCTATCAGACCAACTCCTGGACCTAAATAATTATTTTTAAAAGATCTTAAATATAGGATTTTACACTTATCCTAATTCAATTCAATTTAATCTTGCTGGCTTCTGCTGTTTGGACTATCTCATCTTGAACATTGTGAATTCTGGTTTTTTAAGCTAATACATTATCTATCTAGCTTTGAGTCATCTGTAAATGAGATAAGAATGGCTTCTGTGCCTATACCCAAATCACTGATGTCAATGATGTCAACGTTGACAAGGTCAAGGGCAGAAACCTATGGTATGCATTTCTGAGTGAACTTTGATCTTTTAATCGGCAATCTTTGCATATGAATCCATCTCACCATACTATTATCTAAGTTATTCTATGTATTCTATCAGGAGATGCTTTCTCAAATGTCCAGTTGAAATCAACATAGACTATATCTATAGCATTCCCTTAATTTACAAATCTAGCAATGGTAAAGGTTTAAAGGAAGAGGTTACTTGGGCATAACTCATTCTTATGAAACCCAGGCTAGCACCTAGCAACCATTCCATCCCTTTCTAAAGGCTCACAAGCTATAGAATTTGTGGTTTCATAAAATATTGGAATTTTAAGATACCCTTAGAATTCCTCAAAACCATCTACCCCATGCAGAACTCCTGTCTACAGTATCCTAAGGATCAGGACTGGAGTCAAGCTCTGTATTGGACTGAAACTCCATAGTGTTGGCCAGAGTCTTCTTGTCATAGAGGAGGTGGAAAAACATGTCACCTAAGATACTTTGGCATGGTAATGCAAGTATTTACTTTTTGTCTCTCCCATTATTTTGTGCACTCCTTGAAGGCTGGCTGGGAATGTCTTTTGTCTTTCTTTGAAACCTCAGGGCTTAGCACAGTACTTGGCATATTGTAGAATTTTAATAAATACTTACTTACTACTGGACCTGGAGCCAAGAAGACCTGAGTTTAAATCCAGCCCCAGACACTGTCTCAGTGTCCTCATCTGTAAAACAGGGATAATAGAAGCACCTACTTCCTGGGGGTGCCATGAAGATAAAATGAGATATTTATAAAGCACTTTGCAAATCTAAAAGTGCTGTGTATATACTTCTCATTCTCATTCTCATTATTTCAAGTTAAAATCAGGGGCCAGGGAAACAACTCTTGGAACTGTAAGGGTCAGCAGGCAGTAGTGATATCTGGGGTAGAAGCCAAGGTCAGAATTGCCAATAATGGAGCTAAATGGCCCTAGGGCAGTACTGACATCTAAAAGGAAAGCCAGGTCAAAACCAGGAACTATAATAACTGTTGACATTTATGTGGTACTTACTTAGCCTGGTTCAAGGAATTCAAGGAAGAGAGACACAGTCACACCCACCTTAAAATGACTACAAGGTTTATTGGATAAGAGCATTGGAACACTTCTCCGTACATAAAGGGTACAAGACGCATCGGCTGGCTCCTTCACTGCCAGGCTTCTGTCTCCATGTTGGCCTGGTAGGGGGAAGCAAAGTCCCAGGTGGAGGGAGACCAGAAACCAACTGAAGTGAGGCAGCTGCCTGGTTCTCAATGGCTTGCAGTTCTTAAGGATCTCTGAGATTTCATACTGAGGTAGATACACTGAGCCAGAGCCCTTGACAAAAGTGCCAATCTTAGGTAAGCAGATAAATCTCAGCACAGGGATTTGCAGAATTCCTTTGGACTCAGAGGATGCAGATTATGAATATTCCTCAGTTCCCCTCTACTGGGTCTATGTGTACATCTTCCCTTTTAGGGGAAGGGACTGATCTAACTGGTGTGCATCAAGTAATTAACTTACATTTTCTTATCTGGATCCTACTCTATGTTAAGTATAATTACAGTTGAGAAAACCAACTAAGGTCATCAATTGCCCAAAGGTTTCAAACCTTCTTCTGGTTACAACCTCAGCGGTATTTCCATAGTACCATGTTGTCTCTCAACAAAGTCCAGGGTAACAATTAATCCAGGTGGGCTAATAGGGGGTAGACAGCATCGGAGGTGCAGAAATTAAAGGCTTGGCACTGGGTGAACAACATGGTGTTGAGCTAGATCAGGAAAAATTCCATTTTGTCATATTTGTTTGGCTGTGGACAAACACCACTTCAAAGCCCTGCTCTCCAGCTTTTTCCTGAATTCAGCTGGAGAGCACCCATCAATGCAGCCACCTGCACTAACTTTGAGTTCCATGGCAACCGCAAAATCTACTGAGTAGCAGGCCAAGCCCTAGGCTTAATAATCCCTTTTAGAACCTCACTAGGAATCAGCAGCAAGCATACTTATCTAAGCTCCTACTGGGTTTTTTTTTTTTTATGGAATAACATTTTGTTCATCTCCAGATCTTTTGTCACTTCTCCAATTTTCCAGATTTTCACAAAGGTCATTAACAACAGGTCAGCAACAACATTGTTAGTGTAATTCAAGGGCCTCAGATCTTGAATCAGTTTAAAATGACTTCTTTCTCTTATTCCCCAAAGTCCACTCCAATACTTTATTATGGCAGGGAGGTTCTCAGAAGCTTGCCATTGGAATGGAAGCTATACCATGCTGGAAGGGCTTTTGGGCATGACCCAAACAGAAGGAATCTTCCAGAGGACCAGTCTAACCAAGTTAGACAGGCTTATCACCAGAAGGGATAGCCCTTGCTATATGTTGGGAAAGATTGAAAGCAAAAGAAAAGAAGATGACAGAGGATGAGATAGATGGATAGCGTCATAGAAACAGCAAGCTGAACACGGACAGACATTGAGAGATAGTGGAGGGCAGAAGGGCCGTGAGGTAACATAGAGTTGGATGCAACTCAGCAACTAATCACAAACAACTTAGCTTTTGCTGGATGAATGTATTTGGCCATGACAACTCATAAAGCAAAGAAAACGTGCCAAGTGCCCCAGAATCCTCCGTGCCTTCCTTCTGCTCACATGGTAGCAGTACCAATGCAAAAAAGGCAGGTAGGTGGCACCATAATGTACAGAGTACCCCACCTAGAGTCAAGAAGACTCATCTTCATGAATTCAAATCTGACCTCTGACATTTACTAGCTTTGTGACCCTAAGCAAGTCATTTACCTGTGTTTTCCTTAGTTTCCTCATTTGTAAAATGAGCTGGAGAAGGAAATGGCAAACCACTGCAGTATCTTTGCCAAGAAAACCCCAAAGGGGGTCACAAAGATTCAGACAGGATGGAAAGACTGAAGAGCAACAATAACCTTTTACTTATCTATTGGTTGTCTAAATGTGAGCTCACCAATGAGTGCAACTCAATGGTATCAGCCTTCACATTCTTTCTGTAAACCAGAAGGAAGCTGAAGCTAACTGCAAGGATGGCTCACAAGTTCTCCTGGGAGAGGCAGACGGAGGAGTTGAAAGAGTTAGTTTGTTCAAGAAACAAGAGGATGCATGGTCATTTTTTAAATCTGTCAGTGCTCATTAAGTATTTGCAAAATGATCAGTATGAAAATAACTGCTGCTTAAGAACCAATATCCAATGCAGAGGATGAAGAGAAATTCAATAGAGAACTCAGTGAGATCATCCAAATTAAATCAAAATGTAATTTGATAATTGGTAACTTCAAAACAAAGGAGGGATTAAAGGGGGGTGGTGAAAAATATACTGGAAAAAAATGGATCAGGCAAAAGGAATGAAAGAGACAAAAACTTATAGAACAGACATGTCAGACTCAAATAGAAACTGATGTCCATGGGTGGCACATTGATTTTAAAAACCAATTAACATTATCTGTTGTATTGTGTTTTCTCTACTTCATTAAACAGTTCCCAACTACATTTAAATCTGGTTCAGGAAGCACTAGGGAGGTTAAGAGTTTGACAGTAATAAAGATTATCCTGAAGCCTCATGTCTATTAGTCCTTTCTTGGAGTAAAGAATCAGTAGGTGCAAGATAGGGTGAGCACTGAATAACATCACCAAAGATGAAATCAACAGGAAAACTCATCGCTCTTGAGGGAAGCAGTCCTGAATCAACTGTCTATAGACAGACAGACTTGAAGGGAAAAATTAGTGCAAAGTTGGAAGAAATATAAGAAAATGATATGGTATGCAATTAAAACAACATCATCCTGATTTAATTAAAGACGCTGTTGATGTGGAAAAATAGGATATGGAATTAAGGACATACACAGAGACTAAAATAACTTTATGCAGAAGTTTAACTGATATAAATCAATTGCTGTAACAAGGAGACCAAAAAGAGCCTTAGTCATCAAACACTAGACTTACTTGCCAAGTGGAGAGCTATGGCAGCCAAGGGCAACACTGGCTTAGAATATAAACTTGTTTGTAAAATCTTATGGGGAAGGATGATGGAAGATTATGGGCAGTATCACCTCATAAAACAAAGAGAAGCAGTAGAGGGTAAAACCAGTTTAAAGAAAGCCTGGCAAGAGACCCAACTAAGCAAAGTCATCCTGAGGGCATTTAAGGATGAAAATGAAGGAGAACAACAAACAGAAGAAAAATGAACTGCAGAGATTTTTATAACAATTTTTTCCCCACCATCAAGGACAATAGAGCCACCAGACTTGGACTATGATAACACCACAGTTCTAGATGTGATCATAGGAAAAGTAGAAACGGCACTATAGAAAACAAAGATGGTGCAAATAGCTGGATTAGGTCAAGTATATGCAGCCTTCCACAGCAGGCTACCCTCAGAGATTGGGTTCCTAAAGGATAACTACTATAGGCTCAAGGTAGTTTGTGGGTTCACATTCCTAGAAATATAGCTCACTAGCCCCCTTCAGTGCGTTTACCTTTAGTAGTGAGTTAGTTGACACAAGAAACTCAAAGCAAAGGTATTTACTGAAATGGCATGGTGAGGACATGTAATAAAAGCACATAGTAATAAAATATTGCCCCTATAAACCTGGAGCACACTGTCCCACAAATACAAACAGTGCCAGTGGGACAAGTGGGTACACACATAAAGAAAGTATATTAATAGAGAGATCCAAACTTAGGAAACAAAAGTGACCCAGGCAAATGATATCTCAAGCAATATAAGGCCATGTCTTTTATTTTCTTGTGATGTTCTTACCATTAGTTAGAGTGTCTCCACTGGGTGAATTATTCTGCTATAAAATACTATTGCTGATGGAGATGGGAGAAGGAGGAAGAGAGATAAGTCCTTTCCCTTTGTCTCTGGACTTTGGTAAAGTTATAAAGGAAGACCCACAAAGTGACCCACTTTCAAGAGCTGGATTCTTTTCCCATAGCTAGCTTTCTTCTTGACTCAGAGAAGACTCCTTCACCAATATTAAGTTGGTTAGTCTTCTATTTAAGGCAGCTAGGTGTCTCAGTAGCTAGGGCTCTGGCACTGAAGTCAAGGAAGACTCATCTTCCTTAGTTCAAATCTAGCCTTTGACACTTACTAGCTATGTGACCCTGGGCAGGTCACTTCCCTCTGTTTGCCTTAGTTTTCTCATCTGTGAATGAACTGGAGAAGGAAATGGCAAATTACTTCAGTTTCTCTGCCAAGAAAACTTCAAATGGGATCACGAAGAGTCAGACATGACTGAAAATGACTGGGCAACAACAAAAGCCTTCTATTTGAAGGCCACAGAAGGGAGAGGAGCCAAGAAAGCAGGGAAGGAAGAAGCAATACAGCTTAGCTTCCCCACTGACTATATCAAGAATGATCTCAGACCAAGAAGTGATCACAACCTGAATGAGAATCCACAGGAAGCGTCTTTTCAGCACAAGATCACACACTCAACCAATAGGCAAATGCTAGGGGGAGACGCTGTAGAATTGGAATCTCACAGCCAATCTCCAGGGAGCACTATTGGATTGACCCTTATAGCAGGACATCAAAAAAGATAAACCAGGATCATACAAGGTTACCACAGTCCCACAAGTACCCAGAGCCTACACCTAACATGAAGTCCCAATCCAGAAAGTAAAGTTGGAAGTAAAGGAGTAAATAAAAAAGGTTAAATAACTATAATGATGCCAGGGATGCCAAAGACACAAATCCAACTCCCAAACAGATGCCTGTGGCAAAGAAAAACACAACTTGACCAAAAGATAAAATATAATTCCTAGAAGAAATTATGTAAGAGTTAAAAAGTTTAAAATGATACTATAAATTAAATTAGAAGCCTGGAGGAAAGAATTAGAAAATGAATGCTTTGTGGAAGAGAGACTTAGAAAGAGAATTAGAAGCTTAACACAAGGGATAGATACAGAATTCTGCAAACTATTGGAAAATTAGAACAGAACAAATATAAATTAATTATTCTAGGTGACAAAAATATTTAAACGAAGTCAAAAGATTTTAAAAAATAGAAGAAAATCGAAGATACTTCATATAAAAGTAACTGACTTGGAAAACATATAAAGGAGAGTACATTGAATACCCATTGGACTACGTGAAAGCTATGATTTAAAAAATTAATCTAGATATTATATTTCAATGATCAATAATAATAATGCCTAGCATTTATATAATATCCATTGTATACCAATGGTATCGTACTACTCATTTTGCAAATATTATCTCATTTTTATCCTCACAACAACCCTGGGAGGGAGGTGCTTTTATTACCTCCATTATTATTATCCCCAATATAATTGAGGAAACTGAGGCAGACAGAGGATAAGTGACTTGCCCACAGTCACAGAGCTAACAACTGTCAGAGGCTGGATTTGAACTCAGGTTTTCCTGATTCCAGGCCCAGCATTCTATCTACTGTGTCATTTACCTACATCATAAAAGAAAACTGCTCAGACATTTCAGAACTAGAGGGAAAAGTGAAAATAGAATCCACTGATTACCTCTTAAAAGAAATCTCAAATGAATATTTTCAGGAACATCAAAGCAAAAATACAGAGCTTCCAGGTTAAAAAAACCTGCAAGCAGCTTGAAAGAATGAGTTTTAACTATAGTACTAGGCAACCACAGTCAGGATCATATAAGATTTAGAGCTAACACTATATAGGAGCAGAGATCATGGAGTACAATATTCCAAAAACAAAGACGTATATGACTACAAGAATAACATACCCAATAAAACCAAGTAATCGATCAATAAACATTTATTGAGTATCTGCAATATGCTAGGCATAGTTCTGAAAGTACAATCCTGCAGGGGAAAAATGTACTTTCTATGAAAAAGAGGACTTCTAAGTATTCTTAATGAAAAGATTAGAGCTTAGTAGAAATTTTTAAATACAAAAATAAAAGCCAAGAGAAAAATAAAAAGATGATTACAAATTAGCAATCAAAAAGGATTATATAAAGATGAACTGTTTATATTCCAGTTTGGGGATAGAGGGAAGGGATGATAAAAATCTCTCTTCAGAACCTAAATGTCACCAAGAGTCACAGAGGGTGTTTAATAGGACAGAAGACCTGGAGGTGGTTTTGCTTACTTTGATGGTCTTAAGAAAAAAAGGAAGGTCAAGGAAGGAAGGGAAGATACACTACAGAAAAAAATTTCAGGAAGGGGAGTTGAACACATCTCATATTATTGACAGGTCCAATTACAAGTCTATGCAAACTTTCAACTGAACAGGTCAAAGAAGAGTAAAACACACATGTATGTGCATGCACACACACACAAGATTTCTTAATACATTCAATTCAACAGGGAAACATGTGAATAGAAAGTAGGGAAACAGAGTAATAAGAGGAAAGGTAGATTCAGGGAGGGATTAATCATAAGTAAAAATAAACCCTAAGCTCAGAGGGAAGATCTTGAAGAGGTCTTTAAAAGAAAGGGGGAAAAATGGTAAAAAGCTGTGATAAAGAAAGAGCAGGAAGTAAAAAGATGAAAAATTCTAAGAGAATAAGTAAGGGAATAGATAATTAATGATCATAACAATGAATGTGAAGGGAATGAACTCACCCATAAAACAGAAGAGGATAGCAGAATAGATTAGGAAGCAGAATCCATAATAAGTTATTTACAAGAAACATACTTGAAAAATAAAGATTCCTACAAGGGTTGGAGTAAAATCTCTCATGCTTCAGTTGAACTAAAAAAAAAAGAGAGAGAGAGAGAGCAGGCTTAGCAATCATGTTCTCAGGCAAAGCAACCATAAAAATAGATTTATTAAAAGAGTGAGCAAGGAAGTTACATTTTTCTGAAAGGTATCATACATGATGAATTAATTTCAATACTTAAGATATATGTACCAAATGACATAGTACCTAAATGTTTAAAGGAAAAACTAAATGACTTTGCGAGACACCAAGAGATAATAGAACAAAACCAAAAGAATAAAAAAATAGAAGAAAATATGAAATATCTCATTGGAAAAAAAACTGACCCAGAAAATAAATCCAGGAGAGATAATTTTAAAATTATCTTAAGCCATATCTGAAAGCCATGATAAAAAAAAAGAAGAGAACCTACACATCATCTTTAAGAAATTATCAAGGAAAACTGTCCTAATATTCTGGAATCAGAGGGTAAAATAGAAATTGAAAGAATATGTCAATCATCCCCTGAAAGAGACAGTAAAATGAAAACTTCCAGGAATATTATAGCCAAATTCCAGAGCTTCTAGTTCAAGTAGAAAATATTGCAAGCAGCCAAAAAGAAACTATTCAAATATTGTGGAATCACAGTCAGGATAACACAAGATTTTAAAGGATCAGAGGACTTGGAATATGATATTCCAGAGGACAAGAAAACTAGGATTACAATCAAGAATCACCTACCCAGCAAAACTGATTATAATCTTTCAGGGAAAAATGAATATTCAATGCAGTAGATTTCAAACATTCTTGAAGAGAAGACCAGATCTGAAAAGAAAATTTGACTTTCAAATATAAGACTCAGGCAAAGCATAAAAAGGTAAACAGGAAAGAGAAATCATAAGGAATTCAATAAGGCTAAACAGTTTACTTTCCTCCATGGGAAAATGATACTTGTAATTCCTAAACTCTTTCTTATTATCAGGGCAGTTAGAAGGAGTATACATAGACAGAGGGCACAGATGTGAGTTGAATATGATGAGATAATTATCTAAAAAAACAAAATTAAGGGGTGAGAAAGAAGAATGCACTAGGAGAAGGGGGAAAGGAGAGGTAGAATGGGGTAAATTATCTCACACAAAAGAGGCCCAAAAGAGATTTTACAGTGGAGGTAAAGTTGGGGGTAGGGGTAGGAGATCATGTGAACCTTATTCTCATTGGAATTGGCTCAAAGAGGGAATAACATACATACTCAGTTGGCTATAGAAATCTCTCTTACCACACTGGAAAGTAGGATGGCAAGGGGATAAGAGTATGGGGCAGGATGGGGGAGAATGACAAAAGGGAGGGCAGATAGGGGGAGATAAAATCAGAAGCAAAACACTTGACAATGGACAGAGTAAAAGAAGAGAAAATAGGATAAATAGGGGGAAATAGGATGTCAGGAAATATATGGTAATCATTACTCTGAAAGGAATTCACAGCAAGTTTCTCTGATAAAGATGTTGTTTCTCAAGCATATAGAGAACTGAATCAAATTTGTAGAAAGAAGAGCCATTTCTCAACTGATAAATGGTCAAAGGATATGAATAGGCAGTTTTCAGATTAAAAAAAAACAAATCTATAGTCATATGAAAAAATACTCTGAGTCACTATTGATTAGAAAATGCAAATTAAAAAACTCTGAGTTGCCACCTTATATCTATCAGATTGACTAATATGACAGAAAAAGAAACTGACAAATATTGGAGGGCATTTGGGATAATTCCACTTTATTTTTTATTTATTTAAAAAATTGATTCAATAAACAAAATGCATCCTCAAAATCTTCTAATAAAGTGTCTCCCATCCATCTATCAAGATCACTCAATATTAACTGAAAGCTATTACAACAGAAATAATCTTTTCTGATTATCTTATCTAGTCATTAATATTTCACAAGAAATAAAATAGGAAGATGTGTATATTCACCTAAGCTCTTATCTATTGTCAAAGAAGAGTTCCAGTAGAGAGTTCAATTTGAAAAGGAATTCTCAATGGATGAATACATCCTCCAGGTGTTCTTGTTGGAGAATAAAATTGTGCTGGTTACATCATGCCCCAGAATATTGTTGCTTCTTCTCGAGGAGAACCATAAATTATTCAAAAGAGTTTGTCCTATTTTTGCTATTGTTGTTCAGTTATTTCAGTCATGTTTGACTCTTCATGACCCCATTTGGGGTTTTCTTAGCAGAGATGCTAGAGTAGTTTGCCATTTTCTTCTCCAGTTCATTTGTCAGATGAGGAAACTGAGGCAAACAGTCTTAAATAACTTGCTCAGGGTCACACTGCTTGTAAGTGTCTGAGGCCAGATTTGAATTCACAAAGGTGAGTCTTCCTGACTCTAGGTCTGGTACTCTACCCACTGCATCACCAGCTGCCCATTGTTTTAATTATACACAGAGAAAAAAAGCATGAATCAGCAATTCTTGAGCTTTTACACTTTAAAAAATTTCCAAAGACCTCAAAAATGCTTTCATTTTTGCATTTATGCTTTTTTCAAAATCAAATTTACCATATTAGACATTGAAATTGATAGTATTTTAAAATATTTATTTTAAAATAACAATAAAACCTCATTACATGTTAACATAAATAATATTTTTGATTTAAAATTGACTGTATTTTCTGAAACAAAAAATAGTGAAAAGAGTGCCATTGTTTTACACATTTTTGCAAATCTCTTTAATGTCTAACTTACTAGAAGACAGCTGGATTCTCCTATCTGCTTCTTCATTTAGTTAGTGTATGTTCTTTTGGTTGAAGTATACAGAGAAAAATCTGACCTCATACAGATATAGTTGGAAAAAGGAGTATTTTAATAAGCAAATAATATCTTAGTATCATTATGAAAATAGTTTTGATCTTGAAGACTCTACAAATGATCTCAGGGATCCCCAGAAGTCCTTGGACCACACTTTGAGATCTACTGTTCTAGAGTAAATGAATAGCCTCTAGAATTCATCTATTAGTTATAACGTAGACAGGGCAAATAAGCAACAAGTTGAGCAAAGAATTAAAGAAGAAGAGGAGGAACATGTGCTGAATTGCTTTCAAGAAATGACAAAGCTCTTTGAATGACCCCAGCCTTCTCCCAGAAGTGAATACCCATCCTCTAAATCTTACCGGTATTGTTGTGACTGTGAGTTTTCTGACTAGTTTAACATAATTTAAACTGAGTCATACTTACTTTAAATGGTGCACATGAGAAATTCAAACCCAGACAAGGTATGACTAAGAAGAGCCAGAGTAAAGAATGTCATAAGAAAAATATATGATCAAAAAAGAAAATGGATTAATCACATCACAAAAGGGAAAGATAATCATTGGGTCGTCCATGTACTCCACAGACATCTTTACAGTGCCAAGAGACATTAGGGAATATTCTCACAATATTGACCAGTTGCTCTGCCCCCTATAGTCACCTTCATGATCTTCTTTCTGCAAGGACATGGACAAGGGTCATGCAGGATGGACAGGATAGGCAAGCATGGACAAGGTGTGATATACAAATTAGAGGGAACATCTCCATCCAGGAGATCATAGATCCCTTGAGTATCTGATTGATCTCTAATTTGTCCTATCTTGGGCTTTAATTTCATCTTTTTTAGTTCATATTTTAAGTTCATATTTTAAGTTCATATTTTATGAACTTGACAAACATTAGTAAATATGAATATTTTCATGTACAAAGAATAGAAAAGGAGAATTGGATCAGATACTATGAATCTCTATCATTCACAGTTTGTTTTTTTCAGGTACATGCAGATTTAACACAGCACCTCTAACATCGCTTGTCTACATCCCTATGTGACTTTCTCCTCTTTCAGTGTTTGTTTTTAGTTTTACGGTTGCTTTTTTCTTGGTATCACAGTCATTATCCTCTCTACTTTCTCTTCTCCCCATAACTCCATACTTCCCAAAACAAAATCCCTTCCTTGTAACAAATGAGTATAATAAAGCAAAACAATCTCACAATTGACTGTCTGAAAAATTTATATCTCATTCTCAGCTCCTAATCTATCACCTCCCTGTGGGCCTTTCAAAGCTAGCAAGATTATCCTCTGAACAAAGACAAGATGAGGGTGCTCCGGGGTTGGGGTGGGGTGGAGTTGGGAGATCTGACCAAGACCAAAGCCAAGGCTCAGGTTTCTCTTTCCTCTTCTTTCCCCAAAGTGGTTCCCTCTCAGGGGTTCATCAAGAACATTTCCAATTCCAATTTTTTCTTGTTTGATAATTTATACATGATCCTTGGATTGTGGCCAATTTTCCTCAACCTATCCCAACATCCAGTTTGTTGAAAGCCTATTATTGATTGATGATTAAAATCACCTATTTAAGATATCAAGGCTAAAAAAGTTGAGGTGACTTCTGATTCCAACTTTACAAAAGCAAAAAACCATTAAAATAGAATGCGAAGTAAGTAAATAGCAAGGAATCAAATTAGATTGAAAGCTGCTTGGCACCCTTATCTCTCTCACAGAAGAGATTATCAAACAAATCCTCCTTTACTCTCTATATCCTTAATAAATAAAGAAAACGTCATTGCCTGTTTAAACTAATGGCAAAGTATCATCAGCAAGCAATCACTGCTGGGTCAGTCCTCTTTCCATCTTAGCCTTATAATTAACAAGTGTTGACTTCTCATTATAACTCCAATATCCCAAGCCTCAGACTAATAAAGAATAGATTCAGTCTTGAGAGCTAAACCCTCCCATAATCATAACTCTTTGACTCATTTTCCCCCCAAAAGAGTTTCTTTTGGTAACCTCAGAATAGATCTTGTGTTTAGGTTTCCACAGAAGTGAGTGAAAAGGCCACGGGTCTTGTGCTAGCTCTGAAAGTAACAATATGTGTCAGGTATAGAATAGGTTTTATTTCATACCACACAAAGTGTTAAGAGATGAAAAAAAGAACTCATAGTAGACTATAAATAGTTGACATAATTCTCTCCTATACCCCTTTCTGATGAATTCCATCTTCATCCCATGTCTCAACCTTATAGTACTATGCTAAGGGATTGGACTCTCCTCATAAAGAAAATATACTCTGACTTGTTCAAAGAGCAACCTATGACAATGTAGGGGAGCTAGTTAAATCATCCCCAGTCACTGAGATCTCAAACTTCTTAATGAGGTATCATTGGACATGTCTACACTTCCCATGCTCAAATATGCAATACTCAAATGGAACTATGAGCTTATCAATTCAATTTTCCTCTCCAACATGAAGACTGTAGAGGCTGAGCTTATCTGTTTTGAGGGACTTATGTTCTATGTCCTTGCATAAACTCACTATAAGGGACCAACAGGCAGCTGGAGACCTTCCTTGCTATCTCTTGAGATTTTGAGGAACCAATAGGATGCTCGAGCAGTCTACCTTTCATCCATCACCATATGCTAATCCAGTTTGCTTTTCTTATCACATGGTTCTTTGCAGAAGAACTTTTATTGCTGTCCTTCCTTAAAGTCCTTCACTGGTTATATGTTGTATTCTATTCAACCTCCCTGCTCATCTCCATCACCCTCTTTAATGTGTATTCCCAATTCTTCAGAGACTGTTGTGAATCATGTCTGGTTCACATACATCCTCACTGGTAGAGTGGTAGTATTAGAGGTATGAGCTTTGTTCACTATGGGAATCTTAGAGTCACTGAAGGTAATATACAGTTTTTCAAAGTTTTACAGTCTAACATTATTCTCTTCCTCCTCTTCAACTTTGGGCCAAACTTGTCCATTTGCTCTGTCTGTCCTAGGTACATTTATTGACTATAAGATGAATAGATGGTACATTAAAATTACATGTGTATAATTTGTGCAATAGACATTTTCCATCCATTTAGTCTTTCTTGTATGGATAGTCAGATCAAACTCTCTTCAATTTGCATTTCCTCCAGGAGATTCTGTAATGTTCTAAAGCAGTGTTATTGACAAACAGGATTATCTGGAGAATTCCTCTTTCAGGAAAATCCTCTTCCATTCAAGATTTGTACTGGATCTCTTCCATCACAAACACAAAAGCAAACACTTTTAGCAAAGACACACCTTCCTGCTTCACGCTCATCCTGAGATCCATGACCAGCAGATTATTAAAAAGGGTTATTTTTGTTGTTCAGCCTTTCAAGGAATCTTAAATGATTTTGATGTACCAATAGAACACAGTTTGTTGGAAGAAAGCCTTTAAAGTGCATCTATGAGATCAAGTGTTTTTTCCTAATCAACAAGCAATAAGCATAACAAGGGCTTTGTATTCTTTCTATCTCTGAGTCAATTGTGAAGTGATAAAAATGTGGTCTAGTGTTGAATATCGCTTAGAAAAGGCTGTTTGCCTTATACTAATAACCTCATTAAGGATGCATTCAGTACCTGCACAATTGATCGTAATAAAGATTTTGTAAAAAAAAAAAAAAAAGGAAAATAGATATATAGATCAGTAGTTATTGATGAGTTCTCTTTTTTCCATATTAAAAAGGTTTAATATTTTCCTATTTACTTGATATCTTCCCCTCTTTTAGATGTCTTGCCTGTTGATTCCTCAGTGCTCTCTAAATTTTGTCACCTCCAGCATGAGTCCAAACAAGCTGCTTTATTTTCTCTACTCTGTCTCTCTCTGCCTTCTGCCTCTCTGTTTCTCTCTGTGTGTCTGTCTGTGTCTCTATCTCTGTGTCTCTGTGTCTCTCTTTCTCTCTGTGTCTGTTTCTCTCTCACATACACACATACACACACAAGATTATGAGGTTAGACTCCAAGAATGGAGTGTCCACTGTCTTTGAGAGTGAGAAGAATTTGTGATGATAGTCTTTGGCAGGACTTTTCCTACCTTCATAGGAAAATGCAATCAATTTCTAACCGAGGCTCACTTCCCTGCAACCTGACCAACCTGATCCATGAGCTTCCCTCAGTGAGGAGCTGGAACTTGATGATGTCTTTTTCCTATCTGTCCCTCCCTCTTTATAGATGCTGTGCTAATGCCATACCAGTCTAGGTCTTGCTGCTGGCACACATACCCTTAGCATTTTCTAGGTGGTGTTTCCATTTCTTCTCTATCTCTCTCTTTGTCTACTGTTGTCTCACAAACCCAACTCTGTTTTTGTCCGAGAGTCCTGTTCTCCCACTACTCTCTACTCTCTGCAAGTGTTCTTCCCTGCCCAGCTTCTATGCTAGATAGCAATGAAGTGCCTACACAGCCTTCTGGAATTTGTAATCCAAAGAGCACAGAGGGACCATGCTCCCCTACTGATAAAACTGTGAGTAAGACAGAAGGGGAAAAGTTGGCTAGGCTCCATCCTGCCATCTTCAGAGGCCCCTGAGGTAGCTGAGTCATTTTGCTACCAGGCAAGGGGAAGAAGAAACAGAGTTAAAAATAGAATAAAATCCCTACCATCCTCTACAAACAAGATTCAGTTCATTTACACACTCGACCAAAAGCTCTAAGCTCTCTCTCTTTGTACAAGAGACTGAATAGGAGGTGAGGGGGTAGACGTGGAAAGACAGAGGGCCCCCCAGAATCCTAGAAAAGGTTCTTAATCAGCTCAGGAAGCCAGTGTTCAGAGGTAAAAGACCACTGGAGACTGGCATGTTCAAATCTCAACATTAATGCAAATCCTTAAGCAACTAGTCACAAAATTGTGGGGTTTTGGAGGAGGGAGAAGAAAGAAGAGGGAAAGAAGAAGAACTTTCTGTGCCCTCCATATTCTGATCCCTTTCCTTTACATCCCTTGTCACCAGCCCTAGCATTGCATAACCTTGTTGACCCTGATGCCAAACTAGATTATGTTTGTGTTTGATTTTGTCCTCTTCCCTCTCTCCTTCAGGGATAAAAGAGAAGGGTCAAGTCATGAGGGTTGAAGAGCCTAGAGAAATTGTGGATTATCTTTCCCAGGAGCTATCTAAGGCAGGATTCATTCAGTTTTTGTGATTCTCAGGAATAAGAGCCCTCCAGCTTCAAGACAGAGGCATAGGTAGGATAATTTGGGGACCTGAACAATCCTTAGGTTTTATGTATAGTAAGGAATTGACAAATAAGGGCATAGGCTTGGGGGCATCCATGTTTGGTGAGGCTGCCCGTGGAAATGCCCAATGACGTGGGATGGAATGGATCTGTCTGTCAGAGAATGGGCAGGTATTATATGATTGTTTTTACCTCACTAATGGCCCCATGGCACCTCTCTCTCTCTCTCTCTCTCCTTATCCCCCCTTTCTATTCCTTTGTATTTCTGTCTACTAGTCTCTGTCCCTCCCTGTCTCTATCTCTCTCATCTTTGTCTATCTCTGTTTTTTTCTCTGTCTCTGTCTCTCTCTGTCTCTGACTCTCTGTCTCTCTTGAATTCTAGTAAGGAAAGAAAGGGAGAGAGTTAGGGCCAGCAGCCTACCCTTATGGTACCTGCTGCTCCCCACACATGGCCTGTGAATGCCTAGACTTGCCAATGCTGCTATCCCCACTGAATCTTCTTTCTTGCCTTAAGTAAGATGTATCAGAGCTAGAATGGACAAGCTACAACCTTGGGAGCTCTGAAAATGCCAGGGGAGCCGCCACGGGTTCAGGAGTTGAGGTGCATGCCAGAATTTGCAGACAGACAAGCTTGGTTCACAGCACAGCCCTCAAGGGTGTCCAGAATCTGGCCCAGATAGTAGATTAGCCCTGCAGCAAAGATGTCAAGTCTTCTAAGCAAGATGGTGACTTTATCTGTTGTGCCTCATATAGGCATGAATCTGGTGGAAGAAATGCTTTGCAGACAATTGCATTGAGGTTGACCATCCTCTCATGACTGAAATAGTATGGGGGAGACAGTACTTTAGGTGCTGAATTGGGGAGGGGGTAATGTTTGTAATTTTGTACTTGCTATATCTTCTCAGTGGAGCAAAGATAGAGTATTGAAGGGACCAGTCACTTGGCTTGTATATGCCTTCAATTCTGGCCAAGCACCCTGAAGTGTAATTTCTTGCATCTCTGCAACCAATTAAAAGACTTTTATTATGACTCAGCCTAAGCCCCTCTGTCACAGGCAGCAGAAACAGGCTTGCTTCAAAGTCCCCACAAGGTCTCTTGAACTGCAACTAGGCAGGGAATATCTGTCCATACTTTAAGGACTCCTTGCCAGTCCCATAGACCAGACTAGTCCTATTATTGGGTAAATGTTAAATGTTTTCTTAAATCCATATGTGTGGTTCTGTATATATGTAAATGGATGCAGAAGAAGCTTAAATGCACGAAGAAATGGGTATCTGTAAATGTGCAGGTCAATTTATCTGAGTGTTTATGAGTGGTGATGGGTTTGGTTCTTTGTAAATTACCAGACCAAGCAAATGGCTTGTAGAGAGGATATCCTTATCTTTGTGCCAAATTTTCCAACAAAACTGGTGGCCCAGCCACTGTTTGGAGATGAGTGAATATTTTGTGAGCAGAGATGCTTGAGAGGGAATCCCTGGCATTCATTGGAGTCTCTGACAGCTTATATACTTAGAAATATTTGATTATATGGGATCCTTTCCTCACCAAAAGCAAAAACTATCTTTTCTTTCTCTCCCCTCCTCCACAGTGCCTACTCCAAGGGTGGGTACACAGTAGGTGCTTAGCAAATGCAGGTGGAATACCATGAAATGGAATTAAAACAGATTGGATAAGAGTGATAACTTAGCACTATTGGAAAGATAGCCACAAGGGAGGAAAAGCATCCAGGTGAAGGTCAGAGGAGGAAGAAACAGAAAAGATGGTAGCATGGGACTAACTAGAGACCACCAAATCAACTGTAGGAAATAGGTGGTGAGTTCCTAGTGTAGATGTCTGTCTCAATCTCTCTCTGTCTCTGTCTGAAGAATGTCTTTTCCTCTGTCTCTGTATGTCTCTCTGCCTTTCTGTCTGTCTCTCCATGTCTCTGACTTCCTTTCTGTGTAAATCTCTGTCTTTCTGTCTCTGTGTCTCTGTCTATCTCTTTCTTTCTCTCTGCCAAAACTGGAGCAGCTAAGGAAATTTTTGACAGATTTTGTGGACCATTTCATCCTCTTAGAGTTAGAGGGAATAGTAAGCTTCTTACTACATCCTACTCTTCTGAACCTAATTCTTATCAATGAGGAAAAAATGAGTAGTTGAATAGAAATGACAGGAGTCCTGGGATAAAGTACCAGTGCTCTCAGCATCTCACAACTGCCATGAACTCAAAAAGAGACTTTGGCCAGAGAAGGATGTTGTTGTTCAGTTACGTCCAACTCTTTGTGACCCCATTTGAGGTTTTCTTGGTAAAGATGCTGGAGTGCTTTGCCATTTCCTTCTCCAGCTCATTTTGCAGAGGAGGAAACTGAGGCAGATAAAACTAAGTAACGTGCCCAGCTAGTAAGTGTCTGGGGTCAGATTTGAACTAAGGAAAATGAGTCTTTCTGACTCCAGACCTGGTGCTCTGTAAACTATGGCACAACTTTGCTGTCCTCCCATGAGGTGATAGGAGGATCTCAAGAATAAAATTTTGATAACTCAACTACAGATAATCCTAATGAAAAAGAAAAAAAGTCAACAGTGATCAGTATGCTTCATGCAGATGATAAACAGTTTTTAAAATTGACCAAAAGATATAAATGATAATAGCTAGCATTTCTACAGTGCCCTAAGGTTTGCAAAAATGTTGTCTCATTTGATTTCTCCAACAGCCCTTTGAAGTAGGTGCTATTATTGTCCCCATTTTACAGACGAGGAAACTAAGAGCGAGGGAAGTTAAGAGACTTGCTCAGTGTCATGCATCTGAGGCAGGATTTCAACTCAGACCTTCCTAATATCAGCCCCACTCTATCCATTTTGCCACCTGGGTGCTAGAAGGGAAAATAATGAGAGTGGATTCAAGAAAATGTCCTAATCTGGTGAGAGTAGTAGGCAGAGAATAAGAAAGACTTTTAAAGCTATATTTTGTATCATAAAAGGAGGAACATGAAAGAGACAGAGCCCTGATAATGGATAATGGAGAGAAGGGAGAAATCCTCATACCATTCCTGTTTTGTATCTTTTTTTTTCTATTAAGGGAACAATCTTCAGACTTAGAAAGGGTGGGAGAAAAAAAGAATATTAGGGGATAAATGAAATACCAAATAAGTAAAAAGATGGCAAGAGAATACGTAGCTGCATTCAGTGAACTCAAGTTGTCTGATGCAGAGGGATGACAATGCCCCAGGCTACTGGGAGAGCTTTCAGACATCATTATCAAGTCATTGTCCACAGTCTTCAAGGAATCACAGTAAAGAGGACATGTGCCAAAGCCAGAGAGAGCGATAAATGTGTCAGTTTCCATCAAGGATTGAAGATGAAGCCTTCAGACTAAAGGCTAATGAGCCTGATGTTGATCCTGCCAAAATTCCAGAAGAGATTTTCAAAAGATTGGTTTGCATAAGGGAAGTCATCATGACTGTACATCTCTACGGGCAGTGCAGTGTTATTGGCCTGTTTAGGGCCCCTCGGGATCTTTAAGTGAGCTTATCTCCTGAGTAACAGCCAACACACCCATAATGCCTTTATCCAATACAGTTGGTTTATTAATCATACAGACACCCTGTGCTCTGGGTAGAGACTTCCTCTATTATAGTCTCAATTTACAATTTTCCTCAGACCTGGGGAATTATCTCCATCAAGGACTCAGACTCAAGGCAGCCAAGCTTAACCTATCATTTGTCAGGGACAGCGTTCTAATGGACAATGAGAGTGGGTTATCTTTTGGGTGCAGAGCCATCTTAAGGATTGAAGGGGCTGGACCTCTTCAGATCCAGACCTTGGAAACTCTGGAGGTGAGAACCAAGCATTATCTCCAAGTCAGCCATGGAGCATGAGCCAGACCATTCCCTGGGAGGCCACTGGGTTTACAAAGCATTTCAGCAACATGGGCATACTTGGGGAAGTCAGGTGCCTGCTGCTGATGGCAGCACCTCAGGCAAAGACAACACCAGGAAAGGAAGTTCACATTGAGTTGGGGAGGTCTTTCCTCTTTTCCCTCTCACCCGAGAAAGGAGGAAACAGTTCTTTGTCCACAAATAGCCGCATCCAATCACCGGATGTCCTGTGGGAGCTCTGGCAGTTTGCCCAAACAAGGGCATGGGTGACTGAGATAAGAGCTCCAAAGGGCACAGGCCGGATATATGCTAGGTCAAGATAAAATTCAAACTAGAGTTCATCCCAGTTTATGGGTTAGGTCAAGCTAAAATTTACGCATATGAGCTTACTTATGCAAGTTTATGATGCAGCGATACAAGTTTAGTGAGGGTCTGGAAGACTACAAATCCTCCATTTCATTTCCTTTTTTTTTAAAAGCAGGGTTTAGATGAATAGATCAGGAAAATAATATAGACATCTCTGGATTTTGAGAAAGTCACTGATAATTTTCTTGTGGACAAGATGGAAAGCTATGTATTGGGTGATAGTACCTCGAGGAGGCCTTAGAATTGTTTAAATGACCAGATTCGGAGAAGGTTGATTAATGGATCAATATTAGCTTGGACAGAGGGCACCAGGGGGAATGTCTTAGAATCTTCTTTGGACGCTGTTATTTATCAATGCCCTAACAAAGTACAGGAGCAACTTTCCTGCTTCCTAGTTCAAAAAATGCCAGTGGTTCCCTATTGCTGCTAAGTAGTTTGATCTATTTGGTAGTGAAAGCCCTTCACAGGCTGGCTACAACAAAACTTTCCAGACTTATAACACATTATGCCCATTTGCATTCTTCAATTGAGCCAGACTAGACATTCTGTTCCTTACTGCTGACATTCTCCATGCTTTTGCGCAAGTGATTCTTCATACTTGGAATGCCCTTCTTCTTCATTTCTGCCTCTGAGAACTCCTAGCTTCCTTTAAAGCTCAGCTCAAGCAACAATCATCTCCTACATAAAAACTTTCCTGATTCCCTATCCCTTGTTTATTCATAAATTGTTCACCTTTCCATAAGTCTGATAAGTAATAAGTTCCATGACCTTCTAATATCTCTGTATCTAGGTCATGCATCCATTTTTGACCTTATCTTGGTAAGTGATGTAAGATACTGGTCTATATCCAGCTTCTGCCATACTGCTTTCCCATGTGTGCACCACTCCCCACCAATATTTTTTTACCAAGTAATTAATTCTTATCCCCAAAACTTAAATCTTTACACTGACAAATAGAAGGTTACTATTCTCCCAGTTATAAGCCCTCAATCTGTGTTTCTTTCGCATATACATACTAAGATGTACATGTATTGTTTCTAACAGTTGAATGTGAGCTTCCTGAGACAGGACCCTCTTACTTCTGTCTCAGTGTCTGCAGAGCCCAGTATAGTACCAGATAGATGTTGGGAGGTGTTTAACAAATGCTTGTTGATTGACTAAATATAGATGTTATACTGATCCCAGATACAGATGACACACAGCTCAGAGGGGTAGCAAAATACGACTGACTGAGAAAATTCCAGATACCAAATGCTCTTGACAGATTGGACCATCATGAGTCCTTTGGAACTGTCTTAGGGCATTGTACTGACCAAAGTAGCCAACTCTCATACAGTTGGTCATCATTACAACATTGCTGTTATCATGCCCAGTGATCTCCTGGTTCTTCTCACTTCATTTTGCATAAGTTAGGATAGGTCTTGCCATGTTGGTGGGGCTTTTTTTCCTGAAATTGCCCCCACTGTCATTTCCTATAGCATGATAGAACTCCATTACAACCATATGCCACAACTTCTTCACCCATTATCCAACTGATGAGTATCCCCTCAATTTCAAATTTTTTGCCCCACAAAAAGAGCTACAATACATATTTTTGTACACATAGATCCTTTTTCCTTTTCCTTTGATCTCTTTGGGATACATACCATTACAGTAGTTGTATTGTTGGATTAAGGATACTTAGTTTTATAGCCCTTTGGGCATAGTTCCAGATTGTTCTCCAGAATGATTGGAGCAGTTCACTACTCCACCAACAATTCATTAGTGTACTTACTTTTCTCTAATTTTCTCTAGCATTTGTCATTTCTGATAGGTATGAGGGGTCATATGTTGTGTGGGCCTGTCCTAAATCCTTTGCCTTCTGGAATATCATGTTACAAGCCCCCTACTCCTTTCATATAGAAGCTGCCAAAACTTGTATTATCCTGGCTGTGACTCCATGATATTTGAATTGCTTCTTTCTGGCTGTTTGCAATATTTTCTCTTAAACCTGGGAGCTTGGGAATTTGCCTGTAATATTCTTGGAAGGTTTCATTTTAGGATCTCTTTCAGGAAGTGATTTGTGGATTTTTTCAATTTCCATTGTACCCTCTGTATCTAAGATATCAGGGCAGTTTTCCCTGATAATTTCTTGAAAGATGATGTCTACCCTGTTTTTGTGATTATGGTTTTTATGTTGTCTAATAATTCTTAAATTATCTCTCCTGGATCTATTTTCCAGGTCAGTTATTTTTCCAATGAGATATTTCTTATTTTTTACTATTTTTTCCCTTCTTTTGACTTTGTTTTATTGTATCTTGATGTCTCATGGAGTTATTTCCTTCCACTCACCCAATTCTAATTTTTAATTTTCTGAGGAAATTTCTGAGCTCACAAAAGTGAGCTTTTGTACCTCCTTTTCCATTTGGCTTATTCTGCTTTTTATGGAGTTTTCTTTTCTTTAGTGAATTTTTATGCCTCTTTTATCATTAGGCCAATTTTATTTTTTAAGGTATTATTTTCTTCAGTATTTTTAACACCTCTGATTTTGCCAAGCTGCTAATTTTATTTTTGTAATTTTCTTGCATCACTCTCATTTGTTTTCCTAATTTTTTTTGGTGCCACTCATTTCTTTCTTTAATGTTTCCAGAAATTCTTGATTGTCTTGGGCCCGATTATCATTTTTCTTTGAGACTTTGCTTGTAACTATTTTCACATTGTTATCTTCTTCTAAGTTTATGTTTTGATCTTCCCTGCCACTACAGTAACTTTTTATGGTTGAATTCTTTTTTGTTGTTGTTTGCTTACTTTTTCCACCTATTTTTTGGCTTTGAGCTTTATGTTAAAATTGGGCTTTACTCACCTGGGTTGTGGACTCCCAGGCTTAAGGCTTTCTTGTGCTGCTATTTTCAGAGCTAGTTCTGGGAGTCTACAATTTTGCAGTGCTTGTGAGATGGTGTGATCTTGGGAAAGGTGTGGTCACTACTCTTCTCATCTACCCTCTGGCCTTTACCCTGGAGTGCCCCTGTTCCCCTGCAGCCACCAGTGCTAGTGCTCTTCTTAGCTTTGGAACTGTAACCAGGGCCCCCTACTCCCTTGTGATTGATTACAACTCTGCTCTATTCTGTAAATGCAAACCAGAATTGCTTAAGGGCAATAGAGTTGTCAGTCAGCACTAGTTGCACCCAGTGCAAGTTATCTGTCCACCTAACTGTCTCTGGGCTGAAAATTCCTTAAGCCATTATTGCTGCTGTTGCTGCTGCTATTGAATGTGCAGGCTCTGGACAGGCCTCCACCCTGATGTCACAGATCTCTCCTGCCAATCTCCTAAGTTTTTCTCAGCCAGTCTCACCCTGACCTATTGTTGGCTCTGCCACTCCAAATTTCATTTGAGGCATTATTTTAGAGTTGCTTAGAGGAGAATGTTGAAAGAATTTGGCTGGGTTGTTGCCTGTAATCCACCATCTTCGTTCCCAAGAATACCCATTCTTAATCTAGGTTTGATATCATAGAACCACAGACTCTGATCCAGAGGGAGCATGAGGGTCATGTAATTCCTCCCCCTCCTCCAAGATGCTCCCCATTCATTTTCCAGAAGAGGCAGCTGAGGTCTAGAGAACTTTAGGAGCAAAACTCAAGTGTCCCAATTCATCATTTTGGGTTTTTTCTACTACTGTCTCTCTCCCTTCCTCCACTCTCTTTCCCTTCCCATCTTTCTCTCTCCTTTTCCCTCCCTCCCTTTCCCTTTTTCCTTCCCTTCCTCCCTTTCCTTCTCCCCCATCTCTCTCATCTCTCATCTCTGTTTTCTGAGTGCCTCCTGAGGTGTCTGGCCCTGTGTTCTACCACCCTGTGAGGGAGGCAAGAGAGGAGGAAAGCAGGGCTTGCCCTGAGGGGACTCCCTGGATCATTGGGGAGATAGAAATCACTCATATGGAGTAAAACAGGAAGGGGAAAAGTGAGGGCTATAGCATATAGTTCAGAGTAAGGGTGACAGGGATCAAAGAGACGGGGGGAAGAGAGAGAGAGAGAGAGAGAGAGAGAGAGAGAGAGAAAGAGAGAGAGAGAGAGACAGACAGACAGACAGACAGAGAGACAGAGAGACAGAGAGAGAGGTATGGGGGAAGGAAAGAGGAAGGGAGGGAGGGAGAGATGGGGAGGGAAACAGAGGAAGGGAGGGAGACAGGGAGAGGGAGGGAAAGGGAGAAGCAGACAGAGACAGAGACACAGAGAGAAAGAGGAGACAGAGAGAGAGAGAGAAACAGAGAGAGGTGGACAGTAATATTGCTAGCACTTTTGGGTCTTATTCATCAGTTGATTAATTGCTTTATTTCTTCATCAAGAAGTTGGGTCTTTTCTGTGTCTTTTAACTGAGCATTCACTCAGTGACTTTCTAGAAGGGACTGTTTGCCCCAGGGGCCTCTATTATCTTATCAGTTCTCCTGCCTGGTTCATGCTCTTCTTGTGTTGGCTACCACAGTTCCTTATCTTGGGAGTCTTTGATTTCTGAACATTCTCTTTCTTCCACGATCACCACTCCTGCTTTCAAGGCCATTGAGTTGTGTGTGTGTGTGTGTGTGTGTGTGTGTTTAAGGGGAAGAAAAGTTTTATTGGGAAGAAAAGACAACAATGATGCAGGGGCCAGAACCCCCAACTTCTCGTTCCAGCTTAGTCACTAACTTAGAAGACCTTGAACAAATGGTTTTGATTCTCTAGTCCTCATTTTCTCCCTCTGCAATGTGAGAGTTTGGGTTCAAATGATGTCTAAGTCTTCTATGTGTCTTGGCCTATTCATTTCAACAAGCTTTTGGAGGTGCCACACACACACACACACACACACACACACACACACACACACCTCTAAGTTGCTCTAAGAAGGTGCCTATTCCTCCCACTCCCAGGCTGAGAGATGAAAGGCTGAAAGAAGACTGCTTCACACTCTCCTGACCCTTGGGCTCTATCAGCTGCACTTCCCTTTGATCCAATTCTAATAATGACCAATTCCTGTTTCCCTCCTGACAGGCAGTTACTAGCTATCTCTTTGGTCCTTTGATTTCTGTCCCACCATATAGCATGTAAAATCCTAGACCCAAAGGATGTTGGAACTGTTCTATCTGTGTGTCAGACCTTGACATGATCAATCAGATTCCATATTTTTGGGGGGAAAAGGGAGTCTTTCTCTAATAATATGATCAGCTTATATCCCACTCTCTTGGGAATATAAATGTATTTTATTTTTTTATAATGGATAATAAATAATATATATAATACCTAAAAAATAAATAAAAGTATTTTATTTATTTGTTCTACTGCAAGTATTCAGGGATCAAACAAAAAATGAATTTTTTTTTTAAGACAGTAAGGAAAGCAAGTCATATTCAAGTTTTGGGAAAACAATTGGGAAAGCCCCTTCTGGAAACATCTCACAAGAAGGGCTCACAGTTGCTGCAAACTTACAGAATCAATCAAGCGATTAATAAGCATTTTTAAATCACCTGCTATGTTCTAGGCACTGTGGTGAATGCTGGAGAGGTAAAGAAAGGCAAAATAAAAAGAAAAAACTAGTCTTCGCTCTCAAGAAGCTCATAGTCAATTATGTGCAAACAACATATACACAGGATAAATTGGGGATCATCAACACAGGTGAAGTACCAGGATTAGTATTAGTTGTGTATTTGCACTATGAGTACAATTTCTAGGTTTGAGGCTTGTCTCATCAGTACTTGGCGGGTCTATCTGTCTTTATCTACCCCTCTGGTTGCCATGCTCTGCTGTTCTCAAATGTCCTCAGCAGGCAAGTGCCCTTGCCTCTTTCCCTAAGCCTGGTATTAACAATTGTCTCCATCCACAGCTGTCTGCCACTGTGTTCTGGGGTCCAAAGATCATGCCCTCAGGGGACCTAACCTTCTTATCTCTGAAACTACTGTCCTGGGACCCATGTTGTCAATCCAGAGATATATCTGGAGAGCCAATTGTAAAGTTTTCGGTGAAGGCATTCACACTTTAGGAATAAAAAAAGCTACAAATGATTTCTTGTTTTGTCCATGGTCTAGGCAGCAGGGGTTGGGGAACCTATATCCTTGAGGGTATAGGTCCTGGGTCGTCTAGGTCCTTGGGCGGGGCCTTTTGACTGAGTCCAAGTTTTTTTTTCCTGTTTATTTATTTCTTTTTAGTTTTCAACATTCATTTCCACAAAATTTTGAGTTCCAAATTTTCTCCCCAACTCTCCCCTCTCCATCCCAAAACACCGTGCATTCTGATTACCCTTCCCCTCAATCTGCCTTCCCTTCTGTCACACTTCTTCCTTACCTTGTCCCCCATCTTCTCTCTTTTCTTGTAGAGCAAGATAGATTTCTATACCCCATTAACTGTATTTATTTCCCAGTTGCATGCAAAAACAATTTTCAACATTCATTCCTAAAACTTTGAGTTCCAACTTCTCTCCTCCCTCCCTCCCCACCCATCCTCACTGAGAAGGCAAGCAATTCAATATAGACTATGTATGTGTAGTTTTGCAAAAGACTTCCATAATAGTCATGTTGTATAAGACTAACTAAATTTCCCTCCATCCTATCCTGCCCCCCATTTATTCTATTCTCTTTTGACCTTGTCCCTCCCCAAATGTGTTTACTTCTAATTACTCCTTCCTCCCATTTGTCCTCCCATCTATCTTCCCCTCACATCCCACTTCTCCCCTACTTTCCTGTAGTGTAAGATAGATTTTCATACCAAATTGAGTGTGCATGTTATTCCCTCCTTCAGCCAAATATGATGAGAGTAAGCTTCACTTTTTCCTTCTGACCTCCCCCCTTTTCACCTCCATTGAAAAAGCTTTTTCTTGCCTTTTTTATGAGAGAAAATTTGCCTTATTCCATTTCACCCTTTTTTCTCCCAATCTATTTCTCTCTCACCTCTTAATTTCATTTTTTTGGATATCAAACCTTCCTATTCAACTCACCCTGTGCTGCTGCTGCTCTCTCTCTCTCTCTCTCTCTCTCTCTCTCTCTCTCTCTATATATATATATATATATATATATATATATATATGTGTGTGTGTGTGTGTGTGTGTGTGTGTGTATAGATAGATAGATATAGATATATAGAAATATATAGATATATATCTACACATACACATATATACACACAAATATGTGTGTATGTCTGTATAATCCCTTCAACTACCCAAATATTAACAAAAGCTTCAAGAGTTACAAATATTATCTTTCCATGTAGGAATGCACACAGTTCAACTCTAGTAAGTCCCTTATGATTTCTCTTTCCTGTTTACCTTTTCATGCTTCTCTTGATTCTTGTGTTTGAAAGTCAAATTTTCTATCCAGCTCTGATCTTTTCATCAAGAGTGCTTGAAAGTCCTCTATTTCATTGAATGACTATTATTTCCCCTGAAGTATTATACTCAGTTTTGCTGGGTAGGTGATTCTTGGTTTTAATCCTAGTTCCTTTGACTTCTGGAATATCATATTCCAAGCCCTTTGATCCCTTAATGTAGAAGCTGCTAGATTTTGTGTTATCTTGATTGTATTTCCACAGTGCTCAAACTGTTTCTTTCTAGCTGCTTGCAATATTTTCTCCTTGACCTGGGAACTCTGGAATTTGACTATAATATTCCTACAAGTTTCTCTTTTCAGATCTGTTTCAGGAGCTGATGTGTGGATTCTTTCAATATTTATTTTGCCCTCTGATTCTAGAATATCAGGGCAGTTTTCCTTGATAATTTCATGAAAGATGATGTCTAGGCTCATTTTTTGATCATGGCTTTCAGGTAGTCCCATAATTTTTAAATTGTCCCTCCTGGATTTATTTTCCAGGTCAGTTGTTTTTCCAATGAGATATTTCTCATTATCTTCTATTTTTTCATTTTGGTTTTTTTTTGTAATTTCTTGGTTTCTCATAAAGTCATTAGCTTCCATCTGCTCCATTCTAATTTTTAAAGAACTATTTTCTTCAGTGAGCTTTATGAACCTCCTTTTCCATTTGGCTAATTCTGCTTTTTAAAGCATTCTTCTCCTCATTGACTTTTTGGAACTCTTTTGCCAATTGAGTTATCTTATTTTTAAAAGTGTTATTTTCTTCAGCATTTTTTTTGTGGGGGTTCTCCTTTAGCAAGCTGTTGACTTGCTTTTCATGATTTTCTTGCATTGCTCTTATTTTCCTTCCCAATTTTTCCTCCACTTCTCTTACTTGAATTTCAAAATCGTTTTTGAGCTCTTCCATGCCCTGAGACCATTGCATATTTATTTTGGAGGTTTTGGATGCAGAATCCTTGACTTCCTTTGATGGTTTGCATTGTTCTTCCTCATCCAAAAGGATGGAAGAAAATACCAGTTCACCAAGAAAGTAGCCTTCTCTAGTCTTATTTTTTTCCCTTTTTTGGGCATTTCCCAAGACAGTTACTTGACTTTTGAGTCCTTTGTCTAGAGAAGGGTATACTCTGGTAATCTGTAAGTTCTCAGTTCCTCCAAGGTGGCACAATCAAGGGAGAGGAGTTTACTCTTTTCCTGGCCTGCATACTGGTCTGGGAGCAACCAAAAGTTTTTCTGCCCAAAATCTGTGAGTAGAATTCTCTCTCCATAACCACCTCCAGCTCCACCATACCAGAGCTCCTCCTTACCCCAGGGCTGCCACTCAGGGCTGAGATTCAGATCAGCAGCCCAATTCCCCCAAGGGCTTTAGGCAGAGGGCTCCAAAAATGGATGCTGCCACTGCAGTGGCTGCTGCTGGCAGTCCAGACCACATTCCCTTCTCCTGGGTGAAAGAGCTTTCTCACTGACCTTTGAAGCTGTCTTTGGTTTTATGAGTTGAACAATTTGGGAACTGCTGCTGCCAGTGGCTCCCTGAAGCCTGTTCCAGGTCCTGTCTCTGCTGTGCCAAGCAGCCCACACTGAGATGCGCTCTGCACCTGGTGGGATAGACCTTTCCTGTCAGCCTTCCAGGCTGCCTTGGGCTGGAAATCTCTTTCACTCTGTTGTTTTGTGGCTTCTGCTGCTCTAGATTTTGTTTAGAGTCATTTTTATGGGTATTTTATGGGCTGTGGGGGAGAGGTTTTACAGGTCAGTCTTTCTGCTCCACTATCTTGACGCCACCCCCACCCCCCAAGTTTTTCAGAACAAATCCTTTTGTTAAAGGGATTTGTTCTGTGAAGTTTGGATTCAGTCAAAGGGTTGCACTTGAGGACCTAGAGGGCCACATGTCACCTGGAGGTCACAGATTTCCAACCTTGGTAGGCTTAAGAAAGCAGTAGAAAAAACAATAATTCAGATTAAACTCTGAAGTGTATGTACATCTATTCTAAGAGAGTCTGGGTGTTAAACTGTTAGCAGAACACCCCATCTTGTTCTATAAATGCGCTTGAACTCAGCTGGAGTACAACAGGAGGCTCAGGGTGTGAAACCATCACCAGACTGGGGTGGATGACAGTAGGCTAATGATAATGACAACAATAGCTGGCATTTATAATAGTGCTTTAAGGTTTGTAAAGCACTTTATATCCATCATCTCATTTTACAAGCTTTATAGCACCTATGTCTCCCTATTAGATGTAACATTTAACACTTTTGGCAACTTAAGCCCTTCCTTCTCATTTAGTCTTTTTACCTTCTCCTCTCCTCTCTGGACCCTACAATCTACCTAGCAATCCCTTTCTGTTTCTCCCACTTTGCACTTCCCAGGCCAACTCTCAACTCTTAGACTCCCTGGCTTCCTTGGAGACTCGTCTTAAGTACTATTTCTTCCAGGAGGACTTTCCTGTCCCCCCTCCCCCATATCTGCTACTGCCATCTCCTCTAAGGTTACCTGCCATCTACTCTGGCATTTATTACTCTGGGATTTATCTGGCATATCCTGACTCCCCCACCAGAAAGGGAAGTAGATTAGTGTTAGCTGAGGCAGGGAGAGCTCAGCACCTAGAGCCCTGGACCATCAGTTCCTCTCCTTCATGACAGTCTCTCTAGCCCTCCCCATCCCAAGGTGGGAAGGAAGTACAGATGCCTTTCACCCACTCTGCTTTCTCTCTCATCCAATCAGGTATCCCAGGTCCTTTGCCCCTCATACCCATTGCTCCTTCCCACCAAAGCTGGGCCATTTTAGAACTCTTGAATCCATCTGGGAGATATTATATGTTTTATATTGACCACTAAGTACTGCTGGAAACCCTGGGTCCTAGTGTGACTACCCTGTGATGCATGTCTGCTTGGCAGATGGGAGGAAAAATCTCATGGTTTTGGGGGAAGAATAAATAGAGGGAGAATAAAGAAAAGCGTTGGTGAGTCATGTTTTCATGACAGACCTATTGGCTCCTCATAGACTCTCAGGGCTTAGAAGCAGCCCCCTCCTCATTATATAGTTGGTATAATAGTCAAAGCCCTGGACTTGGTTTCAGGAAAATCTGAAGGTGAATCTTCCCTGAGACTGCTCACTAGTGGTGAAACCCTGTGCAAGTCACTGAATCTCTCATAGACTCAGTTTCCTCAACTGTTATATGGGGGTAAGAATAGTAACTGGCTCTCAGAGTTGTTGTGAAGCACTGTGAAACTTTCAAGTATTATATAAATATTAGTTACTATTAACAGGCATCTGGTGGTGCAGAAGCTAGAGCACTAGACCTGGAACAAAATCTATTCTGAGACACTTACTAGCTCTGTGACTCTGAGCAAGTCAGTTAACCTGTTTGCCTCAGTTTCTACAAGTACAAAATAGGGATAATAATAGCACTGACCTTGTAGGATTGTTGGGAGGATCAGATGAGATAATATATATGTTTTTAAAGTGCTTATCACAGTATCTGACACACAGTAGGTGTTACATAAATGCTTATCCCCTCCTCCCCCATGATGATGATGTCTGTTAGTACCACATTGAGGAGAGTCTGAAACGTTAGACTTAGGATGGGGAGCTGCTATAGGTTTTCAAGCAGGGAATGACAGGTTAAAACCAGTATTTTTCAAAGATTCTTCTTTTGGGGGTATGCAGGATGGGTTGGATAGAGAAAGACAGTGGGTAAGGAGGTCAGCTAGGAGGGTCTTTTCAGTAATTCTGGCACCAATGGATAGGTGTACAGATCCTTGCCAAGGATGGAGCTGTGTCTCTTTGGATAGAAGCAAGTAGTTTGTCCCTTTGGGAGACTGAGGAAGGTTATAGTAACTAGTCCTTTGACTTGGGCATCTACCCCAAAATGGCTGTTGCTTTTACTCCCTCGATCTCTGGTGGTTTCTGAGTCTCCTGACCACTTCTCCAAAATCCTTCCCTTTTCCTCTCTCACCTACCAGTGTTCTGTCTGGGTTGAAGTCAAGATGATCTCTGTGCACCCAGAAGCTACCAGATGTCTGGTGGGGAAGTTACAGATCATCCTTGTCCTACCTAAATGAAGGCTAGGACATGCCATGATCTGTCACCATATACAAGAGACCCCTGTTTACTGAACTTTGGGTTGGATTTTGGGGGAGGTGACGGAGAGAGGAAAAGCCATATCCCCTGAGCCTGAGGATCCCCAATCAAGGGGTGAAATCCTCCCTTTGCCTTTAAGAATCCCAATCTGAATGCAGAGGCACAGTTGCTGGCTTCAGGGAGCTCTCAATCTAAACAGGACACATGATTGTACCTTCAGATAAGTCTCTGATCTGAGCTAAAGGGACATAGGACATATAACCCCTGAGAAAAATCTCAAAAGGCATCTTTAAAACTTGTAAAGTTTATGTGTGTTGCCTGTGTAGAGTATGTGAATGTCCACTCTGGTTTGTCTAAATGTGGTTCTAGAATCCCATTTACCCTGTGACTTTGATTACTGCCTCAAAGGGAAAAGAAAGGGTCATGAAATCTGATTGCTCTTCTCTGCTCAGAGAGGGGGTGCCAGACTAGAATTAGAGCTATATGTCCTACTAAAGATTGTAAAGTTTTTGTTTCCAGTAATTTTCCTTCAACAAGTAAGAAGTTTCTCAAGCCCTCTCCCAAGACTTGACTCCCTACTAAATGTTTAACAAAAGATTATCACAAATAGTGAATCATATGAATAAACCCATTTATTCAATCAGATAGCACTTAGAAATTAGAGAAGTTCTGCAGATTTGAATGTACCAGACTTTCACAGAGTAAATGAACTTTCCCACTGGGAGGAAGAACTCAGCTCCACCAAGAGGGAGTCTCCCATTTCACCTAAGGAGAAATTCTGCCAAACATCTGGGAAAGTAAGCTGGAAATCAGGGACACGGCAAGATGCCAGCTCCTTGACACATCCAAGACTCCAGATCCTCAGTTGTGTCTGCTATTCCTTAAAGTCTTTTCTCCCCTAAGAGAGCCTGTCAGCTCACAAAGACAGAAGCAAAAAGGAAGATCTCTCCTCTCCTAAGCTCTCACTGTAAATTTCACTCTACCTTTCACTCAGTCTTGAAGTGTTGAGTAATTATTCATCTACCAGGCAGGAGAATCTTATGCAAACTGAACTCTGGGTTTAAAAAAAATCATACAGGCAAGCAAATAATGAATTACAATTTGTTAAGAAACATTTCCAGAAGGAAGGAGGTAGTTCATAGAATTTATGGAGACATCCTGAGCCATCTCCAGTTAACCTGATGACTATCTGGCCACTGGACCCAGATGGCTCAGGAGGAAAAAGTGAGGCTGGTGATCTGGCACATCCCTCCCTCACTCAAATCAAAATCAAGTGCAAATCATATTATCGTCTCCCAGATGTCATGATCCTCTTTGAAAAAATAAAGGATAAGCATAGTTCCCATATAAAGTAATAAGGTAATAAGCATTCATGCAGTACTTACTATATTCTAGGCACCATACTAAGCACTTTTAACAAATACTGTCTCATTTGATCCTCACAACAACCCTGGAAGAGAGGTGCTGTTAATATCCCCTTTTTACAATAGAAGAAATTGAGGCAGTGACTTGCCCACGATCACAAAACTAGCAAATGGTGGAGGCAGGATTTAAACCCAGGTCTTCCAACTCTAGGCCCAGCCCTCTGTCCACTATGTGATCAGCTCCCTCTATGTTTATTGATTGACTGATGGACTCTGTCCTGCTTCTACCCTCTGGCTGTGTCCTGTGGAGCTAAATGGAACTCCTTGCTGCTGGATAATTGATAGAAGATGGGTGGAATCAGTCTCAAGCTCTGAGAGATTCCTCCCATGCCACCATTGCTCATCTATCATCCTGGAATGATCCATGTCGTGCATATTAATGTTCTATTGATGGAGCTGTAGATTGGCCCAGTCATTCTGGAAAGTAACTTGAAATTATCCACCCCACCCCCACCCCCAAAGTCCCTAAACTGTTCATACCTTTTGACTCAGCTATACCACTACTAGGTCCATGTCTTAAAGAGAACAAAGGAAAAGGAAAAGGACCCTCATGTACAGGCTATTTATAGTAGCTCTTTTAGGATGGCAAAGAATTAGAAATGGAAGGAATGACTTTCAGTTGGGGAATGGCTGACCAAGTTATGACACGTCAATGGAATGGAATGCACCTGTGTCCTAAGAAACAGCAAAGAAGATGGACTCAGAGAAACCCGGGAAGACTTGTATGAGCTGCTGCAAAGTGAAGAGAGCAGTACCAACAGGATGATTCCTAACATAACAACATCACAGGAATGAGCAATTCTGAACATGTAAGGACTCTGCTCGATGTGATGACCAACAAGAATGATTCCAGATGACCAGCAATGACAAATGTTAACAAAGGCTTTTCTTTTCTTTTTCTGGGGGATGGGGATGAGGTAGGATGTGTAAAAGAGAAAATAAATACTTGATCTTTTTTTTAAAATTTAATTTATAAAAATGAAGGAACTGGACAAAATAACCCCCAAGGTTTAAAAAAAATTAGAATGCATTGGTTGTCCACTAGGCAGGCTACTTCTTACCCTTGACACCTGGAGTAGTCCTACAGTTTCACTGTCTTCCTCCTGGCAATAAGCCTGTAGGGCAAGGATACTGCCATATTCCCCCAAGCACACACTCCTTTGCCCCCAAGGGGATCCCAACTTCTGTAGACCCTAATCTAACACAGTGTTTTAGGCCACTCAGTATCCCCTAGACCTTCCAGAATGTCTTGAGTCTGCAGGTTCCCAGAACTCCGGGAAATATTTCTCTCCCTGTGGAACCAAGGTATACCCAAGGAAATAGGTAAGAATACAGTGGCCTTCTATTATTGTGAGTTAGCCAAAAGGAGCCCCCTGTAGCCCTAACTGGGAGCCAGCCAGGGGCTACACGCACCCTTTATGCCTCCTCAGCTCAACCTCCGAGGCTTCGCTTTGTTGAATCTTGGTCTAGGCCTTCCCCTTCTTGAGAGAGATGCAAGTTTCCTCACGTCTAAAATGAGGATAACAAACCTTTGACTACCAGCCTTAGAGGTCTTTGTGAAGAAATGTTTCCACAAACCTGAGCCTCAGAGAAGTGGGGCTATTCTTACTATTTAGAGGATAATGACTGGATGAGGTGAGAGGTCAGGGCAGCCCAGACAGAGAAGCCCCAGGGTCTCCAGAGAGGAACCAAGAACTAACCTCAGAGGAGGCAAAGGGCAGGAATCAGGAATTGAAACCCCAAGCCCAAGTCACTTTGATAGGGGAAGAATGCTTATGTGAAATGTGGCCTCCTGCTCACGACCTCCCAGCTCTGCCCCACTTACTGGGGCAACCAATAGACAACTTTCCTTCTGAGCCACCCAGGGAAACACTTATTCATGGCCTTGTTGGGTGTCTTGTGTCTTGTCCTCTGGACTTCAGTTTTCTCATGTGTGTAGTGGGTGGAAGAGGGTTGGTCACTCCTCTGTCTGAGAATCTAGAGAAGGGAGAGTAGGTCAAAAGCACAGAATAATGAGGAGAGACACACACAAAGAGACAGACAGAGAGAGAAAGAAGAGGGAGGGAGAAGAGAGAGAAGGAGAGAAGAGAGAGGGAAAATAGAAAGAGACAGAGACAGAGAGAGGAGAGATAGAGACAGAAAGAGAGACTGTGTGTGTAGCGTTGGTACCAGACCTGTGATTTTGAAGATGATGGCAATGCCCTCTAACATATATATTACCATCTGTTCTGCTGTGCATAGCCTTAGGGAATGGTCTGAGACAGTGAGGAGTTAAGGACCTGTCTACCCCTTAGGGCGGGGACTCACTAAGTCAGTGTGTGTCAGAGTCAGAACTCTGGAAGATAGGTCATACAGGAGATAGATCGCAGAACCCTGGAACCAGGAAGACCTGAGTTCAAATTTGGCCTCTGATACTTACCAGACTTTGGTCAAGTCATTTAACCGTTGCTGAGTTTCCTCAACTGTGCTACGTGGTTAATAGTAGCACCTACCCAGTATTGTTGTGAAGACTGAATGAGATAACTTTATAAAGCCTGTAATACGATGCTTGGCACGTAGGTGCTTACCAAAAGTTTGTTCCTTTCCTTCACTTGAATACAAGTCTTCTTCCCTTGAAATCACCAGCCACTCTGTCAGGCTAGCCTCCCTGAGCACACTTTACAGCTCAAAACCACGTCTGTGATTATGTACCCCCAACACCGTGTGAGTAGATAGGGCAAAGATAATCCCCATTGTGTGAGTGAGAGGAGAAATAATCTACCTAGGTTTCTGCCAAGTGATTTGGGGGCAGAGCAAGGGCTAGACCCCAGGGCCAAAAAAAGAATAAGTCAAACCCTGTCTTTCCCAACTTCTCATTGTTCATTTCTGTCTTCCTTTGCCCCTCCACGTGCTCCCTCTGTTCTTGCCAGACCGGTCTCCTCAGTCCCCATGACCACTGGAGTGTCTTCCTCTACTCCCCCTGGAATGACCTCCTTACTCAGTTCTTTCACTTGGGTCACTGAATCATCAGCAGAAATTCTTGGAAGCTTCAAGGTTAGCACCAGAAGGGACCTTAGGGATCATTTGGTCTAACCACTCATTTGACAGATGAAAAAACTGATGCCACAGGAGTAAAATGACGAATTTCTTTACCTCTCTGAGCCTCAGTTTCCCTGTCTATGAAATCAGATGATATGGACTGGTACAAAATGACATGTACAGTGTACAATGTAACAGCAATATTGTAAGATGATCAGCTATAAATGATTTAGTTATTCTCAGCAATACAAGGATCCAAGACAACTCTGAAAGATCTGGGATGAAAGATGCTGTTCTTCCCAGAGAAAGAACTGATGGTGTCTGAACAGTGTCTGAAGCATACGTTTTTAAAACTTTATTTTTCTTGAGCTTTTTGTGTGTATGTGTTTTCTTTCACAACATGACTATTATGGATGTGTTCTGCATAACCTATAATGAATGGCTTGCCTTCTGGAGTGGAGAGGAGGAAGGGAGAGAATTTGGGACTCAAAGTTTTAAAAACGAATGCTAAAAATTGTTTTTACATGTAACTGGGAAAAAAAAATACTAAATAAAAGCTAAAACAAGAATTAGACGATGCTATTTGTGCTACCTTCCTTACCAAAACAAGAAGCCACTTTTTAATCAGGAAAGTCTGTATAATAAATAGATATAACTTGGGGTCCTTTAACATGTTTTAAAAAAAAATACTTTGACAACTGTATTGTAATTATAATTAGTTTCCTTTGTAATCTTCTGTATTTTGTTTTATGCACTTCAACACATTATTCTGAGGAACCTATAGGCTTCATGAGACTGCCAGTGGTGGCCGGGACACAAAAAAGGTTAAGAATCTTCGTTGGGTAATCTTTAGCTATTATGGGAATCAGTGTGGTACAGTGGAGAGACCCCAAACTGGTTCCTCACTAGAAGGAACTGGGTTCAAATCTCTTCCTTTGATGGTTAATATCTACATGACCCTGGACAGGTCCCTTTACATGCCTGGACCTCATTTTCTTCAACTCTAAAATAATGGGGGATTGGACTCAATGGCCTCTGAGGCCCCTCCTGGCTGGAGGTCTATGATTCCATGACTCACTCAAGCTCAAAAAGTGAGTGGGTAGCCAAGTTGGCTTTAGAACCCAGGTCTTTGGCCCCCTCTCTGCAGAGACCCTCCTGCTCCAGTCCTAGACTAAGTACCCACTCTCCCGAGACCCAAAGGGCCCTTAATATCACCACAATGTCCTATCATGGTTCCCTCAGCAGAGTCCAAATCCAGGAGAGAAGACAAGGCTAGTGAATGGAGAGCCTTAATCAGACTCCAGGGTTACTAGTGGAGTAATAAGGCTGCAGTTATATTTAGGGACCCAGTAGATAGCAGGTCTTAATGGCTCTTTTGTTTACCATCTTTATTCTTTTATGGGTGTTTGTTCCGAAGGCAGCACTGGGGTGGTGGGAGGGGGATTTCCTGGGCTTTCTCTGTTCCTTTGAGGAGCCCTAAAGGAAGTAACCTTGGAGACTGCTTTGAAGATAAGCCAGAAAGCGGGGCCCAGGATACTGGTCAGTAGTAAAACAGGGGCCCCTCCCAGCATTCCTTGGGTTCCTCTCCCCTCCCCCAATGAGGGAAGGGAGTAGAGAGTCTCCATCTCCTGACCTGTCAAATAAGAGGTTACCTTCGAGTTTCTTCTATTCTCATTCTCTCTCTCTCTCTCTCTCTCTCTCTCTCTCTCTCTCTCTCTCTCTCTCTCTCTCTCTCTCTCCCTCGCAAATGAAATTCAATTGAAAAAGACACTCCCAACTTAATCCAACTCACATCTACATGAGCATCCCCTTAATAGCATGATGTCTTTTTCCAGAGGTTGTTCTTTTTGAAGAACTTCTGGTTGCTAGAATGTAGAACCCAGAATGTCAGATTCCGATGTTGTTGGGGAAGCTGGGAAAACCAGAGAAATTATGAGAGAAAGGACCCTCAGTATTGACCTTGGTCTACTGGCCTGCCTTCCTTCTTTCCTTCCTTGTTTGTTTGTTTCTTTCTTTCTAGAGACAATAGGGGTTAAGTGACTTGCCCAGGGTTACACAGCTAGTAAGAGTCTGAGGTTGGATTTGAACTCAGGTCACCCTTTACTCCAGGGCCTGTACTCTGCCATCTAGTTGCCCCTTGGTCTGGAAGGACAGGCTAGAACTAGGAACAATGGATGAAAGTTCTAAGAAAGGGGATCTCATCTCAATTTTTTTAAAAAAAACTTTCCTATTGTTTATGGTTATCAATAATGAAAAGGAATGCCTCAAGAGGAATTCCAGTTTTCATTGCCACCAACAGAGATGTTGACTTAATCTAAGTGACTTGTCTGTCATGTTCCTTACTCTGGGTAGGAAGTAGGATCAGATAACTTCTGAGGGCCAAGGAATCAAGGGATCGAAAGGACTCCAGAGGTCACCTAGTCCAACATAGGATTAGATTCCTGGATAGGAATGCCCTCGCCAACGTTCTTCCAAAACAGTTGTCCAGCTTTCAATTGAATGATTCTCTTGGACCCCTTCATTACATCCTGCTACCCATTCCAGCTGTAGTCATTCAAAAGTTTTTCTTTGTAATTGATACAGAATATCTCAACCAGGAGGGAATTGCTCTCCTGGGACTATTTCACTCACCACTAGAGATCAAATAGAGTGAATAAAAAGGAAAAGAAAAGAATTTTATTAATGTACTAAAGGTGGAACACTTGATAGAGTCCTGACTGAAGTCAGAAAGACTCATCAAATCCAGCCTCAGACTGGGTATCCAGATTAGCTGGGCAAGTCACTTAACCCTGTTGGCCTCAGTTTTTTGGTCTGTAAAATTAGAAGGAAATGGCAAACCACCTCAGTATCTTTGCTAGGAAAACCCCAAATGGAGTCACTTAGCAATAATAGCAAAGCTTGCTTACTGACAGCAGATTCAGTTTCCGAAAGCACAAATCTGAATTGATAAAATTTTTTTTCAGACCTGTTTAGACAGTACACAGAAGTTGGTTGGAAAATTCCTGCTTGCATATTGAGCAGAACATTGATAAGGTTCTGTGCAGCTCAAGAGTACCATGTGCAAGGCGAGGCTTTGTGCCATTAGCCTAAGCAGGATGGAGGCTGTTGAGCCAGGTTTTGTTATTCAGCCTATAGTGGGAGAGAGGTAGTAATTCTATCAAATAGCACATTCTAATAACAAGGTTGTTTTTCTTCCACATATCTAACTTAAATCAGCTTCTCTCCAACTTCTAGTTCTAATTTTTGACTTCTGGGATTAAGGAAAACAAGCATATTTCTACTTCTGTGCAACACATAGTCAAGTATTTGATATTATTACATCCCTGGGTCCTTGTTTCTCTCCCCTGCTCCCTCTCCCATATGCACCCCAGCCTTCTCTTCTCAAGTACACAATCATCAAGCATTTATTAATTGCTTATTATATCACCAGGCACTAGAGGTTCAAAGACCAAAACCCTACAATCTCTCCCTTCAAGAAGCATATATCCTGTAGAATTCTACGAGACTAAACATGCCCTGTTCATTCAGCTGATCTGTGCTATGGCTTGATTTCTAGTGCCCTCACCATATTGGCCTCCCCCATTGAATATGCTCCAGCTTCTTAGTGTGAGCACCAGAACCAAACACAATACTCTAGATATGGTCTGACCTGAGCCACATTTGGTAGAGCAAGATATCACCATGGCCTTTATTTTGGATACCATGCCTCTCAACGTAGCCTTAAGGTAACTCTAGGTTTCATGGCTATTGTATCACACAGTTGAATTTTAAGGAGCTTTCAGGCTGCCAAACTCCCTCTATCTTTTTCCAGATGGATTTCTGTCTAATTATACTTCCCCTATTCTATACGTATGCAGTTGATTCCTTGAACCCAAGCATAGGACGTTAATATTATCTTCTTAAATTCTGCTCGTCACTTGAATCTCTTAAGTTTTTTTTAGATATTAAGTATGTTGTTAGCTATTCTCCTCAGTTTCATTATATCCCAAAATTTGGTAAACATGCTATATATACCTTAATAAAGATTACTGATGGTAAAGGCTCAAAGACTGATCTCTAAATCACTCAACTGGAGACTTTCCTTCAATACAACATCAATCACTAATGAGGCCAGTCATTCAAATACTTCCGAATTCACCTAACTTTACTGTTATCTAACTCACAGGTCCACAAAAATACCATGAGAAACCTTGTCAGATGACTATATGAAAGCTCCACCTGTGGCATTCCCCTGATATACTGATCAATTTACCCCATCTATAAAGGAAATGAGTCTGGTGGAGGCCATGCTGACTTGACTCTCAGCAATCCTGAATTGCTTTTCTAAATGCTCACAAACCATGCCTTTATTAATATCCAAGGGAAGGAGTCTCTCTTCTTACCTCAGTTAATATAATAGCCGAATATAAGGAAAGAGTGTAAACTAGGTGTTAAGAAGTTCTTCCATGTTGCAGGAATACTAACAGTATTGTGAGATGTTAGATTGTGAGATGAGAGTTGAATGTATAAACAAGATTGTCTATGCCTGGTCCCCTTGTGAGGGGTGAGCCTCTTTGACTGGGTCAGAAAAGGAACAATAGGATTGGGTAAGAAAGCAGACTTTTGTTGACTTTATATAGCCAGGTATATTTCAGCAATTTGCCAGTTCAGCAGTAGAGGAGTATAGGCTCAGAGGTGCTTTCCGTAGGGAGATTTCCCTAGGGCAGGGGAGGAGGGTGTTTTCTCTCCTCTACACACCCACTGTCAATGGAACTACTAAGTCAGTAGGAGACAATGCATCCAACTAGGAGCAGAGTTATACACCCAAGCATAGAACCCTACTATATACTTAAAGATAAATAGGTTTAAGACTAGAGAATAATGCCAAGGAAAGAGCAGAACCTGGGAACCCAAATAAGTGGCTTGACCAAAAGAAACCCTGATCTAAGGAGATCTGTGTGAAAACTCTATGGAGAGAGGAAGCACTTCTAGGCCTAGAAAAACCATAATTTGTAAATTGTCTTGGCCACACTTGTGCTCTTTACATGTATGATTCGCTACTATTATGTTCTGAGTTTGAGATTCTTTCCATGGACGCTGTGTGTAATTGGGAGAAAATGTGGCCCATATTTTGGGAAGGAATATTTTGTACCAATTATTCTTACTAGACCATCTGAATAAATACCTTTCCTAAAGACTAGTTAAGTTGACAATCTGAGTGTTAATAGGAAGCATACCAGTGGGGGCTCATGGGCTCCATTAGTAGAACTTTAGATTTAGTGAGTTACCAGCCACTGGATTATCCATAGAACTATAGGTAACAAGTCATTCTTTAGGTAACCAACCTTCATGTTAAAGTGGAAATTGAGGAAATATCACAGAGGAAATTACAAGTGTGTTCTAGAAGTTTGTTAGACAATGAAGACAAGCTTACAAGTCTATAGTTTAAGGACTTCACCTTCCTCCCCGTTGTTGGAAATCATGACATTTGCTTTCTCCTAATCCTTCAGTACCATGCCCATTCTCCTTGATTCTTCAAAGACATTCATATTTTTATCTTTTAGAACTTTACAATGTAGTTCATTTAGGTTTAGTTTACCCCCATAGAGGGCAGAAAGGTGGCATCTTCTGATTTCTACACCTATCTTGAATTTCAGTTTTCTGTTAACTATTTTGAGTTATCTTTTCTAGTGTAAAAATCATCCTTCTTGAATGAATAAAAAAGATTTGTTGAACACTTACTATATCTCAGACTCCATGTTAAGTGCTGGAGATAAAAATACAAGAAGTGAGATAGTCCTTGTCTTTAAAGGGCTTCTACTCTAATAGCAGGAGACAACACATAAAGGGGAGTGGTAATCATGAGGCAGTCAGGTCAGGGGGGTAATAAGTATGGTGAGTTCATCCATATGGTAGTCAATTTGTGTGCCCTTTCCAGAAGCATTTCATTACTGTGTCCAGAGCAAGAGGTGAAAAACAGGTCCATGAGTTCAATGGCAGGAAGAGTGGTAAGGTGGCTTGGGTAAGCCATAAGATGTGGAGCATGGTTTTGAGAAAATCAAATATTAATTTTCTATTTGATTCCATTCTGTAACTGATTCTGTTCTGTAACTGACTGAGCCATGTTTCTTTGTCTGAGTTAAGTTCAGAAGTTCAGAAGTCCAGAAGTTCAGTTTTCCCTGTCTGAATTAGTTTAACATTCAGTTGTCTTATAAATCACCTTTACTCAAAGAAATACGTTATCTCTCCATGGCCTTGCATACCCAAGTACAATTAAGGGAGATCTGTTATCATACTAACAAGCCTTGTAGAATGTGGGTGGACACCAAGAAGTCTGCTATCTCTGTTCTACTAAGGAGCAGATGGACTCAATCAGTCAATCTTTCCTGACAGAAGGATGGAAGGAGGGGCTGTTGCTAGCCTCAAACATCCAGACAATCATATCGTTTTTTGCTGCCTATGGACCTTCAGACTTTGTAACCAATCATAGTATTTTCCATCTGTGATGCTTCCTTTCCTTTGTTCTCTTGTACTTACCAAAACTATGTGAAGGCTAATAAGCCCCACCTCATGGTCTTGGCTGACCAAGGAGCTGGAAGACCCATTTTGCTGGTAATTGGTAGCCTTACTGATAAATTAAATACATGCAAAACTTTGTGCCTTACCTTTACCTTAATTTTAATTGAAACAGTTTGTGGGCTGTTCGATATAGTTGACTAAATAAATTTGCACTCAAGTCCCATTCAATCTCTTCTTGGCAGAGAAAATAGAAGCAAAATGAGAATTGAGTAATTTGGAAAGTTCAATGGTCCTATCCCTTTGTGGATCAGAAAACAGGAAACAAACAAAAAAAGTCTTTCATACAGTCTGATGAATTCGTTGCCAGCCTCTGCTCATTCTGCATTTCAGCCTTTGTGAAGCTATCCTTACAAAAGCATTCCACTCTTGTATACATCTTCTGTTCCTGGCCCTTACTTCCATACACCTTATATTTCTTTTAAAATTGAAATCAGTAGATAAGACTCATAGAACTGTAACTAAGAATTCTCATAACCAGGGGAATTTGTGCTATTTCTAGGTTCATAAGATTTCTTAAAATGAAATGGGAAAGTGATTGATCTCTCTTCTCTATATTATTGCCCATACTTCATGGCAAATGCTTCCCTAAGTGACTGCTTAGTCACGAGCAAATCAGCTTTCACACAAGGAAAGGAAAAAGAATCCATGCACAAAATTTATATACCCAAATGAAATATACTGAAGGCTGTTCTCTAAGGGATATCCTTTATGGAACATTACAACTGAGAATAATGCAGAATCACTGAGTTTAATAGAATAACTGGAGCTCTAAGAAGACAGAAGGTAGGGGATGCTCCAAATTGTAATGTCTCCATTAGGCTAACTAGGGTGGAGGAGAGGAGGAAGTAGTAGCACCAAATATAGCTTCCCATGTTTCCTTCTTTTATATTGAACAGATCTCAACTTTGATTCCTGTCAATGATCCTTTACTGGTTTTCCTCAATTTCCTAGGGAAGTGATTGATGAGAAAGCAAGGCATTACCAAGTATTTCTACTGCTGGAAAACAAGGTGTTTACCTATACCTGCACTCCTGGATCTATACTTTAAGATCTTAGAGCACTGTATGTAATTGGTTGAAAGAGTGAAAGAAGGTGAAAAATAAGGGGAGGGGAGAATGCACGACTCATAGCTTGGTTGATTTAGAAATGTATTGCGCCTGTTCTCATGGAGTTAGGAATTTGCTCTTGTGGTCATGGCTAGAATCTGTGAAGCAATTTCTCTTGGAGCTTCCTGGACCTCAGGAGTCCCCTTCTCTTCAGAGGTGATCAAGAACTTCTATGAAGCTTCACCATGAAACAAAGGACAAAGGCGCTGTTAAGTTCTCTCATGGCCTAAATTTCTGATTATCTCTTGATTTTGCAGAGCCAGTCTCCAAGTCCTAAATCATACTATAGTAAACAATTAGTATGTAGTAAACATACTACAGTAAACAATTCAACATTCATTCAGGATTTTCTATTCCATATCTCATTTATATTTACAAAAGAGAAATGGGTTGGTTATGTTTGTCCTTCATTCTTGAAGAGAACCATGACATCAAGATGATGATATGACTTGCAATTGACTTTGATTTGAGGGAGGGAGAGCTGTGCAAGGTCACCAACCTCATTTTCTTCTCCTGAGCCATCTGGGTCCAGTGATATTCATCAGGATGGCTGGAAATGACCCAGGATGCAACGTGAGACTCTGGCCCTTTTAGGCTAAGGTCTTATAGCATTCTCACTTTGAGTGAGATACACCCATTCAATGGATTTACAAATGCATTTGTAGTTTGTGATCCTGTGTACCATACTGTCCGTGGGGTTTTCCTGCCAATGATACTGAAATGATTTGCCATTTCCTTCTCCAGTTTTATGCAGGCTGGGGTTAAGTGACTTATCCAAGGTCACATAGCTAAGTGTCTGAGGTTGCATTTGAACATTGATCTTTCTGACTTCAGGCTCAATATGTTCTAACCACTTTGCCATCCAGCTGCCCCTGCAAATGAATTTTCAAAGTTACAGATGTAACTTTTTGAGTTATAAAAACACATTTCATGCCAGGTTGTACTCTGGACTTCTTTGACCATTATCCAGTTATCTTGAAATTACTTTACAATATTTTGTACGTGTTATATTCCATACTACTCTGGCAGAATATAAACTATTCAAAGATAGGAATTGTTTTGTTTCTTGTCAGTTTCCCCAGGGCCTAGAATGGTGCATTTAATAAATCCTTAATGAATGGAATGAAATAGAATGGAATGAAATTAAGAGAACTGTGGGAGAATGGAGAACTGGGAAAAACATGTTGGAAATGATATTTCAGGATTAAGAAATTTAAAAATGATTATAGCCTTCTTAGCACTGCCTTACACATTCTTTCTTGAATACTTTCTTGAAGAAGAGAGTTGGAAGGTACTAGAGGTGGCGGTCAGGAAGCATTACCAAAGATGAAATGGGCTCTATTTAGATAAGAAGCAGCTAGCTACCGCTGGTGGCTCTACTTTAGGATCATCTGCCTGGGTGCAATCGGGCTATCAGCTGGGTTAGGCCAAAGGTCAGAATTAACACAGAATCCAACAAAATTATAAAAGCTACAACTCCCCTCCAATCTGTCTAAGCAAACTGTGGGTTCTAAATAGGAAACAGATCAAAATAACTCCAGTTATCACCATCCATGTCTTAGAGAATGCTTGAAAAGCAGGTGGCTTTTTTTTTTTAATATAACAGCAATGGGGTCTGACACTGGACAAAAGCACAATTACATCGTTAATATTTTGGACAAATTCAAATGAAGTTTAAGACTTTGGGTGCCATTTCATTTTCGTTTTGTTGATGGAAGTTGCTTATAATCCTTTTTCAGGTAAAAGAAAATAAACTCCTGGGGCTGTAGATGATTTGGAAGCTTCTGTCCTTTGCTGTCTTTTGCATCCTCTCTCTCCCAAGGCTCTCAGACAGTGTCCAGATCTGCTATCCCCATTTTTAGTAGGATGGGAGAAGAGTCCAGAGGCTCTGGACAGGAAAACTAACTCACCTACCTGAGCTCTGGTTTCTCCCACAAGGAAGCCAGACGTCAAGCTTGAGCATTAGCTAATCCTTTTGGTATGTAGTTATCTGGAACTGGATTCATTCCCTTCTTTAGGGGTCAGGTATGCTGGGTTTAACTACAGGAGGAAGGTTTGGCCCTCTCTCTGTTTACATTTCTCTGTCCTCTGCCCCCTTTGCTCTTGACCTTTACCTGAGGGCCAGATACCAAGTTTCGATTGCATTCCCTAGGGGGTCAGGGCATTTAACCTCCAAATGTGACTTAGCCAACCAGAGTCCTCCCCTTTTGCAGAGGTACTTTGAAAAGAAAGGGATGCAAGGGAGTGGAGTCCCATGGCTGGCAGGTCAATCTCTCTCCCCTCCTGCAGGCTGGCAGGCACAGCTCCAGCTGAGAGCCAGGAGTAAAAACCACTCAACCACAGCAGGGATGTTCTGGGAAACAGCCAGGAGCCAACCTAGCTAGGTTTATCTGAGAGCACGGAGGGCCCTAACCAAAACACGTTTTTTTCCCCCCAGATGTGCACTGAACCACACTTATGCTCTGCCTGAAGACGAGAGAAAAAAAATTATAGCCCACATTCATGAATCACTTGACTTCCTCCTCTATAACCCTAAGAGAGAGAGAGAGGAGCTCCAGTATTTGACACATTTCAATGCAATAAAGCAAACATTTATTACAGGCCTATTATGTTCATGACCCTATACTAGGCCTGGGGATATAAAGACAAACTCAAATGCAGCCTGGGGGGAGGCGGGCCTACAATCTGGCAGCTGTGAGATTTTTAAAAATGCAGGTTGCCACTTTTTCTGCAATTAATTTATAGTTTTAGAAAAATGTATATGTGTATGGCATGTTTCAGGTGGAGTGGAAGGGCTGAGAAGAAAAATGACCGACTCAGAATCTCCTAGGTCAGATTTAGGACTTGAACACAGGTCTTCTAGTCTTTGAGGTCATTTTTCTCAGCTAATCAGTCAACAGGTGTTTCATACTATGTGCCATGCACTGTGCTAAGCAATGGGGGAGGGGAGGGGTAGAAAAGGTAAAGTAAGGTAAAAACCAAATTTCTGCTCTCACAGAGCTCACATTTTAATGGGAGAGACAACCAGTCAACATGTAAATCAACATACAAGAGACTTATGAAGTAGATGGAAGGTCATCTCAGAAGGAAAGTGACCGACTGGGAAAAGTCTTGAAAATATGAGATTTTATCTCAGACTTGAGGGAAGCCAGCAGAGAAATATGAAGAAGGAGTCTTCCTAGGCATGGGAAAATAAGGGCTAGCCAGTGAAAAGAGCCAGAGTTAAAAAATGGAGCATTTTGTTTGAGGGTCAGTAAGGAGACCAACGTGACTAACAGGTAGAGTAGGTGAAAGGTAGGAAAGGGCTAGATTATGAAGGGCTTTAAAAACCAAGCATAGGAGTTTTGTATTTGATCCTGGGGGTAATAGAGAGCCACTAGAGTTTGTTGAGCAAGGGAGTAACCATGCTATAAAAAGGCAACGAGTTAAGAAATGCAGTCTTCTGGGCAAGGAAAAGTGAGGTGGTCAACATTACTGCTGTTCTGACTCTCCATTGATACTGTGATCAGTTGGGGGATGGCTGAACAAGTTGTGGTATATGAATATAATGGAATACTATTGTGCTATAAGAAATGATGAGCAGGTGGATTTCAGAAAATCCTAGAAAAACTTACATGAACTGATGTTAAGTGAAGTGAGCAGAACCAGAGGAACATTGTCCACAGTAACAGCAATATTGTACAAAGATCAACTATGATAGACTTGGCTCTTCTCAGCAATACAATGATCTAAGACAACTCCAAAAGACTCATGATGAAAAATGCCATCCACATCCAGAGAAAGAACTATGGAGTCTGACTGCAGATGGAAGCATACTATTTTCATATTTTTTTCTTTCTTGTGGTTTTTCCCTTTTGTTCTGATTCTTCTTTCACGATGAATATAGAAATGTTTAGTATGATTGTACTATGTAATATGATGCATAACCTATATCAGATTGCTTCCCTTCTTGGGGGTGGGGAACAGAGAGGAGAGAAGAAGAAAAAATTGGAACTCAAAATCTTATAAAAGTGAATGTTGAAAATTATCTTTACATGTAATTGGGGAAAAAATAAAATACTATTAAGTTGTGGGAAAAAAGATAAGACCATTATGGAGGCTGAGCTTTCCTGTAGTATATGAGCTGACCTCAAGAGATCAGAGCCTCAAGTCAATCAGAGAGTAGGAAGAAGGGTCACTTCCCAGTTTGCTGTTGTAACAATCCAATACAATCACATTTATCCTTATATTCATATATATCCACTTATATATTTACTCCACCCCTTCTCTCTGCTGGGTAAACTCCCATAATTGCTTCCCCTTCTGCCTCTCAGGACAGTTATAACCTCACTGCATCCCACAGTATCCATTGTGTAGGTGCCATTGGGAAAATTCCATCCCTGTAGATGACCTCATGATTACAGCTCTGGTCTGTGGGGGAAGAGAGAGTGACCAGTGAGGGAGAGCTCCTACTCCCCCCGCTTTTCATTTTGGGTGGGCCAGAGTGAATCACACAGGATGAGCAGCCATGGATGGATTGTGATTAGAGATCTCATTACATTCTCTTTCCCGCCAGACCTGGCGCTTTTCTATAATTCCCCGTTGTCAAGGCGACCAACATCTTTCCAGTCCCCCAGGTTCTGACAACCTTCACATCATCTCTGACTGCTCAATTCCCCTCCCCCACATATCCAACCGGGCGCAATCCGATTTGGTCGTGTCCCTTTCAATCTCTCCCCCTGGCTACCACTCCTAGGTCAGCCCTCATCGTTCCCCCCACCCCCTATTCTAGACTTTCCAATAACCTTCAAATTGCTATCTCTCCCAAAGCTTTCTTCTCTTCCAACCCTCCTCCTCACAATAGCCCAAGGAATTTTCCTAAAATGCCATGCCTCTGCTCACCTATTGATTGGAGGAGCAAATATTATTTCATCTCTGTCTTGTTCTCTTTAAATTTTGATTTACTGTGTCAGGTTAAATTATTTTGACTTTTGAAGTGGAACCCTGTGTGACTATAATGACCAATCTTTGGCTTGGGGAAGGAATGAAGAAATAAATGCACCTCCTTCTTTTCCTTGGAGGGTTAGGGGACTCTGCCTGGCCCACATAGAATGAGTTAATTTTGCTTTTCTGCTTCCCCTTGTTAGAAGGGGAAGGCTTGCTGGATAGGCAACTAAGGAAGTGTGTATTTGGAAATAACTATGATGTTAAAAAGTAACATTTAATTTAAAAGAATTTTTTAAACTCTTGGTAATGGAGATAATAAAGCCAAGCCCCTTCCCAAGGATCCAGAGGAGTTCAGCGTAGGCTGGAGTAGTCAGGAAAGTCTTCCTGGAGGAGACAGGCCTGAGTTAAACCCTGAAGGCTGTAGGACTCTAGCAGGCTGAGAGGAGGTGTAGGTAGGTAGCTGTGAGCTTCCCCCAGGTCAGCATTCAATTTCTATTATCAGCCTGTCAGTTCGAAGGCTCACCATAGAGGTCCCCAGATTAGAGTGAAACCTGACGTCTGGAGCTTTGCTTTGTTAGGACACCGGGAGCTGGTCCCAGGCCAGGTTTCTGGTGTCCTGGTGGTCACCCTTCCCCCATCTAATTCTGTCTCTCTGCTGCCTACAGTGGGCCCTGGGCTGGCTCAGTTCTCAGCCACATTTTGACATCTGAAATCTCCTAATTTCCTCCCCTTTCCAAAGATTTTTTTCTTTTCAGTGCTTCCTTCCCATCCTCCACCTCCCCATACCACCCCCTCAGCCACATCTCAGAGAGTCTAAGGGCCTCCTTTCTACCCACCCCACACAGAAGGGACTGAACCCAACCTATCAGCCCCTCCAGAGAAGACCTTCAGAACAGCTGCTAGCAGAAGAAACCACCATCTAGGGGTCACATTTCTGCCAGCGAGCCTCTCAGCACCTAGCTATGGTCCCAGACAACACCAGAGTGTCACTCAAAGTGTCTTTAGCTCATCCTCTCCAGCAACCATTTTTGAGGACAAGTTATCATTTCTGCATCATTGAGGCAACAGAGAAGACTGGTGAAGAACAGGTTGGGTAAATCATAAAATTAATTAGCCCCAACTTGGATTGATAGACAGATTTCCCCTACTTGTTATAATTATCCATAAAATGAGTGCAATAATGCTTGTCCTGCCTACTCTCCAGGTTGTAAAGGAAGTAAAAAGTTTAAAAAAAGGCAATCAAAAACAAAAACGTAGTTGTGTGTGCTGTGCTGTTGCCTTCCTTTGTGATGATCAACAACTTACCTGCTTATTCTAGACCTCATATTGCTCTGTGACTAGGTCTACACACCTCACTTGGGTCCAGTGCTTTGAAGCTGGAGGTGGAACAGCGTGGAAAACAGAACACAGAACTTTGGGAGGACCAAAACGATGAGTTCTAGTCCTGAATCTCTGCTTGACCTTATATAAGCCACCTGACCTCAGGTTCCTCTTCTCTAAAATGGGGAGAATAACACCTTTCTCACCTCTCAAAGTGTTAGGGCTTGGTAAACTAGAAGGTGTTACACCGATGTAAGGGTTTGGCCACAGCAAAGCCAAAGATAGTAAGGTGTTGCTATGCTGTTGCTAAGGGGCAAAGACTGTGACAATGAGATATAAGGGTGAGGCCCTTTTATGTGGAATTGCCACACTCCAAACCTCACATGAAATTGGAGACTTTGAGCAGCTTGATTACATAGAAAAGGCTACCAGAGCACAGACACCTCCGTCCCTTTCCCCTAGCAGAGGAAGATGTGTGAAATGTATTGGATAGTTACCATAAGTCAGGGTGAGGTCCCTCACCAAGGGAACCCAGGAAGGCTATACCTCTCCCACCTTTGCTAAAATCGAAAAGGGGCACACTCAAACAAATATGACCTATTCTTTTTTATCTTGTCCTTTTTTCAGATAAGATTATGGGTCTTCTCTCTCCTCCCTCCTCCATAGGTGTCTCTCAGAGAAGGAAAGACCAAGGAGCAACGGGGGAAAGGACGTCAGGATAGTCTTCAGCCTTGGAAAGGAGGGGAAAGGCACATCCACCTGCATGTAAAGTTTGTTTGACTTAGTACAGCTGCACAATCTGCTTTGCTCCCATTCAGAAGGCAGTTATCAGATCAAGGGCTAGTGGCTTGACAAGGGAAGGTCAGAGGTGACAGGAAGGTTGGTTGGCCTTAATCAGCTTGATAAGGGGACTTCTACTCCTAACTTGATATAGGCTTCCTCCTTGTTCTTAGAAGGCCTGGAAGTCTCCATTTTGTTTAGTTCTACCTATATTCTTTCAGGGCAGTTAGGTGGCACAGTGGATAGAGTGCTGGGCCTGGAATTAGGAAAACTCATCTTCCTGAGTTCCAATCTGGCCTCAGACACTTACTAGCTGTGTGACCCTGTGCAAGTCATTTATAACCCTGTTTATGTCAGTTTCTTCATCTGTGAAATGAGCCAGAGAAGAAAACGCCCAATCACTCCATTATCTTTATCAAGAAAACCCCAAATGGAGCTATGGAGAGTCACACACAACTGAACAACAACCTTGAAACTTTGGTCAATGGGACAAGGGTATAGGCTTGTGCAATGAAGTTTTCTTACTTTGTAGGCCAAGCTGGCTTCAGCCCAAGGACAAAGTGTAGAACAGGTGGTAGGGAAGCTGGAGGCAACCTAGCCTCTACCTTTAAATTCTTCTTGGCTTTCAATATGGCGTTGTTTAAGAAGGGCCCAACTCCTGACTAATCCAAATTTCTCACAGTGCTTTGCTGGATCTCTTTTTTGCAGTTTTCCCCTCATATTTGCCCTATTTGTGTACCTGCTCTTTTCCTCTATTGGACTGTAAACTCTTTGAGGACAAGGTCTGATCTAGCTTTGTATCCCCAGAACTCAACACATAGTTCCTAGCACATAGTAGGTATTTCATAAATACTTGTTGGATTTGAACCAAATTGACTTTGAGGAACTAGGGAGGCAAAAGAACCAATTAGAGGTCTCTATGTTGATTTCATGGGACATACCCTCTTCTCAGACTGTCCCCTTTGCCCACTTGAACAGCCTAGGAGGAAAGGGAACAAGCATTTATCAAATATCTACTATATGCCATGCACTGTGCTTAGTACTTTACAAATATTTTCCCATTTGATCCTCACAACATCCTTGTGAAATAGGTGCTATTATTATCCCCATTGTATAGTTGAGGAAATTGAGGCAAGCAGAGATAAAATGACTTCACCAGAGTCACACAGTTAGTAAATGTCTGAGGCTGGATTTGAATTCAGGTCTCTTGGACATCTCCAGCCTCCATTGCCCTCTCATAAGTCCAAACAAATATCATTATTAAATAAGATTCCCAGAGTGCTCTGAGTCTCCAGAAAATCACTGAGCAAGGAAGGTAGTCTCCAATGAAAAATCCTCAGATGAGAGAGGGAAGAGGGTGCTATGGAAGGCATGAGAGGGAAGGAAAAACCACTGTTGTGAGTGAGAGAGAAAATTGATTAGGGAGGCAGGAAAGGATTGGTTTACTGCAGTGAAGTCCCTGGGGAGATTTTATAGCATTAATTGAAGTAGATCCAGTCAGCACAGAATCATGACTTCTTCCATCTGTCATCAGCAATGTTTGAATTGTCCTGGTACGAAGATGAAGAGAAGACCTGGAAACCTCCATTTTGTTTAGTTCTACCTTCACTCTTACAGGGCAGTTAGGTGACTCCATGGATGGAATGCTGGGCTTGGATTCAACACTATCAAAAGCTACAGAGAGGTCAGGAAGGAGGAGGCCTGAGAAAAGGCCATTAGAGTCAGAAATTAAGAGGCCCTTAGTGACTTTAGAGAGAGATTTCAATTGAATGATGAAGTCAGAGGGTGATCTACAGAAGGGTAAGATGGCCCTCTCAAGGAGTTTAGCCATGAAAAGAGTAGAGCTATAAATGGTTAAGTGATGGATTCTCTAACATTCATTCATGAATTCATTCACTTACCAAGGTTTGCTACGTGCAAGGCTCTGTGCTAGGTGCCCCAACAACTGTCACCAAATCACAGAACGTCAGGGTTGGATGGAAGGTTTGAGGTCAGTTGGTCCAACACCGTGTCTTTTCCTCATTTATAAAACAAGATCATTTGATTAGTTGTTTTCTAAAGTTTCTTCCATCTCTAACAATTAATCAGTCTTTGAATGATGACATCTTTTCAGGAGACAATCTAATCTTCTTATTTCTAGTATGTTATACACTTCTCTTACATCCCTCTCTGGTCAGTACATACACTGTCGATAGTAACTAGATTTTTTTTTTTTTACAGGGTAACCAGACTGGTGGATGAAGGATATGATGGAGATACAATCTAGATTTTTAGCAAAACATTTGAAAAAATTTCCCATACCATTCTTATGAACAGAATGGAAAGATGTGGACTACAGGAGAACAAATGTAGGTGAATTAGACCTGGCTGTATACCCAGCACTAAAAAAAAAAAAAAAACTAGTCACTAACGGCTGGCTATTCACTCAGATCACTCAGAAGGGGGTCTCCACTAGAGACTTTATGTTTTCCAATATATTTATAAGCTACTTCAATAAAGGCATAAATGGCATGCTAATTAAATTTGCAGCTGAATTAAAGCTAGAAGATGTTGCTAACATATTGGGTGACAGGGTTAGAATCCAAGAAGATCCTGACAAGCTAGAAATTTGGGCTGAATCCAATAGGATGAAATTTAATAAGCAGAGATGTGATGTCTTACACTCGAGTTCCAAAAATCAATTTCATAAGTCCAGGATGAGAGAGACATGGCTAGACAGCTATTTATTGAAGAAAAAAAGAACTGAGGGTTTTAGTAGACTACAAGTTTTGTATTATTCAATAGTGTGACGTGACAGGCAGAGGAGTCTTACTGCATAGTAAGAAATCTAAAATCCAAAACTGAGGAGGCAATAGTCTTTCTTTACTATCTGATGAGCACATCATAGTGGCAGATCTGTCTGTGTCCAGATCTGGAAATGATTTTAGGAGGTACATGGAGATCATCCATAGGTGGCTAGGATGATGAAGGGTCTTAAGATGAAGCCATATGAGGCTAGTTGAAGGAGTTAGGTATGTATAACCTAGAGAAGAGATGCCTCAGGAAGCATATGATAGCTGCCCTCAATCATCTGAAGAGATATTCATTTGGAGATGAGTCATGCTTAGCCCCAGAGATCAGAACTAGCAATTGTGGATACAAATTGCAGAAAGGCACATCTTGGCTCCATGTAGGGAAAAAAGCTCTAATAATTATGGCTATGAAAAAGTGGGATGGGATAAGCTGTAGAGTTCTTCCTCACTAGAGGTCTTCAAGCAAAAACTGACTCACCACTGGTCAGGTGGGGCAATCCTTGCCCAAGTATGGATTTCACTGCGGGCTCTTCCAATTCTGAGATTCTCTGGGATTCTCAGAAGGTATCTTTCTAAGCTTTGTCTCCTCTAGGGCACCTAGTGCAAGATCTGTCATATAATAACTGTCAAGAAAGGAAAGAAAAAGGGAAAGAAGGAGGGTAGGAATGAGGTGGAAGAAAGAGGGAAGGGAGAAGGAGAAAAGGAAGGAGAGGAGAAAGGAGAGAATTAGGGAAAGAAGGAGAGGAGGGAAGGAAGGAGTGAACAAAGGGAGGAAAGAGGGAAGGAGGGTGGGAATGAAGGGAGGAAAGAGGGAAGGAGGAAGGGAGGAAGGGAAATATGAAGAGTGGTCCCCACTGTTGCTATGGAATTGAAGAGATCATGGAGTTCCAGAAAGAATATCTGAAGACAGATATTGCATCACCAAGCACGAGTTCATTCCTAGAAACTAGGTTGCAGATGCTACAAAGAAGGCTTGACCTTAGCATCCCAATTCTTCTCCTCGTTGATTATGTCACCCTGAGTGAGTCACTGAATTTCTAAAGTTTAGATCCATCATCTGTAAAATAGAGGTGATCATTCTTCCATCAGCTGCCTCCCAGGTGGTCTTGGGGATCAAGGATTTGAAAATGCATTAAAAAGTATGATGTGACTGTGCCCATACACCATATTGCTAAAAGCACAGTATAAATGGGAAGGCTCTTAGCACAACCCTCCTAATTTTACAGAAAACATTTCTTCTCTGTCTGAGGTACCCTGGGCTACAGAATATTCTCCTGGACAGAACTGGCCAGTACAGGAAACAGCCCTCTACTAAGGCTTTCTAACACTAGTTTCTGGGGATTTGTGGTTATATATGCATGGGGAATTCCTAGTAGGCAAATCCCCACCCCGCGGTGATGCTTTAAACACCTATATAACTCAAAATCTTAGAGAGTAGTCTGAGAGCACTGAAGGGTTAAGTCATTTGCCTACCATTCTGCAGTCGGTATTGGCCAGAGACAGACTTTGTATCACCATTTTCCTGAGTCTGAGGCCTAAACCTCTCAGAATTTTATGTCCCCATACATGGGCAGCTAGGTGGCACAGTGGATGGAGTGCCTGGCCTGGAATCATGAAGTCTCAAGTTCAAATCTAGCCTCAGATATTTACTAGCTGTGTGACCTTGGGCAAGTCACTTAGCTGCTGTTTGCCTCACTTTCCTCATCTATAAAAGGAGAGTTGTAATAGCACCTACTTCACAAGGTTGTTGTGAGGACCAAATGAGATAGTATTTGTGGAGAACTCAGCACAGGTCCCCCACATAGTAGGCATTGTATAAATATGAGCTGTTACTGTATTGCACCCTTCCTGCGGTAACTGCTTTTCAAACAGTCTTGGCTCTGCTATTCATTGCTGTTGTGTGGCCTTGTTCAGGTCCCTTAAATCTCTATGGGCCTCAATTTAATTTTCTATAAAAATTTTTTTTGAAAAAAGTTTTCTGTAAAATTAGGAGGGTTGTGCTAAGAGCCTTCCCAGCTCTGTAAGTCTATGGACCTATAAGCAGGATCCCCTTCTTTGGTCCCTAGTTTGTCAGGAAAAGTGGCAAGACAACAAAGCCTCTATAGTCCAGCCAGGGCACAATAAAACATGACTAACCCCTCTCTTGTTTTGAGCAAGGGGCTTTCTTTCTTTTCCACAGCATATGTTGCAGACTTTTTTCCTCTAGAAGGAGTGCACTGATTCTGGAGCCAGAGGACCCAGGTTCAAATCTCACCTGATGCTACCTGTGTGACCTTGGGTCATGTGCCTCCCTGGGCCTCAGTTTCCAAATCTGTAAAATGCAGAATTTGGGTTTGATAGCCTATATTGCTCTCCCAGCTCCAGATCTAGGATCTTATAAATCCTCACTTCTCAAATCCTTGGATATATTTGCTTTTCCCTCCCCACTAAACACACACACACACACACACACACACACACACACACACACGAGCAGGTCATCCAGCTTCCCTGGGAAGACCAAGGCCATTCAATGGACTCTCCTTTAATCCACCAATTCCATTCCTCCAAACTCCTCAGAACCATTATCTGTTCCTTCCTGTCCTGTATCATCTCATGGTAAAGGATATTGTGGCCTTGGCCTCGTTTCTCTCACTTCCTTCATGATCTTGCTCCATCCCTCAGCTCCTCTCTGTTGGGCATCTTGTAGCAACTAGCCCACCTCCCTCTTTCCTTTAAAACAAGGAAACTTCTTTCAAAATTTGTCAAGACCTCATGCCTCCACTTCCTCAAACTCCTGGGTAGCCACTTGAACAAAATCAACCAGTGCCTTATTTTACCTGCTGTAAGCCTGCCCAGGGTTTGAGGTGTTGCTACCTGAATCCCCACCTGTACAAGGGAGGCTAAGCAAACACTGTCACTGTTGTTACTTGGAGATTGAAACTATGAATGCAAGTCCTATTTTTGGAGATGCCTTTTCTAAGAAGGAACTTCTGTATTGAATATGGTTTATGGTAATCCTTTGTGCTTTCATGATAAGAGTAAATAGGTTTTTTTGAAGTATAGCTGGGGTAGCCTCATAAATTTGCTTGTCAAAAATGCAACGTGGTTTCCCTCCCTTTTTTCTTCCAACTTCTGCAAAAGCTATATCCTCCCCCTCTTGACCTCCATCCCCACCCTACACACACAATTTAAGATAAAAGTAACTTCAGTCAAGGTCACCCCCAGGATATTTATTAGTATCCAAGCTGAGCAGACTAACCATAGTGAGATAACCCCTACCTCCCGATGTTACTAACAATATATCATCTTTAAGCCATCATGAGAACCAACCCATCACAAGTTTTCCCCCAGACAATAGGTGCTTATATCTAAGTTCCTGAAGGTCTTAAATGGGTGCCAAGACTGAAAACCAATCGTGAGTGAGAAAATGCCACCCACAAACGAGGCCAATGTGCCCCAGCCAACTGGCACTCAGGAAAAACTGTCTGTGAACTCAGGCTGTTGATCTCTGAATAATTAGCACTTGTAAATCTTCAAGAGCACTGGAATGGGGGACAAGGATGTCTTGGGGATAAGGGCTGACATCAGGATCAGTCTTCCTCATTATATAAATAGGAGAAATCCAATTTTAAATCACATTGAGTCCCCAACTCTATTTGTTGTCTTTCTCCCAATACCTGTTCCTTCCTTCTGGTCTCACCATTTTTGCCAGTAGTACTATCATATGCCTTGTTTCCTGAGAGCGCAGGTAGATATTAGCTTAACTGTAGGGAAGAACATTGTGCTGAGAAATCCCTAAACTGTGTATATCTTTTGATACAGTTAAGCCACTACTAGGTCTATACCCTAAAGATATCAAAGAAAGAGAAAAAGAACTATATTTACAAAAAATATCTATAGCAGTTTTTTGTTTTGATAAAGAACTAGAAACTAAACAGGAACTAGTCAACTGGAGAATGGCTAAACAAATTATTATACATGAATTTAATTAGAGTACTATCATGCTCTAAGAAATGATGAAAGGGATGATCTCCAGGAGATCAGGAGAGGACCCTGTGCTTTCAGAGGGTTCCAGTCTCCAGGCAAACTACACACGGCAGATTGCCCACTCCCTTATGGGAGCATATAAAATGTATTTGAAAGGCTACTGGCTCTGAAGTCAAAGGACCTGATGTGAAGACCTAATTTCAATATCTACTATGTGTTTAAATTCCTTTGCCTGTTGGGCCCCCCTACAATTGATCTCCACTTATCTTGACTCCTTCAATTTACACCAAGGCAGTGTGGGGATCCAGTGGAAAGAGAGTTACATTTGGAAAGAGAGGGCCTGGGTTCAAATTTCAGCTCTGATACTCACTACCAGTTGAAACCTTGAGCAAATAATTTCACTGCTCTGGCCTCAGAGTCCTCATCCATAAAATAAGACAGTTGGGCTAGAAAACCTCTGAGCTTTCTTCTATCCCCAAATCTATGATCTTATAATCATGAACTCCCAATCACCCAAAGACTTGGTTAGTCCTTGACTCTGAGTCTCCCTTTCCAGACTCATCTTCCTTACACTTTCCCTTCCCTTCCCTGACTTCTCTAGATATGAGAATAAAGGGTGAGAAAGAAATATTTGTGTATGGAGGATTTATGTGTAAATGAAAAAATAACAAATGTAGGGTATATATGGGTTTAAGAAGTGTTTGTATGTGTTGCAGGGGAGAGGAAGGAGACCGGGTAGAATGCATTGTCCAGACCCAAGGAGGCAGGCAAGTCTCTTGCCTCTGAAAGACCTACCTGGAGACTTTTTTTTTTTGCACTGAATATTTTTCTTTCTTCTTTTAAAAATCAATTAATATATTTTTAGTTTTCAACATTCACTTCATAAGATTTGAGTTCCAAATTTTCTCCCCACCTCTCCCCTCTGCTCACCCCAAGAGATCAGGAATTCTGATTACCCCTCCCCACAATCTGCCCTCTTTTCTATCACAGCCCTCCCTTCTCTTCATCCCCTTCCCCTCTATTTTCTTGTAGGGCAAGATAGATTTCTATACCCCTTTGCCTGTACGTCTTATTCCCCAGTTGCATGTAAAAAAAATTTTTAACATTAGTTTTTAAAACTTTGAGTTCCAACTTCTCTCCCTTCCTCCTTCCCCACCCACTGAGAAGGCATGCAATTCGATATAGGTTATTTGTGTGTAGCCAATGGAAAACACTTCCATAACAGTCATGATGTAAAAAACTATACTTCCTTCCATCCTATCCTGCACCCCCATTTATTCTATTCTCTCTTTTTACTCTGTCCTTCCTCAAAAATATTTACGTCTAATTATCCCCTGTTCCCATTTGCCCACCTTCCTATCATCCCCCCAGGTCCCCTTATCCCCTTACCCCCTTACCCCCTACTTTCCTGTAATGTAAGATAGATTTTCATACCAAACTGAGTATGCATGCTATTCCCTCCTCAAGTCAAATCCAATGAGAGGAAGGTTCACTCTTTCCTTCTCACCTTCCCCTCTCATTGAAAAAGCTTTTTCTTGCCTCTTATGTGAGAGATAATTTACCCCATTCTATTTCCCTCTTTATCCTCCTCTCAATATATCCTCCCATAAATTTAAAAAAAAAAAAGAAAAAAATATATCCTCCCACATCCCTTAATTTTGTGTTTTATTTAAAATTTATTTTAAAAAATAGGTATCTTTTAGATATCTTCCCTTCATATTCAACTCATCCTGTACACTCTAACATATGCAACTCTTCCAACTACCCTAATACTGAGAAAAGCATCAAGAGTTAAAAATATTATCTTTCCATGGAGGAATAAAAACAGTTCAACTTTAGTAAGTCCCTTATGAATTTTCTTTCCTGTTTACTTGTTCATGCTTCTCTTGATTCTTGTGTTTGAAAGTCAAATTTTCTATTCAGCTCTGGTCTTTTCATCAAGAATGCTTGAAAGTCCTCTATTTCACTGAATGACTATTATTTCCCCTGAAGCATTATACTCAGTTTTGCTGGGTAGGTGACTCTTGGTTTTAATCCTAGCTCCTCTGATCTCTGGAATATCTTATTCCAAGCCCTTTGGTCCCTTAATGTAGAAGCTGCTAGATCTTGTGCTATCCTGATCGTATTTCCACAATACTTGAATTGTTTCTTTCTGGCTGCTTGCAATATTTTCTCCTTGACCTGGGAGCTCTGGAATTTGGTTGTAATATTTCCAGGAGTTTTCCTTTTGGGATCGCTTTCAGGAGGTGATCTGTGGATTCTTTCAATATTTATTTTACCCTCTGGATGTAGAATATCAGGGCAGATTTCCTTGATAATTTCTTGAAATATGATGTCTAGGTTCTTTTTCTTTTTGATCATGGTTTTCAGATAGTCCAATAATTCTTTATTGTCTCTCCTGGATCTATTTTCCAGATCCATTGTTTTTCCAATGAGATATTTTACATTGCCATTTTTTTATTCCTTTGGTTTTGTTTTATAATTTCTTGATTTTTCATAAAGTCATCCCGACCTTCGGATCTGACGAAGATGAGGACGTATTCTTGCCATCAGGGAAAGACGTGGAGGGCGGAGCCTCAGTACCCCAGACACCCCAGGGGGGTGGTGGGTGGGCCCAGGCCCTGGAAGAGCTCAAAAAGGATTTTGAAAAGCAAGTTAGACAGGTGGAGGAAAAACTGGGAAGAGAAATGTCAGAAATGCAACAAAAGTATGAAAAACAGGTCAATACCTTGGTAAAGGAGACCCAAAAAAATGCTGAGGAAATTAACACCTTGAAAAATAGGCTCACCCAATTGGCAAAGGAGGTTCAAAAAGCCAATGAGGAGAAGAACGCTTTCAAAAGCAGAATGTGCCAAATGGAAAAAGAGGCTCAAAAGCTCACTGAATTTAATAGCTCTCTCAAAATTAGAATGGAACAGATGGAGTCTAATGACTTTACGAGAAACCAAGAAATCACCAAACAAAACCAAAAGAATGATAAAATGGAAGAGAATGTGAAATATCTCATGGGAAAAACAACTGACCTGCAAAATAGATCCAGGAGAGACAATTTAAAAATTATGGGACTACCTGAAAGTCATGATCAAAAAAAGAGCCTAGACATCATCTTCCATGAAATTATCAAGGAAAACTGCCCTGACATTCTAGAACCAGAGGGCAAAATAAGTATTGAAAGAATCCATTGATCACCACCTGAAAGAGATCCAAAAAGAGAAACTCCTAGGAACATTGTGGCCAAATAAAGTCATTAGCTTCCATCTGCTCCATTCTAATCTTTAAGGAATTATTTTCTTCAGTGAGATTTTGAACCTCCTTTTCCTTCTGAACAATTCTGCTTTTTAAGGCATTTTTCTCCTCATTGACTTTCTGCATCTCTTTTGCTAATTGGGTTAATCTATTTTTAAAGTGTTATTTTTTCTTCAGCATTTTTGGGGTTCCCTTTAGCAATCAGTTGACTTGTTTTTCATGATTTTCTTCCATCACTCTCATTTGTCTTCCCAATTTTTGCTCTACTTCTCATACTTGATTTTCAAAATCCTTTTTGAGCTCTTCCATGGCCTGAGACCAATTCATGTTTTTCTTGGAGGCTTTGGATGTGAGAGTTTTGACTTTGTTGTCTTCTTCTGTTTGTATATTTTGGTCTTTCTTGTCACCAAAGTAAGATTCTACAGTCTGATTCTTTTTCTGGTTTTTGCTCACTTCCCTAGCCATTTACCTGACTTTTGAGCTCTTTGTCAAGGTAGTTCTCTGCTTCCAGTAGGGGTGGGTAGGTGTGCTGTCAGCTGCTTGATTCCCCTCCAATGTGGGGGCCTAGAGTTCTAGATACAACTGCTACCACTGCCCCTGCTGCTGCTGCGTCTGCCATGGGTTCCTCTGCTCCCTCCACTATACTATAATCTCTCATACAGGTCCCACAGGTTTTTTCCACTGACCTTTTACATTGTCCTTGGCAATTTGCAGTTGTAAACCTGGAAACCACCCCAGGTGCCAGAGATTCAGTCCCCTTTCCCAACCAGAACTGCTCAGGTACCATCAGTACCAGTATGAGCCATGCTGGTCTGCGTTCTGCTCCCAGCATGGTCCAATGTATACTTCCTGTTGACCTTCCAAGCTATCTTGGGCTGGAGATTTGCTTCACTCCATCATTCTGTGGGTTCTGCAGCTCCAAAATTTGTTTAGAGTCATTTTAGAATCATTTGTTTAGAGTCATTGGCTGGGCTTGGGGGGAGAGCTCTAGCAAGTTCCTCCTTCTACTCCACCATCTTGGCTCCACTCCTTGGAGCCTTTGATGAATGAATTGGAACCAAATGCAAGGAGAATTGTAGTTAGATTATTTCCCCTCTAATCCAAGAATGCTTCCTAAATTCGTGGGAAGAAGAAATGAGTAACACAGGTTTTGGGAAGACTGGTAATGGGTCAGTGTCAAGAATTGAGGGAATAGAGGGTAGGTTGGTCTTTTTTGTCCTTTTAATACCTAGGACCTCTAGAAGAATATCTCCCATTAACGTAGCACTTTGGGGTTAGTAGGCCATTTCCAAGTCCCTTTCCCCTAAATGGGTCCTTGTCAGTATGGGATTACAGCAGACAGTTCAGCATAGAATCATAAAATGTTGAACTTAAAAGATATCCCTTCTGTTTTCAAAAGGAGGAAATTAAAACCCAAAAGTCCACAATATGCCCAAAGAAGTCCCATACCATGAAGTCCCATAGACTGGGAACCCAGATGCCCCCTTTTCTACTCTGTTCCTTATACCTGTTTGGAGTTATTGGCCAAGAAGAAATTGTTGCAAGTCTATGCAAATCTGGAGACTTTCCAGGAGAGAAGTAACCTTACACCACTTGATGCCTTAGAGACTCTTCTCTCTATTGTGGGGCAGCCCTGGGACCACCAGCTAGGGTTAGTGCTACGAGCTCCCAACCGCCAAGGTTTCAGTCCCAGATTCATCATTAATGAATTCCCTACTGCTCCTCTCTCATGGGATGCCCTCCATAACGACCCTGCTTAACTTGTCAAAAGACCAGCTCACCTACCAACTTATCCAGGAAACCTTCCTGGATCATCCAGTGACCTCTTCCTCTTCTGACCATCTCTAGCCCTTACAGTCTGCCTTCCTTCTCTGGTCAGTTTTTAGTGCCAGGATGTGTCTATCTTTGGGTAATTCTTGGATAATTTTGAAGATGTGGGCTTTCTCTCCTTAAAACTTTGAAAAAAAAACCCCAAGACTTCACTGCTACCCTCAGGGATCTCCCAGTCTGAGGAGATGGCACCTTCCCATCTGGGAACCTCCAGTGTGAGGGAAGAGGTTTGGTCCTGAGGGAACCTCCTCCTCCACAAGGATGGCATGGGGGTGGTCCCAGATTCAGACACCCTGGGGAGAGGGTAGATATATGTACAGAGACCTTGACTAGAGAATAAGCTCTGGTTTGAAGCTCTTAAAGGACTTTTTCCTTCCTGAAGGACTGTCTAACAAAGTCAGTTCCAGCAACTAGTGGTTCAATGAGAGTTGGAGACTCCCAGAGGACCCTTGTATTTGGATTGGAATCTTAGTCTCCATCATGGAACCTCAATAGCTGGAAGTTTGGGAGCAGACAGGAAGGGGGCAGAGAAGGCAGAGAACTCTCAGGATGGTTGTTAGTCTGTTCTTCAGCTTCAGATCCTTGTACTTTGACATTTGGTGACCCCTCACCAAATGATGCCCTTTTTTGGGCTGGCAGTCAGTATACACATGCTATCTTGTCATCTAGCTTTGTAAACTCCTTGGAAATCTTGAGTCTAGATTTGTCCATTTCCCCCTAGAATCTTGAGTCTGTATTTGTAACCTTCTTGAAGGCAGAGTCAGCCACTTAAGTCACTTTTCATCTTGGTATGCCCCCTTCTTACCACATAGCAAGGGTTGAATCCCTGTTGAGTTGAATTCAGTCAGTCATGGGGATCATAGATTTTTAGAACAGAAAGAGACCTCAGAGATCCCCCAACCCAACTCCTTTATACAGTTAAGTAACTGAGGTTTATGGGTGTGAATTGACTTAATCCAGGTGATACAGGTAGAAAGTAACAGAGCCAAGGTTCAGACTCAGTTTTACAACTCCGGAGCAGATGCTCTTTCCCACCCAAGTATTCACTGAGACATCCTGAGTCCTAGCCATGAGCTGGTTAGCTGTGGGGGGAGATTGGAAGAGAAGTTTACTAAGGAAGATATGGTTGGAAGAGCAGTAGGCTTGGAACTGGAAGGACCTAAGAGTTATTCTAGTTCAGCCCTCTTACTTTATAGCTGAGGAAACTGAGAGCTAGTGTGGAGAAGGGGCTCACCCAAGTTCACACAATAAATGAGAAAGCAGAAATTAGAACTCAGGTCCTCTGACTCCAAATTCAAATAAATCACTAACAAGGGAGTATGAAATGAAATTGGGTTGTATCATCTTATCACATCATCTCCCATTATGTTGTATATCCTACCATATAGATCAATGTCCTCTGATGTGCTCTTAGATGGTAAATTTCAAGTCTAGGTCCACACAGTAGAATGAGGAGATTAACAAGGGATCTAAGACTTTGGCCAGTGCTTGGGTAATCAGGTGTGCTCCCAAGAATAAATCATATTGAGATGATGCTTGAGGGTATTTCTAATACCCTGCAAATATTCTCTCTTTCCTTCTACTCTGGCCTCTGATTCATAGAGATCTGGGTAGTTTTCTTTTAAAATTTCTTGAAAAATGATGTCTAGACGTTTTTTTTTTTGGTCATGAACTTCATATAGTCCAATGATCCTTAATTTTTTTCTCCTTGATCTGTTTTCAAGGTCAGTTGTTTTTGCTATGAGACATCTTACCTCTTCTTTTTTTTTAATTTTTATTTTTTAATAAAACTTTATTTATTTAATTTTTTACATTCATTTTCACAAAATTTTGGGTCCCAAATCTTCTCCCCTTTTGTCCCCTCCCCCCACCCCAATACACCGAGCATTCTAATTTTACCTATCACCAATCTGCCCTCTCTTCTATAATCCCTCCCTTCTCTTGTCCCCATCTTCTCCTTTGTCCTGTAGGGCCAGATGACTTTCTATTCCCCATTAACTGCATGTCTTATTTCCTAGTAGCAACAACAATACTAAACAGTTGTTCCTAAAACTTTGAGTTCCAAATTTTCCCCATCCCTCCCTCCCCACCCATTCCCTTTGGGAAGGCACGCAATTCAATATAGGCCATATCTGTGTAGTTTTGCAAATGACTTCCATAATAGTTGTGTTGTGTAAGACTAACTGTATTTCCCTCCATCCTATCCTGTCCCCCATTGTTTCTATTCTCTCTTTTGATCCTGTCCCTCCCCAAGAGTGTTGACTTCAAATTGCTCCCTCCTCCCATTGCCCTCCCTACCATCATCCCCACCCCCTTGCTTATCTCCTTCTCCCCCACTTTCCTATACTGTAAGATAGGTTTTCATACCAAAATGAGTGTGCATGTTATTCCTTCCTTTAGTTGAATGTGATGAGGGTAAACTTCTTGTTTTTTTTCTCAGCTCTCCTCTTTTTCCCTCACTAAAAAGTCTCCTGCTTGCCTCTTGAATGAGATAAAATTTACCCCATTCCATTTCACCCTCTTTCCTCCCACTACATTTCTCTCTCACCATTTACCTTAATTTCTTTTAAGATATGGTCCCATCCTATTCAATTCACTCTGTGCTCTCTGTCTCTGTGTGTGCGTGCATGTGTGTATGTATGTGTGCATGCACATGTGTACATGTGTGTGTGTATGTGTGTGTGTGATCCCACCAACTACCCAGATACTGAAACGTTTTAAGAGTTACAAATATTGTCTTTCCATGTAGGAATGTAAACAGTTCACTCATGGTAAGTCCCTTAAGACTTCTCTTTGCTGTTTACTTTTTCATGCTTCTTCTCATTCTTGTGTTTGAAAGTCAAATTTTCTTTTCAGCTCCGGTCTTTTCATCAAGAATGCTTGAAAGTCCTCTGTTTCATTGAAAGACCATATTTTCCCCTGAAGCTTTATACTCAGTTTTGCTGGGTAGGTGATTCTTGGTTTGAGTCCTAGTTCCTTTGACTTCTGGAATATCCTATTCCACGCCCTTTGATCCCTTAATGTAGAAGCTGCTAGATCTTGAGTTATCCTGATTGTATTTCCACAATACTGGAATTGTTTCTTTCTAGCTGCTTGCAATATTTTCTCCTTGATCTGGGAATTCTGGAATTTGGCCATAATGTTCCTAGGAGTTTCTCTTTTTGGATCTCTTTCAGGTGGTGATTGATCGATTCTTTCAATACTTATTTTGCCCTGTGGTTGTAGAATATCAGGGCAGTTTTCCTCGATAATTTCATGGAAGATGATGTCTAGGCTCTTTTTTTGATCATGACTTTCAGGTAGTCCCATAATTTTTAAATTGTCTCTCCTGGATCTATTTTGCAGGTCAGTTGTTTTTCCCATGAGATATTTCACATTCTCTTCCATTTTTTCATTCTTTTGGTTTTGTTTGGTGATTTCTTGGTTTCTCAGAAAGTCATTAGACTCCATCTGTTCCATTCCTGAGTCACGGAGACACCCAGCTCCCCTCTCGGCCAGCCCAGACTTCTCTTTCACTGACCTGTAGTGCCTGTGGGCGGAGGGACCTTCACGGCCACAGGAGGTTCCGTCCCTGAAGCCTGCTGGGATCTGCTCCTCTCAGCCACACAGCCAGGGCAGCTCAGGGGTAGACTCCACTTTCCAGGCACAACGGACCCTGGGGACGACTCTCCAGGGCTCTCTGGAACGGAAATCTTTCCCACTGTGTTTCTCCACGCCTTACAGTGATCCATAATTTGTGGAGAGTTCTTCTTGCAGGAAATATATGGGCTGTGGGTTCAGAGCTAGCATACGTGAGTCTTTCTACTCCGCCATCTTGGCTCCACCCCCACCTCTTCTTTTTTTTAAAGTCTTCTGACTTTGTTTTTATAAGACTCTTCAATTCCTGGGGTCATTGGTTTCTCTTTGGTTCATTTTCATTTTCAATGAGCTTATTTTTTTTTTTTTTTGCAAAGTTTTGTACTTCTTGTGCCAAGTTATTAATTTCCTTTGCAATTATTTCTTCCATAGTGTTTGTTTCTGTTAACAGGATTTTTTCTGAGCCAGTCTCTGACTTGAGAATGATGAAACAGCAGGCCAAAGACAAAGTGCCAGTAATCAAATTGTTTAATTAATCAGTTTCAGGGTGAGGAATGTTCTCTTAGCTGAAGTAAAAGCACAGGTTATATACTTAAATGACAATTAGGGAAGGAGCAGGGAATGTGGATCATAAACAATCATTTAGTGGTTTCCCATGAGAAACCCTTAAATCTCACAATACAGTTCTGAAGTCAGATCTTTGGGGGCTGTGACCACCTCCCCTAAAGTACAGAACCAGAGTTCTGTGACGGGAACAGGTTCTACAGTCTTTGATTCACTTCACTTCGGGTATGCAGGCAGAAGGATGCCAGTAGCTATAAGCCTTGTCAAGGTTTGATTGATCAGTTCAAGTTGCATTGTGAGTCTGACTCACAAACTGGAAAAGGCAATTCTGCAAAATCTAATCTATTAATATATTCATTACACACATGATAAAATTATAAATTCCTTTCTCACTTCTTTTCCAATAGTCTACTCATTTCATTTATGAAAACATTTTAAAACTCTTTTTTTGAGGCAGTCAGAGTTCTGTGACTTGTCCAGGGCCATACAACTAGGAAGTCTCTAAGGCCAGGTCCTCCTGACTGCAGAACCAGTCTTCTATCCACTGTACCACCTAGGGTACCCCACTTTAAAAACTCTTTTTAAAGTTCTTGCTTCATCTTTTCCAGGAATTCTAGGTGAATTTGTGTTATTCTTAGAGGTTTTGTTTATAGATGATTTAGGTTATTCTCTTTTAGGGAGGACTGTTTCTTAAACATCCCTGTCACTATAACAGTTTTTTATGGTGGGATTCTTTTTCTTTTCTTTTATTTACTCATTCTGTCAGACTACTTTTTTCCTTCAGACTTGATGCTAGGGGGCCAGGCTCTGTGCACTTCTGGAGGGAAGCTCTGGTATGGTCCTGCTACTTCTTTCTTCGAGTTTAAAGAATTCTGTTATTTCAGGATTTCAGAGAAAGCTCAAGCTGGGGACCAGCCAGCTTCCAGTGCTCCCAGAGCAGTTTAAGACAGGACAAAGTCTGGTCACTGGCCCCCCCTAGTAGAGCTCTTAAAGTTGTTGACCTTTAAAGTATGATAGAACTATAGGCTCCCCTTTGGCCTGGTATTTCCTGGTTATTCCTCTGTAGGTTTCAGACTGGGCTAGAACCTGAAACTGAGATTCTGCTCTGCCCTGGGTCAGGGAGGGGAGAATCTGAACTACACAGCTGTTGCTTACTTCTGAATTTATTCCTTGCTTAGTAAGCACATAGCCTATGGTCTACAACCCTTCCCCACTCCAAAAGATTTTTGCCCAGGGACTACTTGGATGTGGGTCTCTTCTATCTCAGATAGCCTAGACTTTGGGGATATACAAGTCAAAAATCACTCCCCTCACAGGGCTTCCAATATGGCCAGCCATGGCCCTCCATGTTCAGACCCTAGTGTTTGTCTTGATGCAGAGGAAGACCCCTTTCTGTTTGAATGAAGAGGAAGTTCCCCTGGGAACCTGGGAGAGAATTGAGCTGGTGTTTGGGGGCAGTAAAGGATGGTGATCATCCTTTCCAGAAAAGCATCATTACAGGCAGGAAACACCTGGAAGTCCCCATGCCCACAAAGTGTTATGCAAATGATATGTAAAATCATCCACTGAGGTGACAAGCCTTAGCTGAGGTTGGGGCCCTTTTCCTGAGAAGGCTGGAGCCTAGAAGATGCCTCTAGAGGGAACAAAGAGCTTCAACCTTCTTGAAGTTGGTAGGATAATAGCCTTAAAAGCCAGAAGACACCTAGTCCAACCTCATCATTTTTACAACTGAGGGAAGAGTCCTAGGAAGGGGAAAGGAACAAGCATTTATTAAGCACCTATTATATGCCCAATATTTTACAAATACTCTCTCATTGGATCCTCACCACCACCTTGGGAGTTAGGCACTATTGTTATCCCCATTTTACAGAGGAGCAGACTAAGGCAAATAGAGATTAAATCATTTGCACAGGGTCACACAGCTAGTAAGCATCTGAAGCCAAATTTGAACAGTCTTCCTGACTCCTGGCCCAGTGCTTACTCTATCCACTGTACCACCTGATTGCTTCATCCAATATTCTATCCACTTTTCCATGCTGCCTCTCCTTAATTAGTTAGTCTGGACTAGACATTGGATGGGGAAAAACTGGATCAAGTGAAGAAAGCACTTTGAGATCTAGGGATAAAAATTCTCTGAGGTTTTTTTTTTTTCTTGCCATAGTACTTAGACCTTAACCCAATTCATGAGCAAGTCTAAATATCATGTTACATTGTGATGCCACTGATCTTTGAAAATGAAAGATGAATAACAAGAAGACCTTACTGGGCTTTGGATACAAAGCTGGGCCTTCTGGCTCTTTGGGTGGGCTCTCTTAGATTGGAGAAGGAAGGTAGGGCTATATTAGAACGACTAATCCTGGAGTCCTTCTGCTACATGGTGTTTCAGAGTTCCAGGCAGTGACTTCGATCCTCCTGAGCTCCTCTTATTCTGTTCCCCCTGATTCTAGTTAGCATCCCTTCATAGACAGGAGAATTAGACACTTTTCTGGAGAGCAGAGTAGGTAGCTACCTACAAGGTACTAATTATCAGTCTCCTGGGCTAGTAATATCTTTTTATGAGACCTTCCTCTATTCTCTACCCCTTCCAAATCATCCATACTAATTCTACCAGACCAACAATCCTTATTTACAGGTTTAGCCATGTCCTTCATCTACTCAAATCCTTCAGTAACTCTCTGTTGCCTAGTCTGTCATTCAAGGCCTTCCACAATCTGCTGCCAGCCTATCTCACTAGCCTTGACTTTTATGACACACTAGCTCTAACCAGCTTCTGTACTTGCCTTCCCTATATACCTTCTCCATTTTTTTGTTGCCTCTTCCCTTTTGCTAACCCTGTTCCCTAGGATCCTCTCTACGCCATCTCCAGCACCATTTGAATTGCTAACCATCTCTTAGAGTCAAGGCAGTTAGTTGGCACAGTGGATGGAGGTTAGAGGCAGAAGCACAAAAACCTGAGTTTAAAACTTGCCTTAGAGACCAGCTATATGACACTGGGCAAGCCACTTCCATCAGTCTGTTTCCTCATCTGGAGTTATCAGTCAGTAAACATTAATTAAGCTCCTGCTGTGTGCCAGCCACTGTTATACCAAGATTATTCTTAGTCTTCCTTTAAGAAGGGAATGATAATAGCACCTACCTCTGGAGGTATTATAAGGATCAGATGAGATAACACGGCCAGCCTAAAAGCTCCATATAAAGCTAGACCTTAGCTTTTGGACCCAGTCCCTTCCAGGAAGTTTTCCTTGATTCTCTTGGGAATGACAACTCATCTATACAGGTACATAAGAATGACAAAGTACTTTCCTAGTTACAAGCTGAGGGGACCAAGTCTCTGAGCAGTGAAGTGACTTGCCCATAGTCACACAGCTAATAAGTATCTGGTCCAAATTTTGAACTCAAAGCTCCTAATTCTAGGTTCCAAACTCTTTCCATTTTACCCCATGGCCTTTTGGCAGCCAAACATCTTACCGTTATTTGTTTTGCATCTCTCAAATGAACTTGTTATAGAACATGGTATATTATGGCTATAAATGGTGCTGTTAGTCAATCAACATACATTAAGCACTTACTACGAGCCAGAAAATATAGCTCAAAAAAGGTCAAAGAGCTTCCATTCTAATAGGGGAAAACACACCTAAAGGAGAACTGAAAATGGGGGTAGGGTGCAGGGTGAGGGCAGGGTGTTGAAGTCCCCAGTGTCAGAAGCAAAGACTAGAGAGGAACGAAGGTGACCCTTCAAAATGGAAGCCCCAGAAGGAATTCACCAAGGGGAAAAGAGGTTGAGGAGCAGAGAGAAGTCCCATGGTGAGATTGTGAGTTCTATGAGGCCAGAGACTTTCTGTTTTTGGAAACACATCTCCTTCAGCAACTAACACAGTTCTGCGCATACTATGTGCTAATAAATATATGTTGAACTTAATTGAGAGCCCAGAAATAATACTAGCTGAAAAGAGAATTCTGGGAAGATGGCAGAGTAGGTCAGAAAATTCCAATCTGTCCAGATTTCCCCGACAAACAAGACAAAATAGTGGTTCAGGGCAAATGTAGATAGGTAAAAATAAACGAGTTGGGGTAGAACAGTGACTAGCTTAAGCAAGAAGTCGGGTGAGCCCTGAGGTTAGCTGGGCTGGGAGGTAGCCTCAGCCCCAGCCACAGGAATGTTCACCTCTTGGACAGTGTGGAGAGTCCAGCATCTGAACCGGCAAAGATTGAAGGAACTTCTGCTGATAAGGGACACCAGGTCCAACTGTGTTACTGAAACTTGACCCAGGGTGAGAAGGAACCAGGACACTCATGGTGAGTGCAGAAACAGTGGAGTGTGGATGCCCACTGGCTGTGGGCATTTATAGGAGGGCAGAGTTCATGGTTTCAGTTCCAGGCTAAAGGGGAGAACTGAAGGAGGAACAAAGACCAGAGGTACCATCCCTGCACTCTAGGATTGAGGTGATTACGGTAATAATCTGCTACCAAAAAAAATGAGCAGGCCAAGGAGAAAGAACCTAACTATAGAAAGTTATAGAATAGAGAATATATGGATATAGATATATAGAATATAGAGAAGACTAGGAGTTGTCTTCAGAGGATACTGAAGCAAAAACAGCCTCTCCTACCCCAAAGAGTAACATCAAATGGTCACCTGCCTAAAAAGAATTCATAGAAGAACTTTAAAAAGACTTTAAAAATCAAATGAGAGAGATTGAGGAAAACCTTTTTTTAAAAAAATGACAATCCAAGAAAAACAAGAAGATTATGAAAAGAAAATCAACCAACTAGAAAAGGAGATCCAGAGTCTTCAGGAAGAAAATGACTCCTTGAAAATTAGAATTGGGCAAGGAGAAGCCAAGGAAGTTATAAGAAATATAAGTGAACAAGAAATAATAAAAAAAAATATATGTATAAAGAATGAAAAAATAGAAGAGAATGTGAAATATAAGAAAAACAACTTCTCTGGAGAACAGCTCAAGAAGAGAAAACATAAGAATGATCAGACTACCTGAAAGCTATGATCAAAAAAAGAATCTTGATACAATAATACTGGAAAAAATCAAAGAAAATTGTCCTGAAGCATTTGGCCAAGAGGAGGGGAAAGTAGAAATATAAAAAAACCATGGATCACCACCTGAAAGATTCTCTGAGGAAAACCTACAGGAATATTACGGTTAAATTCTGAAACCCTCAGCTTAAGGAGAAAATATTACAAGCAACAAGAAAAAAATAATTCAGATATAATGGTGCCACAGTTAGAATCACATAAGAAAGACCTAGCAGTAGTGACACTAAAAGACCACAGGTTTTGGAACACATATGTAGCAGAGCAAAAGAACTGGGGTTGTGGCTGAAAATATTATACCTAGCAAAGTAAAGCATAATTCTGAATGAAAGAAAAATGTACATCAACGAATTACCAGACTTTCAGGATTTTATTGCAAAAAAACCTGAACTTGATAGAAAATTTGACATCGAAGATTCAAGAGGAATATAAGGTGCCCATCAAAGACGAATTACAGGGACTCAATAAGGACAGACTGTTTACTTTTTATATGAGGAGATACAAATGTATGTCTAAGATTGTTACTAGGAATTGTGTAGTTTGAAAGAAAGATTGAGGTAGACCTGAGTATAATGTGATTCTAGAAAGTAAAACTGTTTAGGAAAAGATAAAAAGAGTAATTATTTTATGCAAATGAGATATGAGAGAAAGAACAGAGGGGAATTAGATAGGGGAGAAGGGCTGGTAGTTCTGGAACCCAACTCTCATCAGGAATGGGTTAAATACCTATATATCTAGAAGGGTGTAAAAGTCAGTTTGGAAAGAAATAAAAGGCTAAGGGGATAGTGAGGAGGAAGGATATTTAGAGGGAACCCTACTCACATCAGATCTGGGTTTAAGAGTGAACAGCATGTACATTTAGAAGAGAATAAAAATCTTCTAAATTTATAAAGAAATAAGAAAGCAAGGGAATAGAATAAGGGGAGGGCATGGAAGGGAGTCCAAATAAATGGGAATGGGATAAAGATGGAATAAAATATATTTGGAAGGCTAAACAAGAGGATAAGGGGAAGGGGTGAGAGGGGAAGGGAGGGATCTTTGGAAAGGGCTAGGTTAGCAATAGGAGGGTCAAGGTAGCAGTTAGAAGTAAAGTAGAAGAGTCTGAAAGAATAGGAAATAAGAGAGACACAAACATAACACAAAGATCAGGAGTAGAATTTATTAGGGAAAAAAGCAGGGGTAGTAATCATGATCTCAGACAAAGTTAAGTTAAAATAGATTTAATCAAAACAGGAAAATAGAGAAACTACGCTAGGTGTAAGTCACATTAATTAATATTGTTTTAGACTATTTAAAATAACTAGACAGTATAAGGTTGGAATATTGCTGTGGTGAACAAATGATGAACTGGTAGACCTGGAAAAATATGGAAAGACTTGGATTTATGAAGGAAGATGTTATACACCTTCAGAGAAACCGAGGACAAACAAGTATGATATGGTTTTACATAGATGCATAGAGATGTAAATGTCTATATGTGAGTATGCTTGTGGATATCTAAGTATATGTATATGTTTGTGTATGTATGTATGTGTATATATATGGATATGTATATATAATATATTGTATATAATGTACTTATTTGTAGATTTCTTGGTGTGGGAGGAAGAGAAGGAAAAGAGCAAAATAAAAAGTGCATAGTAGAGAACAAAAGAAGAAGTACAAGGAAGCAAAGAAAAGATGGACAGCTCTGAACATAACGTATACTATTTATCATATAGGCTTTCTTGAAATAGAAATTTATTGCTGTATGTTTTGAATCCTCTCATGTTCTGCTGTGTACTTGACAAAGCTTTTTTTTCTTTTCTTATTTTGTATTTAATTTATGTATTTCTTTTCTTATTGTGTATTTGTTTTAATTTTTAACTTTAAATTAGTAAAAATTAATACTAGGTAATATTTATATGGTATTACAAGATTTTCAAAACACCTTACCTATCTTATCTTTTTGTTCCTGAGAATAACCCTGTGAGGTGAGCACCACAGGTATTATTACCTACAACTTACAGATGAGGAAACTGATATTTTGAGGGGCTAAGAGAATTTACTTAGTAAACATCAGAGGTGGGATTCATACCCAGATCTCTCCTGGCACCAAGTCTAAAACTTTCTACTTTCCCACACTACCTCTCAGGAGGAAGCCTCATCATCCTGATGGGATGCTTGGGTGCTTGTGCTTGGACCCCAATTCCAAGATCACATTTCTCCCTAGCTTCAAACACTATCCCTGGCAGTTTTCTCCCCAGTTCAAGGATATTATGCCTAGCAATAACTCATGAATGGGTCCCTGTAAGATAAACTGCCTTTCCCTGCTATTGCTTGTGAATGGGTCCCAGTAAAACAAACTATCTTTCCCCATCATGAGAACAAGTTGACCTCTAAAGAAATTCTCTTGTAAAAACAGGACTATCTTGTAACCACAGAATTATCATGTATTGACTCCCAAAGTTATCATATACAATCCAGAGATCAAGCTACACATGTCAACTCTCAAAGCTGTCTTACTACAGATGTAACAGACCAAAAATACACCCCTGAGAAATTCCTTCCCCTGGTAACCAGTAGTGAATGACACCTGTGACCAAGGTTGTAAGTTATCACATAATTGGCATATCTACAAGATAATCCACTACTTTTCTTATACAAGCTTTAGCATCATTCCTGTTAGGTGGCAAGTTCCTTAAGAAGCTCTGTCCACCATATTGGGGTTACATTAAACTTTTGCCAACTTGACTTGAAGAATATTTGAGTCTATAAATTCATTCCAGATGACCTCCTCCTGTACCTCAGTCATTGAGGGGTCCTTGAACCCCTTAAACTGTATAAATCCCACCCTCAGTCATCCTCCTCCCCCTTCCTGCTTATTCTGCCACCAAATGTCTCCTCAACTCCCCTGTCATGATACCTGGGACATCACCATTAGAATTTCATCTCTTTGGGTTGAGTATTGGAAGACCTATTTAAACTGAAACTACTAACAGCTAAGCAGGATGGCCAATGAAGTGGGAATTGGCATGACATAAGGCAGCTAGGTGGTGCAGTGGACAGAGTGCTGGACCTGGAGTCAGGAAGACCTAAGTTCAAACCTGACCTTAGACATTTACTAGCCATATGACCCTGGACAAGTCACTCAACCCTGTTTGCCTCAGTTTCTTTACCTGGAAAATGAGCTGGAGAAGGAAATGACCAACCACTCCAATATCTTTGCCAAGAAAACCCCAAAATGGGGTCACAAAGAGTTGGACATGACTTAAATGACCCAATAACAAGGGAAAAGAATGCCAGGTTGAGATTCAAAGAAGTTGTGATTCCTTTGAATCTGCTTCCTACGATATGACCCTGGACAAGTCATTTCAGTTCTCTGCACCTCATGTTCCTCATGCATAAAATGAACATATTGGCTTGGTTAGCTAGCTCTAGAGCTGACAGGCAAGGTTAGAAGATGATCCTAAATTAGGAAGAGACCTTAGGGATCATCAAGTTTCATCCTCTCATTTTACAGATGAAGAAATTCCAGTCCAGAGAGGAGATATGACTGACCCAGAGTCTTGCATTGAGGTATTGGGAACTAAAACTGGAACCCAGGTCTCCTAACACCTAGTTCTCCAGCAGGTAACTGGTCTGAGGGGATTCTTCGAGAGCTCTGCTGACAGCTACCATGTGGGGAGGTCATGACAAGTAACATTTCCTTTCTCATTTGGACTTCCCAGAATCAGAATCTCAGAGGGAATGAGACCTCAGAGGGACCAACTTCAAATCCTGCACAAACAAGAATCTTATTTACCCAAGAACTGATCACTTAGGCTTTGTTTAGAGACTTTGGTGATGAGGAACTCACTACCTCCTAAAGCAACCCATCCTATTCATTTTGGGGGCAGCTCTAGTTAGAAAGGTTTTCCTGGGGCACCTACGGTGCATAAAGTACTGGCCCTAGAGTCAGGAAGATCTGAGTTCAAATCTAACCTTAGATACTTACTAGTTGTGTGACCCTGAACAAGTCACTTAACTCTGATTGCCTCAAAAAGAAAGGCTTTCTTGACATCAAGCCTAAACTTGCCCTTTTGCAGCTCCCCTCTCCCTACTCTGCTCTGAGTTCTACCCCCAGGACCCAACGCTCCAGAAGGCCTCTGACCAGAGCAGTGTACAAGACTCTATTTTCCTAATGTATTGCCTATGATTGTATAGAGGCGGGATGGTGAAAACAATAGCATTCATATGTCACTTAAAGCCTTACATAGCATTTTTACAAATATTATTTCATTCTAACCTTACAATAACCATGGGGGAGGCAAGAACTAGAGGTGTTATCATCCTCACTTTTCCAGTAAGGCAACAGAGATGAAGTTACTTGCCGTGGTCACAGAGCTAGCAAGTGTCTGTGGCTGGTCTTTAACTCCAGTCTTCCTGACTGCTAGTCCAGCACTCTGTCCACTATGTTATCAAACTAATGGAGCCACTAGGTGGCTCAGGGAATAGAATGTCAGGCCTGGAGTGAGGAAGGCCTGAGTTCAAATTTGGCCTCAGATACTTACTAGTTCTGTGACCTTGGGCAAGTCATTTAACTCTCTTTGCCTCAGTTTCCTCATCTGTAAATGAACTGGAGAAGGAAACGACAAACCACTTCAGGCTCTCTGCCAAGAAAACCCCAAATGGAATCATGAAGAATCAGACATGACTGAAACAACTGAACAACAAACTTTATTCATAAAGCACTGGACTTGGACTCAGAAAGACTTGGGACTTAATCTCTCCTCTAACATCTGTTAGCTTAGTTGTGTCACTTTGAACAAATCCCTTAACCTCTCAGAGACTCAGTTTCCCTATCTGTAAAATGAGACTAATATCTCTAGTACCTACCTCACAGGATTGTAATGAGGCTCACATGAGCATTAATATATGCAAAGCACTTTGCAAACATCAATTATAACTCTCTTGATGCTGCCTAAGACCCCATGAACTCTCTTGGCTGCCTTCTGACACAGTTAACTCATATACAGTTTGCTGTCTACCAAGTTTCCCTCTCTCCTCAACTTGGTGTTTTTCAGATGAACTGGTGTCTAGCTACACCTCCCTTGATTTTTTGAGCCCAAGTACTCATTGCTTCTCATTAAATTTCATCATCTTAGATTCAGATCAAATAATCTGGCCTTTTGAGATCTTTCCTGATCCTCACTCTGTCATCTGACCAATTAGATATTGATCCAAGCTTTGTGTCATCTGCAAATTGTGATTTCACATGTTGTGTAGCTATGTACTTAGATAGGATCATAGATCAAGAGTTCAAAGATACCTTGGAGACCTCCAACTCCCTCACTTTCTACATTAAGAAACTGAGGCTCAGAGGTTGCCCAAGGTCATCTAGCTACTAATCCTCAGAGGTGGGATCTCCCTTATCAGTAGCCTGTGAGATCCTTTGTGATCAAGGCCTCAGTCTTCCTTTGCCTCCTCCTCATCTGTTGTAAAAACCACACAAGAAAACTTGTGGTTTGTTTATTTGACCCTTTCTTGGATTTAGATCTATTCTTTCATTCAAGCAAGACTTTAAATGCTTACAGGGTACCAGGCATTATGGTAAGTATGCAAAGAAAGAAAAATGAAAACAGAGGGCAATCCCTGCCCTCCAAAACCTTCTATTCTATTGGCCAGATAACCTGTATAAATATAAAGAATGCAGCCTGATACTGGGGAAAATAGCATGGGCTCTAGAGACATACCTTTGATACTTATTATCTTTGGGTAATGACTTTGGGCAATCACTTTACCTCCCTTGAACTCAGTTTCCTCAATTATAAAATGTAGGAACTGATTTAGGAGGGCCTCTGAGATCCCTTCCAGCACCAGAATTGTGACTTTATGTATGTACATACATACGTACGTACGTATGTATATATATATGCGTGTATGTGTGTATATGTATATACACATATATGTACATGTATATATACATATGATAAAGACAATGCAAATCTGGATTTATCCAATAATATTCATTTGAGGTCAAAATACTCCCTCCCCAACTCTTGGAGAGCCACTAAAGCAAAGGTCCTGTCTTCTGGATTCTATCCCACACTACCATGATATCACAGAAAGTATATTCGGCTTTTGGCTGGAAGATTCTGGATTTAAATCTGGGTTCTGCCATTTATTAACTGTGTGGGAATCATTCTATTTCTTCTTTTCTTTGAGCCTCAGTTTCTTTGTTAATAATAGAATCCTTGCCTAAGTTGTGAATCAGAGCAGTCAGCTATGTTTGAAAACAGTAGTTGTTATGTCTATAACCAAAGCTGTAGGGAGTGTGGGAATATAGATGAGAGAGAATATTTACACTGGGCTTATCTGTGGCAACGCCCCCATTCCTAACATCTGGAGGAGTCCTGGGGCCTGTATCAGGGGTCCCTAATTCCTGAGAATCACAATCTGACCATCAGCCAATTGGCAGATTTGGTTTTCGGCAGGAAGGAGGGTAAAGAGGGGTGGTCCCATCAGCCCAGGAATTGGGGTCAAGGTAAGAGGGGATTCTGACCAAGAGGGAGAGAGGTTGGTTCCAAATGGGGAGTTAATGCTGGTATTTTGGAAAGTCAATGAGCTGAAGAGGAACCTTACAGTGGGGCAGAGGGAAGGAGAACTGATTTGTCGGAGCTGTCAGATGCATTCCCAGTAGAAGCATCCTGTCTTAGATTTTGTACTCTGGCCCCACTGAGAATCACAGAATATCAGATCTGGAAGAAATGTTAGAAGTAATCATCTTCTTGTGGATTCATGGTGTGTTGTGAGGTCATCTCAAAGAATTCAGAGTCAGATCACCTCTAATCCAAGGATAAGCACTATATTTGATATATTGAGGATTGATGTCTCTCAGAAGTGGGCTAGATTCCAAGAGGAACTTAATAAGACAACACAGGCAAATTTATAGTATAAATGGTGCTGATTATACAACCAAAATTCACATAGGATATAAGATTATGATTAATATTAAAAAGGCAGAGGGCGTTTGTTAAGGGATTTAGGTAATAGTGGAGGAAGTCCCTTCTATGGTTCAGTGGTCAAACATCCTGGTCCTGCTGCTTTCTGATTGGTTGGCTATTGTGGTCCTGTCTGGTCAAGATGAATAGTTACGTATTGTCATCCTGTCTTGGGCTAAATGGATGATGTGACTGTGGTTGAGTACAAGGACACACCTGTTCAAATATGTGAATTGGGTGTGGGGGCAGCTTTACTAGGATTTCATCAACATCCACTTTCCTCATTTGATAGCTGAAAAACAGAAGCCCAAAGAGAACTGACTTGCCTATGTTCATGCAGCTAAGAAATGGAAAAGCTGGGATTTGAACTCAGACCTGCATGTTTGTTTACTCTAAGTTCAGTGCTTTTTTCCTTTGTGTAAGGAAGAGGGGTGGGGCCCCACATGAGGCTCCAAAAGTTGCTAAGAGTTTGTCCTTATGTGGCTTGAACGGAGACAGAATAGACATCTTTAACCTCTTCTCTCCCCACCCTTCTCTTTTTTATACATTTTAATATTTTATTTTTTTCCTCCCCTCAATCTCCAATTCTTTACCACCACTAAAAGAGCTGCTATAAATGTTTTGGTACGTACATTTGTACTTTTCCTTTTTGTTTTATATCTCTTTGGGATACAGACCTAGCAGTGGTATTGCTTGGTCAAATAGCCCTTTGGGCATAGTTCCAAATTGCTCTCCAGAATATTTGAATCAGGAAACAACTTCACCAACAGTGCATTAGTGTTTTAATTACCCCACATTCTCTCTAACTTTTGTAATTTTCATTTTCTGTAATATTAGCAATATGATAGGTGTGTGGTGGTAGCTCAGAGTTGTTTTAATGTGCATGATAAGTAAGTCTAATGAATAGTGATATTTTTATATGACTATAGATAGTTTGGGTTACTTTGTCTGAAAACTACCTGTTCATATCCTTTGACCATTTGTCAGCTAAGGAATGACTCTTATTTCCATAAATTCAACTCAGTTTTCTGTATAATTGAGAAATGAGGTCTTTATCTGAGAAACTTGATACAAACTTTTTTTTACAGTAATGATTGATAATTATGTATTTCCCTACATCCAGTTTTCTTCCTATTTATCCTACCCTCTGTCTTCTTTCACCCTGTCCATTCCCAATGGTGTTTTGCTTCTGACTTTTACCTCTTCTATCTGTTCTCCTTTCTTTCAGCTTCCACCTTCCTCTTATCCCCTTCCCCTCCTATTTTCTTGCATGCTAAGGTAGACTTTTACTCCCAACTGAGGGCATATGTTATTCCCTCTTTGAACCAATTCCAATGAGAGTAAGGTTCACATGATTCCCTTCCCCCATCTTTCCCTCAACTATACAATCTCTTTTGTTTTTTTTATGTGAGATAATTTACCCCATTCTGTTTCTCCCTCTCCTTTTTTCCCAGTGCATTCTTCTTTCTCACCCCTTAATTTTCTTTTTTTTTTTTAGATAATCATCTCATCATATTCAACTCACACCTGTGCCTTCTATGTATACTTCTTCTAACTACCCTAATAATGAGAGAATTTTTAGGAGTTGCAAGTTTCATTTTCCCATATAGGAATGTAAACAGTTTAACTTTATTGAATTCCTTATGATTTCTCTTTCTTGTTTACCTATTTATGTTTCTCTTGAATCTTGTATCTGAAAGTCAGATTTCCTATTCAGCTCTGATCTTTTCATCAGAAATACTTTAAAGTCTTCTATTTAATTGAATATCCATTTTTTTTCCACCTGAAGTATTATACACAGTTTTTCTAGGTAATTCGTGGTTGTAATCCTGCTTTCTTGCCCTCTGGAATGTCATATTCCAAGACCTCTGATCCTTTAATGCAAAAACTGTTAAATTTTGTGTTATCCTTACTGTGACTACATGATATTTGAATTATTGCTTTTTGGCTGCTTGCAAATCTCCTTGATCTGGGAGCTCTGGAATTTGGCTATAATATTCCTAGGAGTTTTCATTTTGGGATCTCTTTCAGGAGGTGATTGGTGGATTCTTTCAATTTCTAAATTACCCTCTGGTTCTAGAATATTGGGGAAATTTTCCTTGATGCTTTTTCCCCTAATAAACTGTTTAATTACTATTTTAAAATTTTTTGTCATATTTCTCATCATATGTGTATAAACATATGATTTATGCCATTTTGCATTAAATAGGTTTTTGTAGCTTCTGTAGAAGTCTTGGGAGCCTAACCATCAGTCTTGGCAAAGCACCTAAAGAAAAAAGAAACTGTCTTCCAAACAACTGCCATAAGATGAACCTTTAAAATAAAAATAATAAAAATAGGGAATTGTTTACACTTAAGCTATAATTATATTTCATAAACAGTTTTTGAAATCCTGCAGTTTAGATAGTAACATTCCAGATCAGACTTCAAAATTAATCAATGACAACCAATCATAGAACCAATCAAAGTAACCTCAATGATTTTGTGGTGGCAGCTAATGCTTTGAAGGGAAACAAGAAATAAGGGAGCCCTTTTCTCTCGTACCTTAAAACATTATCACAACTTGTGACAAATTCCTCATATTATGATGGCTATTACGATTAACAAAAATTGAGCTACAGTTTTCCCCACTTTTATTATTCTGCTTGGTGAAGTTGTTAATGTCTGATAAGGATTGAACTATAGCTGAAGGCTTTCCCACATTTACTACATTTATAAGACTTTTTCACCAATATTAATTCTCTGATATTGTGTAAAATGTGTGAGGTTGCAAAAGTCTTTACCACATTCATTACATTTATGGGTTTTTTCTCCAATATGAATTATTTGACATTGAGTGAGATACACACTCAGATTTGAAGGCCTTCCCACATTGATTACATTTATATGGTTTCTCTCTGATGTTGGGTAAGATGTAAATGATTGTGAAAATCTTTTCCATGTTCATTACATTTGTAAGATTTCTCTTCAGTGTGAATTCTCTGATGTTGAGTAAGTGCTGACAGTTTTTGGAAGATTTTCTTATATTCATCACACTTTAAAAGGCTTTTCTCTACTATGAAACATCTGGTTTTTCAGTAAGGCATATAATCTGATTAAATGTTTTCCCACATTCATTACCATGATAAGGTTTCTCTTCAGTATGAATTCCCTGATGATGGACAACGTGTGAGTGCTCTGGGAAGGTTTTCCCACATATATTACATTCATAGTCTTTTTCTCCAATATGAATTCTTTAATGTTCAGTGAGAGATGAGCTCTGAAAGAAGGCTTTCCCACATTCAGTGAATTTGTATGGTTTTTCTCCTGAATGGATTCTCAGATAAGTAAAATGTGTCCTGTGACAAGGTTCTATCATGTTCATTACATTTATAGAGTTTCTCTCCAATATGTACTTTCTGGTAATGGGTAGGCTATGAATGCTTATGAAATGTTCTCTTATAGTCATTATACATAAAGGGCTTTTCTCCAATATAAATTCTCATTGTGGAAGGCGTGTGTTTTGATTGAAAGCTTTTTCACATTCACCACATTTACTTGGCTTTTCTCAAGTATGAATTCTCTGATGTTGTATAAGCCATGTTCTCTGGCTGAAAGCTTTCCCACATTCATTATACTTATAGGGTTGCTCTCCAGTATGAATAATTTGATGTTGAGTGAGGAGTGAGCTCTGGCTAAAAGCCTTCCCACATTCAGTGCATTTAAAGGGTTTCTCTCCAATATGAATACTCTGATGCTGAGTCAGGGGTGAGCTCTGAATGAAGGTTTTCCCACATTTATTATACTTACAAGGTTTCTTCCATGTGGAAAGTTTCTGGTATTTATTTTGGTCTGAATTCTGTTTGGAGTTTTTCTCACTGAAAGGACTTTATAGGTTCTCTTTCCTATAGAAAATCTTGAATGGCTTTCAGAATTTGAGTTCAGAAAATTTCTCCCATATTCATTATGTTTACAGTTTCTCTCTTTAGTAGATGATTTCTTATGGGTAAAATTCATTTGCCTGAAACATCTTTCCTGTGAGAAGTATTTCTCTTGAGTTTCTCCTATGAAGTTTTTCTGTTCCCTTGATAACCCAGCCTCAGCATTAAATTCTTTTTCAAATCTAATACCCTGTGGAATAACTCCTATGAACTGTTCCCTTGCATCTTGATTCTACTTCAGAAATAGAATCTTTGGTTATGTATCTAGTCTTCCATTCCCTTTGGACTTCTCTTTTTTCAACTCCCTGGAGATCTAGAATCCAGGGCTCCCCTCATTTCTCCAAATGGGAAATCATTTCAAGCTTAGAAACTTGGATTCCCATTGTCCCAAAGATAGTGTTAGAGGTAGAATTTGAACCCAGGTCTTCTTGACTCCAAAGCCAGCACTCTTTCCATTCTGCCTCTGGATGAGCAATGTGATAATATTCTGGACTTAGTCCTGGTTATAATTAGCATGACTGATGTCACTTGGTCTCCCATCTTCTTCACTTGGAGGACAAGTGACTTCTTAAAGGCAGGCAGTTGGGCCAGATACTTCAAAGCTGCTTTAAGGTCTATCATCTATGATTGCAGAAAAAAAGTGCCAGTGATTCTCTGGCATTGTCCAAGATAACAGTTCCCCAGGAACAGACCATTAAATTAAACCAACATACCTAGGACCATGATGAGGTTGTCTCTGTTTGTCTACAACATAGGAATTATCATCCTTGACAACAATAAGGCAGTTCATTAAATATTTTAGATGCATAAACATCATCTTTTTAATCCTTTGATTAACCAACAATCCTTTGAGGGAGGCACAAGAGACTTTGACAAGTGAGGAAAACTGAGGCCCAGAAAGGGGAAGCAGCTTAATCAATTTTTCTTTGAAGCTTTGGATGTAGAAGTTTTGACTTCAATGTCTTTTTCTGAGTTTGTTTGATCTTCTCTGTCACCACGCTAACTTTCTATTGTTGGGATCTTTTTCTGCTTTTTGTTCACTTTCCTGCCTATTTCTTGACTTTTACCTCTATACTAAAGTGGGGCTCTGATTCCAGAATGGAGGGGGCACTGTCCCAGGCTCGAGGGCTTTTTTTTGTATGGTTGTTTTCAGAGATAATTCTGGGGACTTGTAAATTTTCAGTTCTTCCAAGGTGATGTGATCTAGGGAGAGATATGCTTACTATTCTCCTATAATGTACCTTGGTCTATGAGTGACTACAAACACTCTTTTTTCATCCTAGTACTGTGTCTGGGGTCCCTGCTCCCCTAAAGCAACAGGATCTGGTGTGCTAGTGCTCCTCTGTGCCCTGGGACTGAGACTCACATCCAAGTATGGACAATGTAAGAGTTCTGTCCCTGGTGCCAGCAAAGGGATCCCTGTAATCTCCTTCTGACCAGTTGTCTAACTCCCTTATTATCTGTGGGTTAAGAGGTCTGGAAATTGCCACTACCACTACTGATTCAGTTGCCCCATCTCATTGCCCTTCTCTAAGGGAGATGTTTGTTCCTGCCAAGAGGGAAAGCAAAAAGTTGAGTCAGAGTCAGGAGGCACATTTATTTTTAAATATAAAAATGTTTTATATATTTTATCTCATTTGATCATCACAAAAACACTGGAAGATAGGTGCAATTATTATCTTATTTTACAGATATAAGAAAATTGAGATTTAGAGAAATTAAGTGAATTGCCCAGAGTCATACAGCTAGTAAGTGTCTGGGTCATGATTTGAACCCATGTCTTGATGACTCCATCTCCAGCATCACTTAGATGCATCTACGGCAAACTAGGGAGTGTAGGGGTAAGAAGAGGGAAAGCATTAAAACTGGAAGATACCAGGAAAAGTCTTATCCTAAAGGTCATTCTTGAGTTGCGTCTTGAAAGAAACCAGGGATTCCAAGATGCAAATGTGAAGAGGGAATGTATTCTAGGCACAGAAATGAGAGTATCATGACTGAGGAATAATAAGGGCAATCTGTCTGAGTCTTAGAGTGTGCAAAGGAGAGTAATAAATCTAGAAAGATAGGTAGCAGTCAGATTGTGAAGAGATTTGGGTCAAATAGAGGAATTTTTTGATTATACAAATCCATTGGATTTGTTGAGTCCCAAATGGACTTGACATAGTAATAGCTATACTTTAGGAAAATCATTCAGCTACTCTGTGGAGGAAAGATGTGAGAGGAGTGATATTTCAAGAGGGGAGAACAATTAAGATGCCATTGCAATTAGGAGGCTAGACAAGAAGTGAGGAGGGCCTAAACCAGTGATGTGCTAAACCAGGCTCCAACCAGCTTGAGAGAGTTGATTGTTCAATTTTCAGTGGGAGCTTTCATACCTTGGAAATCAGAAAATACTACAAATCAAGGCTTGATTTGTTTTGATGATTGTCTAGACTTAAGAAAGTGATGGAGAAAATGTTAATAATGGAAATTAAACTTTAAAGTGCTTCATGTGCACTTTTTTTTAGAGGGATGGCTGTTAAACATTTACAAGTATTTTGCTGGTCTGAATTAGGGTAGTGGATATGTGAGTAGAGAGAAGGAAGTGTATGTGAGAGAGACTGGGGAAGTAAAAAGACAAGAATTGGGAGCTATTATGGGCTAAAACTAAATTTGGTTTAGTCAGCAGGTTCAAGTTTTTTAAAAGGTACTTGTGAATCATGGAATCTAATTTAAAACTTTCCAAATAATTAAATATTAAAAAACACCAAATCTAATTTTTAAGGAATTACTTTCTTCTGTGAGTTTTTCTTTCGCCATTTGATTAATTCTGCTTTTTAAGGAGTTTTCTCTTCAGTGGATTTTTGTGCTTTTTTTCCATTTGGCATATACTGTTTTTTAAGGTGTTATTTTCTTCAGTATTCTTTGTGCCTCCTTTATGAAGCTATTGACCCTCTCTTGCATCACTTTCATTCCCCTCCCCCCATTTCCTCCTCTGCCTCTCTTATTTTATTTTTTATATCCTTTTCAAGCTATTTGTGGGTATTTTTCTTTGAGGTTTTACATGTAACTATTTTGATCTCATTTTCTTCCTCTGAGTTTGTGTTTTGATCTTCCCTGTCACCATAGTTACTTTCTATGGTCAGGTTCTTTTTTTTTATGTTTGCTCATTCTTTCAATTTTTAAAAAGACTTTTAACTTTATGTTAAAGTTGGGCTCTGCTCCTGGGGTGGAGGGGGCACTGTCCCAAGCTTCAAGTTTTCTGTGGGGCTATGTTCAGAGCTAGTTCGGGAGGGGTCTGTAAAGTTTAGTTCTTCCAAGATGGTATGATCTAAGGAGAGGTAGAGTCAGTGCTCTCCTGGTCTGTGAGTAGCCAGAGCTCTTTTCTGCCCTAGACCCTGGGATCAGGGTCACTGCTCCCACTGGTCCCCCTGCTCACCGTGGACTATGACCCAGAGCCACTAATTGGAAATACAACAGAGTTCTGCACCTAGGGCCAGCAAAGGATGTCCAGTGTTCTCCTTCTGACCAGTTGTTTGATTCCCTTACCATCTGTGAGCTGAGAGCTCCAGAAGACCAACGATTCAGTTGCTCCTAAGGCCTGCTGCTGGTTTTCTGGGGCACGGTCTATGATGGTACAGCCTGTACTGTACCTGTGCTCTAGTCTAACCCCAGTGAGACAGATCCTTCTCACTGCCCTTGTAAGTTGTCTTGGGCTGGAAAAAATGTTTCAGCCCATCCTTTTGTGGGTTCTGCTGCTCCAGAATTCATTTTGAGGCATAATTGTAGCTTTTTGGAAATGAATTTAGGAGAATTCAACTGAGTCCCAGCCTTTACTCCACCATCTTGGCTCTGCCCCCCAAAATACACAATCTAAGATTAAAAAGGATATTACAAGGTAATATTCTTTCAGCAGGCACCAAACCAAGAATTCAAGGAAGTGCCCCAAAGGGTGCAGATGCTGCATAGAAAACTCCTGATTCTATCCCTCTCCCAAAACTACCCTGAACACAGGTCAATCCTTTTACAATGTAAGCCATCAGATATGGAGTAACAGGGCTAGAAGCCTACCCAAGCTCCTACCACAATAACTCATTGGCTACATTAAGTAGATAAGTGAGAAGTCAAGGGTGAGTGGAATGAGGTGCCCTTAACAGAAGTGGTTGATGTTCAGAGGAGGGTTGGGTTTGGGGAAGATAATGGATTCAGTTTGAGATGTCCAAGGGTCACCTGATGATTCAGGACCAGAGCTGAGGAGAGAGACTAGGACTCTGGATGACATTTGCGTGGAGGTCACCATTTATCCTAAGGCTGTTGATGAGGTCATCAAATGAGGGACTCAAGAGAGGGGGGCCTAGGGCAGAGCCTTGGGAGCTGCTTTCAGGAAGGAGAAGTAATGTAGGAGCACCATAAGGGCAAGGTCCATGTCTTCTCTTCTCCCCTCTTACACAGGGGCCAGGCCCAAAGGAAATCTAATTAAATATGATTGAACAAATAGAGGTTAGCACTGGGCCTGGAATCAAGAATCTTGTTGAATTGTTTTTCAGTCATGTCCAACTCTTCATGACCCTATTTGGGATTTTCTTAGCAAAGATACTAGAGTGGTTTGCCATTTCCTTCTCCAGCTCCTTTTACAGATGAAGAGCTGAGGCAAATAGGGTTAAGTGACTTACCAAAGGTCATACAGTAAGTGTATGAGGACAGATCTGAACTCAGAAAGATGAGTCTTCCTGACTCCAGGTCCAGCACTCTTATTTACTGTATCACCTAGTTGCCTAAATTCAAATATGGTATCAGATTCTTACTAGCTATGTAACCCTGACCAAGTGACAATCTATGTTTGCCTCAGTTTCCTAATTGCAAAATAGGACTAATAATAGTACCTATTTCCCAGGGTTATTTTGAGAATCAAATTAGATAATATTTATAAAGTAATTATCACAGTGCCTTGCACATAGTAGGTGTTATGTAAACGCTAGCTATCATTATTACCACTATTATCACTATGATGTTGGCTGATTGCCCATCTTCTGGTCAAGTTGCTCAGCTTCCTGTCTTTGTATGGAACTATTGAGGTTTGGGGGTGCTAGGATCCCAAAATAGTGATATGTGACTCCTGCCTGAATGAATTCAACCCAAGTCTTCTTTCAGCCAAATTAAAACAAGATTTACTAATGATCTGCCATACTGGTCAGGCTCTTAAAGGACCTGAGCATTTATATCACTAACGTAATTAGACCAGATTGAATCTGAGCACTTTAATGGAGGTCTAGATGGATCTTATATACAGAAGGGAGGGATCTAGGAATGGCCAAGTAGTCCAGGTGACTGGAGGAGGGGTCTAGGGAAGATCTTGATGGTAATGACCAATAGGCTGGAGTGACTTTAAGGTAACAGAGAAGGACTGGGAACTCAGGGACCTGGACATGTGACCAAAGGAGAGAGAGGTCTAGGTAGGATCAAGGGTGGGAAGTAGTTGGAGACAATCCAGAGGTAACAGACAATGAAGGCCTAGGTCAAGTTAAGGGTAACAGAGAATTTGGTGTAGGGATACTGAAAGAACTCCATCAGAACCATCTTTCATATTTCTATTCTCTAGAAAAGAAAATCAAAGGTAGAGGCCAGCATAGGTAGAGACCATGTACCATGTGAGAGACAAGGAAAAGATCTGGGGATCTCAACAAATTATAAACCCAAAAGGAATAAGACAAATAATGCCATGGTTTTTTAAAAAATAAATTAATTAAAAAGTGAATAGTAAAGCAAGTTTCATTTTCCCCAGGGTTGAATATTTCAGCCATCTACACTTGGGGTTCAGTGTTTAGAGCATAATCACAAGTAGGCACGTACAGAGCCCCTATTCCAGAACATACCCTCCCCATAAACCAGGCAGCACCCTTAACCCAAGCAGCAAAGTGTTGAATTGGTACAAAGTTGCAAATAAAATAGGGGGAAACATTCTTAGCCCCGCCTTCCCATAGACAAATGACCTCCTAGACCCACAGACGAAATTCTCCTGAAAAATTTGAATCAAGTTTCCCCTTAATGTCTAGTGTATCCAGAGAGGTGGGAGAGTCACACATGGGTTTCAGAGACTGAGTAAATAGAGAAGATGATTTTGTTCTCAACAGAAGAGGGGCTGAGAGATGACAATTTCTTGTAGTGGAAATAACAATGGATTTGGATTTGGGGAATCTGGATTCAAATCCATGTTTTCCCATTTAGTAGCTGTTGCTTACGTCTTTCTGTTTTTCTCAAATTTTGTTTCCTTGGCTTTAAAAAGATATAATCATCCTTACATAGCTCACCCCTCCAGGGTTGTTCTGAAGAAAAGGTTTACCATTCTGAAAGTACTAATAATAACTCACACTAATCTGGTGGTTTCAGATGTACAGAGCACTTTTCTCATGTCATGAGCTGAAGACTATAGAACAAGCAAACGAGGTCAGTTCTTCAGAGCCAGGTAGGTAAATTCCAAAATTGGCACTAATGCATTATGGGAGAGAAGACATCCTTGTAATCTAGAGTCCATAAAAGCTCAGTCACTTCTGCCTGTGGAGGGCAAGGATGAGCGAGGCTAGGCTTTGAGAACCATGGCTAGCCAAAGTTAGGGCTGCCTAATCTGAGGCAGGGCAGATTACTTTTATGTGTGCTTCTAATTTCCTTACTTGGGAGTGTTGTTCCTCAATTTGTACATTCTCTTTTTTCTTGTACATAACACATTCCTATGATGTGGAGTGTGTGGAGGCAGGGGGGTAGCAGGGGCAGAAGGAATAAATTCTTGACCAGGGTAGCCTTGACTAAAGAAGACAGGAGATAATTAGGGGCTGAATCTCTCAGATCTCTGAATTCAAGAGGCCAGAAGGTCCAGAACACTTGGTGCTTTGAGGGAGGGCAGGTTCAGCAATCTGGGAAGTGGAGATAGTAGTAGAAGATAGAAGCACACTGGAGGAATGCAAAGGTTTCCTGGATTGATGCCAACCAAAGAAAAAGCCCATGGTTTGGGAAACAGATGGGTTCGCTTATTCCTCTAAGTCTCAGATGTTCCCTTTTGTCTCTTCTGGCTTCCCGGAGGGCCCAGGAATCCCTGTTTGTTCTTCAAAAGAAGCCTGGGATCTGGAACGTGAGCCAGAAGACCTAGGCTTAGCCAGAAACCCTTCTCCAGGTTACTGCTCCCAGGTAGCCTGGAAGGGCAGGTGGGCACCTCTTATGGGGCAGCAGATCAAGTGCCTATCAGGGGAAGCAACTGATAATCAAGGGGCTCCAATGAGAAACTGAGGGGATCTTACAGGAGAGTAAAGGGGGCAGAGCAAGAGAGCATACACTGAAAAGAGCATGGAATTTGGAGCTAGGGGATTTGGGTTCAAATCCTACATCTGCCATTTGCTGACTATGTGATCTTGAGCATTATTTGACCCTTCTGGGTCTCAGTTTCTCCATGTGTAAGATGTGAGTGTTTGAGTAGAGAAGTACTAAGGTCCTTTATAGCTCTAAATCTATGAGCCTACAAACCTATAAGGTCCAAGACAGAGGAACCAAGTGACTGAGGGAGAGCAGATAAAACTGTGGCCAGTGACAGGGAAGCCAGATGGTTCTCTGGCTTTCAAATAGCCCCACCTCCTAAGAAGTTTCAGCTTCAACACTTAACAACGCCTTTGTGTCTCCTGAACAAGAAAACAAGGGCTCCTCTTTGGGGCAAATGGAGGGCTTTCCAGGCTCTGATAGGGATAAGGTCCCATGGCTCTGACACCTGGGAGGAAGAGGAGAAGGAAATTTGTCTTTCTCTGGCCCTCCTGTTGCTTTCCCTACTCCCTATAGAGGCTGCCCCCCAAATCCAGGCACAAGAATCTCAGTGTCTTATTCCTTTTAGAATAGGCCCAAGCAGTTTTATATTTTGAGACTTCACAATAATTCAGTCTTTGGGACTTTGAGAGATGCTCCATTTCACAAATGTGGAAAACTGAGGCCTCCTGAGATCATAGAATCATAGAATTGGAGAGTTAGAAGGAAATTGGGCCATCTAGTCCAATTCACCCCAAAAAGAAATCCCTACCCTAACACAGCTGATGAACAGACCTACAGCCTCTGTCTGAAGGCCTCCAGGGAGGAGGAACCTACCACCTCATCACTCGCCTCATCTTCCTCCTACCAAGGGGAAAGAAGTTGCTACATCCCTTTCTACTGGCCAGGTGGTCAATATGGGACTTTCTGGTCTCCTTGGTTGCCACTTATTTTTGGCCCCTGGCCAGACTCTGCAGTTTCTTGTATTTGTCACTGCTAGGAAGTAGTAAAGACAGAAAGCATTAGGTTTACTGCTTGTGCTGGGCCTTCTACAGGTATGCACCTTGTTTGGAAAGATTGTGTTCTCTCCCTTTCTACCTTCATACCTTTTCACATACAAACCTCCCTCTCTACAATGATCTACCACCATGTATCTACCGGCTAAAATCTGAACCACAGAGTCACATCATTTTAGTCATAAGGAACCTCCAGGGTTATCTTATGCAATCATACCCCAAAGAATTCCCACTACAATACTTGATATGTGCCCGTTCAGCCTTTGCTTGGAGACCTCCATTAAGGGGAAGTCCAACACTTCCCAAGGCAGATCATCCCCCTTTCAGATGCCTCCAATGGTTAGGACGGTCTTCCTGACATTGACCCTTTTGCAAATTTTACCAATTTCTACCCTCCAGATCCAAACAGAACAAGCTGAGTCCTTCCCTTCAAACACTTGAACATAGCTATCAGGTCTCTCTTAACTTCTCTTCTCCCAGAAAAATGTCCTGAGTTCCTTCAGTGCTCCTTATGATGTAAACTCAAGGCCTTCCCCTTGTCACTTTCTAGTTTTTCAATGTCCTTCAGTTATTGGACAACTAGAACTGAGCATGGGACTCCAGACATGGTCTGCCCAGGCCATGGTGCAGGACCAACTCTCACCTCCTTATTCCTGAAAGCAAGGCTGCTTTTTGACAAGCATGAAGCAGAAAGAGCATTTGGGGCTGCCATATTGCAAGAGTGACTTATCTTGAGCTTGAGGTCCACTAAACTCCCAGATCTTTTTCAGAAAAAAATTGTTATCTTACCACCCCTCCCCCATTCTATACTTTGTGACATTGATTTTTTTGAATCTGAGTGTAAGACTTTATGTTTATCTCTGTCAAATTTCATTTTGCCTTCAAGGACCAGATGGGGTGCCAGCTGCTCTACAAAGCCTATCTTGATCTTTCCAGATTTTAGGGCTCTCTCCCTCCTCAAAGTCTCTCATTCCTTTAGCTATTTGGTTTTCTGTGCCCCCTTTCTATAACTTATATGAGAGTGATTTATAATCCCTCTTACTTCCTTGCTAGCTTTTTAAAGGGGTAGCCAGGTGGCACAGTGGATAGAGCACCAGGCCTGGAGTCAGGAAGACCTGAGTTCAAACCTGGCCTCAGATACTTACTATGTGACCCTGGGCAAGTCACTTAATCCTGTTTGCTTCAGTTTCCTCATCTGTAGAATGAAGGAAATGGCAAACTACTCCAGGACCTTTGTTCAGAAAACCCCAAATGGGGTCACACAGAGTCAGAGGCAACTAAATGACAATAACAAAGCTTTTTTAAATCCTTCAGGCCCAAAATTGCAGGCTGCACAGTGCAATGGAAAAAGCACGAACTTTGGAGTCGAAAGACCTGAGTTGACTCCTGACTTTCCTGTTGGTCACCTGTGGTTGGTTTGGACCACATGTCACCTGGATGGTTTAGAGCAACCCCAGCCCCTCTCTGGGTTCGCTTCCTTCCCTTTATAATCCCAGACTTTTAATTAACTGCACTGCCTGATCTTCTGAGTTCCCTCTCCCCTTGAACGTGGTTGCTTATGCCTTGCCTAGCCTGGGCCTGAGTTATCCCAACTAGCAAGTCATCTGAAGGGCGTCACAGAATTGCACCTACCATTCAAACGTGCTATCTGTCTTCAGCTTGGCCCTCTCTGCCACATGCCAATCCTTTAAATCATTTCCCATAAATCCTCTTCGCTTTTCTATCCCTTCCCCCCTTCCTCTTAGCAGAGAACTTCTCCCCCCCCCCCCACTTTTTTAAATCAAGAAGATAGAGGCTAACCATGGTGAGTTCCCTCTAATTCCCATTTCTATACCTCAAAACCCCCTCTGCCTCATTCCCTTCTCTTTTATTTTTTGCTCTTTTCTCTGACAAAGGGGCAGACTTTCTCCTGTCTGCTGCCTTCCCCTTTCCTCCCATCCTTGATCTTATCCCCTTTGGCTCTCTCCCAGAGCTTACCTCATTTCTCTCTTTTCATCTTCTATCTCTATCTACAGGCTCCTTCTCTTCTGCCTACGAATGTCCCCACATCTCCTCCATCCTTAAAAGAAAGAAAACTTTCTCTTGACCTTACCTCCCTCCAAGTTATCTTTCTCTATCTCTGCTCCCTAACATAGGCAAAGTCCTAGAAAAATCTCTCCACATTCCTTGTGTCTACTTCCTCTCCTCCCACTGCTTCTCATCCCTTGTAATCTGGTTTCTGAGCTGGCACTGTTCTGTCTTCAAGGTTATCAACAATCTCTTCAGGGACATTTAAAAGGTCTTATCATCTCTTCTCTGTCCTGTCTCACTTCTTTGGGTTCTCAACAGACTTGGAGTCAAAAAGAGTCATCTTTCTGAGCTTACTAGCTATGTGACCCTGGGCAAGTCACTTAACCCTGTTTGCCTCAGTTTCCTCCTCTGTAAAAGGATCTGGAGAAGGAAATGGCAAAACACTCCGATGTCTTTGCTGAGACAAATGAAAAGCCAGAGACAGGGTTTCTGGATAATTAATAATCAGTTTATTAATTAGTCTAGCAAATCACCAATACATTAATGGTAAGTGGTGTCTCTTGGTAACCAAAGACTAAATCATGGAGATTCCTGAGTGCCTAAATATCTTTGGAAAAGGAGGTGTCCCTGACCCAACTGGTTAACAATTAATGAGTGGGCAGACTTTTTCTAATGAGGAGGTAAATTAAAAGTCTGCAACTCTTCTGACTGAGATTTGATCTCGACACTCAACTACCTCCAGCTGTTTTAACAGAGGAATCCCTTTCTACTCAAACCTTTCAAGTTGAACCATTAGGGGCAAGGGAGGGGTTGAATGGTTTTAGGGCTGGAATTCACCTAGATTAGATTCAGTTTACACTTTAATCAGAAATAAACTCTCCTAGTTTGGGTGGGGTCCTGACCAAGATGGAGGAGAATATTTCCAGAGGGTTAGGCCAATCTCATCGGCCTGGTCCTTCAGAGACTGACTGATTTACAAGACCTGGTCCTTATATAAGGAAATAGAAGGGGGGTTGGGTGTGGGGTGGAAACTCCAATCCCAATTTAATAATTGTTTATAATAGAAAATAATTTCTCTCACTGCCAAGAAAATCCCAAATGAGATCACAGAGTTGGACATGACTGAAAAATGACTCAACAAAAGAATCCTTAAAATGCTATATAAATGTTTGCTATTATGACAGCCTTCTACCTAATTTATGATATCCCTTAATGCTCTGTTCTGAGCCCTCTTCTCTCCCACTCTTGATGCTGTCACCCGCTTCTGTAAGTTCATTAACATCTTTATGTAGATGACTCCCAGACTTATGTATCTAGTTCTAATAGCTCTCTGGAGCTTCTAGGACCACATACTTTGTCAGCTACTAAATTCAGGCCACTCTCCTGCCTCAAGATGTCTCCACCCCAGGTCTAGTTTGTGGGTCTCTGCCCAGAGTCACCAGCAAAGTTCCCTTCACTCCCAGCTCAACTCACTTTCTACCTCCTTACCAAGAACCACCACCCTCCTCTCTACCCCATCTTTCGAGCTCCCTTTCCTTTAATGTTTTATCATTTCCTGTAAGAACGTAAACTCTTTGAGAGTAGGGACCATTTTATTTTCTTGGGTTTTTTAAAAATCTCCAATTCTTAGCATGGTGTCTGATATATAGTAAGTGCTTAACTAATGTTCTATCTATTTATCTTTCTGTCTGCCTGCCTTTCAGTCAGTCTTACTGAATATTTCCAATTAGATATCTTATAGGCATCTCAAATATGATATGTCCAATGTGGAAATCACTATCTTCCACCAATAAACCTGCTCCTCTAAACTTCTGTTTGTATTAAGGATACTGCTATCACTCCAGTCACTTAGGTTTGTAATCTTGGAGTCATTTGGGATAGCCTTCCCCCCATCCCCAATCAATCAAGCAATAAACCCTCAATGACCAGGCAGTTTCCTGGTCTAGTTAGTTGTACCTCAAAATTTCACATCCATCCCCTTCTCTGTGGCTGCCACTCTAGTTCATTTCCTCTTGTCTGGACAACAGTAACAGCTCTCTAATGGGAATCCTAGCTTCCAGTCTACCTCCCGTAGCTACCATAATAATCTTTCTAAAGCAGAAGTCTGAGCATACGGCTCCCATGCGCAAGAAATATGGGTGGTTCTCTGTTGTTTAAGAATAAACACAAACTTCTCATCTTGATGTTCAAAGCTCTTTGTCATCTGACTCATCCTACCTTTCCTGGTCCATTACTCACCTTCACTCATGTTGTATTCCAATCCAACATGACTATTGGCTATTCCCCAAACTTGAAATTCTGCCCTGTCTTCTTCATGCCTTTCCACAAGCTATCCTCATTCCTGGAAAGTAGTCTGCCCTCATTTCAGGTTCTTAGAAATTCTTGCTTTCTCCAACACTCAACTTGGATGCCAACTCTGATGGGAAGCCCTTCCTGAACCCCCATTCCTGAGAAGTCAGTGTTCTTTCCTTCTCAGCTGTAAGGCTTGCAACTCAGTAGGCACTTAAATGCTTATTGGAGGTTTGCAAGTTCAACACTCCAGTGCTTGCTGTTCCCAAAGGGATGATCAGGCTGTGAGAGCCATCTACACTGATCAGACCCATAAGACTCAAATATGCTAGGATGTCAGTTCATTTAGAATGGGAATAATGTCTGTGGGAATGACTAATTTGGTGCCAATCCTTTTCACAGGGCAGTTTCTCCTGGTATGGAGAAATGCTCAGGAGTTTGATCTATAGACTAGAAGGCTATTTGATAAACACAGAATTAGTTTATTTTTGCTTGAAGACCTCTTCCAAGGGTGAACACACTCACTCCCCAAACATCACAATACTCTTTGGGATACTTTTCATGGTTAGGGTGTTTTCTCTTAAAGCTCAAATCTAATTCCTCTTAATTTTCCCCATTGCTTGTAGGAGCCCTCAGGCATCAGACAGAATAAGTCCAACCCTCCCCTCTCCCCTGTTCCTCCCCACATAAGATTATTCAGTTCAAATATTTGAAGGTTTCTCTCCAACCCCACCTTCCATATACAACTCATAGTTTTTTCTTCTTGAGGCAAATATTCCCATTTGCTTTTATTAATCCTCATATGATGTATACTCAAAGCTCTTCCCATCCTGGTGTCCTTCCTCTGAACACTCCCCATCTAACAATGTCTTTCCTAGACTGACCACAATATATTGGATATTCTTAATGGAGATTTCCATTAGGCTATGTGGTAGCCTGATGACTTGCCTTTCTCCATTCCAGGAATATTTCTTTCTTAGAAACCAATGCCCTTCATTAGAATCAGAGCACCTGGAATCAGCAGCAGCTGCTTCCAGAGCTCTTGGGCCACCGACAGTAAGCAGTTCAGGCGACTGATCAGAAAAAGATTATAGGGGACACTTTGCTGGCACTGGGTGTGGGATGCTGCTGCATGGACCATATGTGGTTCTGTGTCAGTCCCAGGGTGAGAAGAAGCACTAGTACACATTGGCTGCAGGGAAGTGGGAATTCTGGTCACAGTTCCAGGGCAGAAAAGAGTGTTTATGGTTGATCATAGACGAGAGCACAGACCAGGAGAGCAGTGACTGCACCTTTCCTTAGATCATACCACCTTGGGAGAATTCGAAACTTACAAACCCCTAGAACAAGCTCTGAACACAGCAGCATGCAAAACCTGATACTTTGAAAAGTGCTCTCTCTACCCCAGAAGCAGAGCCCAACTTTAACAAAAGTTAAAAGTAAAGAAAAAGCTGGAAAAATGAGCAAACAAACAAAAAGAACCTGACCCTAGAAAATTACTATGGTGACAAGAAGAATCAAACCACAAACTCACAAGAACATATCAAAGTTTTTTTTAAAAAAGCAATATGCAAAGCCTCAAAGAAAAATATGATTTCAGGTCCCTCAAAAGAAATCCTGGAAGAGCTCAAAAAAGATTTAAAAAATCAAATAAGATAGGTGGAGGGGAAATGGGGAAAACAAAGAGAGTGTTACAAGAAAATCATGAAAGAAGAGTCAATAGCTTGACAAAGGAGGCACAAAAATACTGAAGAAAATAACACCTTAAAAACAAAATAGGTCAAATGGTAAAAGAGGCACAAAAATCACCTGAAGAGTAGGACTCCTTAAAAAATAGAACTGACCAAATGAAAAAGATGTACAAAAAATTTACTGATGAGAATGCCTTAAAAAGTAGAATGGGTGAAATGGAAAAAGAGGTACAAAAACAAACTGAAGAAAATAATTCCTTAAAAATTGGTCAAGTGGAAGCTAATGACTCCAGAATATATCAAGAAACAATAAAACAAAATCAAAAGAATGAAAAAATAGAAGAAAATTGGAAAAATAACTGACCTGGAAAATAGATCAAGGAGAGATAACTTAAGAATTATTGGTGTACCCAAAAGCTATGATCAAAATAAGAGCCTAGACATCATCTTTCAAGAAATAATCAAGGAAAACTGTCCCAATATCCTAAAACTAGAGGGTAAAATAGAAATGGAAAGAACCTACCAATCACCTCCTGAAAGAGATGGCCAAATGAAAACTCCCAGAAGTATTATAGCCAAATCTCAGAGTTCCCAGGTCAAGGAGAAAATATTTCAGGTGGCCAGGAAGAAACAATTCAAATATCATGGAGTCACAGGCAGGATAACACAAAATTAAGTAGTTTCTACATTAAAGGCCTGGAGGGTTTGAAAGATGATATTCTGAAAGACAAAGAAGTGAGGATTACAACCAAGAATCACCACTCAGCAAAATTGAGCAGATAAAACAGGCAGAAAAATGGATATTTCACAAAATAAAAGACTTTCAAGCATTTCTGAGGAAAAGATCAGAGCTGAATAAAAATTTGATTTTCAAATACAGGACTCAAGGGAAGCATAAAAATGTAAACAGGAAAGATAAATCATAAGGGATTGAAAAAGGTTAAATGGTTTATATTCCTAGGGGAAGATGATACTTATAACTCCTAAGAACTTTCTCATTATTAGGGCAGTTAGAAGGAGTTTACATAGACAGAAGGCACAGATGTGAGTTGACTGTGAAGGGATGATATGTAAAAAATAAAACTGAGGAGTGAAAGAGCAATGTACTGGAAGAAATGGAAAAGGAAAGGTAGAATGAGGTAAATTAACTCACATAAAAGAGGCAAGGAAAAGCTTTTACAGTGGAGGGGAGGATGGAATGGTGGCAGACAATGCTTGAAACTTACTCTCATCAGAATTGGCTCAAAGAGGAAGTATATACACACAAAGAGTTGAGTATAGAAATCTATCTCCCTGCAGGGAAGTAGGAGGGGAAAAGGGGGAAAGAAGTACGTATATGTGGGAAGAAGGGATAATAGAAAGGAAGGCAGATTGGGGAAGTGGTGATCAGAAGCAAATCACTTCTGAGAAAGGACAAAGTGAAAGGAGAGAGAGTAGGATAAATGAGGGAAATAGGATGGAGAGAAATACACAGTAATCAAAACTGTGAAAACACATTACAGTAAGTTTCTTTGATAAAGGCCTCATTTCTCAAATATATACAGAACTGAGTCAATTTTATAAGAATACAAGTCATTCCACAACTAGTAAATAGTCAAAGGATATGAACAAGAAGTTTTCAGATGAGGAAATCAAAGCTATCTATAGTCACATGAAAAAATACTCTAAATCACCATTTATTAGTGAAATGCGAATGAATATAACTCTGAGGTACCACTTGACATGTATCAGTTCAGCTAATATGACAGAAAAGGAAAATGGCAAATGTTGGAGGGGATATGGGAAAATTGGAACACTAATGCCCTGATGATGGAGTTGAGAACTGATCCAACCCTTCTGGAGAGCACTTTGGAACTATGCCCAAAGGGTAATCAAAGTGTGCATAGCCTTTGACCCAGAAATGCCACTACTAGGTCTGTATCACAAAGTTGGGGGGGGGGGCAGAGGGAAAGGACCTATATGCACACAAATATTTATAGCAGCTCTTTTTGTGGTGGCAAAGAATTGGAAATTGAGGGGATGCCCATTAATTGTGGAATGGCTGAACAAGTCATGGCATATGATTGTGATGGAATACTATTGCACTATAAGGAATGATAAGCAGGATGCTTTCAGATAACCCTGTGAGACTTACATGAACTGATGCAAAGTGAAGTGAGCAGAACTAGGAGAACGTTGCACACAGTAACAATAATGTATGATGATCAACTATGAATGATTTAGCTTTTCAGCAATACAATGATTCAAGACATTTCCAAAGGACTCACAGTAAATATATATATAATCCACCTCCAGGGAAAGAACTAGTGGAGTATGAGTGTAGACTGAAGCATACTTTTTTTTTACTTTTTTTTTCTTCTTCATCCCCCTCCTTTTTCGGTCTACGTTGTCTTTTACAACATGACTAATATGTAAAGATGTTTTGCATGACTGCACATGTATAATCTATATCAAATTACTTGCTTTCTCAGTGAAGGGGGGAAGGAAGGAAGGGAGGGAGGGAGAGAATTTGGACCTTAAAATTTTTTCAAAAGAGTGTCAAGAATTGTTTTTTTCATGTAATTGGATAAAATATTAAACAACGAACAAACCAAAAGAACAGAGCCCCTTTGGCCCAGGAAAGCCAGAGGGAGTCTGTCCCTTCAACTTTCCTTTCTCTAGACTCAAGGCCAATCTCCTTCCCCAAGCCCTCCCCCTGTCGATTGTGACAACATGACCTTGCACATGTTACATTAATGGGATCAAACTTATCTTATAATAGGTACATTGTTCTCCCATTCTGAGAATTGGGAAACATTGTAGCCTCTCAGGAAGGTGGCTACAAACCATTTCTTGATGGGGACAGTGTTGGGAGGTGTCCAATGATACATTGTGTTAAAATGGAAAGTCCTGGGTTTAGATGCTGAAGACCTTTCTCAATGATCTTACACAATGACTTCCTTTGTCTGGACCTCAGTTTCCTCATCTGTAAATACAGAAAGAAGTTGATTGCCTCTCAGTCTCTTTCCAGCTCTAAATCTGTGATTCTGTCTAATGCAGTTTAGGCCAATTTCCTACTTTTTAAGTTGCCTCTTATTAGGGTAGATTTCTGGGAGAGGTATTTTCTGACCTTATCTTTCCATTTGTGGTACCCTTTGTTTTCCAACCCACCCTCTCCCTTCTACACTGACCACACAGTGGGGGCAGTGGAAGGTTATTTTTCTTTTGTCTACAAGAATTTAGAGTTCTGTGTGCAATTGGACTGATGAAATAAACTCAGCTATGTAGCTCTGGGCAAGTCATTTTGTTTCCTTTGTGGATCTCAGTTTCTCTGCCTCTTAAATGGGAATTGTCAATGTTACCACCTAAAATTACCATGAGGATCAGGATCTGATGTAAACAGCACTTTGGAAAAGCCCCAAATGGGGATATTGGGTGTCCTGCTACTGTATCTTTTCTTAGAGTGACATACAGACTGCTAGCCATCAATCCAAGCCACTCCTTCAGATTTTGAACTACAAACAGAAACTATTTACAACTCCAAGAAATGGGGCAATACAGGCCTTCCAGCTGTGTGCTCCTGGTTTCACCTGCCCAACCTGTCAGAGTCTAGAGAACTAAAATCAATGTGATTTAATAATATATATGTAATAGTTAATATATTATATATAATGATATATGTGTAATATATACACATATACATACATATATAATATATACACATATATAAATATGTGTAATGTATTAATATATATATAATATAATAATAGTACATGTTAAGTACCAACTATGCAATGGGTACTGTGTTAGGCACTGGGGATACAAAGATAGAATCAAATCATCCATGCCATCAGGAATTCATATTTTATAGAGGGAAACATGAACATAATTAAGTAAATACAAAATGTGTTAATAGTAAACAAACATGGCTTGATGGCCAGGATCACTAATATCTAGAGGTAAGGGGTAGGAGTTTCCATGGGAATCAAGAAGGACATTGTGTAGGAGGTAGCCTTTGACTTGGACTTTGTTTGAATGGAGGTAAGGATTCCAGGACACAGAGATATACTGTGGCAGATGGCCTGCATCCCCACGTGGCTCAGTGACAGCAGTGAAAAAGAAAGACACACAGGCAGGCGGGAGAAGATAGACCAACTCCATTTATTGATCTGAGGGTCAGGGTATTTATAGACAGAAACTTCAAGTCTATGTGACATTCTACTCATCTCCAGTCCTAGTGATTTGACCAATCTTATCGTCTTAAATGTTAGCCTAGAGGGCATCTATTTTATGTATCCCTTCTATTCTGTAGTTCTCTAGTTTATCTCATGGAGACAGAAACATCCGGGGTGGTAGGGGGGCGGGGCGGGGGGGGCAGGACATGGAGAGCCATTCCAGATGATAATGAGCACAGTCTCATCCTGATGATGTGTGCTGAATCAGGGGAAGCCATCTAAGGGCCTTTTGGTGCTGTGATCTATAAATCTTAGACAAGTTCCAGACATCCACAGTAAGACAAGCAGAACACTGTGTTACTGATAATTTTGAAATGTTGCAGATATGTTAACATTAAAGTTTTACTGACAATTTTGAGATGTTTTGGATATGGTAATGAGGTAACCTCAAGGTAGCAAGGTTAAGAGTTAGTCTGTTCCCCCAGGGAAGCCCTGAGAACCCAGAGTACCTAAGACTAGAGCCCAAAGGGGATTTGGACTTGGCACTTAGAGAGATTGTGCTATATAGGAACTGAGCTAAACTATGAATCTAATCTCTTTCCACTCCTCAGAGACTGAGGCGGTACAGGGGTCGGATTAGGCCCCTGGGGTTGGAAGGGAAAAGTTTGTATGTTTGTTCCTGCTATCCCTTTTGAAGTAAATATTCATTTGTAAAAGTTCATCTGATTATTAAGTGTTTAAATGGAACTGAAGGGGGGACCCTCTACATTTGGGCATATAGCATATAGCATTAGTGGGGGCTAGAGCTGAGAGCAGTGAGCCCAGACACCCCAAACCCCCGAAAGAACCCTGGGGGAGGGGTGGAATGTAACACATACATCCTTAAAGCAGTGGAAGCCAAGGTAGTCAAAGTCATAGATGGTAACATGAAAGGTGATAGAAAAGCCCAGTTCTCCCACAAAAAATTCTAGTACATATCTGAAAAGAGCCCCAGAAAGACCAATGATAAAGAGATTTGGGAAGAAGTAGAAATGAGTTCTTCTACCCAATCCAGAATTGCATGAAAAGGAGTCTCTAGAAGCAGATAGGGGAGTCTTGTCAAGGAGGTCTGCACCAGCAGGTAAAGCCAGAAGCCTCAGAGAGGTCAAAATAGGGAACCAACAAAAACTCCTTGAATGGAACCAGAAGTCAACGAAGGCTACTAGTGGGGCTACATCAGAGAACTCAGTCAGAGCTCTTACAAATGGACTGTAAACCAGCCAGTGATCTGAGCAAGAGAATCATAAGGCTGCCCTAGCTCCAATAACTGGGTACCTGAAGGCTACCCCCCAACCCTGGCCTAAAAGAACACAAGAAGGAAACAGAACCAACCCTCACTGGTTATTGAACATGGAGACAGGACTCGGTTATGTGCTCCATGACACACTGGACCTACAGAAAGAGACAGGGTGCCAGTGCTGGCAGCACCCTGCAGGATGCCAACACATGCTCCAGCAACCCACTGGGGCCTGCCAGAGCCACAGCAGAGGAAACAGCTTCTGATTAAGGAAAAGCACCATGTGGAGATCAGCCAAGGACAGAACCCACCATGAACCACAAAGACTAGTATCCCCCAGTTCCTCTAGACTGGCAGTGGCAGGGTAGTGACATCCAGAAGACAGAGGGGATAGGAATGAACAAGCCCCAGTGACCCATCCATGAATGCAGGAGAGGGCCAGTTAAAGCTCATAAGTAAAAATCAAGAACTGAGGCTTATAGCATGATTGAATAGAAGAAAATGTAGAACTCAACTAAGAGATGTTATGGATAAAGAGAAGTCCAAGAACTAAACTAGAAGACAGGAAGCCCAAAATAGTTCTAAACATAGTTCTAGGGAAAATGGATTGGCCACAGGAAGAGAGTTCTGGGAGAATTTTGGGAGAAAAATGAAAGGAGAAAAAAAGTTTGGAATTTAAAGTAAAAAACCTTATCCAAGTAAGAAAATGATGCAAACAGAATTTCTGATTCCATGAGCTCACAAAAAATACTACAACAGAGCCAAAATATTGAAGGAGGGGAAAAAAAGGAAATTTCAGGTATCTACTATCCAAAATAACCAACCTGGAAAATATTTGAAAGAAATATAATTTTAAGAATCATCTAACTCCATGGAAACAGTGACCAAGAAAAAAACCTGAATAAAACATTTCAAGAAATCACAAAAATATTGCTTGAATTTTTTAGAGCCAGAAGACAAAGTGAAAGTAGAAATAATCTGCTTAATACTTCCTAAAAAAAAAACCCAACCCAAATGTCATTGCTAAATTCCAGAGCTTCCAAGTGTGAGATACTACCCCTTTTATTATGTGGACATTTTAGTTCCTGAAAGAGACAGAAAAAAAACATTTGTATAAGGAACGCTGATAAAAAATCAGCTTGAGAAAATACTCAACTTCTCAGATAAATACTTGAAGAGAGATAAAGATTATCCTGAGAAAAAAACTGTCCCTCGTATTAACATACTGAGAAGACATGTTTGGAGATAGAACGCCGACCTGGTTAGATATTTACATGAAATTTTTTCAGAGTTTTGAAGGATATAGATAATAAATTATAAATCAAGTAATTTGGGAGAGACTATGGGAATATTAACTATCAGGATCATAACTGAGAGAAAAGGTTATTTTTTAATTTCCTATCTTAAATGAGAGACAGGTCTATGTGGAGGCTTGATTTCAGGCATTAGAAACACAAGAGGAAAAAATGGATAGGAGACGACCAGAAGCATGAGAGGACAGGGAGCACAGGAAGAGATGAGAGGAGATACAGAATGAATTCAGTAACTGGTAGGAGCTGATCAAAATGACAAATGGATTCTAAGAATATTTTTCTGGGGATCCTGTGGATTGAAAGAGATATTGCTTTCCTGATATATCGGAGAATGAAGAATTGCCTTTTAGACTTATTTACAACCTAAGAAAGGTGAGACTTCTCAGGAGTTTGTCTGCATTTCCTTTACTGCCCTGTCTCATTTGAAATGGAGAAACAGGAAAAATAAGCTTTGCATCAACTTGATGTGTGGATTTGTCAAGAGCTGAATGGAGAGAATTGAACCCTCTACTTTCTGAAGAGCTACCTAAAGAAATGTTGCATGGCCTATCACTATCTATAGCTTGAGATGGAGAAATGCTTCAGAGCCCAAGAGCAGTTGAGTTTTGGTATTTCTCCAGTTTAAGGGAACTGCTTGTCGTTGAAAGAGTGCAACAATTTTTCATCAACCTGACAAGGATGGTTATGTACTAAAAGACTGCCATCATTTCCCAAAAGAAGATTAGCAGAGAAGTAAATTTGCCCAGCAGATGATGCTTGGTACAAACTGTTCTCTAAAAGATCATAGGATTATAGAATTAGAAGTTCTTGGGCCTAACTCTTTCATTTTATATATAAGGAAATTGGGGTGATATAGGTTTAGTGATTTGCCCATCATATAACTAGTAAATGTTTGAGGTTGGCATTGAAACCAGGTCTTCCTCGTGCTAACTCCAGCATTCTATCCATTATTCCAGGCTGATTCTGTACCAAAGCTAGTTAATGGTATGGGATGATCATGATCTTCATTGGAATTACAGTCCTATCATCCCACCATCCTGTCAACTTGTAGAGAGCCCAGGATTACTAATAGTGTTCTATGGGGCATGTCTATACCCAGGAGTCTGTTTGACTGCAATACGTAGAAAAGAAGCTATAGCTATAGCATCTGGAATCAGTTTTCTGCCTTTACTGGAACTGGTTGTTGGGGATATAGCATACAATGTCCTCCTCATTTCAATTTCACTTTCTGAAGCATTGTCTGGGTCTGCAGACTTTATGAAACTATTTACGTTAAGTTACAAATTTGCTGCCATACCAATCAAACTATGAAAGGATTGCTTTATAACACTATACAAAATTTCAACAGAATTTATCTAAAGTAATGAATGATCAAGAATCTCAAGGGAAACAATTTTTTTTAAAAGATGAGACAGAACAGGTCATAGTAGTAACAGTTCTCAAACTATACAAGAAAATAGTAATCATCAAAACAACTTGACATTGGTTTAAAAAAGTGTTGACCAATGGACCAGATTAGGTAGATAGGATCCAGAAGCTTTTCATAGTGTTCCACAGACCCAAGGGCACAAACTATTGAATAAAGAGTAAAATACTTCAATGGAAAAAATTGCTGGAAAATTTTAAAAGCAGTCTGGGAGAAATTAGTTTTAGATGAGCATTATTTTATCATATACCACAGTAAACTCCCAAAGAGACACATGACCACTGACCAGATGACAACCTTATTCTTTTCAAAAGATAGGAAGATCTAGGTATTTGTGTCAGTAGTAGGGTTCATCAGATCTACCTTGTCTGATAGCAGCATCTATATGGAGAACTGAGAGATACACCAGGGATGAACTAGACACATCAAGGAAAGGCAACTTCAGAACTCTACAAGGGCACTGACCCTCAGAACCCAGCAGAGAGCCACATCTAATGGGAATTTCACAGAGCCTCCACATACAGAGTTCAAGTGCAAATTGAAACCACTTTGAGGCTTGACCTTATACCCATTGGATTGGCAAAGATGACGAAAACAGAAAATGAAAACTGTTGGTAGGATTATGCGAGAGCTGATGGTGGATGTGTGAATTGGTTCCCACCATGCTGGAAAACGTTTTAAGCAATGCCCTAAAAGCCATTAAACTATGTGTGTATGCTTTTACCCAGCACTAATCCCATGGAGAACGTATCCCAAAGAGATCAAAGAGGAAAAGGACTCACAGTTACCAAATGTTTAGAGAAACATTTTGTTACTGTTGTTGAAACAAAGAATTAGAGATAAAATGGATGTCCATCAACTGGAAAATGGAACAAATTATAGTATAAAATATAAAAATTGTGGTATAAAAATGGAATATTATTGTACCATAAGCAATGACCAAAGAGGTAGTTTTGGAGAAACCTGGGATGCCTTCAGTGAAAGTGAGCAAAATTAAAGAATTTATACAATGACAGCATTGTAAAGGAAAACACTCTAAAAAACTTAAAAATTCTTAGGATTATAATAATTAGAGGACAGTTTTGAAGATCTTAGGATGCAGCATGTCTCCTGCCTCTGGACAGGTGGTAGACTCTAGGTGCAGAATGTGACATACATTTGTAAACATGACCATTATCACACAAATAGGTTTTACTTAATTATACTTTTGTTGCAAGGGGATAAGGAGGAAGGGAAGTCTTTTACTGGAGGAGGGAGAGATTTTGGAAGAAAGAGTGTAGGGTTCTGAGAGTGATGCCACAAATAGAAGGAAAGAAAGAAGAGAGCACCTAGGAGATACCAAGAAGCAGGGCAATGTCTATGCTGCTAGGTTAAATTTTGTATATGTAATTAAAAATTATTATCATTCTTTAATTATTAAATAAGTTATTAACCATCATTAAATAATAAAATTATCATTGAAATAAACTTATATAATAGATTCACAGTTCCACAGCCAATCCCCATTTTCCATCCTTTTTGTATACTGGAATGTTATGCTTACTGATAATTTTCTAGTTGATAATTTTTTACTATCAAAAAATTAATTTAATCTTAAAATTAATTTAATTAATTTTTTTTAAAAAGCAGAGGAACTCAGGATCATGTCCAATGAGGAAGAGTTGAAGGAAAATGGATGTTTAGCCTGAAGAAGGGAAAATTGTTCATTGTCATCAGGTATTTGAAAGGGGGGTGGGAGGAGGGTCGTATGGAAGGAGAAATAGACTGGTTGTGTTTAGCCCAAGAAGGCAGAGCTTGGAGCACTAGTCTGAAGGTCTTCAGGCAGATTAAGGCATAGTGTAAGGAAAAAACTTTCTAACCATAAGAGCTCTCCAAAAATGAGATGAGATATCTCAGAAGGTAGGTAGTGAGTTGCCTGTCAGAGGTTACCAAGTGGAGACATGTCAGGGATGATACAAAAGGAATTCCTGTGCAGGCTCAAACTGAACTAGGAGGTCTTTGATATGCTTCCTGACTCTTTTGGTTCTGTGACTGGGACTACCTTCCACTCAGACTGGTGGCTACAGAGAGAAGTGATATTGCATTTTCTCTGGGTACATTCTGTCCCTCCAGCTAGATTAGAGAGTCAGAAGGGAGCATAACAGAGAAAACTAGACTGTCAGGTCTTCTGACCCAACTGTATTTATATCTTGATTCTAGTATTTAATGACTGGATGACAAGCACCAAGACCCTCTCAGAGCCTGGTTTCCTTATTTGTAAATGAGGATAGTGAAACAAACTACCCACTGTTAACAGCAAAATCCCTGTGAACTGTTAAATGGACAAAGTCCCAGGCCCAACAAGGGGAACCTGGAATGCACCAGAGTCCAACCACAATTTATACAGATGCCTCTATTGCCAGAGAACAAGCTTGCAAGCTGGAACAGCATCTGTTCTGACATGTTTAAGACTCAGTTGGAGAGAGTGAGATATTTATATGTTTCAAACAAAGGGAGGCAGGGAATTTGGGGGGAAAGGCAGGAAATAGTCCCTTTTCCCAAGGAAGGGGAGATCCAGGAGGGGAAATAAGAAATTCCAGATGTCAGATATGTGGCCCTTTGATACACAAATCAGACTGACAGTTCAAGGCTTGAGCATAAACAATAAGATAAGGGGATGTAAAACAGAATGTGTCCTACAGCCCCATAACCTACAATTAAGAGAGTCTCTGGAGAATAATGGGGGGGGGGGGGCGGCTCAAGCAAATCTAGCAATCCTTTTCACACCTTCTTGCAAATATATTGTGAGAAAAGTGCTTTGCAAACCTTCAAAGGCTACAGAAATGGGAGTTATTCATTGATCAAGCAACACACATTTATTAAGCATTTAACAATCTACCAGGCACTAAGTCATCATTATTACATTAAGTTCCTTGGAGGTAGGGACTGTTTCTTTTGCTTTGACGTCCCTGTACCCTGAACAATTTGTTATATTTACAATCCACTGGCTCCAGTCAGATTTATGTCCTATTTCCTGACAGGTTAGCACGTTATCTCTCTTTAATTTACTGCTTGTCCATTCTTCACATTCCTGGCCAAGAAATGTCATCTATACTCACCCCTTGGAAAGAGAAAGGAAGAGGTAGGAAGGTGACCTCTATTCCATCCCTAGACATCTTAGAGGCAGGCTGAGCCAGGAGTCATAGACAGTGAAAACTGGGATTTAGGCAGGGACCTCTTTTCTGAGGGGCCAGGGTAGAGGGAATACTCCCACAGCAGAAGATAAGGGATCCATGATAGATTCCTACCACCCCAACTCTCTCCTGGTCTCTAGCCCTGCCCCTATGGCAAATCTCCATTAGGATGTCTCTTTCATAGATATTTTAAAACTGAAAATGTCCAAAATGGAACTCATTATCTTTCTTTCAAACTTGCTTTCCATCCTTAAGTCAAGTCAATAAGCTTTTACAAAGTACTTCCTAATTTCTGTGTTTCTATAAAGGATACCATTATCCTTCTAGTCAGACAGATGTTCTCCTCTGGACTTCCTTCTACTTCATCCCTCAACCTCATATCCAATCAGTTGGACATTTTGTTAACTTGTGACTACTCTCACTTCTATCCCTTGCTCTTTACTCTCATAGCCACGTCCTCATCCCTTCTCACCTGGACTGTTATGATAAACTAACTGGGTCTCTCTTCTCCCTCAGGTTGGGGCAATTGAGGTCCAGAGATTATCCAGACAGTCAGTAGTGAAAGCAGGACTACAGCTTCATTCTCCAGACTCCTATATCAGAGCCCTAAGATTTCTGGAATGGGATAATACATAAACCCACTAGAACATCCATCAACATATGGGCCTGTACTCATTTATCAGATTACCTGACTTTTATTGAACAGAGAACAAGGAAACACTGGATGGATCAGTTGTATTGGCCAGTTTTGCTGGGTGGGTCAGCCCAGAACAGCTTGAAGAGATTGTGACAAGGAGCATAGGATAACAGATAAAGTACTAGGCTTTAGAGTCAGGAATATCTGGGCTTCAATTCCACCTCTGACAATTGTCACTAGTTGTATGGGCAAATGATTTACTTTGTGAGCCTCAGACAATGGGAGCATCTACCTGCCAAGGTTGTTACCTCCCCCCACCCCAAACTTCCCTAGTTCTACCAGGAATATCACCATCCTTCCAATTACCTGAGTCTGCAACCGTGGTGTCATCTTCTGGTGTACCTTAGAGAGGCCCAATGAGGAAACTGAGATCTTCCTGATTTCAAGTCCAGCACTCTAGCCCCTGCAACACCATCAGTCAATAAACATTTATTAAGCACCTCTTGCTGTGTCGGGCCCTGTGTTAAGCATACAAAGGAAAGCACAAGACAGTCTTTGCTCTCAAAGCCCTCACAGTCTAATGGGGGAGACTACGTGAAAGCAACTTGCACAAATAATCTTATACAAGATAGATCAGAGATAACTCATAGAAAGAAAGCACTGGGATTAAAAGGGCTCAGGAAAGGCTTCTTAGAGAAAATGAGATTTTAACTGACACTTGAAAGAGGCCTGGGAAGCTGGGAGGCAGAGATGAGGAGGGAGAGCATTCCAGGCATACAGGATAGTCAATGCTGAGAGCCAAGAGATGGTGTGACACTCAGAAAAGGAAAATGAGGGTGGGCTTAAGGACTCACCTTGTCTTCTACAGTATCTTCACAAAGAGAAACAATCTGACTAGGTGGAGCAGAAGAACTTGAATTAGGAAGACTTGAGTTCAAATTCAGCCTCAGACACTTACTAGCTGTGTGATCCTGGGCAAGTCACTTTAACCTCTGTTTACCTCACTTTCTTCTCTGTTTACCTCAGTTTCTTCATCTGTAAAGTGGGGATCAAAATAGAAGCTCCCTCCCAGAGTAGCGGTGAGAATCAAAAGAGGTAATAATCATAAAGAGCCAGGCAGATAGCAATTGCTATATAAATGTTAGTCATTGGTATTATTGGTGGATGGAGGCCTTGGACATATATGCTGGTTTTGTGCCTATAGGCAGGTCCCTTTGCAGTGCCCACAGGCAAATCTCTAAGGCTATAAATTCAACTGTTACAGATGTGCATCACTGGAGGAAGTGTCAATACAAGAAATTCCCCACAGCAGTGAAATCACAAGTGTAGCAAATAACAACAAATAATAATAATTCTCACACGAAACTGAGGCATGAAGAGGGAAAGTAATTTGTCAAAGATCACACGGTGAGTTGGGTACAACCGCTGGAAAGAGGACTAAGCATCGCCCCACTGCCTCTCAGAATGCCCATTAGCCATCATTCTACAGATGTGTACTGAGATATGTATCGGATTGGGGCAGCTAGGGTATGCCATAATGCGCAGAGCTCTGGGTCTGGAATCAGCAAGATGAGTTCAAATTTGAACTCAGAAATTTACCAGCTGTACGAGCAGGGGCATGTCACTTAATCTCTGTCAGCCTCAGTTTTCTCAGCTGTAAATGGGGCTAATTATAGCTCCTACCTCCCCAGGTCATTGTAAGGATCAAATGAGATATGGCCCAGTGCTTGGCACATAGTAGGTGCTTCACAAATGCCCGTTTCCTTCCTTCTTACCAAACTCCGTGATTTTCATGTCTTTTCCCTGCTCCTTGACTTTGAGATCTTAGTGGTCGTGAGGAAGAAAGAATTCATAATCAGAGGAACTAGCCTCAAATCCTGAATCTATTTATGGGTGCTGGCTTGGGGTACAAGACATGCTTCCCTGAGCCTCTTCCTTCCTATGTAAAATAAGAGGATTGATTGACCACATACTCTGGTCCTTTCCTGTTCTAACATACCATGAGTCTCCTGTGCCCTTTGTCTTCTTCTGTCCATCAGAAGCCCAGTATCAGGAAAGGCAATGCTTTCATAGTCATAGATATCTGGTACAAAATGCCCAGACCTAAGGAACTGAAGGCTGCCCCTCATTGGCCCTGCCTTCTCTGCCCTCCATTGCACGTGTGCATGTGTGTGCCCATCCTGCTTTCCTGAGTGCACTCTTATACTTCAATGTTCACCTCCCACAGTGTCCACAGAAAGAGACCTCTCTCAATTAGTTCCAGCTCTGTCCACTGTGGCCAAAAGCGAATCACAGGACCACATCTCACCCTCTCCCCTGTTTTGGGATCTGATCTCAGATTATTAGGAGACCAACCCCAGCTAGCAGGCCTAAGACAGTGGAGGAAAAACAAACAAAGGTGTAGATAAAAAGAAAACCATTGAAAAGATACCATCTTTTTTTCCTCCATGCTGAGGACTTAGGAGAAGGGCAAAGGAGGCCTCAAGAATAGAATGTGCATGTTGGAAGGGACCATAGACACCACCTGGTGCAGATGGAGAGATCTAGATCCAGAGAGGGGAGGCTACTTCCTAAGATGGCACAGGAAGGGATGGGAATTCAGGTCTCCTAATTCCTAGCATTTACTATTACTAACATTACTATTACTAATTACTAGTAATTTACAATTACTAACCTGTGGTCCATGAATTTGGGTTAGTTTTTTTTTTAACTTTGATAATTATATTTCAGCATAATTGAACTCCTCAGTATCTTACATATTTTATTTTATGCACAGAAAAACATTATTCTGAGAAGGGGTTTATAGGTTTTGCCTGATTGCCAAAAGGTTATAAGACAAGTCAACCAGCATTTATCAAGCAACTGCTATATACCAGATGCAAGGCACCTGGGAGCACAGTGGATAGAGAGCCAGACCTGGTGTAAGGAAGACCTGAGGTCAAATGTGACCTCAGACATTTACTAGCTGTGTGACCCTGGGCAAGTCAGTTTCCTCAGCTGTAAAGTGAACTTGAGAAGGAAATGGGGAACCACTCTGCCAAAAAAAAAAAAACCTCACAGGGGTTCATAAAGAGTTAGAAATGACTAAGCAACAATGATGTAGCAGACGCTATGGAGATACAAAGAAAGGCAAAAACATAGTCTCTGCCCTCAAAAAGCTTATAGTCGAACAGGGGGGACAACATGCATACAACTAGGTACAGACAAACTAGAGAGAGAAAGGCTATTTTGGAGGTAATGGCAGGGGGAAGGCTCTAGCATTAAAGAGAGCCAGCAAAGGCTAGGAGAAAGTGAGATTTTTCACTTGAAGGAATCTGGGGAAGCTTGGAGGCAGAGATGAGCCAGGAGGAGAATTGGGGGAGGGGAGAGAAAGCAATGAAAATGAATTGGTCTTTGTATTTCCTGGGTCCATTCAGCTGCTTTCTCCTCACTATTGAGGCCTCAGGGAAGGGTTTGTGAATGGTCTGGTCCATTGTCCTACTAGACCTCTTGGAGATTCTCCGGAGCATAATTTCTTTCTCCAGCCACCACTTCCTAACTGGAGCCGTCTCCCTTTTTGGAATGTAAACTTTTTGTACCCCTAGTGCTTATGTCCATTATGCTCTGGACAATCAGCACTAAATACCTGTTTTTCATTCATTCACTCATTTATTCATGTAGTTTGGAATGGAGTAAAAAGAAATAGAAGGAGATGGAGCACTGGAGGAGGAAGGAGTGGGACAGACTAGACCAGTCTAGAATAGATGGGGGGAAAGGAGATAAGGAGAAATGGTTGGGAGAAATTGAGAGGCCCCTAAGTCACAGTCCAAGCCTGAGGTCCCTGACCCCTACACTAAGCCTATACTAATTTATCTATTTCCTGAAGTCTTATAAATACAAAAAGCCCCTGGGAATGTTTGGTTTGGAGAAAAGACAGCCGAAGTCTAGGAAGAGTGGGGAGAAGGGGCTCTTCCTTAGCTTTGGGAGAGCTGGGGGAAATGAGAGGAAAGAAAGAAGGGAAGAGGAAGGAAGGAACACTTATTAAACACTACTACATACCAGACACTTGACAAATATTCTTTCATTTTATTCTTGAAATAACTTTATCTATAACGCAGGGCATAGATGCTATGATTATCCTCATGTTAAAAACAGGGAAATAAAGGTTAAGTGACTTGTCCAGAGTCCCACAACTAGTAAGTGTCTGAGGTCAGATTTGAACTCAAAGCCTGGCGCTATTTTACTGTGCCACCTAGATGCCTAGCTCTCCTGAGGGGGGTGGGGAGGAGGGAAAGGAGAGAAGCTGGAGAATCCCAAAGAAGACTCCCAAAGTGGTCTTAAGTCACCGCCATTATCCCCCTCCTTACCAGAGGTCCCAGGGAAGAATGGCCCACACTGACACCAGTCCCCCTGATCAAAGGCATCCAAATCAAAGGCCCTACTCCTTTATAAAGCATTGTACCAAAGTGAATTGCTAATAGAATTGTTAACATCATTGTTGTGAGCCAAGCACTAGGCCTGGGTTTTCTTCATTCCTACGGCAGAGGAAAATAAGAGCTGGAAGACTGGATAGATGGGAACTGAACGTAGCTCAGTCCAGCTCTGCCCTGAGGTCCAGATGGCTAAGAGGCTGGAGTACCAAGGAGATCCCCATCCACCCTGCCTGCCAAGGCTCAGCTAAGGGAGCCATGGGAAAACAATGCTGTGAGGTTGATGGTACAAGTAAAATTAGCCTTGAATTATGGGGGAGGATAGGCACAGCTAGCTTGGAGTCAATCCTGGAGTTCAAATCTGGCTTCAAATGCTTACTAGCTGTGTAATCCTGGGCCAGTCACTTCATGCTGTTTGCCTCAGTTTCTTCATCTGTAGAATGAGCTGGAGGAGGAAATAGCAAAAACTCCAGTATCTCTGCCAAGAAAGCCCCCAATGCGGTCACAAACAGTCAGACAATGCTGAACAACAACTAGATGAGGAAAGAGGCTTATAGAGCCTGCAAAATGCATCAAATGTTGGTTAGAGTCAGGATTTTAGCCCACAGCTTTCCTCTCCAAGTACAGTTAGGTGGCCCTTTCCACTGTCTCATAAAAGCAAGACGGGGATATAGGAGGATGTGTGTTCAGGTTGGGGAGGAGGCAGGGGTCAGCACTGGGGTGTAAGGTAAAGAGAACTACCAGTGATCAAGAGACCCGGGGGTCCATCTTGGATCTCTGCCACTATGTCAGAGTGATCACTTGCTCTCTGGGCCTCAGTCCCCTAGCTGTAAAATGGGAAGGCTAGGTATTTTCTCAACTTGCTCAGCACAACCTATACACCTGGGTGGGGAGGAGCCAGACCAGAGAGAACTCAGGGATTCTGGATGCCCATCTTTATGACCTCCACCAGGATCTCTTCAGAGTGAGGATGGGAGGAAGGATGAGGAGACATGCAGACAAGCGAGTCAGTTATTCCCTCCAGGGTTGGTACTTAAGGTACAGATAATTACCCAGCCTGCCTGTGCCAGGGCCATTTGGGGGGGATGACTCTTGGGGGATGCAGGAGTAAGTCTGGGGGTCCTTCTTTACAGAGGCTATCATGTCACACTAAAAGTCCTAGGATCAGGACTAGAAAGTACCGAGCCCAAATGGTTCTGTTGCTTACCTGATGGTTGACCTTGAATGACCACTTTCCCTTTCTGACCTCTAGGTTCTTTATACGTCAAATGGCTGTAACACTTGCTCTGCAATAACTAGATTGAATGATGGAGAGGGTGTTAGTGGCTTCACCTGTTTCTCCACACAATGAGGATTCTTCCTTTATTAGGTGAGAAGTCCTCGGGCCAAAGAGGGTAAATAGAAGCTTAGGGCAAGAAAAAACCTTAATCCTCTATCTCACCCCATCCCACCCTTTCACTTTCCCAGTGTCTAATTCATCCTGCAAAGTAACTAGAATTATCTTCATGCCGTTACTCTGGAGCTCCGGAGCCTACAGTGACTCCCCACTGTCTATATTCTAATTAAAGCTAACCTCTTCAAGTCTGGCATTCAAGGAGACTGCCTCCAGCCCACCAGCCTCTCTAGCCTCATTTCCACTAACCAGTCCCTTCTCCTTATGCCAGACTCCCTCATGAAGGCTTGCTTCACTACCTTGTGTCTTTTCACTTTAGGAATGGGCTCCCCCTCCTCTCCAACTATCCAAAATGACCTCCTTCCCTTTATTTCTCACCTGCCTGCTCCACCCACAGACATCTTTCCCAGCCGTTCTGAGTTGTTTGCTGTCACCACCATTCATGCGCTGCTATTTTAATTGTCTTGTGGTCTTTCTTGACTTTCCAATCAAGCCAGGAGCAAGTAGGGCAGGAGCTCCTCCTTTCTTGCTCTCCATCCCCAGCAATTCACAATCAAATGACTTGTTAAATTGAAGAACCCTGTTGAGAACATTTGTCAGTTAGTCAATAAACATTTATTAAGCACCTACTGTGTGCTAGGCACAAGAAGAAGGGTGGGGGAGGAAGAAGGTACAGGGTGAGCGGGAATGATGGAGAATTCCTAATACATCCAAAAGTGTGGCTTGTGCGAAATGAGTCTGTGAAGACCAGATAGATGCCAAGGAGGTCATAGAAGTTAGAGCAGAAGAAACTTGGAGGTGATCTAGCCCAATCCCCTCACTGTACAGAGAAAGAAACTGAGGCCAGCAGATCAGTGACTTCAGAGAATCTCAGAGCAAGAAGGGACCTCAAAGGCCATTTAAGACAACCCCCACCTGAATAGGAACCTCCTCTGCTACATACCCTGCAGACCATCATCCAGTCTCTGCTTGAAGACCCCCAATGGGGATGGGGGGGTGTCAGCCCACTGCTCTTTGGAGCAGCTGGAATTGTTAGGGAGCGTACAACATTTACCCATTGCTCTTAGCACTGATCCCTGGGGCTAAGCATAATCAGGGAAATTCCTCTCCCACAATATAGCCCTTCAAATAGTGAACACAACTATCATAGCCCTACCTAGCATCCAAAGTCACACAGGTAGCATGTAACCCAGCTAGATCTGAACCCAAGTCCTCTGACTTCATCTCTAAGCATCCTTGCCATGACACTAGGCAGAGCCCCAAGGCTGTCTTCCCTAGTTGTATCCAGATAGAAAGTAGGACTAAAAATGTTTTAGCCTGGCTAGGTTCTGAGTGAAATCAGCTCGCTGCTGTGACTTTCTCTGGCTGTTCTCATCAAACCTGGGGCAGAGGATCATAGGATTTGGAGCTAGAAGAAAGCTGGGATGTTTTCTAGACCAACCCATTCATTTTAACAGAGAAGGAAACAGACTGTCAAAGGTTAAACAAGTTTCCTGCAGTTACTCAGTCAGCTGGGAGCAGAGCTAGGGTTCATGCCTGGGTCCTGAGTCCAAACCACCGCATGGTGCTGCCTTTCTCTATAAAGACTGGAGCAGATTCCCCCACAGAGCTGAGGAGGAAACTGGTCAAGGGATGTTAAAGACCAAGAAGAAAGATCAGAGGGGCCAGAAAGAGGAAGACCACCCCATAGTTAACCTGATCTTCAAGCAATGTCCGGGAAAGAGCTGGAGACATGGAATCAAAAGACTGGGTTCAAGCCTGGCTCTCACACTTTTTACCTTTCAGTACTTTGGACAAGTCTTTGAACCTCACTGAGTCTGAGATTTCCAATCTGCGAAATGAAGGTGATTTTTGTACTACCTACCTCATAAAAGTATAGTGAGAGGGAGGAAAGCCTTTGGAAGTTACAAAGCATCAGATAATGTTAGCTCAAGAATTCTTAAATCTGGTTTAAGCTACCAGGCAATTTTTATCATTATTTTGTAGTTGTTTTCCAGGGAGGAAGGACCCCACTGGAGGAAAATAATACAGAAAAGTAAGGAGTGGATTTTGCTGACCACATCATTTATCCAAGGACTTAGGATAAGCCCTGAGACCACACCATCTGCCTCTCCCCACCCCATCCCCAATCACCTGAAGGGGAGGAGTCTAATTCCACAGAATTAGGATGCTGGAGCCCAGGGGGACTGGTAGAAGAGGAAAGAGGGAGAGGGGACAAAGGAGGGAGCTGGGAGTTGCTGAAGTTCATGTAATGCCAAAGACATAAACAAGTCCTGAAAAAGGTGCCTTGCTCTTGGCACCTTCACACCTCTCCTGCAAGGCAGCCCCAGAATTACATCATGATTCTCATTAGCTTCTGAAGCCCCAGTCACTTGGGAGACCCAGGTGTCTCTGCCCGATTAGTCAGGAGGGGGTAGAAGACTCTATAAAGAGCCTCTCGGGTGGGGGTGGGGGAAGCAATGAAAAGAGGAGGAGGGAGGAGGAGGGAGGAGGAGGGAGGAGGAGGGAGGAGGAGGGAGGAGGAGGGAGGAGGAGGGAGGAGGAGGAAAGAGGGAAATAAAGACAGAGTAGAAATCATGAGATGATAGTGCTTAGAGATCTCCCAGTCCAACCTTCTCATCTTACAGATGAGGAAACTGGTTGGGAGAGGGAAAGTGGGCTTACCCAGGATCATGCACTTGCTAGTACCAGAATCAGAATTCAAATGCAAAATTATATCTCCAAATCCGGATTGCATTTTACTCCACTATAGCTGCAAAGGAGACCAAGGATTGGAGAAATGCTGCCAGTTTGAGGTTGTGTTTTTTTCTCCTCTGGTACTTTATTCTAACAAGGCTAAGCCTAGCCAATGTATGACAATGCAAACAGTGCCGAGGTAACGATCAGAATACCTGGATTCCAGCCCTGACTCTGTAGCTGAGTATTTGTGTGATTAGACAAGCTGCATCCTTTCTCTGGGCCTCAATTTCCTAAATCGTAAGTTTGAAGTGGGTGATCTCACAAATATGCAATGATTCTCTTAATCAAAAGATAGGAGGAGGCCGGAGGGAAAAGCAAAATTAAATTAAACAAAGATTTATTAACTACATAGTATTATGCAAAGCAAAATGAAAGGCTACATGACATCATGGATAGTCAGATTTGAGTTAAATAGATCAGATTTCATTTCCTGCTTGCAACACAAATATCAAGGTGATTCTGAGCAAACCACTTACCTTCCTGGAGCCCCAGGCAAAGCCCCAAGACTTTAATTTGCAAATCAGGTGTGCAGACTCACCTTGGTAGAGGGAACTTCTCTCTGAGAGTTCCCTATGTTAAGGAAGTCATAGGTACAATACAAAAAGGAATTCTACTTATGATAACAACTCATATACCACCTTTTCTACAGTAATTTTGTGATGAAGGTAGCATATATGCTATTATTCCCATTTTAAAGATGAAGAAACAAACTCAGAAGTGAAATGGCTTGCCCAGGGGTCATACAGCAAGGAAGTGTCAAAGTCCAGATTTTTTTATAAAAAATGAACTTTTATTGATAACTTGGCTTTATGCCTACATATTTCTCAATATTTCCTCTCCCTTTATAAATCCTACCTTGTCACAAAACAAACAAAAGCAAAAACACCCAAACATGGTGTTGAACAGTGTAAACAACATTTGGTACCTGTGGTCTTCCACCTTTCTGCTGAAAGGCAGGTTATACATTCCATCATCTGTCTTGGTAACCAATACTGTTCATTACCTTTCATCTGAATTCAGCTCCATTTCAGTGTGGTTTTCATTTATAATGTCTCAGCTTTATATTTTGTTTTCTTTCTTTGCTCTGAATTGGTTTAGATGTCTTCCCATGTCTTAAAGGTCAGGTTTGACTGTAGGTCTCTCCTAACTCCATACTGAGCACTTAAAATAAAACTCTTGGGAATAATGGAAGGTGGAGGCACTAGATAGTACCAAAATAGTCTTACCCCAGGTGCATTTATGCTAGGAAAGGTGGTCTGACCCTCAGTCTTGTGCTTACTAGGGGCAAACAAGCCTTCAAAACTACTACCTTGATTAGAACTTTGTGTGTGTTTATGGTCTGAGAGTAGCTGTATCACATGATGACATGGACCTCTTTCTCCCTATCGGTAAAATGTCAGGTCTGACAATGATAGCATCTTACAGTTAGAAGGGACTTCAGGTTTAAAGGCTATCCACCATACTTGAATAAGACCCTCTCCTTCCTCCAATAAAATCAATGTAAGATCATCCCTCATTGGCTTGAAGGCCTCCAAGGCATTCAGTTCCACTTGAGGACTGCTTTAATTGCTAGGAAAATGTTCCTTATAGTGAAACCTAAACCTGCCCCCTTTTCCATTTCCTCTGAGTCGAGAAAAAAATCTCCAGTAAAGAGAAACTGAGGCAGAGTTCAAAGTACAATCAATTTATTAGCAAATCTAACCATTGCCAATCAATGGAATCCAAGATTCCTCAGTAACTAGGGATGCATCTGACAGTCCAGACAGCTCCTTGATAATCAGTGAAGAGGAACAGATCAACCTGCATAATACTGGGCAACATGGGCATGTTTCCTTTCTAATTGGTCGGTGCTGAGGTCACTAATCACCAATTACATCAGACAGTCCCCAATATCAGGACCAGCATCCTTTGGGAGGCCTCATGGTTGACAATTTCTGAAGAACAGGGAACTTTTTTCCGGGCTGACACTCCCTGAGGGGACATGCTATTGATTCCTGATAGAATTGAAATTTCGTTGGTGGAAAGCACCCAGGAAAGAGGAACTAACACTCAGGGTTTTCTTGGTTGTTCGGGCGACTGTAGGTCAAGTCATTTGTACTTGTGTGGTGGAGGGTGGTTTCTATTACAAATAGGAAGCTTGCAGCTGCAAACTTATGTTCAGAGAGAGTTCAAGTTCACAGAGTAAGGGAGAGTAACTAATACCTAGTAACTTGATCATTAATACATAGTAAATTGATTAAGTTTTAATAAAATATTACTATAGTATATATTATATTATATTATATTATATCATATTATATTATCAAGTGGGATGTCCATTTTTGATTCCACACCTGGTTCTTTGTATGGTCAATAAAATCAGTCTCATTTCTCTTTCATGCTACAGTCCTTCAGGGGTTTGAAGAGGGCCAACCTGTTGTCCTCCCTCCACCCTAAGCCTAACTCCATCCCCTCCATGCACCTGCCCATTGCTTCCATCCCCCAAGTCTTCTTTGCTTCACTTGGGATGACTACTTTGCAGGAGTGTTGCAGCAGATATTCTGGAAAATTTGGGTGGCTGCTTAGTCCCTTCCACCTTTCAAGTTATGTAATTCACTGTGAAACAACTCTAATTTCTTTGACTAAAAAATGATTTAGTGTGCCAATTCTCTCTGTCCATCTATATGTCTATGGGGTTTTCTTTCTTTAAGAGGCAGTGTGGCATTGTGGACAAAGTTCCAGACCTGGAATTAGGAAGACTTGTGTTCAGATCCTACTTCAAGTGCCATGTTTGTGCAAATCATCTAATTGAGTCTTAATGTCTATAAAATGGGGATAGTGATAGCACCTACCTCAGAGGGTTGTGAGCAGCAATACGTCTATTTAAAGTGCTTTGAAAACCTGAAAGCCAGACCAAAGTACCAGCTCCAATATTGTTATCCTCTGATTCCTTCACCTGTGGTTCACTTTCTAAGAATTTAGCAGAGTCTATAAGAACAAGGCTAAAGAGGCTGGTTCCCCATTCTAAGTACAAGCCCTCAACCTCTCCCTCCCTCCTACCTGCAGTAAGAAGAAGGTGACAGAGAAGAGAACTAGCCCTAACTCAGGAAGGAATCAAGTCCTCTGAGGCTTCCTGAGTGGTCACAGTGGAAATGTTGAGGAATTGCTTCTAGCTGGCACCGAGGAGAGAAGAAAGAGATTAGGTGCTGGGGTGTGGAATCTTCCGCCTTGAGGTGACATATACAGCCTTGGGTGAGACCCTTTGACTGAGTCCAAGTTGTACAGAATAAACCCTTTCATTAAAGGAATTTGTTCTGTGAAGTTTAGATTCAGTCACTGGGCTGTACTTGAGGACCTAGAGAGTCACATGTGGTTCCCCAACTCTGGGGGAAGTCAAGTGAAGGCTGTAGGCTAGAGGGATGTGGCTGGATTCAATTTGGTTTGCCTATATTTCTGGACATGTTCAGGACCATGAGGGAGAAGATAATCTCTGCCTTTCTAGGAAACTAGATTCATTCCAGTAAACAAATACATAATATTGACAATCACAACAATCTCCTTAACATACAACTCATTACTCACAGCATGAGCCTCGCCAGCCACAACTTCATGTGCTCCAAGACAGTAGTGGCTGTGAAAATAGGGCAGGAACACTTACAGGCTGTCCAACTGGGATCAAGGGATAGATAACTTTGGTCAGTGTGATGCAACTACTCCTAAGATTCAAAGAAATATTTTTCTCTTTTTTTTTCTTTAAATATTATTATTTGTTGTATAGGATATCTTTCTGGAAGGAGGGGAGAAGAAGGATACTAGGAGAAATTTTCAGGTGTGAAAAAACCAAAGAAACCAAAGATTCAGATGTGAAAAAACCATTGAAAATTTATTTTTAGTTTTAGGGCCCTCTTTGTTTTCCATCAGCTTCTTTGCTTGACTTCCATTCAACAAATAATCAAGCCTCCACCTGAAATCTCATCATCATGTTGTTCCAACTCTTCATGACTCCATTTGAGGTTTTTTCTTGGTAACAGTACTGAAGTGGTTCGCCATTTCCTTCTCTGACTCATTTTACAGATGAGGAAACTGAAACAAACAGGGTTAAGTGACTTGTCTGGGGTAACACTGCTAGTAAGTGCCTGAGGCCAGATTTGAACTCCTGTCTTCAAGCCTTTGTGCCTCTTAGCTGCCCAAGATTGCCTTACTTTTGATTCTGAACATCCCAGCTGCTTCAGTAGCCTCTTTGGAGGGCCAGAGGGTGGAGCAATTAACTCTTCTCAAAGCCTTTTAAGGAGGGCTCAGAATGTTCCAGGTACCTTATGCTCCTTCAGCCGTTTTGCTTGGTTTGGACTCCAGGAATGACAGGTTCCTGAGCTAGATGTGTCCTGGTATCAACCCATTCCTTTCAACTTCCTTTAGTGTGTTATCTTCATCTATTGGTCTGCAAAATCCTTGAAGACAGGAACTACCTTTATTTTTCTTGTTTGTATCTCCAGCACTTACCACAGCACCTGGCACATAGTAGGGGCTTTATTATGGTTTACTGAATTGAATTTTGTAAAGAGTCAAAAAAATCAATAAAGTAGCATAGAATTACAAGTTGGCCCTATTTGAAACCTGTGATGATCAGTGTGATATGGAGGAAAGTGGAACTAGAGGCATTCCTTCATGTCTGGTATCACAAGAAAGCAAGCTACATCAGAATAAATCAGAGATACTAATATTCAGTGGTGTGATGGAGCCTGTTTGTAATAGCTTGTAAGAGTCAATTGTTCAAATTTCAGTGAGAACACTTACAGCTCAGAATTCCACAAACACTACAAATCAGGAGCTGCTTTATATTTTTTGACTGTCTAGACTTAAAGTGGTGGAAGAAATGTTACTAGTAATGTACATTAAACTGAAAAGTAGGTTGTGAGTACTTTTTTTCCTGGAGAGCTAGTTGTTTAACGTTTAACAGCAAACCACTACTAATACCCTACGTGCAGAAAAAGATTTTATGTGGATGGCATTGTCCACAAAAGTGGGAAAACCACAAGCATACATGAGATAGATTGAAGACTCAATGAATATTATTAATAGTCAATCATATAAGATTGGAAACAACTCATAAGAAAGGGTTATGAGGTTAAGGGTTACAAAATCTGCTTTTTGTCAATGGTATCTTCATCACCAATCTATACAACAATGTATTACTACATTTCAGGGCGATCATAAAGAATAACTTCATCCTGACCCCTACCTAGACAAACTAAGGATTGAAGTCACAGAACGACTAAAATCAGAAGGAAAACTTGAAGAACCCAAGATCAGTCAGTCAATCAACATTAAATGCCTTCTATGTCCTAGGCACTGAAAAAGTTCCTTTAATACAAGTGCCAAAAAATGATCACTGATAGTGAAATGGACAAACCTACTGATGTTTCAGAGGATTTTGATAAGAATATTGAAACATTTAGGTCTGAATTTCTAAAATCTCTTTTTGAGCTTGAAAGCATGAATCCAAATATCAAAACAAAGGAATTTTAAAAGTTAGCATCATGAAAGTTCATAATCATGTATGGATGCCTTCTCCCATAATATTTGATGGAAAATGTAAAAACATTTCAATAGCATATATTGTGGCTATTGTCTCAGTGAGAATCAAAATAGAAAAAGTTGAACTATCCAAGAGTAGCCAAAAGGACAGGTGCCAAACATCACCACAGCAGAACAGACTTGAGAAAGCTATTGAAGTTCTACGTAAAGGCTTTGAAAAGCAAAATCAATATCTAGCCAATCTGCACCATAGAAAATTTGATTGCCAACTGCCCAGTTAAAGGCGCCCAAAAAAGAGAAACATTCAGAAAAGAATCAAGAAAGGAAAAGTGCATCAGAAATACTTGATTTCCTTAGAGAGTGACTGAGGCTGCTCTCCCTCTTCCCTTCCAACTACTGACCTTCCTGATTTCCTTTAAGTACCACCAACTAAAATCTCACCTCCAGCAGGAAGTCTTCCCTAGTCCTTAATTTCAGTACCTTCCCTCTGTTAATCATTTCCTATTTATCCTGTATATTGTATGATTATATATAATTGTTTGCATGTTGTCTCCCCCATTTGATTGTATGCTCTTTGTAGGCAGGTCTTTTACCTCTATATGTATCTTTAGCACTGAGCACAGAATGCACTTAATGAATATTTATTGAATTGAAAAAAGTTTAAGGCCATACATGCAATCCAAGCAGAACAAAGAAGAAAATAAACAATTCAATCAAAACCTTTTCTTGGGTTGGCTTGAGAAGCAAAGAAACCATAGGAAAGAAAGAATCCCTAAAGAAAGGAGGATGTGGAACATTTCTATTTATATGCATGGTCACAAAAAGTCCAACCTACACAATGAAAATACAAATTGGATCTGATGAGAAAGAGAGAGCTTGCCCATAATGAATAACAAAGCAGTGATGTGTATCAAGGCAGTGAGGATTGAAAATCTAGCTTTTCTGGAAAATTGGAAAGTGATATCTGGAAAGATAAGATCCATGTTTATTCAGCCTTCTCTCAGACATAAACTCATCCTCCTTAACAGAAAGCATCACATGTATCTACTCCCAGAAGATGCAGACATTAGCAACCCCTCCAATATAGGAAAATGAGAGCAATTTACCACGTCTCTCTGGCCACTTAGCCAATTTGAATTTGAAATGGTACTTGCAGGGTTGGGTTCCCCAGAACTACTACTACTCTTCAGGTCCTAGGTGTAGACCTGAGGGCTGAAGTTTCTAATAATGTTACATCCCCCACTTCCCCTATATCCATTAACAATCAGCCAGTAGACTTAATATTTTAGCAAAGTTATTTACTAAGAAGACTAAAACAATAATTGTAAAAAACATTCCCCCTAAAAACCTGGGCCAATTTGGTGTTGAATCAAAGATTTTTAATTCGTTCTTTTTCTAGTTTTTTAGTTAATGTGCTTTTTGTCTTTGTCTATTTTATTGATGCAAGCATTTAGAGATATATACTTTCCCCCCAAGAGCTACTTTCACTGTATCCCATAAATTTTGGTATGTTGTTTCATTGTTATCATTATCATTAATGACCATTTATCAATTGGGGAATAACTTATGTTCTTATAAATGTGACTCACCTCTCTATATATTTGAGAAATGAGGCCTTTATCGGAGATACTTGCTGCAAAAATGTTCCCCTAGTTTTCTGCTTTCTTTCTAATTTTAGTTCCATTCGTTCTGTTTGTTTAATTTTATATAATCAGAATTATCTATTTTATATTTCATAATGCTCTCTATTTTTTTAGTCCTAATTCTTCCCTTTTCCATAGATCTGGGAGATAAACTATCCCATGCTCTTCTAATTTGCTTATGGAATTGTGAATTATCTCTAAATCATGTACCTATTTTGACCTTACCTTGGTATATGGTGTGAGATGTTGGCCTATACCTAGTTTCTGTTATACTATTATATAGTTTTCCCAGAACTTTTTGCAAATAGTGAGTTTTTGTCCCCACAATTTGGATCTTTGGTTTTATCAAATACAAAATTGCTATGGTCATTTACAACTGTGCATGTGTATTGAATCTATTCCAGTGATCCACTACTCTAATTCTTAGCCCAAAGTAGATGATTACTGCTTTATAATTCAGTTTGAAATCTGGTATGGCTAGGCCATTCTCCTTCACATTTTTCCTCATAGATTCCCTTGATATTCTTGATCCTTTGTTCCAGATAGTTTGCTATTATTTTTTCTAGCTCTATGAAATGTTTTTGGTAGTTTGATTGGTATGGCACTGAATAGTAGATTAATTTAGGTAGAATTGTCATTTTTATTATATAGACTCAATCAACCAACCCATGAGCAATTAATATTTTTCTAATTGTTTAGAACTGACTTTCCAACTAATTTTAATCTATGTTTCCACAGTCCTTCATTAAATATAATTTTATTGTATTATGATATGAAAAGGATGCATTTACCATTTCTGCTTTTCTACATCTGGTTGTGAGGTTATTGTGCCCTAATGCATGATCAATTTTTGTGCAGGTGCCATGTACTTCTTAGAACGAGGTATATTGCTTTCTATTCTCATTCAAGTTTCTCCAGAAGTCTGTCATATCTAACTTTTCAAAAATTCTATTCATCTCTTTAACTTTTTTCTTGTTTTTTTTTTTTTGTTAGATTTATCTAGTTCTGAGACGGGAAAGTTGAAGTCCCCCACAAGTACAGTTCTACTGTCTATTTCCTCCTGTAATGCATTTAACTTTTCCTTTAAGAATTTAGATACTATGCCATTTGGTGCATATATGTTTAGTATTGATATTGCTTCATTATCTATGGTATCTTTCACCAATATATAGTTTCCTAGATTATCTCTTTTGATTAGATCTGTTTTTGCTTTTGCTTTGTCTGAGATCATGATTGCTAACTACCCCCGCTTTTTTAAAAAATTCAGCTGAAACATAATAGATTATGCTCCAGCTCCTTACCTTTACTCTCTGTGTGTCTCTCTGCTTCAAGAGTGTTTATTTTAAACAATATGTTGTAGGATTCTGGTTTTTAATCCACTTTGTTATGCACTTCTGTTTTATAGGTGAATTCATATTCAGTTATGATTACAAACTGTGTATTTCCCTCTATCCTGTTTTTCCCCCTTGTTTATCTTTCCTTTCATCCCATTCTTCTTCCAAAAGTGTATGGAGTATTCAGGGAGGACTAGAACCTTTAGTGTGAGAGCTTGCCAAGAGTGTTTCAGGACTGTTCCTCCACCTTTGGTGTCTGCCTTTCATCCAGCTCTCACCTGTGGCTCCAAGAAGCTGCAGCATGCCCAGTGGTCACACCCCGGTAAAACTATCTCCCGAGAAAGGCCAAACCAAGTTGAAGATAAGTGACTGGCCTCAGACCCACTGGTGATCAACAGGGCTGTCTATCTCAAGTATGCGTGGAATCCCCCCAACCTGGTGGCATGGATGAATGAGAATAATTTGTTCCAGTGGCCACAAAGGTGACTGAAGCAGATGCTGGGGAGTGCTTAGAGCTTGATCAGAATCAGACATCAGAGAGACTCCAAGTGCTTAGAAAATGTTTATTGGATTGAATTGGAGTAGTTTTGAGTGGATGTGTGTCCAGAGAGAACCTTGAACCTGAGATACCTATTTTGGAGAGAACATTGATACAAAGGCATAATAGAGATAAAATATGTTTGAGGGAAAGCTAGCATGCCACTTAGAAAACAGAGTACAAGAAATGGAGTAATATGAAATAAGAATGAAAAGGCTCATAGAATTCATACTATGGAGGGTCTAAAATGCCAGAATGGATATTTTATATTTTTATCCCAAAGGCAATAGGGTGGAACTGAAGGTTTTTGATTAGGGGGTGGGAGAAACAACCATGTTTTAAGGATGTCAATTTGGCAGCATTGTAGAGGATGGAGAGCAGAAACTGGAAGAAAGGAGACTGATTAGGAGGCCAATACAGTAATCTAGAATGAAGGTGTCACAGTAGCTAGAATACCAGGCTTTTGGTCAGGAAGACTTGAGTTCAAATCTGACCTCAGACACTCACTAGTTATGTGACCTTGGGCCAGTCACTTAACCTGTTTGCCTCAGTTTTCTCATCTGTAAAATAGCATCTGCTTTTCAGAGTTGTTGTGATATTATTTGTTGATCACTAAACCTAGTGCCTGACACATAGTAAGTTCTATATAAATGTTAGCTATTTTCTATTGTTACCTGTTTTTGAAGTAAAGCATCATCTGTAGAAGTAGAGAAAATCAAACATTTCCCCTCCTTCATAAAGTTTTTTCTTGATCTTCTCTAGCTGAAAGTTCCTTGAGAGCAGGGACCAGGACATTTTTTTCATTTTGTTATACCACTGTAGCCAGCCAGGCTCATGGCTACAGTGGTTAAGGCCTCAGGAGCTGACAGCCTTCCCCAACCTCAGTCCTTTTCCTGTCTCTCAGTTTGCTTGTCTTCTTGAGAGGTAAATGAAGCTCCTCATGCTTCAGTTTTACCTACATTGCACTCTCAAATTCCTGAAAAACAATTCCATTTGGGGCTCTAGTCCAGCAAGGGGTGGAGGAGTTTAAATAAACAAGATTCATAGAAAGAATTAGGTACAAAACAGGCAGTTTCATTCTCATCTATAAAAGTGAATGCTAAGCAATTGAATGATTACAATCAAGAACATGGTCCCTCTGGTCTAGGATCTTCTGCTGAAAGCAACATGCAAAATACATTTTAGTATTTATTCAGACTAGTCAAACATTTTGAAGAAACAAAAGATTGACTATTTAAAAAGATGACTTTCCACTATTTGGCAAATTAACTTGTACCAAATACCTAAGCCTGAAAATCTCCAGAGAAGATGAATCTACTATCTCCCATGACAGTCCATTACACTTTGGGGTAGCTCTAATTGTTTGCTAGCTTTTCTTGCATAGAGCCAAAATCTGTCTTCATCCACCTTCCATTCCCTTCTCCTAGTTCCATCCTCTGAGGCAAAGGGGAAAAAGTCTAATCCCTCTTCCATATGGCAACCTTTCAAATATTTAAAGACAGTTACAAAGCACAAATATCCTTGTTTCTTTCAATTTATCTTTGCATGGCACAGGTTTGAGTCCCCTCCCCTCACCATACCAGGTCACCTTCCTCTGGACACAATTCAGTTTGTCAATTTCTTTCCTAAAATGTGATTCCCAGAATTGAATCCAGGACTCTAGATGTGTTTTGACTAGGACAGAGTACAACGGGACTACCCCCTTCCTTATAATGGACAAGATACTTGAGGATATGCTTGGGCCAGCTCTTACAGTCAGTTAAATTGTTAAATTTTGATTGTGAAATTTTCAGTGAAAGCATATACACCTCAGAAAGAGATAATTGCTACAAATCAGGACAGGGTTGCAGAACCATTCCCCATCCCTGACTAGACTTAAGAAAGTGAGAGAAAAATGTTAATAATGCAATTAAGCTTTAAAGTGCATCATGCTTTTCTGAGTCAGTTAATGAACATTTGCCAGTGGATCCCTGATTATATTTTTCTGAATGAAGTTTTAGTTTTCCTTGGGAAAATTTTAAGCTGCCATAGCATATTATAGGCTCATATTGAACTTATAATCCATCAAAACTCCTAAACCTTTTCTTCAGAGAACTTATTTATTGTCTAGCCAAATCTCCCACATCATGTACTTGGAAAATGATTTTTTTTAACCCAGTATAGAACCTTACATTTACCTTTATTTCATCTTAATCAATTTTATCCAGTATTCTAGCATTTAGAAGTCTTTTTGTAACCAGTCTCTGACATTCAATGAGCTATCTAAGCATGATATCTGTTTTGTGCTGTCATGTCATTTTCATTTGCATCCAACTCTTCATGATTCCTTTTGGGGTCTTCTTGGCAAAGATACTGGAGTAGTTTCCAGCTCATTTTACAGATAAGGAAACTGAGGCAAACAGGGTTAAGTGACTTGCCCAGGATAACATAGCTAGTAAGTGTGTGAATTCACATTTGAACTCAGGTCTTCTTGACTCTAGGTCCAGTATCTATTGACTGCACCACCTAGCTGCCCTTTATCTAACTTACTGAAAAACATTTCACATAGGGCAGAGTTAAGAACAGATCTGTGGGAAAGGCCAATGGAGACCTGTGTCCAAGTTGACAATGAGCCATTAATGACCACTCTTTGGGTCCAGTCATCTAACTAGTTCTGAATCCAACTAACTATACTATTCTCATTCCTACATTGGTTCATTTTGCCCGCAAGATAGCATGCAAAATTTTTTAAAGTGCATTGCTAAAACTTAAGTAGAATATCAATACAAAACTCCCCTTCTCCCCTCCTCCCTCCCCATCAACCTTCCTAGTAATCCTGACATCCTTAATTAAACCATTCTGACTGTGATCACTGGTTCCTCTTCCAAATGCTAAGCAACCATATCTTCAACAACATGCTCTAGACTTTGTACGGAATTGAAGTCAAGTTGCTTTCCCTTCTTTCAAAGATGAGGATATATGTTCCTCTCTGGATATTAACTATCCTTCCCAGCTTTGGGTTATTTAAAAATTTCATCAGCATCACATCTATCTCTGGTCCTGCTGTGGCTCTTTAATTAACCCAAGTATTTCAAAGCTACCCAATGTCACCTCAGCCAGTTCTCAGGAGCCTGGGTAGGGTATGTCTGGACCTAATTAGTCAGTATCATGTCATCTCACAAGTTTCTCACTTATCTTGAGTTTCTGTCCTCTGTTAACCATGTTTGATCCATTCTTTGAAGGTCAAACTTCATTCTCCATGGCAGAAAAAACAGAAACAAGATAATGCTTAAGTATTTCTGCCTTCTCTCTGTTCTCCATGGTAACTGTCCCCATCTATTCAGTGCAGAGATCCCACCCCTTCCTTGATTTTCCTCTTGTCGCTGATGTAACAGACATTTTGTAGTCCTTTGAATTATCAACGACCCCATGTCACCCTGGGCTTTGGTACTCCTAACACTTTTTTTTGGCAGGATGGTATCATGAGTCTACATTTACTCTCAGATACCTGTCTGTCCTTGCTTTCATTTTTTTATCAACAAGCATGACTTGAAAAAAAAATTTTATAGATATCTTTTTAAAATCTCACTTCCATTTCCCAATGTACCCCTCCCCTTTGTCCAAAGAATCATCCCTTATAATAAGGAATAAAAAGATAATGTTAAGGAAAACTAGCCAACACTTCCAAAACATCCGACATTATATGCAATATTCCATACTCTTAGTTCCCCACATTTTCCAAGAAAGAGAATGGGAGTTGCTTTTTCATTTCTCTTCTCCAGTACAAACTTTGATCTTTAGAATTTTGCAAAATCCATTTTTTATTATTTTATCATTCTTTCCATTCTCATTGTTGCAGTTATTGTGTATGTTATTTTCTTGGTTTTTCTCACTTCTCAATGTGCATCAGTTCAAATGGCATGGTTTATTGAAAAGTTCTTAAAAATATTTTTTAATAAATTTGTCATTAAACATCAGTAAAGACATGTTAAGCTTGCTTTACAACTATTTACATGTAAATGAATTTCAAAATATAAAATTCTATAACAGTTTGTTTCTTTTCTTTTTTGTCCATTTTTTCCCATTCCCTTCTTGGAATGTCTGTCTCGTTTTGAAGGATCTTTTCAGATTTCTTTATATTTTCCACCCATTTTATCATGCTGTAGTATCCCATTATATTAATATAACACAAGTAATTCAACCATTCCTTTACTGTCACATATTTAGATGATTTCTATCACTCAAACAAAAAGCATTTTGGAATAATTTTATGTTTTTTATTATAAACATACCAACATCAAATAAAATGAAAGTTTTCATTTGTAGCATAGTACAGAAACAGAATTGTACATGAAGTAGTGAATTTCTAGTATGTACAATTTACTATTCCTTTTAAACAGTAATAAATTCAACATGTACCTTTCAAAATCTGCTTGTTTTTGATTCTGGCTTTCCTTTATTTCTCTCTCTCTCTCTCTCTCTCTCTCTCTCTCTCTCTCTCTCTCTCTCTCTCTCTCTCTCTCTCTCATCTGTCTCTTGTGATCTATCAATAACTTATTTTTCATCTACTTCCTTTCTCCTGGAAAAAAAATTTAGGAGGAAAAAAGTAAACCAAACCTTTATAACAAATATGCAGTCAAGCAAAAAAAAAAATCCTATGTTGGTTATATCTGAAAATATATATCTTATTGTGCACCCTGAGATCATCATCTCTCTGTCAGGAGGTGGGTAGCATGCTTCATCATTGATTCTCCAGAATCTTAGTTGGTCAATGCATTGATCAGAGTTCTTGATGCTATAGAAGAGTAATCTTTTTTTGTTTTGTTTTAAAGTCTTATTTTTATTAACAGCTTTTTTTTTACAGTCTTCATTTTTTATATATCCCTCCTCCCCTACCTAGGAAGCTAACTATGCTTTATAATACAGAAATGTTTTTTAAAAAGATACTTTTCACCTTCAGTAAAATCAATCAACATAGTTGACATTCTTTTGATAATCATTTTTTCAGTATTAATGATGTCCAATCTTTTTTGTGTCATTGGAATCTTCTCCTTTTTCATATAAATTGTGAATCAATTTTCTGATGGCCGCAGTATGTTTTCACCTCCAGAATAGATCTCAATATGAGCTTCCTTTAATTCAGTTTTTTAAATTCATCTTTTTCTCTGACATTTTCACTTCTTCCATAAGAACATATAGGATTGTGATAGTAGAATCCAAGTGTGACATTTCCATTGTCCTTGATGGGGAAAAAATTATTTCAGATCTTTACAAATTTTTTTCTATTTTTCATCTGGTTGCTGCCCTCCTTCCCTTTTCACCCTTAAGTGTCCTGGGGATGACTGTGCTTAATTAGGCCCTTCTCCAAGCTTTATTTTAAGTAGAATGCATTGTATACTAAACCTGTGTTGCATTTGCCTACAAAATGCTCAGCTTAAGTTGTAAGTCAAAAGTTTCCTTACTAAGGTGCTTCTTTGTTCTCCATGTTATAGTTATATGTTATAGTTACATTTATATATATAGTTATATTTCATAGAAATCCATGCCACTTGAACCTTGAACGTTTTTGTGACCAGTGTCTGACATCCAATGAGATATCTCTCCCTCCGCGTTTTTAATTACATAAGCATTACATCTGTGGTGTTGTGTTATTTTCAGTTGTGTCCAGCTCTTTATGACTTCTTTTTGGGGTCTTCTTGGCAAAGATACTGGAATGACTGTCCGTTTCCTTTTCCAGAAAATAATTCTGAGTACCTGGTCACATACACATGTAATTATATGCAGAATATTTACAAAATGAATACTCAAAGTCATTTCTATAACATTCTTCATTTGTGGAGATTAATTATTCAATACTTTCTGTCTGCATGAGAGTTGGAGTTGACTAGAGCTTGGGAGAAAAGAAATGCTGGTCTTCTGGCTTCTAGCTTTGAAAGAAAAGTCATAAGGTTCCAGAATCTCTTCAAGAAGAGGTCCCTGAGGGGCGGAGAAGACTCTAGGGAGAAGCCAACTTGTAGAGGAGTTGGCACCTTGTTCGTATCCCCATCCCTGGCTTACTAGATACATCAATGCATTTCACTTTAGGTGAGATCTGGGACTCTCTTTGTTGAGCTCAGATATCTTACTCCCAGTGAGGCAGTTAGGTGTCTCAGTGGTTAAAAGCAGTGGACATGGAGTCAGGAAAACACAAATTCAAATCTAGCCTCAGATACTCACTTGTGGCAACTAAAACTGTCCAACCTACAATAAAAGAGATGGAGGCAGAGCTCTGAGCCAATGGCACTTTATTAAAGGGTCCATGGTCCCCTCTAATGAAGTGGATCTCAGATCTTCCTCATGATCTGAGATGCCCCCTTCTTCTAGGATAGGTTTAATACCAGATTTGATACCTGAACATTCTAAAGAGGATATGCAAAGTTGGTATCTAGATCTTGCTTCACGGAACAAAAAATAATGCATCAGCTAGAAATGGTATGTCAGCAGGGGGGTCTCAGGTTGGAAGCAGGGTGGAGCATTTCCATTGACTAAGTGGTCATAAGCTGCTCATGTTGGACAAGAGAGGATGATCTGGAGGTACAAAAATAAGTTGGGGGATTTTCCATGTCATTGAGTCACCTTAACAAGGAAAAACAAGGGTGGGGGGCCTCTGGTTAGCTTCCTGTGATTAAGCATGTGAGTTTAAAATCGCAGCTTATAGCTCTAGAGCCTAAAATACAAAACTTATAATCACTACCCCTATGGAATCATATCACATTGATTAATTTGATTGGAATAGAGTAGGAGTCCAAATGAATTATTGCTCACACACTAGCTGTGTGACCCTGGGCAAGTCACTTAAATTTTATCTGTGTTAGCTTCCCCCACTGTAAAATGGGGATTATAATAACTTCTACTTTCCAGGGTTGCTGTAAAGATCACATGAGATAATATTCATAAAGCTCTTAGCCTGACAAATGCTTTTTTCCTTCTTTCTAGTGTGAGAGCTCATTCACTTTGTGTATAGTTTGGCATGTTTTTAAAGTTTTTTTTTAATTTATGGAATAAAATAAGCATTTCTATAACAGTATAATAAAAAAAGATTATTGCACATGAAACGGCAAATCTATTTTGTATAATTTGCTATTTTAAAATGAAGCTATCATGTAAATTTCTTTTTTCCTTTCCCCCCTACCCTAGAGATCATCACCATTAGACACAAATAGGCATATGTGTGTGTATATGTATATATATATATATATGCACATGTATATTTGTGTGTACATGTATGTATGTATGTGCGAAATTATTCTATACATACTTCTATTCATCAGTTCTTTCTCTGGATGTAGATAGCATCTTTCTTCATAGGTCCTTTATAGTTGTTTTGGGTATTTATAATAATCAAAACAATTTATTCACCCAAATTCATTCTTAAAACAATATTGTTGTTACTATACGCAACGTTGCCTTGGTTTTGCTCATCTCACTCTTCATTATTACATGCAATTCTTTACATGTTTTTTTCTAAAATCATTGAGCTCATCATTTCTTATAGCACAGTAGTATTCCATCACAATCATATAACACAACTTGTTCGGTCATTTCCCAGTGGCTACAATTTCTAGTTCTTTGCCACCACAAAAAGAGCTATAAATATTTTAGAACATACAGGTTCTTTTCCTTTTTTCCTAACCATCTTTGGAAATAGACTTGGTAGTGGTGTTGCTAGGTCAAAGGGTATGGGTAGCTTAATAACTCTTTGGGCATAATTCCAGATTACTCTCCAAAATGATTGGATCAGATCACAATTCCACCAACATGAATGAGTGCCCCAATTTTCCCAAATCCCTTCCAACATTTTTTGTTTTCCCTTTCAATCATTTTAGCTAATCTGGTGGATGTAAAATCATTTCTCAAAATCATTTTAATTTGCATTTCTCTAATCAATAGTGATTTAGAGTATTTCTTCATATGGCTATAAATTGTTTTGATTATTAGAAAACTGCTCATATTCTTTAACCATTTATCAATTGGGGAATGACGTGTATTCTTACAAGTTGACAAAGTTCTTTATATGTTTTTGATGTGAGACCTTTATCTGAGAAACTATCTATAAAATTCCCCTCCCCCCATTTTCGGCTTTCCTTCTGATCTTGGCTACATTTGTTTAATTTGTGATGGAATATGGTGTACTGTAATTGGTATAACTTCTCTTATTTCTGTTTGCTATTATCTCTAATAAATGGGAATCAACTTGACAAGAGGCAAACAGGTTAGGTGATACATAAATTTATATTGTTTATTTCCTTAAAGCTAGCCAAAGCTAGCTAACCTGCATGTACAAAGAGCCAGAAAGTGAATTCTGACTAACTGAAAAAAGAATGACCAGGCTTAAATATGTTTTAGAACAAGCCTAACTCAGCATGTCTGTGTCACTCAAATTTATGATCTCCATATATGTTTAACAATATTATGAGAAAGGAATTTTCTTAATTAAACAGATGGTAAATACAATAAGGTAACAGAGTTGACAAAATGTCCATTGAAATTATGACCCAGGATATGTGTGTTTTCTTTACCATTAACATGCCATAACATAGTATATATCCATAAAATATTAAGATAAGAAAAAGTTCCATTATTCAAGATAGTGTCTTGGGTTAAGGGTCTCATTCTTAATGGTCATAAACAGAGGAAAAAATGCTCTTAAGTCAGCCCCATCTGACCTTGTTGACACAGGAAGAGGTATTCTCTGAGTTTACTCAGAGAACAAAGGACTATCTGTTAGTTTGAGGTTCTTCTTCTGGCTGATTAGTTCAGGCTCTGGTCCTTACTGAGGTTCAAAGGATCTGAGATGATTATCATGGGTTTATTTGCTATTTATTACATGTATTTGTATAACTGCCTTTAGGTGGGAGGGCAGTCAAACATTGGTATATAACCTGGAACACTCCTACCCTTTTAAGGAACAATAATCTGGAGCAGAATTTGAACCTTAAAATTTTTTAAGCTTCTAACAATGTTTAGGGAGGCAGAAAGATATAACTTTAGTTCAGTGCCTTCTCTTCTAAGAGAATAGAGAGGTCAACCTCTAGAACCAATCTCCTACTTTCCCTCCTGGCAAAAATCAAAGTATCCCTTGGAGAACGTTAGATAGATAAGAGATTCTGGAGATAGCTAGATTCATTCCTCCCTGGGAGCCACATCTAGACAAACTCATGTGGACACATGTAACTTATATAAGCAAGACATACATACCTACACAAGGGAATTTGGGGAGAGGGTTTACTAGTACGTTGGAGAGCCAGGAAAAGTCCAGTGCAGAAGGTGTCATCATCTGCAATAAATTTTGAAGGAATTCAGATATTACAAGAGACAGAGGTGAGGAGAGAATACAATTCAGGCAGGGGAAATAACCAGTACAAAGAAACAAAGGTAGAAGATAGGTTATGGAGTATCCATAGGAGTGGATCAATATGCCTAGATCATGGATCCCAAGAGAAGAGTTGTGTTTAAAAAGCCTGGAAAAGTAGATAAGCACATGACCTCAAGGCCATATGCTGCTGGGAGAGGTGGGAAGTGGAAAGTGTCTAAGAGGGAGGATGGGGAGAGAAGCAGAGAAACCCTCTCCTCCATTCTCTGGAAGCTGAAGGAAAAGTGGGCAGGGAAAGGAAAGAAGGAAGGAAGGAGAGAGGGAAAGAACGAAGGAGAAAAGGAAGGAAAGAAGAGAAGGAAGGAAAGAATCTTTTCTGTTTGTTTCTTTCATATCTTACTAAGGGGGCAATTCTACCTGTCATATCAATTCTCCTTCCACACACGTCTAGGAGTCCTTTCTTGTCAGCTGTGTTCAACTGGACATAGATTAGGCCGGTCCTTCAGAAGGTCATCTGTGATAGGTGGACAACGATGATGACGATGATGATGATGATGATGATGATGATGATGATGATGATGATGATGATGATGATGATGATTGATGAGAAGAATCTAATCTTTATATAATGCTTTAAGGTTTGCAAAGTACTGTGTATATATTTCAAGTCAGAGAAATCACTGATAGAGATAAAAAGACAGGGGCAAGAGGAAACACTAAAAAGATAAACAATCAGCTCATCAAAGCCATGGGAAGGATTTGTGTTCTTATTTGCTACTTTCCTTACTATGGAAGAAGTGTTGTTTCCTTGTGGTATTTGTAAAGTGTTGCTATCATGAATGTGCATTTCCTATGTTTCCAGGAATCAAAAATTTCTTATAATTTCCAAAACACATGGTTGCATCCTTTCTATGTTGTGTCTCTCTTCACCAGCATGGCCTTAAGAATAAAGGTTCGTTCTGTTCCTGTGCCTAGAATGTGCTCTCCCTCCTCGCCTCAACTTCTTAGCATTCCTAGCTCCCTTCAGGGTGAATTCAAGCTCCATCTCTCACCTGAGGTCTATCCCAATCCCCTACTTTCCCAAACTGCTATTGTCTGCCCCATCATCCAGAAGAATTTGAGCTTCCTGCTTTATTTTTTTATATTTGTGTGCCCAGCCCCTGCCTTCTAGGAGGCACAGAATAAATAATTTGTTGGATGATTAAATGAATGAATGGATATGTTCCTTAAACGTCTCCTGCTTTTCTTGTTCTATTTTTTACTGACATTTCCATTTGGTGAGCAGTCCTGCTGTTGTCCAGATATGCGGCCAGTCCATTATTACCAATGGGAAGCAGAGAAATTGCTTGGTGAATCAGGACAGGTCAACAACCACTCTAAATAATGATGCTTTTCTCCCAAATGGAAGGAATTGATGGGAGTTCATAATAATGTTGACTGACGGTGAACCCCACAGTCTGACAAATGGAGGTTGAATTAGCCAAAGAGACAGAGACAACTCCAATAGGAATAAAATGTTAATAGATGAGGAATTACTCATTTGCAGGATGTCACTCAAGAAATATATGTAAGTTAGGTCCAAATTATTGCCAATAATGCTTGTTGAATGATTAAATGAATTAACAGATGTGCTTCTTAAATGTCTCCTGGGTTTTGGTTCTATTTTTTATTCACATTTCCATTTGGAAACTGGTCCTGCTGTTATCCAGATATGTGGCCAGCCAATTACTGCCAATGGGAAGCAGAGAAATTGCTTGGTGAATCAGGACAGGTCAACAACCACTCTAAATAATGATGCTTTTCTCCTAAATGGAAGAAATCCATGATTGATAATAATTTTGACTGGCACTGAGCACCACAGGCTCTGGAAAATTGAAGTTGAGGGTCACCCAAAGGGTAATGGAGATACGTATGGTATGCATAAGTAGGCTACAACATATTACAGATGAGGAATTATCAGTGTGGAGGATGTCCTTACAGAAATGTATGTATAGTTCAATCCTGATGACTATGAATAATGAATCCCATTATTGTGGGATTCATTCAATGGTCCCATTATTCAAATTTGTACTATATATGTCTATTGGGTTGGAACTAATTACCATGTCATACATAATTATAACCTCGAATAGCACGAATGTAAATACATGTAGCCACTTCATGGGATTCTTTATTCTTACTCATGGGGACCTAGCTATACAGAAAAAGCGATGGCCTAATGAGAACAAGGGATAATGGACAGCTCACAAGTTCTAGTGCTACCACATTCATGCAATGTGGAAGGCCCCTAGCACATTAGTTGGAGCCCCAAAGGTAGAGTTATAGGAGAGAATAGTAAAGGTTTGCACAGTTCAAGTAAGCATGAATGAATTGTGATTTTCATTGATAGAAAGAACAACCTTCTTTGATGAGATCTCAAAGCTTTTGAGATATTCAGATAGGATATACAGACAGTAGATATGTGGTTTCATTAATACAGAGAACTCTCAGATGTGGACATTTTTTCTATCAATGCAAGTTAGTTTCTTTTCTGTAACTTAAAGTCTTAGAGGATTGCCCAGAATACTGAGAGGTTAAATGACTTGCCCAGGGTCACACAGCCAGTATATGTCAAAGGCAAGACTTTGAAGACTTTAGCATTCAGGTTGACATTTCCCCAGCAGAGGCACAAGGAAAAGTCCTATTGGGGAAGCTATTGAGAAACACCAGGTCAGAAGTGTGGTGTCCATAATCTAGGTTAGAGTTGCAAAGCTAGAGGACCAGAGGTATGGTTCAGGTTTTGGAAGGGGAACAGCATCTGAACCAGAATCAAGGACAAAGTCCAAAGGGGGAACAAAGATACATGACTGGGAGTCAGGTTGGGGAAGGCAATGCCAGAGGGGAGACAATAATTTTGTCTCCTCATTTTGCTGTCTTCATCCTTCTTTGGTCACAGGAGTATTGCGGAGTTTTTTAATTTAATTTTATTTGTTTTCAGTGTTCTACGATCACTTCCATATATCTTAGATTTCTTTTTCCCCTCCCACCCCACCTTCCCCCTACCTGCCCACTCCCTCTCTGAGATGGTATACAATTTTATACATTCCTATTAAATACATTTTCACCTTAGTCATGTTGCATAGAAGAATTAAAATGAATGTGAGAAACCATAAAACAAAACAAAACCTAACACAAAAGAAAATGATCTGCTTCATTTTGTGATCTAATTCCATAGTTCTTTCTCTGGATGTGGAAAGCATTTTGCCTTAAGAGACTATTGGGAATTTTTTAAGTCCTTGCATTGCAATGAAGTACTATGTCTACCAGAAAAATTCCTCACACACTGTGGTTGTTACTGTGTACAAAGTTCTCACAGGATTATTGTTATGGGAGGGGAGGTAAGAGGAAGGAGAAGGAGAAGAGGACTCTAACCTGTTCCCAGGCTTCTGATATTAGAAGTAAATCTTGGGCAAGGAAATTGTCTAAAACCTCCTATGCATTAGCCTAGAAGGAGACGGAGGTGGGGAGGTTGCTGGAAATGGTCATTTCTTCAGCCAGCCAGCCCCAAGAAAGGCCCCCTCACTCCCAGCTGGGAACATACAGATAAGCAAAGTGACTGATGCTGTGAACATTTGCTTTGAGATTAAAAATTTGGTAATGTATTTAAGCTAGGGATGATGACTCTCTGGCTCCAAGGGATGGTAGAATTATAGAGAACTATGGCTTTTGTTAGAGGAATGGGGCTGAGTGTTTTTTTGCGGGGGAGGGTCATCCTGGTGACCCAAACAATGTTCCTGACCTCTTCTTAGATACTGACCTTTCTTTTCCAGTGAAGGAAAAAACCCACCTTGACCTTAATGACGATGTCAACAATGCTGATTCCCAAGAACTGCTGATTTTCTAGGCAAAGTCATCCTTCTTTCCCCCTTCCCTTCCTTTGTATCTCAAACTGGGAAAGTACATAACCAGCCCTCAGGTTTTCACTTATCCTTCCCACACAAAACTTTACCTTCCACCTCCCTGCCTCCCTCCCTCTGTCTCTTTGTCTCTCTCTCTCTCCCCCTCTCTCTTTCCTCCCTCTCTGTCTTTTTGATCCTCTCTGTCTCTGTATTTCTGTATCTCTCTCTGTCTTTGTTTCTGCCTTTATCTGTCTCTCTACCTCATTCTCTTATCCCACCTTCTTCTGTCCCTCCAACCTTTTCCTCTTCCTTTTGTCTTCCTTTCTTCCCTTCCTTTTTGTCTTCTTACCCAAGTCACAGCTCTTTCCCAGATGTCCTTGTGAGGTTTCCATCCTCTGCTATTCTGAACTTCCTAGAGGCCTGGAGAGACAGTGGTGGGGTTCAAGGGCTGACTATATGGGCACAGCAGAACTCTGGGAAGGTAAGAGATTCTGTATTGCTTCACTGAGGAGGACACCTAAGATAGGGTGTTGGGGCCGTGGGGGTGAGCCAAACCTTGCAGTCAAAGGGCTGTATTTGAGGACCTACAGGGTCACATGTGGCCTCCAGGCTGTAGGTTACCCAGCCCTGCTCTAGTCAAACTAATTCTAGATACAGTGGACAGATATGCCCAGCCCCTGCACCCTGGGGCTGAGGGAGAAGAAAGGAATTGAGGAGAGCTGCTGATCTTAAAATTGATGTCTAAGCCCAAGGCAGTGCACTCCTCCTTCCCCTCAGCCCATCTGACACTCACTAGAGGGTGACCAGCTTCCTGGTTGTCTGGGACACTGCTCAGTTCCTAAGGCCTTTTCCCTCAGGGACCAGAGCTTTGGGCCCTTTCATCCTGGGAGCCAAGGGTCCTGAGTATATGGATATCAAGGGGAAGGAACTGCATGTGCCCAAAAGACCTGCTCCTACTTTGACTCCTGCAATATTTCTACCATGTCCCATCACCAGAAGCATCATTGGAGCATTTAGGGTGGGGGTGGAGGTGGAGGACTAGGCTGGCACCTCTCCAACCTGTTCTAAAAAAAGACAAAAGCTCATATGTGCTATATCATCTGTAAACCTCTGACCCTACATCAAGGCAAACCACACACCTCCATCCTCCTCCAGATCTCTTCAGGTTGCCAATTGGTGATACTTTTCAAGACCATTGAATATTCTTTTTCATCTGATTTCAAATAGACCACAATATCTTGGGGTAGCAGCAAAACTAGAGGGTCAGATCTGGAAGGGACCTGAGATCAATTCATTAATGAACAAGTATTTACTGAGCTCCCACTATGCAAGAGATACTATGCAAGACTGGAGTGATAAATACAAAGAATGAAATAATCTATTACAAAGCACATTCCAAAGAGAGAGACAAACACATATAAAAATACCTGCAGCACAAATAAATAAACAAATGAATGAATAAAGAAATAAGACCCAATTCCTTGAATTTTCAGAGGAAGGAACTAAGGCTCAAAAAGGGGAACTAACCTGACCTAGGTCCTAGAGCAAGTCAGTGACAGACTCAGTGCTCCTTCCCAAGCCAGGGGTCTCTTCACTGCAGCAGAGACTGAGTCTCTAATTTGACTCACCAGCTTTTCTGGATGGCCATACCCTTGGAGGTCTCTTTATTGTCCTTCCTCCATGTTTGTTCCCATTTGCCTGAAGTCATGCTCGTCCCCTAATATCCATGCCCTCCTTCCTCCTAAAGTATGACATTGTCTTTCAAGGGCTAACTGGAGTCCTGCTTCTTCCAAAAAAAAATGTCCTTGGCCCCCAGAGTTTTAGGGTTGGAAAGGACCACTAGAGATCATTTAGTACAACCTCCTCATTTGAGATACAGAAATTGAGACATACTCAGTACCTCCCACATAAATAGTGACAAAACTGGGTATTTAAACCTGAGGCAAAAAGAGTCAAGATTTGGAGTGAGAGGATCTCTGTTCAAATTCTAGGTCTGTGTGACCTTGGATGAGTCAATTCCCTCTATGTGATGATAGCATAGTGCAACTAAAAAGGAAAAAAAGAAAAAGGAAATAGGATTGAGTTTAGAGTCAGAGAATGTGTCTTCCAATCTTGGCTCCACTTCTTGCTACATGTGTGACCTTAGACAGGTCACCTTATCTAGCTGGGTTTCCTCTGATATAAAATGAGAAGGTTGGACCAGACCAGTTCTAAGATCCCTTCTGGCTCTAAATCCTATACTCCTATGGAATGGCTAGCCAGAAATTATGTAGCTAATAAGTTGTAGGATCCAAATCCAGATCTTTCAACTTCTTATTCCATGATCTGTGAACTCCTATATCATTCTCTATACAAGATAGGTTAGCACGGAATCAAATAATGACTTACGTAGTATGAGTCAAGTCTCCTCAAGCAAAGAGCACCTTGGGACCATTGATCAGGTCTCAAGAAAGTGATCACCAAGAGCCAATTGTTCAAGAACAAATCATCAAAGACTAAATTCATTATCTTTTTTTTGCAGGGTTACTAGAATGGTAAAGGTAACATGATGTAGTAGATAAAAGGCCTTCTTTGGACTCAGGAAGACCTCGGTCAAGTCTTAGCTTCTGATACATTCTAAATGGGACACTATGACCAAAGTTACTTGTTCTCATAGCGCTCCCAGGCATTTCTGTGAAACTATAAATCATAGAGGAGTTGCCAGCCTACATTGATGAAAGAAGTTTTCACACCATGAATTCCCTCTGCTGATGAGGTCAAAGATCCTGACCAAAAAAAAAAACAGCTCAAATGATGGATTAGGGGGAATACCATAGACACAGTAAAGCTGTATCTGACAAAGTCTGTCTTACTAGTCTTTGGAAGAAAATGGTGAAATGTGGACTGGATGACAATCCAATTAAGTAGATTTAAAAATGGCTGAATAACCAAATCTTAAGAGTAATTCTTAATGCACTGAGGTCAGATTAGAGAGAAATCCACTGGAATGGCCCAAGGGCTTTTCCTTGGCTCTGTGTTGTTCACCAACTTTATTCATCATGAGGATGATGAAGTTATAGCAAATATGCTAATCAAATCTATGACTGACACAATGCTGGGAGAGATAGTTGGCCTAGACAACAAAGACTAATTCCAAATATTTCTCAACAGGTTACAGAAATTTGAATAAAATGAAATTTGATAAGGATAAAGAGAGGAAGTAATATATCATGTGCCCGGCACTGTGCTGTGGTTTAAAAATGTTATTTCACTTGTAAATAATTATACTATCCCATACTTGAACTAAAAATCAATGTAAAAGTATTAGGGAGATCAAATTAATCAATAATTTATTTTTTAAAATATTTGGACATCTTAGTGGAGTTTAAACTTAATGAGAATCCATAGCATGATGTAGCAAAAAAAAAAAAAATAAGATGATCTCAGTCCCTCTATTCCTGAAGACTGAGCATCTCTTTGTCTCTTCACACCTTCCTTTGATCAGATCATATACAGATTATTTTGTTCAGCTTTAGGCAACAAATTCTAGGAATGACATTGACAAGCTGGAGCATATAAAAACTGATTGAAAGACCTAAGGTCCATTAGCCTAGAATAAGAAAGACTCACTGGAGAACATGATGGTACTTGAAGGACTGTACCAGGAAATAGGATCAAGTTTTTCCACTTGGTCCTAGAGGCTAGAATTGGGAGGAAAAGAGAGGCAGATTTTGGCTCTAATAACTAGAGCTGTCCAAAAATAGATTAGGCTAGAGGAAAGTCTTCTGCATTAGTGGAGGTCCTCAAACAGAGATTGGGAGATGCTATGGCACTTCTGTTCATGTAATACATTAGTCTAGATGGCCTCTGTGGTTCCCTTCCAACTCAAAAATCCCATAATTCTCCTGTTCCTTTTGCCTTGTCAGCAAGACTGGGAGCACCTAAGAGCAAAGAAGTGTCCCCTCCTGCTGTCTCCACCTCTCGCCCTTTTCTTCCTTCCGAACAGAAGATGAGTGCACGGCAAGACATTAATAAATATTTGCTGAATAAATCTGCCTTGGTCCTTTGGAAGTAAAGAAAGAATGAAGTAAATAGATAGCAGAGGTCATACCTCCTGGTGATTGGTCAAGAGATTCGGGGTGAGGGTAGGGAAGGAGAGATGTTCTAATCATACTCTTAGAAGTATTAAAGAAGCAAGCAACTACAGTTAATGATGTGCCCCCTCATCTTTCTTCCAACCTCCCCAAATATTTGGGTCTTTTGGTTACCCCTGGGGCCAATGATTTTGGCTAAGGAGCATCCATTACTCAAATGCTGGAGGGGCTTTATTTATAACATTGTAAGGTAAGGATTCAGGGACCCTAGTGGGACCACAGATTGACCGCTAATCTTCAACAGAAGTGGGCCTGCTAACCATGGCTGCATATTGAGCCCTAACCCCTAACAGACTCATCCCTTAATCCCAGGCCCAGAGTGTGAAACAGCATGGTAAAACAGAACGACTATTGATTTGGAAGCAAAGGTCCTGGTATTTAGAGCCTGTGTGACCTTGGGGAAGTCACTTAAATTGCCCTGGGGTGAAGGTTTCTTTATCTATAAATTAAGTGAACTGGATTACTGGAAAGAATGTTGGAGTTAGGAAGATTTGGGTTCAAATCCTGTCTCCAGCATTTACCAGCTATGTGACTGACCATGTGAAAGTCAATACACTACTCTATCTCATCATCTATAGGAAGACAGAGTTGACCAGAAAGTTGCTAAGTTCCATTATAGCTTGAAATCCATAGATGCAGACTCATCCTTAGCCCTCATTATGGACTGACCCCAAGTCCCAGCCAATATAGACAGCTAAGTCTGGGTCCTTGTCCTGTCTTTGGAAGGACAAGACGGAAGCTGCTGAGAGGGAGATTTTGGCTCTAATGACTAGAGGCTTTATCAGTGGAGGTCTTTAAGCCAAGGTCGACCCCATTTGTCGAGGAATGCTATTGATTGGATTCCTGTTTATATGTATGTTTAATTTGATAGTCTCTGTGTCCTTGTGGCTCTCCCTCCCCCTCCCCCAATTAGTTATCTGACTTTGTGAAAGTCTCTTATTCCACTCTGCACCTCAGTTTCCTCTACTGTAGAAGTGAAGGGGTTAGACAAGTTGATCCCTAAAGGCCCTCTTTTCTCCGACAGCCTGTGATCATTCCCAGGTGTCCTCAGGGAGTTCTGACTCATTGGTTTTTGCTTAGTTTAATGAGCTGGAAGAGTGCCTGCCTCCTCCTCTGAGGAGCTGGTGTTTCAACAGGATTGCTTCATCCTAGGGATCTAAGTAACTCACTGCAGGGGGATGAGGCCCAACTCAGAAGAGAAGGAATATAACAGGAAGGCACCTTGTCTCTAGGTCACCATTTTCTCTTTCACCTTCTCTCCTCTCATTCAGTCTCAGTAATAGCTGGGGACAGAAGGAGCTGGTCTTATGTGACACCCTGTGGCCTTCTCCTGACCCAACCCTCTTTTGACTCAGAGGTTCATGGCAGAGGCTTCTCTCTCAACATCAGGGCATCAGAAGGTCATCTCTGATCTTCCCCCAAAGAAACCAGCACACAGGTTATGGCATCAGAATCACAGACTTTAAATGATGGTCACAGCAAGGCATTGATTGAGGCTCAATCACAGGGTTCAAGGACTAGTATTGGTTTCTCATCCATGTTCACCCCCATCCCAAACACAGACTGACCCACTCAATTTACACACAGATTGACCCATAATCGTAGGACCATGGATTCAGAACCGCAGGACACCCTAAAGACCATCTAGAGAAATCTCTTATTTTAGAGATTTCATTTTCCTCCAAGGGTATGAGGCTCAGAGAGGGGAGGTATCCTGCTTAGGGTTCCATAGCTAATAAGTGACTGAGGAAGGATTTGAACACAAATCTTCCCGACTTTAAGTTTCAACACTCTATTCACCAGTGTTTCTTAAACTATTTGGTCTCAGGACCCCTTTATAGTATTAAAAATTACTGAACATCCCTCCCAAAAACTTTTTTATGTGGATTACATACTGATATCTATTGTGTTAAAAATGAAAACCAGTAAAATTTCAAGTATTTATTTAAACTAGCAGTAATATTAAAAATACAATAATTTATTTTAAAATAACAATAATAAACCCATTACATGTTAACACAATTGACATTATTTATGAATATATATTTTTTTTTCCAGAACAAAAAAAATAGAGTAAAATGGGGCTTTGCTTTACATATTTTTTTGCAAATCTCTTTAATGTCTGGCTTAAGAGAAGACAGTTAGATGCTCTTATTTGGTTCTGATTTCAATCTGTTATGATATGTTGTTTTGGTTGAAGAAAATAGGAAGAAAATTTGGCCTCACACATATGTAGTTGGAGAAGAGAGCAATATTTTAATAGTCAAATAATGTCTTAGGTTTATTATGAAAATAGTTTTGACCTCACAGATCCCTTGAAAGGGTATTGGAGTCTCCTCAAGGAATCACACTTTGAGATTTGCCTTGTGTACTCTAGTCAGAGACTTATTCCTAAACCTAACACTGGCCGTGGCCTGACCCCTGCCAGACTCTTCCTGGAGGGGTTCAAATAAGGGACATCCATTCTACTCCAAGCCAGTCAATAGCATAGAAATAATAGCATCTGCTATTTCAATAGCACTTTTAAGGTTTACATGAGCCTTTCTTTATGACACACCTAAGGAGTAGGTAATTTGCATTTCAATGTTCCCATTTTCCACACAAAGAAACTGAAGCACAGAGATGTGATATACTTTGCGCATGGACACACAGCTAAGAAGTGGCAGAGTCAGAATTTGAATCCAAGTTTCTTGACCCCAAGCACAGTGCTCTTTCCACTCCCTAGGATTCCTCTGGAACACACTAGCAAATCCAACAGAAAGAGCCTAGTATGTGGGTTGTGAGATGTGACAGGGAATGGGGGAGAGGATTCCAACCTCTGACTCTCTACCTCTAACCCTCCCACAGGCCCCTCTGTCTTCATTGGAAACTTTTGGCAAGGCAGGGTTTCCATTGTCCTCTATATTGTTTACTCCAAGTGTGAATCCTCTAAGGATAGAGTCAATGTGCTCAGGAAATGGAGGCCAGTGACTACGCTTGCTCTGGCTGATGGGGGCATGGACAAGCTGCAGAGTCCACCACTCCCACACACAGACTATTGTGGTGGAAGAAGAGGAAGGTCCCTGGGCATGACAGGGCAGGTTTAAGGACTATGGATAGGGGTACAATATTATGGATACACCGATAAGAAAAGCAGAACACTCTACAGCCAGAGGCAGGAGTAGTGCTGGAGCACACATTGATTGAGAGGCCTGATTGTTCAATTTTCAGCATGAGCATTTATACCTCAGAAATAGGAAAAAAGTGCCAATCAGTGCTTTTGGTTTTGTTGATTCTTTAGACTTAAGAAACGAAGGGGAAAATGTTAATAATGCAGGTTAAACTTTTTAAAAGTGAATCATAAGCATGTTTTCCCCAGGAGAGCCAGTTGTTAACTATTTATCAGGATTCTGCTGGATAGATAAGAGCTGTGGGTAGGAGGTGAATCCTGTGACTGGTGGCTGAATACTGTGAGCAAGGTATAAATAGTGTGGATGGGAGTAAATGCTAGGGACCGTAAATAAGAAACTAGTGGTAAAGGACAAAGTTTAAAGGTTTGTAGATGATACAGAAGTACTCTAGAGAGTGGCCCCTTGGGATCTCTCCGTGGTCCTGAGTAGCTCTATTTTTATTACTGTGTTATGTGAAGGAATAAATTATATTTGTGTCTGTGTGTGTGTGTGTGTGTGTTCGTCCTTTGTTGCCAAAGAAGACCATGCCATCAGAGAAATAATGACATGAGTTGCACTTGACTTTGTCATTTGGGTCATTTGCAGGTGACTCAAAGCTCGATGGGATAGTTAACATATTGAATCAAAGACTCAGGATGCCGTCAACTGGACCAAACTGGCCTCTAACCTGTGGGTGACTGGAGCTAAACAGAGCAGACCAGAGACAGGAGAGTCAGGAATCAAACAAGTCTAATTTCAAAGTGAGGGAAATGGCTTTCAACCAAGGAGGGCGATTAGACACACATGCTGGATTCCCCTCCCAGGGACCCACTTTAATGAGGCTCAGCCTTGATACTCATACCAATGACTGCACAGTGAGCTGTAGCCCTGACACTGAGGGGTAACTGCAGCAATGAGGCAAGATTCATTCATTGCAGGGCTTCATGACCAGAACATGGGTGCATGTCCTAACTTGTCCAGTGCTTGTCTGAGCTCAGAGAACTGGTACTGATCAAAGCAATATAATAAGTATATGGTTTTGCCAGAGGGTGAGATCATCCAGAGGGTAACTGCAAAGAACTGTTGTTATGTCAACCCCAGGGCACAGCTTGCTTGCTGGGTCTTAGCTCTGGAAAAGAGGGTGTCTCCTAATATCTTGACAATCCAAAAAGATCTCAGTGAGTAAAATGGGCATGTGGGTGGTGCAATGGATAGAGCACCCATACCTGGAGTCAGGAAGACCTCAGTTCAAATATGATCTCAGACACTAGCTATGTGACCCTGGCTAAGTCATTTAACCATCTTTATCTCAGTTTCCTCATCTATAAAATGAGCTAGAGAAGGAAACAGCAAACCACTCCAGTATTGTTGCCAAGAAAGTCCCAAATGGGATCACAAAGAGTCAGACATGATTGAAAACAACCAAACAACAAAAATAAGACAAAATTTAATAGAGATAAAAATAAAGTCCTGTGTTCAAAAAAATTTAACCAATTATTCAATCCGCAAGCCTTTATTACATACCTCCAGTAGCTACTAGGCTCTAGAGATACAAAGACAAAAAAGGAATAGTCTTTGCCTTAATTGGGTTTATATTTCATCAGGGAAGAATGTGTACATGAAAATATAAACAAAATAAATATGAGGGAATACAAAGTACAAAATCAGGAGGGATAATTGGACAAACATGTGTGTGTGAAATTAGAGTAGTTCGGGGTTAACGTGAGTCAACAGAATGGCATAATAAATTGATGATTAATTTATGAGATTATAAAATAGGAGCAGGCACTCCTGGTTCTTTGGGCACCAGGAAAACTCATGATGATAATGAGAAATGGGGCTACAATCACTTCAATAAGGCACAAGAGGTACAGAGACAAGCAGGGAAAGGGTACAGAGGCAGATGATGCAGGGATAGGAGGGATGGGGTGATAAAAGGAAGCAGGCAGCATAGGGAAGAGGAGGGGGAGGGGGAGAGAGAGAATAATATTCCCTAACCATCGATTCAAATTGAAAACACAGACCTGATGGATATAAAAGACTGCTGAGGGTCAGGAGTTTGAGGTATCACTTATATAGGGTGAAGGGGAACAGTCTAACCTTTATCTGTGCCACTTTGGGGTGAGTTCATTAATGTAAACAAATCTTCTCAAAGTTACTGGTAAAACTTTAAAGTTAACATATCCACGCCACCTCAAAGTTAACAGCACCTTTGATGTTCTACTGGTCTGGAACTGTGAGGTCTGGAATTTGTCTGGGATTTCCATATCCCAGAGCCTGACAGAAGGCTCTGACAGGAGCATTTAGATGGCTTCTGCTGATTCAGCACATATTACCAGCATGTCAATTTTGGTTAATATATGATACAATTTGTAAATTATGCTCCTTTGATCTTTGGGACAGTTTGTACCTGACTCCCAGGTTCCCCTTTACAATCTTATTTTCTGCTATTGCCCTTTTACACTGGCTACTTATAAACTCACTCTAGTGACTAGAAGGGGATGGGGTGGTTGGTCAGCAGAACCAGAACAAGAGACAGTTTTAACACACATGGAAACAAAAAGGAAACAAACAAAAGACTAAGGGAATATTAGACCTACGTGTATAGAGACAGAACAGTGTAAAGGAAACCTCCTCACAATTTGAGCTAGACCAAATGATTGGGCTTGCCTCAGGGAGTGATGGCCTCCCTTCCCTGGAGATCTTGAAGCAAAAGCTTGTTAGGAAAAGGATTCTGGGTCAGTTTAGTTTGGTTCAGACTAGAAGGCCTTCAGAGCTTTTTTTTACCATTCGACAATTCAGTGAACAGAGGATGAATATTGTAGACAGGTGGTAAGTTCAACAGAGGGTATGAACACTGAGAGGAGGGGCAATAAGAGAAAGGGGGTGGGTTGATAAGAGAGGGACTTAAGAATGCCTAGCACAGCCCCAGGAATAATCTGCCTGCCAGAGGACTCAACCAACTCAGCACCAGCCAAGGACCCCTAAATGTCATGGGGGTGTTCTGTATCAAGTTTGGGGGCTGCAGTAAGGGGCGATTATGAGCTATTTCCCCTGCGTTAGATGTAATATTGCCCAGTGCCATAAATAATGGAGCACACTGGAGGACTCTCTGGAGGTGTAGGACATTGCTGGCTTTCAGCACCCTTGACTCCAATTGGCTTGCCTAGGCTTGTCAGGCTGGAGGCCTTAGGAGACCCTCACTCCTCCCTAGGGTAGGGGTGGGGGGCTATTTTCAGGCAAACAGTGCACTTGATGAGGTGCTAATTATCTTGTGGATTGGAAGGAGAGATCATCACCGATGGTAGAGAAAAGGGAGGTGATGAGGTTACATCATCCTGGGTGGGAAACAGACTCAGAAGATAGGGGTACAACGGTGAAGAGACTGATCTTTGGCCACTAGGCCACACTTCCCTAGCTCTGCCCCACCTCCAGACCTCCAATACCTTCTTATGTCTGACTTTAGAGGACTTGAGCTGGGAAAAGTGGGAAGAGATGAATGAGGGGGCTGGAATTTCAGGCCCTAGTCCATATTCTGTCAAGCCTCTGTGTGTCCCTGACCAAGTGATTTGCCTCACTGGGCCTCTGTTTTCTCTTCTTTAATATTTGAGGGTTCAGGGCAGCTGGGTGGTACAGTAGATGCAGGAGGACCTGAGTTCAAATCTGACCCCAGATACTTACTAGCAGTGTGACCCCAAGCAAGTCACTTAACCCTGATAGCCTCACAAAAAATAAATAAAATGAGAGGGTTGGATGATCACTAAAGTCCCTTCCAACTGAAACTGTCTATGATTCACAAAGAGAAGAAGTCAAAAATATGTCTGGGTATGTCCAGAGTGTGATTGTTTAGCTTCTGTGCTTCAACCTCCCCTAGACAGCCATGAAAAAAATTTGGACAAGGCTTTGGATTAGCTGAGCTTTGGGTTATCCAGGCTTTTTTTTTTTTAAGAAGGATTGAGAATTTTTTGAGAGATGATTTCTGTCCTGATCCTATCTGAGTTTAGGTTTCCCTGTCTGTGAAAGGGTGCCATAACCTTGCCTTGACCACCTCCCAGGGTTATTGTGAAAACAAAGTAAGACAGAGAGTGGCTGTATGGGCAGGTGCTTTGAAATATACACAGCCATCCACAGGAAGAGTTATTAGACTTGGGAATATGAGACTGCAGGGTACCATGACTTCTCACACAGGCATGGCTAGAAACCTGAGAAAGGCTCAGAAAGTGTTGCCAAGGGCCCAGCTATTGCTGATTTTATAATAGTCATCATCACCTAATTTTTAGGTCTTCTGTGCACCTAAAATCTCAACTCTCAGAACAGAAATTTATCCTCTCTAGATTCTAATTAGAGTGTTTTCATCTCCTGATTTCCATTCTGACTGCCAGTAGGCCCTCTTTACCACTGGGTTGGACTCTTCCCCTATCCTCTGGTTTCCCTTTCTCCAATCTATACTCCACTACTGTACCAAAGCAATCTTCTTAAATACACTTCACTGTCTTGCTCACCAACCCTCAGCAGCTACCTATTGCCTCTAGAGTAATATACAAGTTCCTCTAGGGTTTCTACCATCAAGCTCTAACCTTACCTTTCTAACTTTATCTCACACTACCCCCCTCCCCATACACACGCATTCTCTACATTATAGTCAAAGTAAAATGTTCCCTCATCTCATCCGGGACTCTCTTGTCTCAAGTCTCACTCATTCCAACCACCATGCTTGGAAAGGACCACCTGCTTTCTGCCAAGCCCTCATCTCTACTTGTTCCCTTCCTTCAGGCCCAGTTAAGGGATTACTTTCTCTGGGAATTCTTCCCTGAGACACCCATCAACAGAACGTGATCTCTTCCTTCCCAAATCCATACTAGGACTTTATGTGGTCTTCTCCTTAGCTCATAATCACCTTCTCCCTTGATTTATAATTCTTTGTATTCTCTCTGAAACTCCATGACAGCAGAGGCTGCATCAGTTCATTTCTATATACTGAGTGCCTGGCATACGCTAAGCACTTCAGAAGGGTCAGTTGAATTTTGAATTACTATCCTCCTTGTTTTGTTAATTATTCCAAAGAGCACTGGACTCCATGTTTGTGTCCTAGTCTCGGCTCTGCCATTTGCTGGTTGGATACCTACCCTTAGTTAAGCTAGATAACCTGGATCCCAGTTTCCCATTAAGTGATTAACCAACAAGGTTTTATTACGCACACAGTATGTGCCAAGCATCGTGCTGTGCTACTGGACAAGCTTCCATTCTCATGCCCGAATGGAGATGGACATTTGCCCTATTAGTCAAACGCAATTGTCAAAAGAACCTAAGTGACCATCCTTGGGGATTATAAAGCACTAGGAAAGATGAATTATTCTTAATATTAGAATCGCCATTTTTTTTAATGTGTGTAAGTCTTGGCTCCTCAACCAGACTGGATACTCCCTAGAGGCAAGATTCCCTTTCTTCTTCCTCATCAGTGCCCAGTACAGGACTGGGCACTTAGGGATCTGCTGAGAAGAGAAAAAAACTTGATCAACTTCTCTTTCCTCCAAAAGTAAGTTCCAACTACCCCTAACCCTTCCTATCCTCCCCTGCCCTTTGCCCTTCTCGGTTATCCTCTACCAAGTGAGTTTGCATCATTATCTGAGTCTTGGGGGGCCAATTAGGAGGGACCCCCTCTGGAGCTGCAGAGTGTGCCAGTCCCTGGCCCCAGGGACACCACTCAGAAGAGAGATTTTAATTACCAGCTCCTACTCTTCCTTGAGATGCCCCTTGCTGCACCCTCCTTTTGGGGTCCTCTCCCCAGGCTGGGGGCTCAGGTTGGGAGGACAAAGGCATTTGTGCCCCAGTTTGGAGGAGATAGGAGAGAAGAACTCCTCGGTCATCTCGTAGGGAAGTGTGGCTTGGATCAGAGGGATGAGTGGCGTGGGGTTAATCTAGTATACTCTCCAGGGGTTTCAGTAGTCAAAATAGCCCTTTCTCCCTGCCTCTGAGGAGTACCATGGGATTGTGGACCTCAAGTTGGTAGGCACTTCAGAGGCCTTTTTGTTCAACTCCCTCATTTTGTAGAAGGGACATTGGGTCTCAGAAAATCAGGTGATTTGCCCAAGGTCACACTGTAAGTATCAGAAGTAGGATTTTAAACCCAGGTCCCCTGACACTAAAAATAGTTTTCTTTCCACCAGCGTCAAGTTGTGCCCACTTCGTACCTGCCTTCTCACCCTGACCTCCATCCTCCCTTGGCAGTGGAAGAGGAAAGCTTATCTCCTCAGCTAAAAGGAGACAGGACACATTTCTACCCCTTTGCTCTGCCTCCCCCACTTACCCTAAGTACCCTCCCCTCTTCTAACTGTATTTGGGATCTGAGGCAACCTTGAGGCCTGCAGGAAGGAAGCAGTTCTCCTCCTTTAAAGGATGACAGAGCTTCAAGAAAAAAGATGCCCTTAACCCTTCAGGGGTACATTGGCTTTCCATGCCTTCTAGTGGGAACTGGGACAATTTCCTGGGAAAGTAGAAAAGCAATAGCTTTGGCATCAGAGGACCTGAGTTCAGTGTCCAGCTCTGTGACCTGCTACCTGTGTAACCTTGGGTAGATCACTCTGAACCTCAGTTTCCTCCTCTGTAAAATGAGGCAGTTAGACACAATGATCTCTAAGATCCTCTTTTGTTCAGTGTCTATGATCCTATTTCCTCCTCAAGTCAGGGCCGACCTTTGACAGGTGGTGTGAATTCTCCCTCATTTGTTTGTCTCTTACACTTGGATACTTGCACAGACTGAATGTCCTTAAGGTTGATGCTCCCCTCACAGATGCACAAAGGAGATTTCTTTGTGAAAGATCTGATGAGTTGCTATGGCCAAAACTATCTGGAAACTAAATTTCTGGTGTTTCAGAAAGAAAGAGCTCTCAAGCTGGAGTCAGAGGATATGGATTCAAATCCTGCTTCTGGACCTACCTCTCTGTGCCTCAGTTTCCTTATCTATAAAAGGAGACCATTGATCTACATGGCCTCTGAGATGTCATCCAGTTCTATATCTGTGATAATCTAATCTGAACTTCCCTAGACTGTTCCTGAGATGGCAAATATATGATATGTCCAGGTTATGTCACAGCTTCCCTGCCAAAGCAGAACCTGAGCAAGCCTGTGCTCCATGATTAACCTTTGAGGACTGACCCTGGCTCTCCTCCATAGCATGATGGGGCACTGGAGAATAATTCCAAGGGAGGATTTGTTCATCTACCTGGGACTATAGGCCCCTACCTCCCAGGGTTATTGTGAGGAACAAATGAGATATTTGTAAAGTACTTAGTATAATTTCTGGCACATAGTAGGAGCTTACACTATTCTCCCCCTTCCCCCTTCCCTGCCCCCCACAGGCTCTAAATCCTTGACGCTGAGGTTCTACCTATTGGGGACCACCTATTGAGGACTGTTCATAAGGGGTTCATGGTGGGTGTACACTGGAGGGAACACATTATAAACATGAAATTGTAAACACAATGGAAAGGATGTCACTGGAGATGGGGAGGGGGTGCATGAGCCACAGCAGGGGAGAACAGATATTTATAATTACAAAATGTCATGAGAAATAGGAAGGTGCTTAAAGGAGAACTTGGATAATTGATGAACAGGATGCATAGGTATGGATGGGTTGGGATCTGAATATCTGGAAGGAGTTCCTACAGCTCCATAGGATGAAGGGCTTGCCAGTGTGCTGGAGTTTGGCAGTTTATTTATTATTCATGGTCAAAGTGCTCTCCCTCCCCCAAAATATTCACAGGTACCAGACCTCTTCGGCAATTAAAAAAATGCTCCCCTGGGATGCTGAATAAAGGACCAATATGTGCCCTTCTCAGATTCCTAGACACATTCATGCATATAATATCCCATTCACATATACATATGAAATATTTATGTGTATAAACACATACAGATACATACATGTCCATGCAGTGCTACAGAGTCTAGCATACAGAAAGAGTTCAGATCAAAAGAGTTCAGGGTTTGGATCTGGGTTCTGCCATTTACTAACTGTGAGCAAGTGACTTGAGCAAGTACTGGGTACTGACTTGGGCAAGTCAATACCTTTTTCTTGGACCTCAGTTTCTCTAGATGTAAAAATGAAAGGTTTGGACTATGACAAAATCTCTGAGATGAAAAGGACCTCAAGGGGCACAGTGTCCAGCCTAAATCTGTACTTGGATCTCCTCTCCAACATCCCCAACAAGTGATTGTCTTTTGCTTATTTAGGGAGCCCACATAATAGGGCATCTGCTACTTCTAAAGGCAGTTTATCACACTTTGTGAAATCTCTAACAGGAAATGTCTCCTAACAGTTGATAGTTTTGCCTGTACTGATGGTAATCCGAAAGTGCCACACAGAGCTAGCTCCCTCAGCCTGGAGTCATGGTGAATAGAAAACCTGAACTGGGCACTGCTACGCTTGACAAGATCTGGGAAGGGGAGCCTTCAGTGTGGGAAAATGGCTATCTAGGCAAACCCACAGTGTTAGAAGAGAAATCTCTTTGTGCCACCCACACCCCCACTCCCTATCCTTATTTCTGCCCTTGAGTAGTGGCAACAAAAGAATACCCTCACTCCTGGATGTCCCTGAGCCCTCCCTGGACAAGGTTGCCTGGTTACCAGTCCAAAGTGATGGGGAAACTCCCCACAGGATCATTAGCAAGGGGCCAGACTCCAACTACCTGGAAGAGAAACTTGGTTTTGTTAAGCACACACACACACACACATACACTTGAGTAAGAAGGTTTTCCCAGTCCCCCTTAATATTCATCTCTTTCTTCTATGGTTATCTGCAGTTTGCTCTGTCTATATCTTGTTTTTCCCTGGCTATTTACATATTATCTCCCCCATTGGATTGTGAGCTCCTTCAGAAGAGAGATTGTCTTTTGCCTTTCTTTGTATCCCAAGAGATTAGCACAGTGCCTGGCACATAGTAGGTGCTTAGTAATGCTTGTTGACTTGACTTGACTTTGGGAATCAGGAGACACTAAGTGCCAAGGGTCTTCTGTTGCTACCCTGTCTTCCCCCTCTCTGGGCCTGTCTTCATCCTCATAGGCTGGAATAGCTATTCCAGACAATCTCTGAGGACCCAGATATTGTATAAATTGTATGAATCTGCTACTGTAGCTTCTCCCAAACTTATGAAAGAGGCTAGAATGTAACAATGTCATAAGCTCAGATCCCTTCATTGTAACGTGTCCAAGGCCACATTGTCACAATAGCTGGGGGGAGGGACGGAGAAAGGGAGTAGAAATGGAGATAGATGTAGTGGGAGAGAGAGTCTGTCAGGAGTCAGTTTAGAGGAAGAATAAAACAGAAAGTAGCAATGTGTTGGCACGTCTCCAGCAATGATCCAAGGAAAAAAAGCATCTACCTGGAAGGCACTGGCTTCCAATGACACTGGTGAGGAATTTGAAACTCTTCTGTTTTCATTTCATGATTCTTCAAGCAACTTTCAGAACACTGATCATATTCCTTGGATGCCAAGATCCTCAGAAGGGGAAGCTCTGGAATCCCAATATTCCAATTCTTAGAAATATCATAGTATCATAGACTTTAGAGGACATCTACTTGAACTTCCTTATAAGTGAGACCTAAAAAGGAAAAGTAGTTTTACACCAAAGGGTAGGGGCACCCAAGCCTTTGGTTTTCCAATCCAAAACTTTCTCCTCTGTCTCTTCATCTCTCTGGAACTCAGTTCCCTTATCTGGCAAGAGGGCCCCTAAAGTCCTTTTTAAGTGTAAACCAATGACCTTACCATGATCCATCTTGCTATAGGGATTAATTAATATCTCTCCCAATTAGGCATTCTGGGCTGTAAATCAGGGCTCTTGTCAGGTTAAAACCTACCACTCTCCGTCCTTCTCTCCCCTCCCTATGAAATGTCAGAGCTCCCTACACCTGTGATGAACCCAGCAGAGTGCAAATACCCTGCCCAGCCAGAAAAGAAATTGTTGACCTCTAGCTAACAAACTTAGCTCAACAATCCCCACCGTTCCAGCCCCATCTCCACCTCTATCTGAGGCTTCATTAGCCCCCTGGGATCTGCTGACAGTTTCCTTTACTCTATTTCTACCAAGGTCCCTGAGCCCACTTTGGCCAGAGTTGCTTGGATACCAATCCAAAGTGATGGGGAAAACTGGGGATGAATAATAAGGGGAGAGGTTCCAAATACCAGGAAGAAGCATTCTCTACCTTTGCCCCTCCCCCTCTCCTCCTTCCTTCATAAATTCAAGGAGGAAGGCAGGGTGAGAAAGAGGAATGGGGGGGGGGGGGTGGGGGTGGGGCTCCAAGGCTCCAGAGACCATACAAAATATTGTGGGTTTCTGAGGAGCTGCCAGGTGTTGTCCAGGACTAGAGGAGCCCAGAGGAAGCCATGGTTTTGGGGGGAGGGAGGAGAAACTCAGTTTGTATAAGGAGCAGTATTTTTATGAGCTGGCTAAGGGGAAAATCAATGAGACTGAACTTTGGTGTAGGAGCACAATGGGAAACTGAAGAGTTGAGGTTGGATAGGGCAGCTTTCGCTGAGTAGTGAGAAACAGAATTCCAGTTTGGGGAAGATCTAGCAAAGGCTGGGAAATCCAAGGTGGAGACTAGGCTTAAGCGGAAACCAGATATCTCTGAAGCTGGACAACCTGGCTTCCAAATATCCCCTCTATTCTACCCAGACAATAGGGGGTTGTTGGGGTACAACCTAGGGCAAAGCAATTATAATAGCTCTCATTCCTCTGACCCTTTCCTTACAATAATACCAAGGGGAAAGGAGTACAAATTTTATAATCTCCATTTTCTAGTTGAGGATATTGAAGCAAAAGAGAAGTCAATTATCCAAGATGAGACAGAAATAAATGGCAGAATTCTGATTTCAATCCAGTTCTCATGACTCTAAGGACTGTGCTCTTTCTCTTGATATGGCCTCCTGCAATACTGCCAATCCATGGAATTTACCAGCATCATTCATTAAATTTCCGTTGGTTTCCCTAGATTTAAATCTATGCTGCCAGTGGGCTAACGTATCTCCTGATTGGTATTACAGGCTATAAATCAGATCCCTGTCTCTTGCAGGGATGTGCTAGAACCACCTTCAACCACAGCTGTTAAATTTTCAGTGTGAGCATTTACACCTCAGAAATTGGCAGTGCCACAAATCAAGGCTTAATTATCGTTTTGTTGATTTTCTACTCTAGACTTAAGAAAGTGAAGAGGAAAATGTTGATGATATAGAATAAACTTACAATGTGCTCTGCACACTTTTTATTTTGGGTTGGAGGGTTGGTTGTTAAATGCTTACTAGCACACACCTATTTAAGGATCATGACTTTCAAGCTATTAGGGACCTTAAAGATCAATTTGCCTAAGGGCTGAGACTGAGGCATAAGGTCAAGGTAGCAGACTCAACCGGTCCTCTAATGAGAGATTAGCATGTGTTCCTCTTCTCTACAGTCATGTGTTCATGGTCAATGCCAACTTTTTTTTTTTAAACTATCTGTTTTACAGGAGCTACTACTATACAGGTTATATACTTTAGTTACAAACAATCCCTTTCCATGGGTTGGCAATTTTTAGATTTATCTAAAAAGTCAATGTCAGATATTGACTAAAGCATTCCATTCATATGACTTTATCAGGCATTGGCTCAGTGGAGAGTACTATATAAAGATCAATAGGACCTGATCTTTTACCCTTGGGGAGCTCTCAGTATAGTAGGGAGAGGGGATCTATTCACAATATCACAAAACATGTTAAAATAAGAATACAATATGGTGTGATGGAAAGAGTCATGGACATAGACTCAAAGAATCACAGAATCTAAGACCCAGAAGAGACGCCAGAGACCAAGTCTTGTAACTGGGGCCTGAACAAACATTTCTTCTATAGAGAGTCAGACAAATGATCATCCAGCCACGACCCCATACCATCTCGGGAGAGGTGACATCCTACCTTCTCAGGTAGCCCAAGTCATTTTTGAGAGAACTAGAATTATTTGGGGTTTTTTGGCAACTATAATTGTTAAAAATTATATAAGTATATGCTTCACATAAGGAAGAGGAGAGGGCCCCAAAAGAGTGGTGAGGCCTTCGTTTCTAAAATATATGAGAACTGAGTCAAATTTATAAGAATACAAGTCATTCCTCAATTGATAAATGGTCAAAGTATATGAACAGGGAGTTTTCAGAGGAAGAAATTAAAGCTATATATAGTCATATGAAAAAATGTTCTAAATCACTATTGATTAGAGAGATGCAAATCAAAACAACTCTGAGGTACCACATCATACCTATCAGATTGGCTAACACGACAAAACAGAAAAATGATAAATGTTGAAGAAGAAGTGAGAGAGTTGGAACACTAATTTGTTGTTGGTAGAGCTGTGAGCTCATCCAACCATTCTGGAGAGGAACTTGGAACTATGCCCAAAATATGTGCATACCCTTTGACCCAGCAATACCGCTTCTAGGATTGTATCCTCAAGAGATCATAAAAATGGGAAAGGGTCCCACATGTACAAAAATATTTAAAGCAGCACTCTTTGTGGTGACCAAGAACTGGAAATCAAGGGGATGCCCATCAATTGGGGAATGGCTGAATAAACTGTGGTATATGAATGTAATGGAATACTATTGTGCTATAAGAAATGATGAACAAGAAGACTTCAGAGTGGCTTGGAAAGACCTATGTGATCTGATGCTGAGCAAAAGGAGCAGAATCAGGAGAACTTTGTACACAGCACAACCACAGTTGCAAGGATTTTTTCTGGTAGACTTAGAACTTCATTGCAATGCAAGGACTTAAAAAATTCCCAATGGTCTATTAAGGCAAAATGCCTTCCACATCCAGAGAAAGAACTATGGAATTCATTCGCAGAATGTAGCAGATCATTTTCTTTTGTATTACATTTTGGTTTGTTATATGATTTCTCCCATTCATTTTAATTCTTCTATACAACATAACTATGGTAAAAGTATATTTAATAGGAATGCATGTGTAGAAGCTATTATAAAATTGTATGCCATCTCAGGGAGGGAGGCAAGAGGTAGCGGGAAGGAGGGGAAAGGAGGGAAAAAACTCTAAGTTATATGGTAGTGACTGTAGTACACTGAAACTAAATTTTAAAAAAAGAAAAGAAAAAAAAAAGAAATGATGAACAAAAAGACTTCAGAGAGGCCTGGAAGGACTTACATGAACTGATGCTGAGTGAAAGGAGCAGAACCAGGAGAACTTTGTACACAGTGACAACCACAGTGTAGGAGGCATTTTTCTGGTAGACTTAACCCTTCACAGCAATGCAAGGACCTAAAAAATTTTCAGTGGACTCTTGAGGCAAAACATCTTCCACGTCCAGAGAAAGAACTATGGAATTGGATCACAGAATGAAGCAGACCATTTTCTATTCTTAAGTTTCATTTTGTTTTGTTTTATGGTTCCTCTCGTTCATGTCAATTCTTCTGTGCAACATGACTAAGGTGAAAACGTATTTAATAAGAGTGTATGTGTAGAACCTACATGCCATCTTGGGGAGGGAGTGAGGAGGGAGGGGGGAAGGAGGGGGAAGGAAGGAAAAAAATCTAAGATATGTGAAAGTGATTGTAGAAAACTGAAAACAAAAAATAAAAAAATTTAAAAAATAAAAAAAAAGAGTAGTGAGGCCCACATATGGCAAAGGGCCTATTGTTGTATAGTTTGAACAGCAGTAGAATAGATATCTCTGACCTCTTCTCACTGCATGCTTCTCCAAGGGATGTTTTTATTCCCACCAGGAGAGGAAGCAAGAGGTTGGGGGCCAAAGGTCACTACTCTGTTCTTCTTAGAAAAGAAGGGTTACTGGGGGCGGAGCCAAGATGGCAGAGTAGAAGGACACACATTTACGAGCTCCAAAACCACAGCCCATAGAATTAATGTAAAAAGAGACCCCCATAACTTCTGGACCACTGAAAGGTGTACAGAAACAGAGTGGAAGAGATTTCCATTCCAGAGAGCCCTGGAGAGCCGTCCCCAGGGTCCGTTGCGCCCCGGAAAGCGGACCCCACCCCAGCGCTGCCCTGGCCATGTCCCCAGAGAAGCTGACCCAAGCAGGCTTCAGGGACAGCAGCTGGGAAAGTCCCTCCGCCCACAGAAGCTACAGGTCAGTGAGAGAGACTGCTGGGCTGGAGGAGGGGAGCGGAGTGTCTCCGTGACTCGGGCCCCCTCGGAAGGAAGCAGCTGCGGCAGAAGCGGGGGGCAGTGGCAGAGGCAGAGGCGGGGATGGCTGCGGAGGCAGCAGGCGGAGGCAGTGGTGGCTGCGGCCCGGGACTCCCCCAGCAGCAGGCAGGATCTTCATTACTGAAAGTCTCTGCATAAACAACCTGAGGGAGCTGAGCCTGGGAGGCGGCCCTGCCCCCACCCCAGCACCAGAACTAAAGCTCACATTGATTAGCGCAGAGAACACATTTGAATCTCAGACCCCAAGCACTAGCTGGGCGGATCTAGGCGGGGGTGGACAGGAATCTCAGAAGTCAAGTAACTGGCTGGGAAAATGCCTAGAAAAGGGAAGAAAAATAAGACTATAGAGAGTTTTTTCCAACAAATGCAAATGATCCCGACCTTCGGATCTGATGACGAGGACGTATTCTTGCCATCAGGGAAAGACGTGGAGGGCGGGGCCTCAGCACCCCAGACACCCCGGGGGGATGTCGGGTGGGCTCAGGCCTTGGAAGAGCTCAAAAAGGATTTTGAAAAGCAAGTTAGACAGGTGGAGGAAAAACTGGGAAGAGAAATGAGAGAGATGCAAGAAAAGTATGAAAAACAGGTCAATACCTTGCTAAAGGAGACCCAAAAAAATGCTGAAGAAAATAACACCTTGAAAAATAGGCTCACTCAATTGGAAAAAGAGGTTCAAAAAGCCAATGAGGACAAGAATGCTTTCAAAAGCAGAATTAGCCAATGGAAAAAGAGGCTCAAAACCTCACTGAATTTAATAGTTCTCTCAAAATTAGAATGGAACAGATGGAGTCTAATGACTTTCTGAGAAACCAAGAAATCACCAAACAAAACCAAAAGAATGAAAAAATGGAAGAGAATGTGAAATATCTCGTTGGAAAAACAACTGACCTGGAGAATAGATCCAGGAGAGACAATTTAAAAATTATGGGACTACCTGAAAGTCATGATCAAAAAAAGAGCCTAGATATCATCTTCCATGAAATTATCAAGGAAAACTGCCCTGACATTCTACAACCAGGGGGCAAAATAAGTATTGAAAGAATCCATCGATCACCACCTGAAAGAGATCCAAAAAGAGAAACTCCTAGGAACATTGTGGCCAAATTCCAGAACTCCCAGCTCAAGGAGAAAATCTTGCAAGCAGCTACAAGAAACAATTCCAGTACTGTAGAAATACAATCAGGATAACTCAAGATCTAGCAGCCTCTACATTAAGGGATCGAAGGGTGTGGAATAGGATATTCCAGAAGTCAAAGGAACTAGGACTCAAACCAAGAATCACCTACCCAGCTAAACTGAGTATAATACTTCAGGGGAAAATATGGTCTTTCAATGAAACAGAGGACTTTCAAACATTCTTGATGAAAAGACCAGAGCTGAAAAGAAAATTTGACTTTCAGACACAAGAATGAGAAGAAGCATGAAAAAGTAAACAGCAAAGAGAAGTCTTAAGGGCCTTACCAGAAGTGAACTGTTTACATTCCAACATGGAAAGACAATATTTGTAACTCTTAAAACTTTTCAGTATTGGGGTAGTTGGTGGGAACACACACACATGTATACGCATGCACGCACACACACATACACACATGCACACACATACAGAGAGAGTGAGCACAGAGTGAATTGAATAGGATGGGACCATATCTTGAAAGAAATTAAGGTAAATGGTGAGAGAGAAATGTAGTGGGAGGAAAGAGGGTGAAATGGAATGGGGTAATTATATGTCATTTAAGAGGCAAGTAGGAGACTTTTTAGTGGAGGGAAAAAGAGGAGAGCTGAGGAAAAAAAAAAAAAAGAAGTTTACCCTCATCACATTTGACTAAAGGAAGGAATAAAATGCACACTCATTTTGGCATGAAAACCTATCTTACAGTATAGGAAAGTGGGGGAGAAGGAGATAAGCAAGGGGGGGGGGATGATGGAAGGGAGGGCAAAGGGAGGAGGGAGCAATTTGAAGTCAACACTTGGGGAGGGACAGGATCAAAAGATAGAAGAGAAACAATGAGGGGCAGGGTAGGATGGAGGGTAATTCAGTTAGTCTTACACAACACGACTATCAGGGAAGTCATTTGCAAAATTACACAGATATGGCCTATATTGAATTGCCTGCCTTCCCAAAGGGAATGGGTGGGGAGGGAGGGATGGGGAGAATTTGGAACTCAAAGTTTTAGGAACAACTGTTTAGTATTGTTGTTGCTATTAGGAAAGAAGACATATAGTTAATGAGGAATAGAAAATCATCTGGCCCTACAGGAGAAAATAGAAAATGGAGACAAGAGAAGGGAGGGATGACAGAAGAGAGGGCAGATTGGAGATAGGGAATATTAGATTGCTTGGGGTATTGGGGTGGGGGGAGGGGAGAAAAGGGGAGAAAATTTGTTACCCAAAATTTTGTGAAAATGAATGTAAAAAGTTAAATGAATGAATGAATGAATGAATGAATGAATGAATGAATGAATAAATAAATAAATAAATAAATAAATAAGAAAAGAAAAGAAGGGTTACTGGGCTAGAATTATATGTATCTAGTGCTTTAAATATTATTAGTCTAGGGGATATGATTAGGTTCCATATAACTTTTGATCATTTTGTCATTTTTAGGGGAACCCCAAACTCTACATTCAAGGCTTGATCCTTTTCCCACCTAATACCAATTCCACAGTGAACATACATAGTGAATAGAAAAGAAGCCCACTAATCCAAATTATAGCAAGACAAAAATGAGAGAAGACATCCATAGGATCACATGCTTCAGACGAAACAGAGTGAAGGAACTCTCCTGTTGAAAGCAAGGTAACTCAGCTCAACCAAGAAAGATTGCCCTTGATCTTGCTTAAGGGGAAACTCCCCCAAGTCTCTAGAGTAGACATGGAAGAGACTGCCAGCTCCTCTCATGTCTTCCCAATATGTTTTCCTTCAGCAACCTGAATTGGATTAGCTTTTTCTATGTTCTCTCTCAAAGCTGAAAACCAGGAGCACCTAATCACCAAAGGGAGATGGTAAAGGCTGGAGATCTTTCACCTCTCATCAACTGTGCCCCATCTGTTATGCAGGGCAGGGTCTTCATCTCTACCAATAAGGAAAGAATCCCATAACAACTGGCTTTGGGATGGAGGTTAGAGTTACAACATACAGAGGGATCTGTCATGTCCCCTCTGAGTCTTATCTTCCCTAGTTCCTTTAACCAGTTCACATATTAACATGTATCTTGGGATAAAAGCTGTGGACTCAGATGAACCAGGCATAAAAGTTTCTCAACAATAACAGCCTTTAATTCCCACATTCCTCTACCCAGAAACCCAAAAACATCACATTTGGTTCATCTTTCTCAAAGCCTCAGCCTTGGAAAAGCAGACTTTAACTTTGTGTGTTTTATTAGGGGGCAAGAAACCAAAACTAGACTGCTTTTTCAACCTGGTTAAAAAGCAACTAGCTGTAGCCAGCTTTCCAGGGGAGTACTGCTCTTTTTTCCCTTCCCAGAAAGAAGCCAGTCCCGTAGTGCCCACAATATTCACTGCATCAACTAATTAAGTTCCTGTCTAGTGAATTACTATCTCATATCATGGAATCAATCTAGTGTCAGTCAGCTTCCTCATCTCCTTCTCTCTGTAATCTCTTCTCCCTTTACCCCAGCTTCTATTTCTTTTAATCCAGTTCCCAGATGTTGCTGCCACTGGCTTACCACCACCATCTTTCATTAATCTTCCAACTTCAGGCTTGGCTTAGAAATAATGCCTCTCATGCAGTCACTGCCATTCATTCATTGTCACTGACTCAATTTTTCATCCACACCATCCGAGAAGCATTTTTGGAATTCCTTGACTCTTTCTCTCCTAGAATCCCCCACCCCGAGCTTTTCATGGGTATGTATTATAGGGCTCTTCTTCCATGTCACATACAAGAGGGGCAAAGGGCAGAATACCCTCAAACTTCTCAGTAACTTTCTCCATAAATCTCCCATGTCAGCCCACTACATTTCTGTTCCTGTTTAAAAATGTTGCAGTCCTTTCAAATTATATCAGGTACACTTGGACAATTAATTGGTGCATATGCAATCCACCAGTGTATACGAAGCATAGTAACATGCAGCTTACTAGAAAATAGGTCACAGACTGAGACATATCATACAATATCATATATTGGAGTTGCATACAGTAGACCTTGCAAATACTTGATCATTTGTGTGCCAATATTCCCCAACAGAAGGGAATGTGGTGCTTTGCCAACAAGCATTGATGAGATATATGAGGGCCATCTTTGTCCCACACATCCAGGTTGTTTTCTGGTCACTGGCCAGATAATCTTCAGTGACCCACTGTCACCTATGGGTACTCAACCTTCCCATGCTCAGTGGGGGAGCAGGTGCCTAAATATAGAATCCTTTCCCCAGTAGTTTGTATTATTGGATTTACTAAACTTTAGAGTGCTATGTACATTTGTTTCTAGGTGACAGACCTTCATCCTGCCATTGAACATTGGAGTGGAAGGCTTAGCATAAGGATCACTGCATTCTCAGGATCAACATTTTGAACTATCATTAGATTATTAGAAAATAATTTTGAGCAAGCTTTGATACCACAAGAAATTCAATGTCCAACACAAAGCCAAAATGCAGTAACCAGGTAACCCATTCCTGATGTCTATTTTAGTACATTTCATCTTAAGTCCCAGATGTCCCAGGAAGTTGTCTGATTCCTGGAAATATCATCTCTTAGACAATCAGGGAAACTCTGAAGGGGCTCCTCCTAGTAAATCAGCTTCTCTGGTTTCAAGTCGCTTGCAGAGATTCCTAGTTATTTCTGCTAAGTTCTGCTACTGGTAACAATTTTTCATAATTTTGTAAAACTATGATAAAACTTAGTCAGATTGACTTTCCTTTATGTCTCCTAACATTTATCAGAGAGAAACTTCAAAATAGGAAAAAAAGATGACTTAATTTTTTTTATAATTATCAGTGCAATTTTACATGTAATATCCTTAATCCAATTTTGAGAACTTGTTACTACAACATACTTGAGGCCTATATATCCCATTAGAAGTTTTAGAAACCAATCACATACATACGTACACATACAATTGTGTATTTCTTTCTACATTTTTAATTTCCATTTTTTGAAGATACTGTCACCACATCACCCTGAAAGAACGAGATACTTTAAGAACTAACTTTAATATCCATACATTAGCAAGTGGATGGCAAGCCCAAAAACTCGTTTACTCAGTTGAAAACAGTAAAATTTTCCCCACTTGTATCCCATAACTTTCACTATTAACCTGCCCTGGTTATAGTCATTTGATATGAAAAAATAAGAAGGGACATGGTTCTGATGATGATGACTGTCCCCTCAAGGGCACAGACTGACATGACATGTCATAACAAGAGGAAACCTCCCTTAGCTCTTTTGAGTCCAGGCAAGAGCCATATTTGCCAGCTAATCATGTTACAAAGTTCCACATCATTCATAGAGTGTCAAAAGCCAGATTCAGAATTAACCAGGAAGGAAAATTTTCTATTCAGAAAGGAAAATAGTACAAGAGGAAACTGAGCCAAAAGGATTCTACTTTAATTCACACCAAGGTCATGTTCTCAACTTGCCCAGACATAGCCTTCCACCTATAGCAGTTTTCAGACTTCACTCTCCTTTGAAAACATATGGTGTTTCTCTTCCATTGTAGATTATTGATCTCATGACAAATCAGATCATCATGCCTGAAATCAAAATTTAAAATAATATCAAATTATAATCCCATGAGACTTTACCTCAAATAGCAAAAATTCACTGATCATAGCTTGTTGTTGTTCAGTAGTTTTAGCTGTGTCTGATTCTTTGTAGCCCCATTTGGGATTTTCTTTTTTCTTTTTTTTTTTTAAATATAAATTTATTTATTTAACCTTTTATATTCATTTTCACAAAATTTTGGGTTCCAAATTTTCTCCCCATTTATCCCCTCCCCCCACCCCAATACACCAAGCATTCTAATTTCCCCTATCACCAATCTGCCCTCTCTTCTATCATCCCTCCCTTCTCTTGTCCCCATCTTCTCTTTTGTCCTGTAGGGCCAGATGACTTTCTATTCCCCATTAACTATATTTCTTATTTCCTAGTAGCAATAACAATACTCAACAGTTGTTCCTAAAACTTTGAGTTCCAAATTCTCCCCATCCCTCCCTCCCCACCCACTCCCTTTGGGAAGGCAGGCAATTCAATATAGGCCATATCTGTGTAGTTTTGCAAATGACTTCTATAACAGTCATGTTGTGTAAGACTAACTGTATTTCCCTTCCCTCCTATTCTGCCCCCCATTGTTTCTATTCTGCCTTTTGATCCTGCCCCTCCCCAAGAGTGTTGACTTCAAATTGCTCCCTTCTCCCATTGCCCTCCTTTCCATCATCCCTCCCTCCCTATCTCCTTCTCCCCCACTTTCCTGTACTGTAAGATAGGTTTTCATACCAAAATGAGTGTGCATTTTATTCCTTCCTTTAGTCGAATGTGATGAGGGTAAACTTCATGTTTTTTTCTCAGCTCTCCTCTTTTTCCCTCCACTAAAAAGTCTCCTGCTTGCCTCTTGAATGAGAGATAATTTACCCCATTCCATTTCACCCTCTCTTCTCCCACTACATTTCTCTCTCACCATTTACCTTAATTTCTTTTAAGATATGGTCCCATCCTATTCAATTCACTCTGTGCTCTCTGTCTCTGTATGTGCATGCATGTGTGTATGTGTGTGTGCGCACATGTACGTGTGTGTGCATGTATGTGTGTGTACGTCTGTGTGTGGTCCCACCAACTACCCAGGTACTGAAACGTTTTAAGACTTCCTCTTTCCATGTAGGAATGTAAACAGTTCACCTTTGGTAAGTCCCTTATGACTTCTCTTTGCTGTTTACTTTTTCATGCTTCTTCTCATTCTTGTGTTTGAAAGTCAAATTTTCTTTTCAGCTCTGGTCTTTTCATCAAGAATGCTTAAAAGTCCTCTGTTTCATGGAAAGACCATATTTTCCCCTGAAGTATTATACTCAGTTTTGCTGGGTAGGTGATTCTTGGTTTGAGTCCTAGTTCCTTTGACTTCTGGAATATCCTATTCCACGCCCTTCAATCCCTTAATGTGGAAGCTGCTAGATCTTGTGTTATCCTGATTGTATTTCCACAGTACTGGAATTGTTTCTTTCTAGCTGCTTGCAATATTTTCTCCTTGACCTGGGAACTCTGGAATTTGGCCACAATGTTCCTAGGAGTTTCTCTTTTTGGATCTCTTTCAGGTGGTGATTGATGGATTCCTTTAATACTTATTTTGCCCTGTGGTTCTAGAATCTCAGGGCAGTTTTCCTTGACAATTTCATGAAAGATGATGTCTAGACTCTTGTTTTGGTCATGGCTTTCAGGTAGTCCCATAATTTTTAAATTGTCTCTCCTGGATCTATTCTCCAGGTCAGTTGTTTTTCCAATGAGATATTTCACATTCTCTTCCATTTTTTCATTCTTTTGATTTTGTTTTGTGATTTCTTGATTTCTCAGAAAGTCATTAGACTCCATCTGTTCCATTCTAATCTTGAGAGAACTATTTTCTTCAGTGAACTTTTGAACCTCTTTTTCCATTTGGCTAATTCTGCTTTTGAAAGCATTCTTCTCCTCATTGGCTTTTTGAACCTCTTTTTCCAATTGAGTGAGCCTATTTTTCAAGGTGTTATTTTCTTCAGCATTTTTTTGGGTCTCCTTTAGCAAGGTATTGACCCGTTTTTCATGCTTTTCTTGCATCTCTCTCATTTCTCTTCCCAGTTTTTCCTCCACCTGTCTAACTTGATTTTCAAAATCCTTTTTGAGCTCTTCCATGGCCTGAGCCCACCAGATATCCACCTTGGATGTCTGGGATAGAGAGGCCCTGACCTCCACATCCTTCCCTGATGGCAAGCATTGTACTTCTTCATCAGAAATGAAGGGAGGATGGAACATCTCTTCCCCAAGAAAGTAGCTCTCTATGGTCTTATTTTGCTTCCTTTTTCTGGGCATTTTCCTAGCCAGTTACTTGACTTCTGAGATTCCTCTCCACCCCTGCCTAGATCTGCCCAACCAGTGCTTGGGGTCTGAGATTCAAATGCTGCTTCCTAGCCTCAGGGCTTTCCGCAGCAGGCGCGGCTGCTATTCAATGTGAGCTTAAGTTCTGGTGCTCAGGTGGGGGCAGGGCCACCTCTCAGGCTCAGTTCCCTCAGAGGCTTTATGCAGAGACCTTCAGTAGTGGAGCCCCTGCCTGCTCGGGGAGTCCTAGGCCGCCGCTGCCTCCACCGTTGCCTCTGCCTCCCGAGGGGGCCCGAGTCACGGAGACACCCCGCTCCCCTCTCGGCCAGCCCAGAAGTCTCTTTCTGTAGCGCCTGTAGGTGGAGGGACCTTCGCTGCCACCAGAGATTCCCGTCCCTGAAGCCTGCTCAGATCTGCTCCTCTGGGGCCATGGCCAGGGCAGCACAGGGGTGGGCTCCACTGTCTGCAGCATGATGGACCCCTGGGGTCGGCTTTCCAGGGCTCTCTGGAACGGAAATCTCTTTCACTGCATTGGTGCATGCTTGCTCTGCTCCAGAATTTGTGGGGAGTTCTCTTTACAGGAAATTTATGGGCTGTGGATTCGGAGCTAGCATATGTGAGTCTTTCTACTCTGCCATCTTGGCTCCTCCCCCCACCATTTGATTAGAACTCAGGAAGATGCCTCTTCCTGACTTGGTCCAGGGTTCTAGTACTATAGTGCCACTTTCTTACTTATTATTTTAGCTCTTAATAGTTCACAAAGGTCTTTCCTACCAACAATCTGATATAATAAGTTATGAGAAATATTATCATCCCCATTTCACAAGTTTCTTCCTCTATGCAATAGGGATAATAATTCTCACTCTATCAATCTCACAACATCAATAATAATAGCTAGCATGTATATGGTGATTTAATGTTTCCAAGTACTTTACATATTATCTTATTGGATCCTCACACCTACCTTGTAAGGTAGGTGCTATTATTATCCATTTCTTACAGATGAGGAAAGTGAGGCCTAGAGAGATTAAGTGATTTTCCCAGGGTCATACAGTAAATAACTAAGGCAGGATTTGATGCTCTTCCTGACTCCAATTCTAATACTATTCACTGAGCTATCTAACTGCCTGACCACAAAAAGATTACCCTGAGGACAGGAACTTATAACCTGTAGAATGTTGTTGTTTGTTTGTGGTTCTTGTTGCTCAGAGGTTCATTTGTATCCAGCTCTTCATGACCCCATGAACCATTGCACCCCAGGTTCTTCTGTCTTCCGTTATCTCCCAAGTCTATACAAGTTCATGTTCATTGTTTCAATGACACTATTTCTCCATCTCATCCTCTGCCATTACTTTTTCCTTTTGCATTCGATCTTTCCCACTGAAGTGGACATTATTCGTCCCTGGGCCCCTAGGTTGAGAGATATCTGTTAGGTTACTGGGCAGGGTTGGATAACCTGCCTAGCAACAGGCTTTTGTTAGGCCCCTGTCAAAACGTTATTCCCTGCTTGGGTTGTGAAATATCTGATGAGTTGTTAACAATCATTCTCTGATTGGATCCCTTTCCTGGCACCTCTTTTCTGTTGGGGTCCTTTGCCTAGCAGTACCCTGACAACCACTTTCTGTTTGGGGGCTCTTGCCTAGCAATAAGCCCCCCCCTTCCCCCCCATCAGAACTATGTTTGTTGTGGAAACTGCGAGGCTGTACCAAGTAGCACCGAAATGCTTAGATTGCACACACCCACCTCAGTTCGGGGCTCTCTCCTCTGGGTTTTCCCATGAGGCAGCCACCAGCCTGGCTAATAAATGATGCTCTTGAAATTCCTAATTGATTCTTGCCTGTGAATTTCTTGGTCCGTCCATTTTACCATCATCAAGATTTTTCCAATGAATCCTGTCTTCTCAAAGTATTTAAGCTTCAGCTTCAGTATTTGACCTTCCAGTGAGTAGCCTGAATTAGTTTCTTTAAGTATTAAGCATTGGCTGATAAAGTAATGTGAATGAAATGCTTTAGTCACTATCTCATATTGACTTTTTAGATAAATCTAAAAATTGCCAGCCCATGGAAAGGGATTGGTTGTAACTAAGGTATATAACCTGTGTAGTAGCAACTCCTGTAAAACAGATGATTTTTAAAAAAGAAAGTTGGCACTGACCATGAGCACATGGCTATAGAGAAGAGGAACATATGCTAATCTCTCTTTAGAGGACCAGTTGAGTCTGCCACCTTGACCTTATGCCTCAATCTTAGACTTTGGGTAAATTGGTCTTTAAGGTCCCTAATAGCTTGAAAGTCATGATCCTTTATATAGGTGTGTGCTAGTAAGCATTTAACAACCAACCCTCCAAACCAAAATAAGAAGTGTGCAAAGCACATTGTAAGTTTATTCTATATCATCAACATTTTCCTCTTCACTTTCTTAAGTCTAGAGTAGACTATCAATAAAACAGTAAGTTTCTTTCAATATAAGTTGACCTCCTTGCCATCCAAGGGACTCTTCTCCAGCACCACAATTCAAAAGTGTTGATTCTGTAGCACTCAAATTTTTCTTGTAGTTCAGTTTTCACAGGCATACATTATTACTGGAAAGACCATAGCTCTGACTATACAGATCTTTTTTCAGCAAGGTGATGTTTCTGCTTTTTAGTATGCTGTCCAGATTTGTCATAGTTTTCCTTCCAAGGAACAATCGTCTTAATTTCATGGCTGCAGTTTCCATCAGCAGTGATCTTTGAGCCCAAGTATATAAAATCTGACACTGCTTCCATTTCTTCTCCCTATATTTGCTGGGAAGTGATGGGATGAGTTGCCAAGATCTTCGGGTTTTTATGTTAAGCTTCACCATTTAGAGTTTACCTTTGATTTATATTTTAAGAATTATTTCATTCTGGAGTTTCATATAACTAGTTCACACATATAGTGAATAGTTATGTATTAAAGTTACATCTATTTAATAACATGTATAGTGTCATGGTTCTCATAAGGGATGGTCAAATAATCTTACATGAAACCTATTCTTCACTATAAGCAAGCTTACAAATTTACCTGCTTTATCTAGAAGAGGTCCTAGTTCCTCAAGCGTCAGTACTTTAGAATTTCACACGCGGTTAGCACTGCTGATCAGATCTTATGACCCCAACCCAGGTAGGAAATCCTTCACAAACAGGGATAACTTAAGAGGACTTTGTTACTTTTGTCTCCCAACACAAAGCTATTATTTTTATCCACTTTAAAGCAAACATACTCTATTAAAATATTACTTGGGTATATTTGCTTGAAAGTTAACAACAATTATGAATAAAGAAGTGGGGGATTGAGATTTAACAGTTTTCAAACATTTTGAACATGCTCTTTTAACAGCTCAATTCATCATTAACAACATCCAAATTAAAGAAGTTACTTTTCCAGTGGCATTTATAACACAATGGTCTCCCAAATTTCACAATATAAAAAAAATTAGAAACACAATCATATCTGCCTGTTTTTATTCCTTCAATTTCTTGTCTTGTCTTATTGCTATAGTTAGCAATTCTAGTACAATGTTAAATAATCATAATAATAACAGACATCCTTGCTTCACCCTTGACCTTATTAGGAAGGCTTCAAGTTTATGCCCATTACAGATTATTCTTGCACTTGGTTTTAGATAGACATTTCTTATCATTTTAAGAAAAACCTCTGATTCTTAAACTTTCTGGTGTTTTAATAGGAACAGGTATTATATTTTGTCAATGGCTTTTTCTTCATCTGCAGATATAATCAGACAATTTTTTATAGTTATTGATATGGTCAATGATACTGATAGTTTTCCTAATATTGAACAAATCCTGCATTCCTGGCATAAATCTTACCAGGTAATAGTGTATTTTCTTTGTGATATATTGCTGTGATCTCCTTGCTAGTATTTTTTAAAAATTTTTTGCATTAACATTCATTAAGGAAATTGATGTACAGTTTTCTTTCTCTGTTATTGCTCTCCCTGTTTTTGGTATCAAATCATACTTACGTCATAAAAGAAATTTGGTAAGACTACTTTTTAACCTATTTTTGAAAATACTGTATGTAGTATTTTTTTATTTAATTTAATTTTATTATTATTTTTTAATGTTCTACAATCACTACCATAAAACTAAGATTTTAACCCCACACACACCTAACCCCCACTATCCTCCTCCTTCCCCAAGACAGCATACAATTCTGTATAGGTTCTACATATACTTTCCTATTGAGTATGTTTTCACTATAGTCATGCTATGTAGTCGAACTAAAATAAGTGGAAGAAATCATATAACAAATCATAACATAATACACAAAAACACACACATGCAAACATGATCTGCTACATCCTGCAAATGAATTCCATATTTCTTTTTCTGAGTGTGGAAGGCATTTTGCCTTAGAATACCACCATTGGGATTTTTTTTTTTAAGTTCTTGTGTTATTATGAAGTTCAAGGTCTACGAGAAAAAACTCTCCCACACTGTGGTCATTGCTATGCACAAAGTTCTCCTGGTTCTACTCCTTTCACTCAGCATCAGATCATATAAGTCCTTCTAGGCCTCCCTGAAGTCTTCTTGTTCATCATTTCTTATGGCGCCATAGTACTCCACTACATTCATATACCATAATTTATTCAGCCATTCCCCAATTGATGGGCATCCCCTTGACTTCCAGTTTTTGGCAACTACAAAGAGTGCTGCGATAAATATTCTTGTATATGTGGGACCCTTTCCCATTTTTATGATCTCTTGGGATACAGTCCTAGTAGCGATATTGCTGGGTCAATACCTTATGTAGTATTAAGATTAATTGTTCCTAAACTATTTGGTAGAATTCACTTGCAAATCCATCTGGTCTTGTAGATTTTTTCTTATGGAGCTCATAGATGACTTGTTCAATTTCTTTTTCTAAGATAAGGTTATTTAAGTGTTTTGTTTCCTCTTCCACTATTCTGTGTGATTTATATTTTCATAAATATTCATCCATTTCACTTAGATTATCTGTTTTATTGGCATATAATTGGGAACAATAACTCCTAATTAGTGCTTTAATTTCATCTTCATTGATGGTGTATTCACCCTTTTCATTTTTGATGCCAATAATTTGTCTTTCTTCTTTCTTTATTAAAATCAAATTAACCAATGGTTTATCTCTTTTATTGTGGGGTTTTTTCCCTTACAAATCTAGCTCCTGTTTTATTTCTTAGTTCAGTGGTTTTCTTACTTTCAATTTCATTAATCTCTCCTTTGATTTTCAGGATTTCCATTTTGGTGCTTAATTGGAAATTTTTAATTTGTTTTTGTTTTTTTTTGGTTTTTAGTTGCATGCCCAATTCATTGATCTGCTCTTTCTCTCTTTTATTGATATGCAAATTTCATGATATGAATTTTTCCCTGAGTACTGCTTTGGCTACATCCCACAGATTTTGAAATGTTGTCATACTGTTGATATTCTCTTTAGTGAAATAATTGTTTGTATGATTGTTCTTTGACCCACTCATTCTGTAGGATTGAACTATTTAGCTTCCAATTAACTTTTAATCTGTGCTCCCACAGTGCTTTGTTAAACATAATTTTTATTGTAGTGATCCACATTCTTGACGGAGGATTGGCCCAACTGATACTTGTGAACAGTTCTAGCTAGACTAACACATCTAGTAATTTCTTCCCGTTCTCTTCTAGAGGAGAAGTCTGTTCCTTATGCCTGGAATGATTCCCTCTTTCTTCAAGCTGGCTGCCCAAGCAACATCTCCAGGAAACTTTTCTTGATCTCCCCAACTGCTAATGCACTCTTTCTCAAACTACTTTGTACGTATTTGCTTTTATGAACTTTGTGTTTATGTTGCATATATTTTTCAATTATATTTGCTATCTTCTTCATTACAGTGTAAGCTAAGGGTAGGGACTGTTCCATTCTTTCCACTTACATCCCCACTACCAACCATAATGCCTGATATTAGGTGCTTAATAAATACTAGTTGATCAATTGATTCTAACATCTTCCCAAATATAATGAAGCTATCCACATTTTCCAGCACCTCCAAATAGTTCATATTCTCAACCACCTTTTCCATGAGCTTTTCAAAAATAACAGGAGTCCTAGCAATCCCTTGTTATTAGAGAAACCAGAAATTCTGTTACTGTCAGGAATGCCTAACAAGCAGCAACAAAAAAGAATATAAAACAAAAGAACAGGAACATAAGTACTAGCTTTAACTGGACCTTCTATACTTGCCTCAGGTTGATTTTACATGCTAAAGTTTGGAAGGGAGGGCACCGGCATTTGGAGAGATCAGGTAAGGCTTCATGCCAAAGATGGTTCTTGAGCTGGGTCTTAAAGAAAGAAAGGAAAGGAATGAGATGGAGGTGATGAGGGGGTACATTCCAGGTATAGAGGGCAACCAATGCAAAGAAAATGAAGTTTGGCTGCCATGACATTCTTGACAAATCTTATCTGGGTATTAATTATATATATATATATATATATATATATATATATATATATATATATATGCATGTATGTTTGTGTATATACACACATATATATAATATTGTATTATTTATAATATAATATTATATGTAATATAAATTAATCAACATTTCCTTTTCTAAGTGTTGATATACATACCATGCCCCTTAATAATATATTCTAGAATTTTATAAGAAAAAAAAGACAAGTCTGCTGGTCTACCATTTATGAAATCTACCATCTTGCTTTTTTTGGAGAAAAGAGACATTTCCCCTCTTCCAGTTCTGAGGCACTTTCCCACGTCTTTCAAAGGTCAGACAGCAGCTCATCAACTGTCTCTGCTAATCCTTTCACTGCCCTAGGCTATGTTCATCAATTGTCAATATTCTCAGCTAATCCTTTTATGGCTATAGGGCAGAGTTCTTCTAGGCCTGGTGCCTTGACCTTGCAAAAGTAAATTAGAAGTCATTTGAGCAGATCCTTCCTTACTTTATATCCCACAATGACAGCTTTCATTCTACCCTTCCCATCCAAAGATGCTTTTCCTTGGAAGAAAAGATAAGAGTTGAGTGGTTCTGTTTTCTCATATTCGTCTATTGCTCACATCTTATTCAGTGCTCATGTCCCTTCTTTGATCCTCTTCTTGCCTCTAACCTATCTTTAAAAACTGCAGAACTTTTTCATGGTCTTCAGCATGTAATGCCAGCTTTAGCCCTTGCTCTCTCAATCCAGTTCTTACAGTCTTGCTACTCTTTTATATGCATCTTCTACTGCTTCCCCTTTAGTCCACCTTCTATGTGTGTCTTTTGAAAATCTGAGCTGTTGGATGAGTTTTATGCATAGCCACACTTGTCTCTCTAGGCAGCTCCCGGCCCCCTTTCCTACTCATGATTCTTATTATCCCTGTCTTCTGAAGCTCATTCCTGAGAGATTCCCATTCCTTTTGGACAAACTTCTCTTATAAATATTAAGCCACTCTTCCCTTTTTATTCTTCCTCTGAGTCATTTGAAATTTGCTGTCCCAACATGTATGGTGCATGTCAGACTATACTCCTATCCAGGATGTTGGTAAATGTTTTTTAACAACTAACCTACTGATAATGCAAGAGAGACTGATAGGTTTACTCTTCATGTTTAACATTTTCTCCATCACTTTATTAAGTCTGTATAATCAATACAACAATAAACCAAGCCCTGATAGCATTAGCTGATTTCTGAGATACAAATGCTCACCTTGAATATTTAACAACTGGCTTTCTCCATCCAGTATGGAACTGGCTCCAGCACACTCCTGCTCCTATTCTTTAGTCATGAATTTTATGATCAAGTGGTCACTTACCTTTACTTTTCCTATTATTTCTATATCAGCAACCAGTATCTATCTCCTCACTAGTCAGAATCACTTCCAATTGTTATTTCCTCCCCATTTTTAAACATGATATGACCATTAAGGAAAATCACAAATTTATTAGGTGAATTATTATCATTCCTATTTAACTGATGAAGAAACTGAATTGCCCAGGGTTATAAGAAAAGGGGATCTAGATGCATGGGAACTTGATGTTCACTGCTTTTTAAAAAATCAACTTCTTTCTGAATATCCAGTCTGTGCTAGTGACAGAGAAACCAGAGACCCAGTCCTCAGGTAGCTCACAGTCTGGTTGGGATGAGAGATAGGGATAGACAGAGAGACAGACACAGAGAGAGAAAGACAGACAAACAGAAAGGAGGGAGAAGGGAGAAACAGCCCTGAACAAGATAAGACAAACAAATGTTGATGGATATGTTAGAAACAGTAAATGCAGTGAATCATCAGCATGCAGGAGAGTTCACTTTGTACCCTGGTAGCCAAGAAAGACTTCCCAGAAGAGGTATGGCTGAGCCCTGTACAATGAGGAGATAGAAAAGGCAACAGCAAAACTACAAATGTCTGAGCTGGTGTGGTAGAAAAGAGTTGGGGCTGGCCATTCAATTTCCCAGCTCTGCCACTTACTAGCTATATGACCTCAGGTAAATCATTTAATCACTCTGGACTTTAGTTTCTGAGTTTCTCTAAAATGAAAGGGTTGGACTGGATGATCTCTAAAATCTGTTTCTCCATTTATTCTGTTTTTTCTTCTTTCCTTTTCCTCCTCCCTCCATCATTCCTTCAAGGTCAGATGAGAAATCTCATCATAGGAAGAAAGGAGCTATGTGAATACCAGGCATGGTTCTCATTAGAGAAGGCTGACAGCATCAATAATGAGCAAGAATTACAGAGCTGATTTTTTATCTCAACAATACCACAGCCTCAAGTAGCATAGGCACAGGGTAGTTAGCCATTCAGAGAGAGGAGAAGGAAAGTCAGTCTTGTGTTTCTGACATGGGAGCTCAGCCACCAGTTGGGTAGGGAGAGTCATCCTTGGAGAAAGTCAGCTGGACTATCTATCTCTGACTCCAAAGGTCTATGTGTGTTGCTAGGGTAAGAGGACATAGGGGAAAGATATCATAGAGGGAACATGTATATGTGTGTGAACCTGTGTGTGTATGGGAGCATATCTATAAATATAAGTGAATACATGAGAGTGTATATGAATGGATATGTCTATCACTATAGATATGGGTACATCTGTGTGTATGGAAGCATTTGATTACCTGCCAAATGCTATATGAATGTGAGGTTCTGTTGTTATGGGACTATGTCTGTGTGTGGGATTGTGTATCTTTTCAGCTGAGGAAGACACTCCCTCAGACTGATAATATGGGGAAAATGGTAGAAAGTGGCTACTGCCCTCTCCTAAGGGAGGGTTGGTACAGATCCCTGGAGTACTCCCATCTGTGACTGTCCAATGTACTGGAGTCTTGATGGAATCATGAAAATTTCAAGCTGGAAGGAACCAGTTTCATCTTTTTAACAGCTTGTATAATCTTAGGTTGCATTAAGAGAGCTATACTGTCAAGGACTAGGGAAGATGATGGTGCACTTGCACTCTGCCCTGGTCAGTGCACATCTGGAGTACTCAGATCTGGGCACCACATCTTAGGAAGGCCATTCATAAGCTGGAGGGTGTCTAAATACAAGCAATTGGGATAGTGAAAGGCCATATTACTTGAAGGAGTTGAACCCATTTAGTCTGGAGAAGAGAAGACTTAAAGAATAAACATGAGAATTGTCTTCAGATAGCTGAAAGATTATCATGGCATGAAATCAATCAACAGGTCTTTATTATATGCCTACTATGTGCCAGGTACTATGGAACTTAAAAGCTTAGGATTCACAAACAAAATGGAACTTTCTCTGCCCTCAAGGAATTGATGTTCTATCAAAAAGTACAATATGTAGACCGTACATTTTGTCCAAAATAAATGATTTCCTAGAATGGGAGGTGCTAACATCTCGTATGGGGTGATCAGTTAAAGCCTCATGTAGGAGGCAGTGTTGGAGCTGAACTTTGAAAAGGGCTAGGGATTTGATGAGGTAGAAGTGAGATACTGGGGAATGATACCTGGCATAGAATAGCATGTGATATGGGATAGCATGGGAAAGATGGAACAGAGAGTAGCAATGGATAGGAGTTTCAAAGAGACAATCTAGGCCTGTTGTATGGAAACCCTTCCTAACCATTAGAGCTATCCAAAAGCAGGATGGATTTCTTGCCTCAGGACGTAAGGGGCTTCTCCTTACTGGAGATCTGTAAGCAAAGGCTGGATGGTCACTTGTCTGGGGCACTGCAGAGAATTCCTACTCAGGAACAAACGGGTCTAGATGGACTCTGTGGCTCCTTTCCATGCTGAGATTCTGTGTGTATTTACATGTGTGTGAAAATGTGCACAAATATATCTGAAAGTGAATATGCTTGAATGGACATGTGTGGATATGTGTATATTAATGTATGTATGTATGAAGTAAGTTTATGTTTTTTAAAGCAAATATTATTGGGTTAGAGAGAAACTACCCTATGCCCTATAAGATTTAGAACAAGACCAAAAGTCAAGCTTTGGATAGTGAGGCAGTAAAGGACTAGATTTAAATGTTAAGGGATGACATTGGGATCTCTATGATAATTAATGGTACTGGGAAGGGATGAATAAAAGTAGGGTTGGATGAAGGCCAATAGACTCAACCTGGCCCTAGCCCAACCCTGGAGAAATAAGAAGAGGTCACTCTAACCCAGACTTGACCTGAATCCATTCTCAGAAGAATAAGAGGAAGGTTACCCAGAAAGGAAAGCCATGAGATACCCTGAGGTCACCATGGCCACAGTAGAAACCACCTGGGGACTAGCCAAGAATTCAAAAGCTTTGCCAATATAGGTCAGGGAAATGGGCAGTGGATACACTTCCCCACACCAATATAAAAGCAATGTGAATGGGTGAAAGAACAGTTTTGCCTTGGAAAGGTCTCCAGCATCTGATTTTGTCTCTGTGGGAAAAACAAAAACATCCCTCCCACTAAAGGTGGCTATAGATTGAAGTTGATTTATATGGACCTGCGGAAATTTCAATCAATTAATCCACAAATATTTATTAAGAATCTGCTATATGCCAGGCACTGTGCCTGGCTCTGGGACCACAATATGGGATCCTTAGAATTTTTACTATTTCTATGGAAGAGAGCATTCCTCCTAAGTCTCATCATTTCATGGAGAGTATCCCATGGGAATAGGACTCTCCTCCTTCATCATGGCCTAAGGCTGCCCCTAATTTTTCAAAGTGAATGGCAGTACATTTCAAATTCCAAAACCATGTCATCTGGAACAAGTCATCTCGCCTCTCTGAGCCCTGTTAGGCTCATAGTGCACAGAGCACTGGGTCCAGAGTCAGAAAGACCAGAGGTCAAATCTGACATCAGACATTTACTGGCTATGTGACCCTGAGCAAGTCACTTAACTCTTGTTTGCCTCAGTTTCCTCATTTGTAAAATGGAGGTGATGATGATAATAATAGCACCAACCTCCCAGGGTTGATGTGAAAAAATCACATTGCACAGTGCTTGGTACATGGTAAGAGCCAAATAAACTTTAGCTGTTATTATATGGAAAATTAAAGGACAAGAAAAGTTGGTCTTTAAGGACTTTCTAGCACTATGATTTCTCCAGAGACCAGAAGAATCACAGACTCTAGAGTTGGAAAGAGTCTTGGAGACCCTGTAGCCCAATCCTATCATTATGCAGATGAGATAACTAAGGCCTAAGGAAGCAAAATATGGCCAAAGTCATACCACCTACACAAGGTAGTGAGATGAGCAACTTGCCAGCATCCTCCCTGACCTGCTGAAATAAGAAACCATGGGGAGCTTTAAAAATTCTGAGTCACCTTGTTACAATAAGATCAACAGTAAGAACCCAACCTGCTCCTTTTTCCCCTAGCAGAGGACTTTGAATATTAAATACTAGCCATTGGTTTTCCCTCCTGTAATCCCCCTAGCTCAACTTGACATTATTTCTGAATTTTGCCCCACACCTCAGATCTAAGCTCCCCGGCTCCTACTTCTAACTTGGTTCTGCTTAAAGTGGGTAAGAACTTCATAAAAATCCATGCTTAACTCCATCCAGCATCTCATTGGACTTCCCTGTCCACGTGCCCTGACGCCTTCCACACTGATTCATTCCCTTGAATAAAGTTTGCTTTCTGAACATTTCTCTGTCCATTCCCTTCTCCTGCTTGGTTTTGGGATTTGTCCAGGGGTGCCTCCCAGACACACCAGGTCTCTTCTCAAAACATGAACCCTCACCCAAGAATGGGACTCAGTATTTGGTAGTCACACCTAATTTTCAAGTCTTTAACTTAAAAAGGGCTGAATCAGAAACCACATGTGTCAATGACAGCCCTCATCCACCCACCCAATCTTCGCCCTGAAACCAGGACTGTGACTAATGGATATGGTACCCTTTGATTTTTCTTACAGGAAACGTAAGTGGCAAGTAAGGACAATAGCCCACCTTTCCCTAAATGGGGCTTTAAGTATTTGAACTACCCTGAGTCTATTTAAAATAGATGAAAAACCCAGTGCTCTTTCCACTCTTTTGGATGGAGGACACTGTCTTTCATAATTCAGTCTTGCAACAGAGCAAAGGATTCTTAATCTGAGGTCAACAGACCCCTGAGGAGTTTATTGCATCTATGAACTTGGATAGGGGAAAATTACATATTTATTTATACTAATCTCTAAATGAAATTTAGCATTTATTCCAGTTGTGCATGCAGGCCACAAACCATAGTAGTATTAACAGTATCTGTGATTCTGTCACCAACAGAAATACCTACAATGTATACAAAAATATTTATAGCGGCTCTTCTTGTGGTGGCAAAGAATTGGAAACTGAATGGACATCCATCAACTGGGGAATGGCTAAACAAGTTATAGTATATGAATACTATTGTGCAATAAGAAATGATATGGAGGATGGTTTCAGAAAAACTTGGGAAGACTTGTGTGAACTGATGCAAAGGAAAGTGAGCAGAACCAGAAGACTGTACATGGTAACAGCACTATCTTAATGATGATCAACTAAAAAACACTCAGTAACTCTGATGAATACAATAATCTACCAAATGTCAAAGAACTCATTATTAAATATGCTGTCTACCTTCAGACAGAGAAGTGATGGACTCAGAGTATAGACTGAAACATATTTTTTCCTTTCTTTCCTTTGTTTTTTAAAAAAACATGGTTTTTTTACATGACTATATATGTATAATGAGTATCATATTTCTTGCTTTCTCAATGGGTGGGGGAGGGAGATCAAGGGAGGGACAGAGTGTGGAGCTGAAAATAAAATTAAAATTAAAAAAAGAAATCACTGCTATTTCACATGTCCATTGTTGCAGATAACCTAAAATATTGTCTATACTCATAGTTTTGCACAGTATTTGGTACACAATAGGTGTTTAATAAACACTTATGATTGATTGATTACTCAGGTCCCTTATGGCTCTAAATTATTGTAGATCCATAGCTAGATATATTATTATATCATAACTTAAAAAAATATTTTGAGAACTGTATTTCAATATATTTGGTTTCATTATCTTCTCTATTTTATTTTATGAATTTAAATACATTATTTTGGCTTCCCTAGATACACACAGAAGGGTCCAGAACACCAAAAAAGGTTAAGAATCCTATACTAGAAGATGGCCCCAGCACTATACAGACAACCCATAAATCTAAAGTTTGAGACCCAGAGGCAAGCTTTTGGGGCATTGTGATGCAGTGAATTATACCCCTCTCATTTTATAGAGAAGGAAATGGAGGCCCAGAATAGTTAAAAGATTTCTCCAAGATCATATAATAAGACAGTAGCTACTAGAAGGCACCTGTGTCTATTATTTGTGATAACAAAAAGCTGGAAACAAAACATATGCTAAACCACTTGAGAAGAGCCAAATAGTCAAACAACATTTATTCTATGTACTATGTGCCAGAGCCTGTGCTGAGTGATGGGACACAAAGAAAGGCAAAAGACAGTCCCTGCCCTCCAGGAGCTCAAGTCTAATGGGAGAAAACAACACATAAAAAGAATCTAAAAAGCAAGGAGAAGCTGGACACTGTGCTGGATCCCCTCCTTAACTGGAGGATCCAGGAAGAGCTCTCCAAAGTCTGCTTTCTGCCCTCTCCAATCAGAGTAAGGGATGGGCCCTGGGGGCAGGAGGTGCTGAAGAAGTGTGAGTTTCAAAGTTTCACTGATATTGCAGGAAGATGACTTTCTGGAGACAATGATGAATTCCAAGAGATCAGCCAGGTGAGAAGTGAAGACACAACTGCCTTGGGCCTCCTCCTCAAATGGAGGATCTGGGAAAGGCTTTCCTGGTATTTTGTAGTATATGAATATAACAAAATGCTAGTGCTCGGTAAGGGATGAAAAATAGGAAGAAATCAGAGAAACATAGCATGACTCATATGAAGTTATACAAAGAAGAAAGAATACTGCGTCAGGATGATGACAGAAAATGTGTAAACAGTTCAAAGGCAGAAACCACAAAGCTCTGGTCAAATAGAATAGCTGGGTTAGTTCCAAATAGCCAGAGTTAAAGAACTCAATCCTCTGATAAGTTAATCCTTGCTTCAATTCAAATCAATAAGCATTCATTAAGCTATTCCAATATACAAGGCACTGGATCAAACATCACTGTGATAAAAGATAAAAATGAAAGAGCTCTTCTCTCTGGGAGCATACATTCTACTAGGGATAGAAATACAAGGTAAATGCAAAGTAAACACAAAAACTTGTTACAAGAAATCAATACTATGGTAATGTTAGAAACAGAAAACACCAATTAAAACTTTTTTTAAGGTAAATACCTAAACATTGAGCACTAAAAATTCAGGAGAATCAAAAAAAGTCTCTTATAGAAGGAAGTCTTTGAGTTGAAACTTGAAGGAAACTGGGTTGTAAGAGGCAGAAATCAGGGAGGAAAGTCTTTCCAACTTAGTCTGGGGCCATGTTTTCTAGACACGGACACACCCAAATTCAAGGAAGTTACCTTCTAAAGTGGTTGGTCTGCGTGCTGTCTGTTATGTCAAAATGAAATGTATTGAAAATGTCTTAGAGAAAAAGGGGGAGGGGAGACAATCAATCACAAAAGAAGCAAAAAGGAAGAGGTTCCTGAGCCAAGCTGAGAGGTGAAGAAACAGGAACCAGCAACAGTGGAAGTGAAGTGATAAGGGCATTTCAGGAGTTCTAACACCGAGCTTCCCAGATGCAGAAAGGGCCAGAAAATCTTGGACCAAGTTAATGGACCAACCTCCCTTGAGAGAAAAAGAGATGGTGAGGAGAGAGGCAGGGTGGTAAAGTGGATAAGGTATTGGGCCTGGACTCTGAAAGACTAGATTCGAAACTGTGTTAGATACTTCTTAGGTGTGTGATCCTGGACAAGTCACTTAATTACTGAGGGGCCTGTTTCCTTATCCAAAAAAGAAGGGGGAGGGTTATATTTGTTGACCTCTCAGGTCCCTTCTGGCTCTAAATCTATGAATTCTAGGGCCAGGAAATAAAGCCCCCAGGAAAGGAAGTGAAAACCAAATAGAGCTAGCTGCTGGTGGAAAATGAAGAGATAACTAGGGGATAAGATTCTCAAAGGAAGAGGACAGGGCAGAATTGAACTGGTTCACCAAAGAGCCAAGATGAGGAAGGAGGAACATGTAGCCAGTGTAGGGCTGATAACCTGGGGAAGAACTGAGGGATGGGGGATTAGAGGTCAAGGTGAGGACCAAGGACTGGTTTAGGATTTGCAAGACAGATGGAGAGGTGGAATGATATCAAACTGATCAGATAAGGAAATTTCAGAGTTCATGAACATGGAAATGGAATATGGCGAGATCAAGGACATGACCATCTTTGTGTGCAGCTGAAGTGGGGTGGAGAAGTAGATCTTGGAAAATGAAGTACTGTAGGGTGAGAAAACTGACCCTTAGGGAGTTTGAGGGAGTATCAGTATGTGTATTGATATCCCTTAGGATGTGGGCAAAAGCCAGGGACAAGAGAAAGAGGGTGAAGAAAGCACTGCTACCAGAATCTTGAGTGGGTAGCCAACATGGATTGAATCAAATCCACACTTGGGAGTTGTTGCTGAATGTTAGTAGAGGGAAAGCTTGGAATTATCAATGGGGAGGAAGGACTATTCCAACTCCCTCACTTGACTAGTGGGGTCTAGTCAATGAAAATGTAATCAGTGCTAAAAAAAAAAAGAGGAGGGCATCCAGTGAAACTATGTCATCAGCAGGGAGCCAAGTGTCCATGAGAGGGAGAAAGGAAAGGGTTTAAGATGAAAGACAATTTGTTATCTCTGTAGCTGGCATTGTACACAGCTTAATAGAAGGAGTGGGCAGCTTTAGAGTGGAAGGAGGGAGGCAGATAGGTTGAGGGGAGAAGAGAACATGGAAGTAGTCAGAGGGAGAGAGAGAATAGGAACTGAACAATGACAGCCTGGGGTTAAGAATCATTGGGATGGGAAGGGTATGATGGGCTAGGAATATGATAATCATTGAGGAATGAGGCCAGGCAAGTTATCTTTATCCTTAGGAGTTCAGCCTGAGGGTGGAGTCCTCTCAGTGCTCCCAGTGCTGAACTGTGTGGCTGGAAAAGGGAAAGGCAGAGGGGAAAGGTCTACCAAGCAGACCCAGGATAGGCTTTTGATAAAGATGAAGTTGCAGCACATGCTGAGAGGGAACAGAATGGAATGACGAGCCCAGGAAGGCTAGGCTGCTAGAAAATGCCCCTTCTTCTTTGGCAGGAACTTCCATTCTTACCCCGTAGGCTCAATCAGGCAAGGCAACAGACATTATGATAATTGTTTTACAGGTAAGGAAAGTGAGATTTGAAGAGGTAGAGCCCAAAAGTCATGTCACTAGTGAGTGTGAAGATTTGAACCCAGGTTCACAAACTCCAAATTCACCAAACCTTGTTGCCTCTTGCCTAATCATGAGCTTTCTGAGGTCGACTGCTCCATTATCCAGGCTTACCTGAAAAGGGAGTCCATTAATAGAGAATTCTAATTTTACTTCCCTCCTGGTCAAAGTCCAGTTTGGTGCAGCCTGGGTCTCAGCCCAAGGCCAAGGGGAAGGATTAGAGAGCTGTACTGGCCTCTCTGAATCTGTAGGCATTCTAGCCAATCAATAAGACTCAGGCTGAGCCCTCCATATGACAGGGGGTATGTTCATCCTTTGCTGCTGAAGAAGGCCATGCCATCAGAGAAATGATGACAAGATTTGCACTTGACTTTGTTTTGAGTGAGTGAGGGCTGGGCAGGTCACCAGTGTCACTTCTCCTCCAGAGCCATCTGAATCCAAAGACTTGATATTCCTCAGGATGACTGGAGATGATCCAGGATGCACAGGGGGTAGGAAAGAAAGGGAAGAGGAAATCATCTCCCTCCCCCTCTTCCCCCCACTATTAGGAAAGGACTTTCAATCAAAATCAGGCATCATTTCATGCTTTATCAACCGTGCCTCCCTTTCTCCCTTTTCCCTGCCCCTTTCCCTTCCCAGCTTCCCAGATCCCAAGGGTGGGGAAAAGGAAATACAAGTGCCTGAGACTCTTAAAAATCCATTTAACTGAGGAGAAGGGGAAGCTGGGTGGACAGGAGGTTGAGCCAAATAGCTAAAATGAGGTTTCTCTATTATCAGTGGTTATAATTCCAGGTGAACCTGGATAATGGAGTAGCTGGCTGGAGACTTTTCTTCCTCACTTCCCCACAACCACTGTCCCCCTCTCCATAACTTCCAGGGCACCCAGAGTCATTCTCGGAGCCTTCTTGTTTCTTTTATCACCCCCAACCCAAATAAAAAGCAATTAGTAGCAGAGCCAGAAACATATCAACACATTTGGAGAAAGCTTTGGGCCTTACAAAACACTTTCATCATGACACCCTATGAGGTATGCCATGCAATTACCATCCTGTCTGTTTTATAGGCTAAGAACCAGAGCCTCAGAGAAGCTGTGAGATGTCCATGATCCCACAATTAGAAGGTGTCAGAGTTCACTAGATGGAGGTCTCCTAACTCCCAAATTCAGTTCTTTTCCCATTATTTCATCCCCATCATTCCAAAATTTGACCTGCCCTGGACTGGGATCAAATCTGACTTGATAGCTTAGAATACCTGTGCTGAGTTCACACTTTAAGCATCATCATCCAGTAAAGGTCAGGAAATGATGAGAAACGGGCTAGTAGCTAGTGAATCCCCACCAAAGAAATTTATCAGCGCGATAATAAAGCTTGCTATCTTCCATTATGTGAAAGAAAACTAAAGAACTGCTGCCCACTTCTGATGATTCACATGGGCATGTATGGCACTGTGGAAGCATGTTGCATTTATAGATCATGACTTAATATAAACAAATTACAGGGTCATGGTCAGCAATGGAGTGCCCTTAATGAAGACTAGCAGGAATGTATTTGGCTGAAGCCCTGCAAAAGTAATCAAAAGGAATTTAAACTAATAGCTAACACCACCTGAAAGGGTGGGAGTTTAGATCTTCCTCTTCCCCCCAAATTCTCCCTTACCCTAAAGAGGATTAAGAGGTGTCTAAGCTCTCTACAAATGACTCTAGCTCCACCATGGTGTTTCCTCAATTGTAGGGAGGTGCCCCCACGCTCCAGCTTCATTTAAAGTCAAATTAGCTTTTACACAGAAATATTTACTTTAAAAGGTATAATCACAAATATACACACTTTCTTCCCAACATATGGGACACACAATCCTCCTCCCCACTTCCACCTACCACCTCTGTCTCTGGGAAAAGGAAGGGGATTCTCTCAACGCTAACTGAGAAAGTTTCCAGTTCCTAGTCCAAAATTCCCCTAAGGTTTGAGTTTCAAGCACACTGGCTTCTCAGAGCTTCCATGCTGTAATGGCTAGGCTACCATCCTAGTTCCAAGGTTGCCATGACTTGAACTCTGAGGCCTATGGGAATCACCTGCTGCACCTGAAACTAGAAAGTACCAACAATACTGAACAGAAGCCAAAACCACCACCTGACCCCTACCCTCCCCAGGTCATTTCTCCAAGCCAGGGTGAAAAAGAGGGAGCAGGGGAAGAAACATCCTTTCCCTCCCTTTAGTTCAGTTCACGGCATCCATATTGGGACAAAAAGTTGCCAAAAAGAGCACAGCAGAAAGAGAGTATGGTAGAAAGAGGGCAACTAAACTTGCTCTGAACAGTTTTTAAAATACAGGCAATTAAAGCAAGGTGCCCCCATTCTCATGGTAGGGGAACCACTAGGCTATGTTAAGCAAGCTGGGGATGTCCCAAAGGTCCCTCAATGGCATCTCCATGTTAGGAGGACTGGGTATGCCCAGAGAAGCGTAGGTTACCCTGAAGAGGAACAAATGCAGAGAGAAGAACAGTAGGACCTGTGGAAACTCCAAGAAAGAAGCCAGTAATGGAACCTCTGGCCTCCCTACCCTGGGAAAGCATAATGGGAAACTTCTAGCAACTCACACAGTGCATGCATAAAAGCTATTTACCATTGGACATGCCTATCAGGGCTGACCTTACATTAATTAAGACTTGCACCCAACCATGCAGGCAATCAAACTTTATTGACTATTCAAATATTACAAACATCAGCCCTCTAAGAACAAATTACCAACTTGATTCCTAAAGGTTCCAGGTACTCTTGATAAGGTCCCCTTTCTGCCTATTGGCCACTAATTTGTTTATATGTCCTTTTTAGTTTCTCTAAAAATATTAAGTAATAATATTTCTCTAGTCTAAAATAAATTTTTTTGGTGCTTCCTTATTTAAAAGGGGTAGGCTTTCAGAAAGAAAAATATTAAGAGTGGAAATCAACTCATTAATATTTACTGTATTGGAAATGAAAACTGATTGATTTAGAAAACATTCATTCATTTAAAAATAAATCCATTCCATTTGAACATATATAACACTGTTTATTAAAAAAAAACTGTATTTTCCAAAAAAAATCAGTGAGAAGAATGGCATTGTTTTACATATTTTTGTAAACCTTTAATGTCTGGCATTGGCAGGGTAGATATAATGCTGGGTGGGGAGTCAAGGAAACCTGAATTCACATCTTGCCTCAGCTACTAACTAGCTCTGTGGCTCTGGTCAAGTCACTTAAGGTCTGTCTGCTTTGGTTTCTGCCATTGTAAAAGGATGAAATGAGATAGTATCATAAAGTGCTTAGCACAGTGCCTGGCATCTTGTACGTGTGTAATAAATCCTTGTTTCCTTCTTTTGATAGAAGTCAACTAGATTCTTCTGTTTCGGCATTTTGTTGTGATATGTTGTTAAGATCAAATTATGTGAAGAAAATCTGGCCTCACACAGATAAGAAGTTGGAAAATATTAAGAGGCAAATAGAATTTTAGCATTATTATAAAAATAATTTCAATAACCTGGACCCACTGAACGGGTCTCAGGGACCTCCAGGGGTCTTCAGACCATACTTTGAGAACTACTGAATTAGATCTCCTTAAATGCAAGAAGACAAACTTGACCTACATAACACAGAAATTTTAGTGGATAAGACCTGTGACTACAATACAACTGTGGAATGGAGTATCTAATTCAAAAGGAAAAGGATAAGCAAAGGGGGTAAAGGTAAAGTAGCTTTGTATATTAAGATATATTAACATAATGAAATCCAGGATCTAAAGAAGGGACTGGGAGAAATTTTGTGGAAAACACTTGTGTGAAGATCAACTGAAGCAAAATGATAAATGACTGTCATATACGTCATTTTGACAGGAAGAGATAGATCATCAGCTTGGAATAGAGACATGGTTTACTAGGGATTGGGGACTTCAGTTATCTAGACATCTTATGGAGCTCCCTCTCTGCCTAAAGCATGGAAACTAATCATTCCTTGCTTTGTCTTAAAGATCATTGCATCTTTCAGAAAGTAGAAGAATCAATTAGAGGAACTTCTATTCTAGATCTGATTCTCACTAACAGGAAGATTTTGTTGAAATGGAAATCATGGGAACCTTGGAAGGAAGTGACCACTCTATTTTAGAATTTATATTCAAAAAGGAGAAGAAATCTACGCATACTCCGGCATGTACTCAGGATGAGGGAAGAGTAGATTTCTTCCTTCTTTTGTTCTTTTAAAAACTTTTAATGATGTCTATTTTATTTCTATTATAATCATTTATGGAAAAATTCTTCCAGTTCATAAACTGAATTGAACCCCTCTTGTAACAAAGAAAAAGAATTCATAAAAAAATAATATAGTGACCTCTCCTGACAGTGTGTCAAACATTTCGTCCAATGTCTCTCCTGACAGCGTGTCCAACATTTTGTTTGGAGAGTAGATTTCATTCTCTGTTCTCAGGGGCCATTACTGGTTCTTTAATTACTCAGCTTCTTTTAATGATCTTTTCATTTACATTGCTGTAGTCATGCTTTTTTCCTTATGGTTCTTGTCATTTTATTCTGTATCAATTCATGCAAATCTTCCCCCGTTTCTCTGGATTCCTCGTATTTGTTTTATGTTACCACATGATGCTGTTGCTTGATTAATATTCCAGTTTTTCAGACATTTCACAATCGAGTAGAAACCAAGTTGTTTTCAACTCTTTACTAAATAACCACAACAAAATTGTTGCTAGGAATATTTCCTTATTCTTTGGACCTTTCTTTCTCTCTTGGGTATCTGTCTTGGGTATCCCAGTAGTGGGATTGCTGAGTCAAAGGATGTGAACAGTTAAAAAGGGAGAATAGGTTTCAGATAGTACAGAGGAAAGAAAGCAGGATCCCATAGACAGATTCCACTAGGAAATTCAAATCAGGGAGGATGAAAAGCTTTCAGGAAGGAAATTCTAAAGATACAAAGAGAAGTAATTTTGATGAAAAGGAAAAGGGAAAGTTGTCAAGAGGCACATGTGGATAAATTTACCAACTCACTTAGACTTTTTAAAATACATGTATAGGGTCTAAAGGTGGAAGAAGCTTGGGCAACCCTGGAAGGAAATAAAGAATAAAAGCATTTCCTTTGTTTTTTTGTGGTTTCATTCATTGTGTTCTCCCTAATTAAAAAGCTCAATGTTTGATGCAAGATTTTGTTCATTGTTTTGTGTGCTTATTTGAATCTGGCTTTCTGTCGATTGTCATTAAGTTGATAATGGAAATTCATTTCTTAAAAAGACCTAGAGAGAGGGAGAAATAAAATGGGGCAGGATAGCAAAAGAGATAAGAAAAATCTTGTTCAATGGAGGAGAAAAGGGAGAAGGTGAGAGGAGAAAAGTGAAGCTTACTCTCTTCACATTTGACCTAAGGAGGGAATAACATGCTCACTAAATTTGGCATGAAAATCTACCTTACACTACAGGAAAGTAAGGAAGAAGGAGAAAAGTGAGGGCAATGATAGAAGGGAGGGCAAATGGGGGAAGGGAGTAACTAGAAGTTAACACTTTCAGGAAGGGACAAGGTCAAATGAGAGAACAGAAAAAAGCGGGGGTCAGGGTAGGATGGAGGGCAATACAATTAGTCTTACACAACATGACTATTATGGAAGTCTTTTGCAAAACGACACATATATAACCTGTATTGAATTGCTTGTCTTCTCAGTGGGGATGGGTGGGGAGGGAGGGAAAGAAGTTGGAATTCAAAATATTTGAAACTAATGTTGAGAATTATTATTGCATATAACTGGGAAATAAGAAATATAGGTAATGGGATATAGAAATGTATCTAGCCCTACAAGAAAAGAGAGAAGATGGGATAAGGGAAGGGAGGGAACATTGAGGGAAGGGGTAATCAGAATGCAAGGTGTTTTGGGGGGAGGGGAGAGATGGGGAGAAAAATTGAAACTCAAAATTTTGTGGAAATGAATGTCAAAATCTATAAATAAACTAATTAATTAAAAAAGAAAAACCAAACAAACAAAAGACCTAGAAAAGATAGAAGTGAAGGAGGCAGCAGAAGATGAAAATGAAAATATGACACAATCCAATGACGATATCAGAAGTGAATGTAACTAGTTATATTACATATAATACATTCATTACATTATATTGGAGCTGGTTATAGGTACTGACCCAGGCTGAGACCTTCACTCTTACCCCAGAAGAATTTGAGTCCCAGTTGTCCATAGTCCCTGCAAAACCCCATCTTGAGTCTTCCCACCTGATCTGGCTTTTCATGCCCAAATCTATTACCCTTAACCGAGTCCAACCCTCCATTGTCTGTTACTTCTCCAATTGCCTCCCACTACCTCCCACCCTTGGTTCTATCAAAATTCCATTCTCTTGGTTCCTGGAGTCTGACCTCTAGTAACCCCAATTCCATCAAGATTCTCCTTATACTCCTCCCCAAGACCCACCCTAAAGCTCTCATCTAGTCACCCCAGACTACTTGGCCACCACTAGATCCCTCCCACAGTTTTTTTTGTGTATAAGATCGATCCACGTTGCCTCCAAGCTGGTGCTCAGATTCAATCTGGTTTACTGGCATTAGCACTAGAAATGCTGAGATTCCTTACAAGTCAATCCAATATGGCAGATCTTTAATAAACTTTATTTTTCTTTGGCTGGAAGAAGGCTTGGGTTGAATCCATTCACACAGTACCCAATGTGTCACTATTTTGGGATCCTGAGCACCCATAAACCTCAACATTTAGATCACCTAAGATAGAGGCACCTGTTGAGGTTTGGGACGCCCAGGACCCCAAAATACCGACATGCCAAGTACTGCCGAATGAATTTGACTCAAGTCTTCTTTAAGCCAAAGTAAAACAAAGTTTATTAAAGATTCACCACATTGGGTTGACTCTTAAGAAACCTAATTTGTGATGCTTGTATTAACAAGCAGGCCAGATAGAATCTCAGCTAGACAGTCAGAACTGGATTGAATCTAAGCAGTTTCATGGAGATGAGATAAAACTTACATACTGTTAGAAACACACTTGACACACAAAAAGGTATCAAGGAAAATTTATTACAGCAGAGTTCAGAGGAATTGAATGCTTTGGCCAAAGTGGACCCCATCCTTCTTTTCAGGGGGAGGGACTGCCTTCTATGTTTATTCCCCCTGAATGAACAAGCAGCTCCCAAGTAAGGCTACAGGAAGACTACAATTTGTTCAGACCAATGCAACCCATTTATACTGTTCCAGATTTTGGACTTCCTGCCATACCATCCATTGGTCACATGACTTCATGTTCTCCTCTCTGATAGGCTTTCCCTCAAACAGCTAATCAAGCCTGTGCACAAGTTTCTGACCTTTTTACCTGACAATGCCAGGTCACAACTCTGATCAGCACTCAAAGCTGGAAGTTTTAATCCTGTGGAAACAGAATTCTTTCCTTTTTCCCACAAATCCCCCCTTTTACTCTTTATTAAAATTTTTATTTCCACACTTAACTCCAATCAATACCTTCTTACTTTCTTTTCCAAATGAATTCTTCCCTTCCCCCTTTATATGAATATTGGAAGGGAGCAAAGCTAACAAATTACAAGAGGGCATTCATACGTACACACACAGAGACTCAAAAGAAAAAGGCAAATTAATGAATTGTCCTTTCAGAAGTTCCATCTCATAAAGCAGTCTGGGGAGGAACATGATCTGATGCAGTTTTCTGGTCTGGATGCTCATTCAAGCCATCTTTAGCACATCATCTCAGCATCTTCTTTCCTTTATTTTCCTGTAGAAATCCAGATGTCCATTCTCCTACAAAACTGGCCTTGATACAATTTTAGATTACCATTCCTAAGCCTTATACCCTTATCATTCTAACAAAATCAAAATTGGAACTTTGGTCAATTGTCATGTTTAAGAAATTCACATTAGAACCCAGTTTTTACATTTTACATTAATTCACTATTCATTTCCCCATCAGGAGGATGAGATTTCACTAAGGAATTAATAACAGGCTCTAGTACATACATAAATACAATAAATAATTTTTTTAACACAGTATATGTCACACCATAAAACAATTCCAACTTCTGGTCATGTGATGCTTCTTTTAAAGCATTTACAAGATAGACTACAAACCATTCTTCTTTTAACATTAACCAACTGAGAAAAGAATAATATTAACTAAGTATGCTAACTTGACAAGCCCTCAATCTAACTGTTTCTGTGCTATTCCTACGAATTAAAGGACTCTAACTTATTGTTGCTGGTCTAAAATCCTAAGCCTAATAGCTTAATCTTAGATGTATATCTTAACCTCAGATGTTCCCCTACCAACCTATTATTTAATAATTTGGTGTTATACTTACAAAACTTTTGATTATAGGAATTTGCCATTAAGAGAAAGGATGTACCAGGGAAACAATTCCCTAACTTCATGTCAATTCCAGGCAGAAGTAGACTATCAACTGGCATTTAGCCAGGTTTAAAGTCTGCCAGATATCAGTGGGGAAACTGAGTCAGGAGAATCCTACCTCAGCTCAGGTGGAAATGTTGTTCTCCCAACCTTCCCATAAGATCACCTTTTTTCAGTTCCTACCAGCATCTCACAGGACACTGTCATCTGGATCAGTGACTCAGACAGCCTTTCTTACTATCCACACCTGGAGTTAGACTCAGAATAACAGCTAGTTAATAATCCCATAAAATCTTAAAATAGCAAGCTCCAATAATCAGTTTTAGATATGAGTGTTATATTTGTCCTTCATTGCTGAAGAAGACCATGCCATCAGAGAAATGATGACATGACTTGCACTTGATTTTGTTTTGAGGGAGGAAGGGCTGAACAGGTCACCAACCTCACTTTCCCCTCCTGAGTCATCTGGATCCAGCGACCAGATATTCATCAGGATGACTGGAGAAGGCCCAGGATGCAATAAGAGACCTTGTCCTATTCAGTTACTCACTTAGAGTGAGGTAAGGCCATTTAGTGAATAAGCCTCTCTAAGAAGTAATCAGGGGATGACCCCTTTAATGAGCAAAAGAAAAAAAATAAGTAAATCAAACTTGGAGGGAAAGAGCAACAGTTACTATTGATAATCACTCTGAAGTCAGGAGGGTCCAGATAACAGTCATTAAGTGGAGTTTGGGCAGGAGGGAGGGAGGGAGGGAGGGAGGGAAGGAGGGAGGAAGGAAGGAAGGAAGGAAGGAAGGAAGGAAGGAAGGAAGGAAGGAAGGAAGGAAGGAAGGAAGGAAGGAAGGAAGGAAGGAAGGAAAAGACAGAAAGAAATCTAGCCAGTATACCCCAAGTTAACTGGGCTTCCTCTGGCCGTCCAAATTTACTTTCCTTTGGAGAAGAGAAGGAAGGGTTGGGGTACAGAAGGGAGCAGATGAGCTGAGTTACCCAACTGGCTGGGTCCCCATTCAGGCAGCTTGGTGCTACTCACAGGTCTGTGTTCATCCTTTGTTTTTGAAGAAGACCATGACGTCAGAGAAATGATGACATAACTTGCACTTGACTTTGTCTTGAGTGAGGGAGGGCTATACAAAGTCACCAGCCTCACTTTTCCCTCCCAATCAAGCACATGTATTATTCCTTTAACCAAGCACATATATCACTCACCCAGTTCAGGAGAGTCAACACCCTGAACTTCAATGAAAATTCAGAGAAATCAAAGATCAGCAGACATGAATTCTTCCGCCTGAATTCAAAAGATAGGTCCAACTCTCTGACCATAGTTACCAGATATCTGGACTTTCAAAGTCAGGGGGCTCCTTGGTGGCCTCCCAGAGTCCTCATCTGAATGTAATCATAGGGACTACAGGACTATGTGGAAAAAATGAAATGTTAGATAGAAAATGGAAATGCTAAGAAGGAAAGAATGACAAAGAAAACTGATACCTAGGACAGATGATAGAAAGCCTCTATCAAGAACTGAATCCTCTGAAAATTAGAGTAGGTCAGCAGAAAACAATGACTTGACAGTACAAAAAAAAAAAACCATAAAGACAAAACAAAAAAAAATCGGAGAAATAGAAAATTTAAAGAATTGATCTGGAAAACAGGTCAAGAAAAGACAACAGAAGAATTATCAGACTATCTGAAAATTATGTTCAAAAAAAGTCTGAATATTTTCAAAAAATTATAAATGAAAATTGCACAAAATTCTTAGAATCAGAGAACAAAAAAAAAAATAGAATTTACTGGGTCACCTCCAGGGAGAAACCCCAAAGTGAAAACTCTCAGGAATCTCATAGCCAAAAGCCAGAACTTCCAGGTCAAAGGAAAAATACTTCAAATAGTCAAAAATAAGGAATTCAAATACCAAGGATTAGCACCTGCCACTATAAGAGAGAAGAAAGCTTGGAATACAATATTCTAAAGATCATAAGATAAAACTTTACAAAGATAACTTATCTAGCAAAACAAAATATAATCCTATGGGGGAGGGAAGAATTAAATTTTACTGGAATAAAAGATTTCCAAGCATTTCTAGTAAAAGACTTAAACTGAGCAGATGTTCAAAAATAGAAATTCAGGCAACAATAGACACAAAGAAGGAAATACATATCTGTATAGTTGAGAGGAAGTATTGTTTACATTTTAATGCAATGAAAGAGTTGTTTACATATCAGTAGAAGGATAAGAAATAAATATCTTCCTAGAACCTAATTATCTTCAAAGATCATAGAGATAGGTTAAAATAACAGAAGATCTGTGAGGTGGGCTTTGTTTTGTTTTAAAGTTCTCAGTACAAGAAAGAAAATTGGTGGAATTAGGATCTATATTGAAAGGAAAGAAGGAAGAGTTGAGGAGAGTGAAAATTGTTTGTCTTTTGTTCTTGAAGAGGGCTGTCATAACCCAAGTCATGACCCAAGTAAGTGAAGCAGGGCTGTTCAAAGTCACCAGCCTTACCCTCTCCCCCAGAGCCATCTGGGTCCAGTGGCAAGATATAGATCAGGATGGCTGGAGATCGCCCGAATGCAGAGGGAACCTTGACTGTATTAAGATAAGATCTTTCCTGGGTCTCAGTTTGTCTGAAGCAATGCCCATTCAGTGATTAAGGCTACGTAAGAAATGAGGCAAAGAATGGCCTTTTATGCCTAGTTTAAAAAATCGATCTGGGAGGTGAAGACCCTCAGGATTTCTGGCCAAAACAGCAACAGGTATTTACACTCACTCTGAGTCATCAGAATTCAACAGTGATAAAAGTGAGGCTTGGTCTTATTGTTGTCCAGTCAATGAGAACCAGAGGGAAAATTACTACAACTGTGGAGGGAAAGGTGGGGGAAACAGGTATTCCATGAACCACTGAAGCGGATAGTGAAACATTGAGTATCAATTACACAGAGAGGGGCAATCTAAGAGGGAGGATAAGATACTTAAGGAAATTGCTATGATCAAAATAATCTTAAATATTGGGGAGAGGAATGCAAAGGGAGGATTAAAAGGAAAGGAAGAATAAATACTTGAGCATAGACAGGGGTAGGGTAAGGAGGAGAGGAACTGTAACAGAGAGGAAATAAGCTGCTTAACATTTAAAATCATGTATCAGATAACTTTCCTCTTCTACCAACCTTTTTTATTTGTAAAGACAGATAGAAGGAAAAAGAATAGCAAAATGGATTAAAAACAAAATCTGATAATATGCTATTTACAAAAAAAATCGTTTGAAGCACAAGGATTCTCCTAGAGAGATTGAAACAAAAATTTGTTATACTTCAGATGAATTCAAAAGCCAGATAGCAATCATGTTTATAGATAAGACTAAATACAAAAAAGATTAGATAGGTAGAGACAGATAGACAGACAGACAGACAGACAGACAGGTAGATAGATAGATAGATAGATAGATAGATAGATAGATAGATAGATAGATAGATAGATAGATAGATAGATAGATAGATAGATACAAAAGAGCTAAGGGAAACTACATTATGCCCAAAGGCATCATAAATAATGAATCAATATCAGTACTTAATAAATGTAGTACTTAGCCTATTCATCTAACAACATAGTATCTAAATATTTAAAGAAAAAGTTAAGGAAATTAATCAGAGGGACTAATAGATCATGAAACTGTAATAGTAAGGGAATTTTTTTTTTGGTTCTTTAATTCAATTTACTATGCAATTTACAATACAATACAATATACAATTTAAATACAAAATGAGAAAAGAAAAGAACTTTCCATGTATTTAGCAGAACATAGAGAGGATTCAATATAAAACAGTAAATTTCCATTTCAAACTGTTTACATGTTTTTCAAAAACCTGTATACACATTGTTTTCCAAGCTATCCAGCTTTTCTGTGCTTCCAAGTTTTCTTCGGTTCTCTGCTGTACAGCTTTGTTTTATTTTTTTCTCCCTCCCTTCCCACCTCACCCTGGAGAAGGTTAAAATCAAACACAAATATATGTACATATACATATATCTCTACATACATATGACAAACAGAAATTTTTAATCCCAAATGTATTAGACTGCTACTCCCTGAAATATTCCTTGTAATGTCAGAACTTTAGTAATGAGTAAGAGAATTTAATGTGCTCCTTTCTCACCTAAAAACATATAATCAAACGATAAAGAAGAAATAAGTTTAGGACATTTTTTTAGAAAAAAAAAGTTGGAGATAGCTCTCTGGTGATTACTGAAAGGGAGTAGAAAGGTTTCTAAATACTTGTTAGCTGTACATACCACCTTTACAAAAATTAACTATGAATTGGGGCATAAAGACCTAACCAAAAATGTAGAATAGCTGAAATGCTAAACATAGTTTATGATCATAATGCAGTATATGGCCATTAAAGAAAGAATTCAAAAGTAATTAGAAGTAATACCAGATCTCAAACTATATTTCAAAGCTATAATTATCAAAATAAATTGTTAATGCCTAAAAACAGAAAAATAAGTCCGAGTAACAGATTAAGTATACTATATATAGAAGCAAATAAATACAGTAGCCTAGTGTTTGGTAAACCCGGACTTAGAGACTGGGATAAAACTCATCATTTGACAAAAACTGTGGGGAAAACTGGAAAGCTCTCTGGCAAAAACTAGGTAGAAACCAACATCTCACATCATATATCAAGATAAGCTTGATAATAGGCATATGACTTAGACATAAAAGGTGATGTCACAAACAGATTAGAAGAACAAGGAAGAAATTACCTATTTTATCTATGGACAGGTGGAGAGCACATGGCCAAACAAGGGACAGAGAAGATCACAAAAGATAAAATGGATAATTTTGATTTCTAAGAAATATAGAGAATTTGATTCAAATTTATAAGAATAACAGTCACTCTCAATCAATAAATGCTCAAAGGATATGAATAGGCAGTTTTCATTGGGAAAATCAAGGTTATCAATAGCCATATGAAAAAGTTGAACTAAATCACAAATAATTAAAGAAATTGAAATTGAAACAACTCTGAGGCTCTACCTCATACTCATCAAATTAGCAGAGTTAATTTAAAAAAAAAGAAACTGACAAATGCTAGAGAATCTGTATGAAAACTGGCATATGAGTACCCTATTTGTGAAGCTGCAAATTAATCCAAGAATTCTGGAAAGCAATTTATAACTGCATCTCAAAATTTCTTAAATGGAGTATATCCTTTGACTCGTAGATACCAGTACTAGGTTTATCCTCAAAGAGAACAAGAAAGAAAAGGACCCATGTGTATAGAAATATTTATAGCAGCTCTTTTTGAAGCTGTAAAGAATTGGAAACTGAGATACTGCCCATCAATTGGGAAATGGGTGAACAAGTCATGATATTTGAATGTGATGGAACACTATCGTGCTATAAAAAAACATGATGAAGTAGAGAGCTTCAGATAAAATTAGGAAGACTTATATGAACTGATACAGAGTGAAGTGAGGTGAAACAAAAGAAAAACTTTAATAATAACAACAATATTGCAAAGACAAATAGCTTTAAAAGACTTAAGAACTCTGACTAATGCTGTGACTTGTGAAAAATGATCTTGGGAAACTCAGCTGCCACCCCAACTCCCTTCTCTAAAATTCTACACAAGGACATTACTGATAGTGAATTTGCATTGGAAGCTGTTGAGGTTTGAGTGGAGACAAATTCTTCTGCCTAGATAGCCCAGGGCTGGGAGTGGTCCGGTCTGACTGGGGTAGGATCTGATAGAACAGGGATTTCCCCTGTTCAGAGGTAAATGATAATGGAATGATATCAGCCTCTGTTGAAAAGGTATATAAACTGGGTACCCCACTCCCAAATTGAGTTATTCTGGACTAGTCCCCTATGGGGGCTTAGCTCTGCCCTTTAACTCCCATGAAATGCATGCCACCAGCTTGAGAGAAATTAAAATGTGGAGAATCTAATTTTTCTTTGTCTTTCTTATAGCAAACTCTGAAAAGCTGACAGATTAAACACAATCCAGGGATTTATGGTGAAACGTTAATTATCTTCTAACAGAGAGGTGATGGACTCAGAGTGCGGAGAAGACATATTTTTTGGAAATGGCCAATGTGGGCATTTTTTTTTTGTTTGACTATGTTTGACTCATGACTTTGTAACTGAGGTTTTGCTTTTCTTTCTCAACAAGGGTGCAGTGGGGTGGGTATGTGGTAAGAGGGAAAGAAGTCAGATTTTCCTATTGAGTAACAAATTTAAAAAATAATTGTAATGAAGAATAAATAATAAAGACTAAATACATAATAAATAAAGGACCAAAAGGTCAATGAACCAATGTAGAAAAAGAGAAAATTTCATTAAAAATTACAATAATGAAATCGTATAGCAAAACCTATAGGATATAGCTAAAAGTTCAGAGGGGACAATTTATATGTCTAAAAGTTTTCATTCATTAACAAAAGAAAGAACAAATCAATGAATTGGGAATGAATTAAAACAATAACAACAAATTAAAAATCCCTAATTAAATAACAAAGTAGAAATTCTGAAAATTAAAGAAGAGATTTAATAAGATTGAAAGCAAAGAGACCATTGAAATTGATAAAATTTGGAGTTTTTTTTTAAAGAAAAACTATTAGAATAAACAATGGACTAATCTGATTTTTTTAATAGAAGAGAGGAAAATCAAATTGTTCATATCAAAAATGAAAAAGGAGAACATAGCAATTGAAGAGGAAATAAAGAATTTTTTAGAAACTATTTGGTTAAATTATTTGCTAACAAAACTGCTAACTCAGAGGAACTGAATGAATGTTAACAAAATTTTAAAATATCCAGATTAACATCAACAACAAAAAAAGAAATAGACTATTTAAATAAAGTATTATCAGAAAAAAAAAAGCTTTACAAGTCACAAATGAACAGCTAAAGGAAAAAAAACTTTGAGACCAGATAGATTCACAATTCTATAAAATATTCAAAAAATTAATTCCAATACTATATAAACTGTAATCATAAGAAAAGGGGGCATCTCCTCAATTGATAAATGGTCAAAGGATATGAACAGGCAGTTTTCAGAGGAAGAAATTAAAGATAACTACAGTTATATGAAAAAATGCTCTAAATCACTACTGATTAGAGAGATGCAAATTAAAACAACTCTGAGATACCACATCACACCTATAAGATTGTCTAATATGACAAAACAGGATGATGATAAATGTTGGAGAAGATATGGGAGAGTTGGAACAATAATTCATTGTTGGTGGAACTGTGAGCTGATCCAGCCATTCCAGAGAGGAATTTGGAACCATGCCCAAAGGGCTACAAAAATGTGCATACCCTTCAACCAGCAATATCACTTCTAGGACTATATACCCCAAGACGTCATAAAAATGGGAAAGGATTCCCACATGTATAAAAATAGTTATAGCACCACTCTTTATGGTAGCCAAAAACTGGAAATCAGGGGATGCCCATCAATTGGGGAATAGCTGAATCAATTGTGGTATATGAATACTATTGTGCCATAAGAAATGATGCAACAGGAAAACTTCAGAGAAGCCTGGAAAGAATTATATGATCTGATGCTGAGTGAAAGGAGCAGAACCAGGAGAACTTTGTATGCAACAACAGCCACAGTGTGCAAGAATTTTTTCTGGTAGATTTAGATCTTCACTGCAATGCAAGGACCTAAAAAATTCCCAGTGGTCTATTAAGGCAAAATGCCTTCCATATCCAGAGAAAGAACTACGGAATTCAATCGCAGAATGGAGCAGCTCATCTTTTTTTGTATTATGTTTTGGTTTGTTATATGGTTTCTCCTATTCATTTTAATTTTTCTGTGCAACATGACTATGGTGAAAATGTATTTAAAAGGAATGTATGTGTAGAACCTATATAAAATTGTATGCCGTCTCAGGGAGGAATGGGGGGCGGGGGGGAGGAAGAGAAGGAGGAGGGGGAGGGAGGGAAAAAAAATCTAAGTTATATGGTAGTGATTGTGAAACACCGAAAATGAATAAAATTAATTAATTAAAAAGAAAAAAAACCAGAAAGGAGGCATCCTTTTCATCTCTTTCCATGATATAAATACAGTCCTGATACCTATACCTGGTAAAAACAAAGTAAAGAAAAAAACTACAGATTAATGAACACTGATGCAAAATTTCAAATAAAATATTAGCAAGGAGGCTAAAACAAAATATTAGAAAGATTGTATACTATGACCATCTTGGGTTTATACCATGAATTCAGGGTTATTTCACCATAAGGAAAACTGCATGTATACTAAACAATGTTAATAATATAAATAAAACCCCACACTTTATATCCATGGATTCAATAAAATCAAACATTTACTTCCATTTTAATCTCTAGAGATTGTAGAAATAAATGGGCTGTCTTAATATAGTAAATAATATTTCTCTAAATCCAAGTGCAAATATTATATGGGACAACAAAACATTAGAGATCTTTCCAATGCCAACAATCATCACTACTATTTTACAGAGTATTTTAAATGGTAGGTATAACAACAAGCAGGAGGTGGTGAAGTATGATAAAGCACTTGGCCTGAAATCAGGAAGATCTGAGTTAAAATCCGACCCCAGATACTCATTAGCTGTGCAGACCCTGGGCAAGTCACTTAACCTCTTTTTGTCTCAGTTCATCTGTAAAATGTAAAATGAGCTGGAGAAGGAAATGGCAAACCACTCCAGTATTTTTGCCAAGGAAATACCAAAAGAGGTCATAAAGAGTCAGATGTGACTGAAAACAGCAAATAGTAATAAAACAAGAAAAAGAAATTGAGGGAAGAAACAAAGAGAAAAAAATTATCACTTTTTGAAGATGATGTAACGATCTATGTAGAGAATTCTAGATCCAACTAAAAATTAACTGAAATATTAACTTCAGCAGAATTGTAGGATACAGAGTCAATCCACTTAAATTATCAGCATTTCTGTATACAGCCAACAAAACCCATAGAGAAGAGCTATAATGTGTGACGTTTAAAAAGTCCAAGAGACATAATATCTAGATAATTAATCACATATTAATAAAATATGATTAATTATCTAGATATTATATCTCTTGAACTTTATTATTATTATTAATAATGCTATAATTTTATTAATAAAAGAGATCTTTGATACTCTCAAATGCCAAAGACTGAATCTCATAGTGGTGAGCTCAAGTTTATAGGCCTTTAGAAGGATGGGTGTTCCTAAGGATGGCAATCAACTCTGATTGGTTAAACAATTAATGAGAAGAATGCATGCTATAATGAAAGGTGGAGTCAGTCTAATGAAGAACTTGTGGTATATATTAATAAATTACCCAGCCAAGGGCTATCTAATCAAAGAATTTATCCCCACCCAAACTTGAGTAGAGCACAAGGGCTTCCCTACTTTAGATTAAATTCCTTGTAAAGTTGGGTGGGGTCTGACAAAGACTAAGGAGATTCAATCTCATTATCAGTAATGTCCCTTCAAGAGACTGAACTTTGAAACGAGGGCTATAGAAAAAAGGGGAAACTCTGGATAGTCTGAAATCATTGATTAATAATGATCATTTTTCTCAAAAAAGAAATTTCATTTAAAAGAACGACAGAAATTATAAAATCCTTTGGAAAAAATCTTCCGAGATTCATGCTTGAGACTATGAATCTAATTATGAAACATTTGGGTTTTTTCCTTTTATGTTTATTTATTTTTAGTTTTCAACATTCATTTCCACAAAATTTTAAGTTCCAAATTTCCTCCCCATCTCTCCTCTCCCTCACCCCATAATACCTTGCATTCTGATTATCCTTTCCCTCAGTATGCCATCCCTTCTATCACACCCCTCCCTTCCCTTATCCCCATCTTCTCTTTTCTTGTAGGGCAAGATAGATTTCTATACCCCATTATCTGTATTTCTTATTTCTCAGTTGTATGCAAAAACAATTCTCAACATTCATGCCTAATACTTTGAATTCTTGCTTCTCTCCCTTCCTCTCTCCCCATCCATCCCCACTGAGAAGGTAAGCAATTCAGTATAGGTTGTACATGTGTAGTCTTGCAAAAGACTTCCATAAGTCATGTTGTTGTGTAAGACTAATTATATTTCCCTCCATCCTATCCTGTCTCCCGTTTATTCTATTCTCTCTTCTGACCTTGTCCCTCCCCAAAAGTGTTTACTCCTGATTAATCCCTTCTCCCATTTGCCCTCCCTTCTATCATGCCCCTCACCCCACTTGTCCCCTTCTCCCTTACCCTTCTGTAGTGCAAGATATACTTTCATACCAAATTGTGTTAGCATGTCACTCCCTCCTTAAGCCAAATATGAAGACAGTAAGGTTCCTTTTTTTCTTCTCCACTGAAGAAGTTTTTTCTTGCCTGTTTTATGAGTAATAATTTGCCCCATTCCATTTCTTCCTTTCTCCTCCCAATATATTCCTCTCTCACCCCTCAACTTTATTTTTTAAGGTATCATTTCTTCTTATTCAACTCACCCTGTGCTCTCTGTCTATATATGTGTCTCTGTGTGTATGCATGTGTGTGTATAATCCCCTCCAACTACCCAAATACTGAGAAAAGTCTCAAGAGTTACAAATACTATCTTTCCATGTAGGAATGTAAACAGTTCAACTTTAGAAAGTACTTTATGATTTCTCTTTCTTGTTTACCTTTTCATACTTCTCTTGATTCTTGAAAGTCAAATTTTCTATTCAGTTCTGGTCTTTTCATCAAGAATGCTTAAAAGTCTTCTATTTCATTGAATGACTATTTTTTTCCTCTGAAGTATTATACTCAGTTTTGCTGTGTAGGTGATTCTTGGCTTTAATCTCAGTTCCTTTGACTTCTAGAATATCCTTTTCCAACCCCTTTGGTCCCTTAATGTAGAAACTGCCAGATCCTCTGTTATCCTGATTGTATTTCTATATTACTTGGATTGTTTCTTTCTAGCTGTTTGCAATATTTTCTCTTTGACCTGGTAACTCTGGAATTTGGCTACAATATTACTAGGAGTTTCTCTTTTTGGATCTCTTTCAGGAGGTGATCTGTGGATTCTTTCAATATTTATTTTGCCATCTGGTTCTAAAATATCAAGGCAGTTTTCCTAGATAATTTCATGAAAGGTGATATTAGGCTCGTTTTTTGATCATGGCTTTCAGGTAGTCCCATAATGTTTTAATTGTCTCTCCTGGATTTATTTTCCAGGTCAGTTGTTTTTCCAATGAAATATTTCTCAATATCTTCTATTTTTTTCATTCTTTTGGTTTTGTTTTGTAATTTCTTAGTTTATAATTAAATCATTAGCTTCCATCTGCTCCATTCTCATTTTTAAAGAACTATTTTCTTCAGTGAGCTTTTGAACTTCCTTTTCCATTTGGCTAATTTTGCTTTTTAAAGCATTCTTCCATTGGCTTTTTGGACCTCTTTTGCTAATCGTGTTAGTCTATTTTTAAAGGTGTTATTTTCTTCAGCAATTTTTTGGGTCTCCTTTAGCAAACTGTTAACTCACTTTTCATGATTTTCTCGCATTTCTCTCATTTCTATTCCTAATTTTTCCTCTCTTACTTGATTTTCAAAATATTTTTTTAGTTCTTCCATGGCCTGAGACCATTGCATATTTATTTTGGAGGTTTCAGATGTGGAAACCTTGATTTCCTCTGATGTTATGCTTTGTTCTTTCTCATCTGAAAGGATGGGGGATAATACCTGTTCACAAAGAAAGTAACCTTCTATAGTCTTATTTTTTCTCCCTTTTCTGGGCATTTTCCCAGCCAGTCACTTGACTTTTGAGTCCTTTATCAAGAGGAGGGTATACTCTAGGGACCTGTAAGTTCTCAGTTCCTTCAAGGTGGCACAATCAAGGGAGAGGAGTTACTCCTCTCTTGGCCTGTACACTGGTCTGGGAGCATTTTCTGTCCAGAATCTACAGTTGGAATTCCCTCACTACAACTGCCTCCATCTCTACCACCAGTGCTCCTCCTCACCCCTGGAAGGAGTTTAGGGCTGAGAACTAGATCAGTGACTCAATTTCCCAGGGGTTTTAGGTGGAGGTCTCCCAGGGCTGCCACTCAGGGCTGAGATTCAGATCAGCCATTCAATTCTCCCAGGAGCTCTAGGTGGAGGGCTCCAGAAATGGCAGCTGCCTCTGCAGTGTCTGCTACTGGAAGTCCAGACCACACTCCCCTCTCCTGGGTGAAGAAGTACTCCCACTAACCTTTGAAGCTGACTGTGGCATTTGTGGGTTGAGCAATCTGGCAACTGAAGCCTGTTCTGGGTCCTGTCTCTGCTGTGTGCCACGCTAGTCTGTGTGCTGCATGCTGGGCTGGTCTGTGTATGGCATGCTTATGAAACACTTCTTGCAGAGGTAAAAACAAACCTAAATAATTAGAGAAACATTAATTGTTTATGGATTGATCAAGTCTTTGTTGTGGTCAGGGAACCATATATTGAGGTTTGGAGTGCTCGCAACCCCAAAACATTGACACACCAGGTCTTGCATGAATGAATTTGATCCAACCCTTCTTTCAGTCAAAGTAAAACAAAGTTTATTTAATATTTGCCATATTGCATAGACTTTTAAGGATCCTAAGTGTTTATGACAGTTGTATTGACAAGTTAGCCAGATCTTTTATACAGAAAGATTGTGGGACGGATCTAGGGTCGACCAAGTAGTCTAGGATGATGGAAAGAGGGGTCTAGGGAGGGTCTGAAGGAGGAGTCTAAGGAGGCTCTTGATGGGACTGGGGTGATTAGAAAAAGAGTGGACTTTTGATGAGATCAAAGGTGAGAAGTATCTGGAAGCAATATGGAGGTAATAGACAATGGATGGCTACTCTTGGTTAAGGGTAATGAAAGGCTTATGGCCTCCTGCAAACACCAGGTCAGGGGGGAAGCAGAGTTCAAGAAGGTTCCCAGAGCCTGTATTCCATCATGTAGAATAAAAAATTACAGTGCTACCTAAATCAATTTACTTATCTATTGTTATACCAAACTCTCAAAAGAATGTTTTGTTGAGTTAGAAAAGTAACAAAATTGATATGGAAGAACAAAAGGTCAAGAATCTCAAGGATGGTAATGGGAAAAAGTGGGAAGGAAGAGAATCTATGAGCATCAGATCTCAAAGTGTAGATAAAAGTGGTAGCAGATGACTGGAGAAGTACTAAAGACCTGGAGAAGAGCAAATTGAGTCTTCATTTCCATTCCAGAAGGAATGAAGTCCACAACCAATGAATCAGTAAATCTGCCTTTGATTCTTGGCAAAACTGTAGAATATATTTGTAATGAGTGTGCCCCATGGGTTGAAGGGGGCAAAGAACTGAAGACAAAGAAGTGTGAAAGGGAAGACCTTTCAGGTGTCAGTACTCCACACCTTAGAAAGAGTCAGAGACTTTAATAACTCAACTGCCTTGAAAAAATACCACCACAGACAATAAAATTGAACTAGGGCACAGATTGCCTTCATCTCTTTGTTCTTAATCACACATTTGCATTATACCTGCTATCACTATAAGTAAAGATAGGGTTCTTCAAGGATGGAATCTATTCAGAAGGAGGAAGAATTTTCAAATAGGAGAGACCAAACTTCTCCCACCTCCTGCCTGGAGGTGACAAACTTGAGCTAAGGCCCTCAAGAAGACCAAGGAAGAAAGGTTTTTGGCCATCCTAGGTTAAGAGTCATTACTGACAAGAATACTGTTAAGATTCCAGCTAAAAAGGTCATCATAATCCAGGAGGGCCAGAGCCAATAGTTGATAGTCAATAAACATTTATTACTTACGTATCAAGTAAGCCCTAAGGATACAAAAGTGAAAAAAGGTTAATACTCCTTGCCCTCAAGGAGCTTATATTCTAATGAAGGAAAACAACTCATAAAAGGAAGTTGAAAAGTGGGGGGGTGGGTTGGTTAAAAGGTACCCCATAGGGGCACATGGTAGAAAAGTCAGTCAGAGAAGGCCCAAAATTGTGTAGCCAGGTGAGAAATGTAGAACTCTCTCTTTAAATGGAGATCTGGAGTTCATGACCCCACTCTCCAATCAGAGAGGCAAAGGGTAGTGATGAAGTAGCATACCAAGGCAGATAAGATCTTACTGATGAGAGTACAATGGTGCTCTAAGGATTAAGAGTTGCTTTTCCAGTACTTTGTGAAGCCCCTAGTTTATTCTCTAATCTGAAGGTGACCCAAAGTCTCTTCCTCTTACCTTGAAATACCATAAAACTTCCCCTTTATCCTGGACCATAAAATTTCTTGTCTCCCCCCTTCCTGGGTCATAAAATTTCCTGTCTCCCTTATCTCATGTCTCCTATCTGTCATCCATCTTCCTCATCCTGTCTCTAATTTTTTAACCCCAATAAAAACTCTAAAACTACATCACCATTCTGAAACCTTTATATAACTTCCCTAAATGTCAGGGTCTCAGCTTTCTAACTAAGGAGGCCCATGATGCTTTTTCCCATAAAATAGAAAAGCTCCCATTGGCTAAACAAGAAGGTCTAGGTGAATTCTTTTCCACATGAATCAGCTCTCTCAACTCTAAACCTTGTCATTACAGAATGATGTTATCTCACTGAAGTGGTAAAGACTGTAGTTATGTACTGAAGATCTGGGGAAATTTAGGAAATTGACCACATGACCTGCTTGACCCACCAAGTAGCAGCCCAGAGACTGAATATTCTTGCCTGACTACACCAGGAAGAAAAGGACCTATTTAGCCAAGACATTGCTCCCTATGAGGAACAAGTCCTATTGAGTCACCTGTCCAGTGCAGATACTTTGTCTTATGAGGGGTTAGTCTACCTAATTGCATAGCAATGTGTCCCTCACCAATACCAATGTTCTTCCCCTGAAGTGAACTCTATGAACAGTCTAAAGAAAGAAAAGACATCAAAGCCTACTACTCTAGAGTTGGGAATTATCTTGGCCATGTGAATTCCTTACATATATGCTTCAGTACCTTACTGTGAGTTCATTGAGCTCATTCCTACTCCTCTCCCAGCCACCCTCTGCTGCCTCCCCCTGCCCCATGGACACTGTGTGTATTTGTAAGAGAGTGTGCCCGTATTGATTAGGGTTTTAAAGAAGAAGGGTGGTATGGTGATTGAACCAGACAATCATATCATCTCTGCCTAAAGTAAGTAACAAGATGCTCTTTCCTTTGATACCTTTCCCCAAATAAGAATACTTCCACTGAATCCAGAAAGGGAATAAAACTTGGAAGGAGTAGAATGCTCACAAACATTTGGATGAAATGAAATTACACTATATATGGTCGTATAGTTGGTCATGTCCTCTGGGACTTGACCAAAAATATTGAAGTTCACAATAGAGAACTCCAATAATAGGTTTGCCTAAAGGTGAAGTTTGAGCTAAGCCCCTGAGAGGAAATCTCTTGGGAGGGGAGGGGGGAAGAACCCCTATCACTCCTCTCCTCCTCCTTCACCTCAACCAGAGGATGACCTTGTGAATTTCCCAAACTGGAAGATTTGGGTCTTCCCAATGGGGTAGGTGACAGTGTCCCTGGAACAGCAGCGGCTGACAGGGAAGTGGAGACAAACTAGATATACCTTACCCCCAATAACTAGTAAAACTGCTTGCCAGCCTGAGCCATCTACACCCTCAACCCTAGGGAGGCAGATCTATAGTTCTGAAGAGATGATGATCAGCCTATGTACCATTCACTAATGCTTGTATAGTGGCAGGTCACGGAGAGCAAGGATTATTTAGCCAGTGACCACAATAAATCCCAGGTAAAACTGGTGAAACCACTATACCTGTAGCCAGGCAAAAACGCTACAACAACTTACATGTAATTCTCATTTCAATTGCTGTGTATTTAACATGCTCCTATTTTATTTTTACTATGTTTATTTGCTTTGATTGACATCGTGCATTTATTACTTGTTAACTCTGCTTAATTTCTTCTCTATGCACACTAAGCTGACACTCTGATTCTGCTTGCTGCTTTTCTGGTACATGGACATGTGTGTACTATTGACATGTTTCCATGTAGTTATCCATATCTAAGAATATCCATTTGGTAGCTGTGTGGACAGATTAGGAGGAAAGCCGGTGACTGCACAGAGACTAATTAGGAGGCTCCTCCAGTGGAGAAGGGACAAGGGCCTGAACTGAAAAGTGATACCAGCATCCAAGGAGAGAATGGGACAGATAGAAGAGATTCATGGAGCTAGACAGAATCAATAAACTTGGCAACTGAAAGAAATGGAGGGTAACTGAGCACAAACAGATGATGGCTTCTAGATTGTGAATCTAGGTGACAGGAAGGATTTCTGGCTTCACTAGAAACAGGGAAGTTAGGAAGAGGGATAATTTGGGAGGAAGGTGCCAAGTTTGCTTTCAAACATGTTGAGTTTGAGATGCCTATGGGACGTCCAGATTCAAATGTCTAATAAGCAGTTTAAGATGTGGGACTGGAGCTGGGAACAGAGATATGGGAACTCATGAGATCACTAAGAAGGATATAAAGAAAAGGACTATAGAAGAGAGTGCTGGATAGAATCCTAGGATCCATCTCGGCACGGAGGTAATGGGGTGAGAACAAGTATATTAACTTAGCATAAATAACGCCATTTTGCATTAAGACTCCATGTGGTGACAGAGTTCATGGGACTGAGCTGTTTTTCTGTGAGTTATTTTTCAGTAACAAGATAAGCATTTGTGTGGTACAATTTGGTAAACAACATATGTGTGTTCCTAAACAACTGATTAAACTTATTTGGACCCTCAGATAGGACAGCCCACCAGTGAGATACTATTGTAAATAACTTTACCATTAGTTATGTAATAAACTGTCAATCAAATTGCATGGCAAACAAATTAGGTAGTAAACCACAAATCAGAAGTTGGGTGTAACCCTTGCTAGAATATAAGAAACCCCAATGGAGGCTCTGCTCATGAGCCTGTTCCTGAGTCATTATTAGGATAGACTCCTGCACTCCTTGCACTCAAGACCTGAGAGTTGAGCAGGCTGTATTTGCCTGAGAGCAGTGCTGATAGCTGGCAATTTGTCAAAATGCTGCCTTGGAGGGAGTCCTGGGTGGGCAGAGAGAAAACCTTGGGGGCACCAATGTGAGACACCAGGATGAGATGACACTTGGCAAGACCTTTAGGAATCAAGTCAGTGATTTATTCCTAGAGGTGTGTGTGTTTGGACCATTGAATAGGTCATTCTACACTGTGGATGAATAAAGATTGATTGCATGCATTGATGAATGTAAGTCTGATTTAGCATTTCCATTACAGGAATCCATATACATAAAGGTAAATCGGAATGGCACATGCTCCTGGGTGCACAGGGCGTGGACGATGATCCAGCAGAGAAGACTAAGAAACTAGAAAGTAGAACATCAACCAGGTAAGAGCAGTGTCCTGAAAGCCAAGGGAAGGCAAAGGTAAAAAGACAGAGTGGTCCACAGTATCACAGGCCACAGAAAGTTCAAGAAGGATGAGGACTCTGAAAAACGCACTGGATTTAACAATATTCCTGATATCCAACATTTCGATGTGATGTACATTGTCTCTTCAAGAGGAAGCAATCAGGAAAGCCCTGATAAGATCAAGTATCTCCCCAGACAACCTAAAGAGATCGCAAGGAGTCAACCACTGTTAATTTTTTATTCAAATGGAAGAACTCCCCAATCAAACAGAGGTGATTGTAAACTGGGCCATAGTATGCAGACCTGATAGGACACAGGGTACTCCAGATGTTTGGGTGATGAAAGTCCAGCCACCCCCTCATCCCCAACCCCTTGATCTATAAAAGTAAAGGAGAGCTAGTTTTTGCCTTGACCATTCCTCTAGAAGTGGGGGGAAAAAAAGGAAAGGAAAAGTTTGACTGGTTCAGCAAACTCCAAAGCATGCATGCCTTTCAATGGGAGTCATAACTATAAGCAGAACTATGAATGGGAGGTGGTGGGGGGAGTGGAATGTAAGAACTCTGTGGGAAAGAAGGACTCAACAGAATCGTATTGCCTCCAGTTCAGAACCTTTGGGGGAGGGAGGAGGATGTGAGTAAGCTCCATGCTTCTGTATATCTTCTTAGGGGTTCTTTGAGGCCTTAGTCTCACATCTTTCATGGGATGAAATAAAGACCATCCCAAATCCAGTAACTAAATCTAATCCTATCTATGTAGGATTTGGGGAACCTGCCACCCAGAGTAAGAGTACCCTGAACATAACCATGCTTATGTTTCACTTTGGAGTTTTCTTCTATTAATCTTTTCCCTCAGCCATCACCATAAGAGATTCTGATATTGTGAGCCTTTAGCAATCCTAAGTGTGTTTCTGTCCTAGGGGAGTCCAAGTCTTTCGGGCAATAATACGAGAATGGAAGCTGGAGAGGAAGCTAAGACTTCGTAGGAAAAGCAAGAGAAATCTAGTGACCATTTATGGGCTACTGTGAGTCACTTCTGTTGCAGCCATTTTTTTTTTTTTGGCAGATGAACTAAAAGTAATCTTGTACTTGGGAGGAAAAACTGAGTGGGGAGTGAGAAATAGAGGCAACAATTGCAGTCAATAAAGAGGCTGGTGTCAGAATGTTGCATACACCTTAAGAGTCACAGTGCATTGGTTTGGCTTTCCTGTTTTTCTTTGTTACAAGGAAAGATTGTGTGTGTGCGTTTGTCCTTCATTGCCGAAGAAGATCATGCCATCAGAGAAATAATGACATAACTTGCACTTGACTTTGTTTTGAGTGAGGGAAGGCTGTGCAGTTCACCAGCCTCATTTCTCCTCCAGAGCCATCTGGATCCAGTGATCAGATATTCTTCAAGATGACTTGAAGGATGACCCAGGATGAAGCAATTGGAGTTAAGTGACTTGCTGAAGGTCACACAGCTAGTGAGTGTCAAGTGTCTGAGGGGAGATTTGAACTCAACTCTATCCACTGCACCACCTAGCTGCCCTTTACAAGGAAAGATATGCATATAAAGACAGAGGACAGTAATAAAATATTATTTTTATTTATAAAGAAATTAATTTGATCGCTATATAAAAGATATCCTTGGGGAAAGGAAAGGCTAGAACCGATCTCTCAAGATACTGGGTAAGGTTGGCAGAAATTGCCCAAGAATGTGTGTGTGTGTGTGTGTGCGCGCGCACATGTGTGAAAAAGAGAGAGACAGACAGACAGAGACAGAGAGAAAAGAAAAAAACAGAAACAGAGAATGCCAACTCTGGGGCCTAATCTAGCCCAATTTCTACAAGGAGCTGGTGGCATTGTGGTGGAGTAGAAAAAGTCCGGCACCAGAAATCAGGACACCTGGATTCTAGTCCCTGCCCTGACACTACTGTGGTGTAATTTGGGGCAAACCCTTTCTCTCTCTGTGCCTCAGTTTCCTCCTCTGAAAAATGGGGGAAATGGTCTAGATAATATCTAAGATCAGAGGTATGGCTGAGGAGAAAGAAGGGCCAAGATAATATCCATCCTTTCTATAATAGGTATGGCAGCAGGGTGCAGGGGAGGTCAGGGAGAAGTATCAAGGGTGGGGACCCGAAGCGGGGGTAGGATCGGGGATCTGGAGGACTCAGAGAAAGAAAGGGATGAAAAGACGTAGGCAACCGGGAATGGGAGAAGTCAGAGTATGGAGAAGAGGCTGGCTGACGGTGATTCCTGGGCATCTCTGCAGGAAACTAACATCATGCAAATGAAATGCAAAACCACATGCAAATCAGCTCCAACTATGGTTTGGCACTCGGGGCCGTCCTGGGCGCCTCCCTCAGAAACGGGATGCAGCGCCCCAGTCCCGAGTAGAGGAGCTAACGGCGGCGGGCTGCAGCCCAGAGCTCCGCCCGCTCCCGCCCCCGCCCCCGCCCCCGCAGCACCCCCTCCTTCTCTCTCCCGCCCTCCCACCCCCGGCCATCCCTGGCAGGGGAGCGGAGGGTGCCTGGGCCAGCTGCGCCCCAGTCTCTCCCTCTGCCTGCCGGCGTTCACCCCGCGCCTCCTTGTTGACGAATCCGCCAATTGTCCTGGGGCCCCGGGTGTGCCCCCAACCCCCATCCCCGGCCCTCGGCTCTCCTGCCTGCCGGCCCTGCCCTCCTCCTTCCACCCTCCCCGCCCCCTCTGCCCGCCTGGGGACTGCAGACTGCGCCCAGCAGCCGCGGGGAACGGCAGGCTGGGAGGTAGCTCCAACGGCCGGGCTTGCCGCGGAGGTCTGCTCGCGGCTGCGGCCACCCCTCGGGGCGCTCCGGCTCCCCGCCGCCGGCAAGCCCCCGCCTCCCCGGAATCCCTCCCTCCCTCCAGCCCCGACCACCCCCCCGCCCGCGGCTCCTGGAAGATGCCCCAGCGGGCACGCACTCCAGCCGGAGGGAGCAGCAGCGGACGAGCCAAAAAGCAACAGGTAAGCGGGCTTCCTTATACTGCCGCCTCCCCGGCCCCGGCCCGGCCGCCTGGCCCAGTCTAGCCCCCGGCCCCGGCCCTCGAGCTTCCTTCCGGACTCAGTGTGGGGCCCTGGCAGAAAAGTTAGGCTGACTTGACTTCCCATTCTACTGGGCTGGGGGCCCCGAGAATCTCCCCCTTTTTCTCCCCACTGGCGAGCCGTGCGCAGGGCTCTGAGGAGCTCCGAAGCCCCCGTGCCCTGCAGCCCCCTCTCCAGCACCCCCATCTCGACCGCGGAAGGGCTGGGCTGGCTGTCTCAGGGGCATGGCGGGGGAATAGGGAGCCCCCTCCAGCAGAGAGGCGGCCGGGGGTGTTACTGCAATCATTGCATCAGGTCGTCTGCCCAGGGGACCCAGGGCTGGGCTGTAGTGGTGCCCCCCCCAACCTGTGCAGGCTGGGTTTTGGGGTGTCGGTGGGCAGTGGCGAACAGGGCCAGCCCAGAGCCAGCACCGCGCTTCCAGGGACTGGCCGAGAAGTTCGGGAGCCCGGGGGAGGGGGCAGAGGGGCAGCGGGAATGAGGGATGTAGCCCCTGCCCCCCTTCCCGCTTCTCTCTTGGGATGGCCGACCTGGCAACTGCCGGTGGGGGACCAAGAAGGTTCTGACCATGTGGCCTTAGGAAGGAGCTGATTTCGGGGTCCCCTCTCCTGAGGCCTTGTGTCTGTGGGCCAGTCAGGTCACATACACTGTCCCCCTCCCGGCACACACCCCCCTCCATCTCCTCCCCCACGGCTGATTGGGCTTCCCGGGACTTAGGGGAGCAGGGAACTGGTCGGCGGCGGAGCAAGCGAAACGACCCAGAGTCCGAGGGGCAGGAGCCGGCGGGCCGGGCCGCCCGTGGGCCTAGGGCGCCTGGTGACCGTTGGGCCCAGAGAGTGACGCCGGATGGGTTTATTTCTAGGCCAGGGACACAAACCTGGGCCCAGTACCTGCGTGAGCATGTCCAAGCGTGCATCTTGTGTGGGGGGAGGGGGGGTTGCACTTGTGAGTGTGTGTTTACTGCTTTGGATCTTTGAGTAAGCCCACACGTGCGCTTGTGGTTTTGCTTTTCCGACGGCGGGTCTTCCAGAACCCTGCGGCCCACAGCGGCCCCTCAGTCAGCCGTGTGTCAGCCGATCCGCGTGCCAGAGCATATCTTCTGCACGGGACCCACGCCTCGGCGTGGATGGATGTGGTGCTTGTGCGGCCCGCCCCCCCACCCCCCGTAGGGACCCGCATGTGTTTGGTGGTGGTAGGGATCATAAGTTCCCGGACCCCTTTGACCCAGGAACCTGCTGCTCCAGATAAAAGAGCCTCGGATGGGGGGGAGGGGAGCACAGTGTTCCTGCCTCGGTTGAGATGAAATGAAAGGCTGTCTTTGTGCTGTCTGTGTGTGAGGCCCCAGTGCCCTGGAAGGAGACACCAAAGTCACGAGTGGTTGGGGTGGAGCAGGCCTGAGGCCATTTTAGGCCCCCTTCAGTTCATAACTGGGGAATAGCCAGCTTGAGGTGATGAAGGGGGATGCTCCAGAGGGTGCCAGGGTGGCACTGGAAGGAGGAAGCTAGTGGTGGGCACCATTGGTACTGCTTTGAGGGAAGGAAAAGAATCAGGAGAAAGGCTATGGTTTTGGCCCTTCCTGCTGCTAACTTTACACAACTAAATGGGAGACTCTACCTTGGCCACAATTGGCAATAACTTTTCTTAAAGTGTTGAAATGGAAGGGACCAGAAAGAAAATACATATAGTCCAGGGGGTTTCAAGTCCAGGGGGTTTCAACCCCAGGGTGCGACAGACACACCACCTCCATCATGAACTTGGATGGAGAAAAAAAAATACATCTTTCTATCCACTGAGGCCTTTAGCACAGTTCCTGACACATAGTAGGCCTTTAACAATTGCTTATTGACTTAATTGACTTGATGTTGACCTTTGTTTTCCTATATGTTTTATTAAATGAATTTAAAAACTTTGTGATAAGTTCTGTAGTCCTCCCCAGACTGCCAAGGGAACCCCAGATCAAAATAAGGTTACCCCCAATCTAGTCTCACCCCCTCATTTTACCAAGAGCTCTCTGAGCCCAGAGAGAAGAGCTAACATGTTCAAGACCACCCCTGGAATGAGTAGTAGAGTTTGGATTAGACCCAGGTCTCTGGACTTTCATTTCAAGACTTTATCCAGACAGGATCTTTTCCTTCCCAATCTTTTTCAATCCAGTACTCTTGGCCTTCAGTAAACCTTTAGCTAGCCACCTAATTCAGTGTGAAGGAAAGTGAGAGTTTGTCATATCTATACAAGTAAATCAAATATTAATTGACTGCTGTGGGATACTTATTTGCCAAATATTGGGAGTTGTGTATCTCAGTTTGGGAACCTCTGTTTTATGGGCTGATCTTTTGGCTCAGTATTGGGAGAGTAAGGTAAAGAAGGGGAATCTTGCCTTCAGATCTTTGCTGACTGGCTTTCACCATCATTCTCCCCAAATCCAGAGAGATACCTGGTCATTTCTGTCCCTCATCCCTTCCCACCAGGACTCTTTGCACCTAGAGTCCCAGAAGGCATCAGAAGAGAATGGACTGGAATGTCTCCAAATTAGAGGATTATTAGTAGAGTCGGGTCCCCTTTCCCTAGACTGAGGCTGGGGTCCAGCTTTGGTTAAACATCAGTCTCTGCTACAAAACTGTGCTCAGAGCTCCCCCTGCAGGAATTGTGTGGACCTGTCCTTGAGGTCCTTTTGGGAGCATGGACAAAGAATAGACCTGACCCTTTGAATAACTGTGTGATTCCTAGGCTCTAGGAATGAGTGGGTATCTCTTCACACCTTTCTGCCTTAAAATGAAAAGAGCATCTGCTGGAGTTTTGGTTTTTTTTCTGGGTTTGCTTCTGTGTATGGGGTGGGGGAGGGGAGGGACAGGGATGGGACAGGACCTGGGAACTGTGATTCTATCTGCAGAGAACTCCCAGTGTGGAAACTCAATCAACATCTGGCATAATTCTAGCCTTGGAGAGGTGCCCAAAGGACACTAAAAGTTTAAGACACTTGTCCATGAACATGTAGATAATGTGTGTCCCAGGCAGAGAGTTTCCTATTGCTAAAGTCCTCAAACTGCCACTTATTACTTGGATGGAGGAGGCCGAAGAGATCCTTCATTGGCCTTTCCATCTTCAAAGTGAGATGCCAGCAAAGAAAGTTACCAGTTAACCTTTTCACTGACAGAATAAGGCCATCATATTTATCCTGTCTTTTTCCCTACCCCAGATTTACCAGCTGAAACCAGGAAGGAGACCCAAAGGTCTAGTCTCTAGCCCTTGGACAGTCAGTCCAATTCAATTCAATAGACAATTCTTTGATAGAGCGGTGAACTTGGAGGCAGGAAAAACTGAGTTCAGATTCTACTTTGGACATTTGGTTGCTGTGGGTGATGAGCATTCACATAACAACTTTCAAGTCTCTTTTCCTCATCTGTAAAATGGAGCTAAGAGTACCACCTACCTCCTATGGTACAGGAATAAAAGTGAGATAATTTGCAAAAGGCTATGTAAATGATAGCTACTATTTAAAGTGCCTACTATGTATATAAGGCACTGGGCTTAATAAAATGAAGTGGAGGAGGGGGGACAGATCCCAATCCTCAAGGAACTTGTATGGGGGGGTGGGGGTGAAGGGGTTAATGACATGTAAATAGAGAAGTATAGACATGCTACTTTGAGTAGAGAGCCAAGATGAAGGAGGCAGCCTATGGCACAGGCTGAACCATAAACAAAGCCAGGGGAGTGCATTCTGGGATGGGGAGGGGGAGCATAAACACTGTCATAGAGTGCTGAACATTCAGGGAAATACCAAATAGACACCAGTTGGTCGAGAATTTAAAGGGAAGGAATGTCCAGTAAGCTTGGGAAGTCACCTGCTTGAACAAATCTAGTGCTCTCACCTCTTCAGAGGTGGGGCCAGGTGTTCTTTGGGGGATGAATGGGAGAGTACTTCGTGTGTTCTTTCCTTTCCTCAGTTTGGGGGTCAGGAAAGATCTTTTGAAGTTATAGGGGAATTCTCTGAGATTCACTTAGCGATGTTACCTTCTCTTTCCTACCTTCCCAAGGGGAGAGGAGCTCATAATCTGAAGCAGCCTCTTTCCCTTTAGGGAAAATGGTACCTCATCACCCCCTGCTCCCCTTCCCCAACTTAACCTGATAGTCCCCAAAGAAGCTAGGTAGCTCAGGGGAGCCAGGTCAGGCCTGGTTCAGAGCTTGGAGGTGACACATGACACAAACAGGAAGAGAGGATGCACCTAGGCAGGTAAATACCCCTTGTGGCCTACTAGAAGAGAAAGATGATATTGCAAACCCTCAACCCTTTGCCCAATCCAGGGACATGCCAAACTGTTGGCTATTGGGGGTAGTTATTTAAGGGGTTGGTCTGACTGCCTCTGTTCCCTGAGCTCCCCCTCCCCTGAGGGAAACTAACTTTTCAAGCTTTTTAGTAGGGAGGGGGATTCCCAGAGAGACCAGGTTAATCAGGTGCTACAGAGTTGAAACTCTTGGGGTCTACTTGGTTCCTTTTCTGCAGTGCGTGGGTATAGGGCCTGAACATGCAGGGAGGGAGGGGGGCACTTCTCTCGACCATCCCTCCAGGATCTATCCTGGGCCTCTATTAACCTCTTCAGAGCAGACTCACCCACTGCTTCCCACCCCACTAAAAACCCAAAGCACTGGAGGATTCAGTCCTCCTGGGTTTCTTTCCCTCTAGGCCTAGTCAACATTTGCCTTAGAAAAATCTGGCCTCTCTTTAAAGAGTGAGGGAGGTCATCTGAGCTTTCAGGTTGAGGATGGGCTTGGGGAGCTGAAGATTAGGGGAGACCCTCTCCCCAAGGAGTTGTAGAGAGAATTTAAGCAAATGGGAGACTGAACATCCCTCAGTAAGATCTCCCTCTAGACCTGGAAGAGACCTCAGTGCAGCTCCCTCATTTTACAGCTTAGGAAACTGAAGTTAGAAAGACTGAGTAAATTGCTCTGGGTCATACAAGTAATTGAGTATTAGAAATGGGTCTTGAATTCTCTGGTTTCAGGGCTAGTTTCTTTCTTTTTTCTTTCCTTTTCTTTTTCTGAGTATCAGCTAATTTTTTTAAATTACAATTTATTTTCTTCCCCCTCCCAGAAAAAAAATAAAATCCTGGTGCCAAATTAGCATAGTCAAGCAAAAATTAATTCCCACATTGGCCATGGCTTCAAGCCTGGCTCACTGGACACTGTTAGTCAGTCTGTCATCTCTGTCAGCAGGTGGTGAACGTTCTTCTTCATTCATCTGTCATTGACCCCAGCAGGGTCTTTCAAAGTTGTTCATTTTTCATGGAGGTTACAGTCTCAGTCCTCCTTTAGGTTCTGCTCACTTCTCTTGGGTCAGTGCTTGTGTGGTCCACACTGTCTCCCTCTGAGGACTAAGATGAGGAGCTGAACTGCTCCAGGAATCCCAGCTCCTTCTCTCCTGAAAGGTTAGAGCCATCGGACTTCATAGAGTCACTCTCTTCTCTCGAAGAAGTAGGTAGAGCATACACCTTCAGAGCTCCTGGACCCAGAATCCCTTACTCCACCTTACAGTGCCCCCAGGAGAGTCCCAGGAATGGAGGATAGGTGGGAAGAGGGAGATAATTGCTTCAAGGGACTCTGACAATTGGCCCCGAGCATGAGCATCCTTGTCCTGCCTTCATCACTTCCTGGCCAAAATCACTTCAGCAAAAGTCTGATGTGGCTGCATGTCATTGGTGGTTAAGAGGGGCTTCCCCTTCAGGTGCCAGTCACGCTCTTGGGGCCTTTGTGACATGAACTGGAGTATAGAGATGACTCATATCTCCTGGAAAGGAAACAAGATGCATGAGTTCCCTGCCTTCTGTTTAGGTAAGAATCAGAAGATAGAACCCTAGGCAGAGGTGGCACTGTGCTGGAACATCGCCCCATGGAGCAGAGGGAGTCACTAATGACATGGAGCCCTCCCTCTTCCCTGGCTTGAGAATCAGGAGGCCTGGCCTCCAGTCTCATCCCTGTTACTAATTCGTGGTGTGGTACAGGCTAACTTACCTCCCTTCACCAAGCCTGAGCTTGGTTTCACCATCTGTAAGATAAAGGATACTCATTCCGTCTATTCAGTCAGCTGCAAAGCCCTGTCTAGTGTCCCTTCCTAACAAAGCAAGAACCCATTCTTTCTTCTCTATTTCCACTGTCTCTAGCCTATTCTAGATCCTCTAACAACTCCTGAGGGGACAGCCCCAACAATACCCTACCCAGATGACTTAGGGTCTCTTTACCTCTCTTGGGCCATTGTCCTAGAGCCTCTCTACGTTTGATTCACCCAGATAAATCTTAACTCTTGAACATGTCTTTGTAATTTGGGCACAGTATCTGGCATAGAAATTGGGGCTGGATCTGTGATTTCCTTGGTATAAGGAACTCCCAGGTGAGAAATGCCATCTACCAGTGCAGGTAGGCCCCAATTTAATCCAAGTTGCCTAGAATGCTAAGAGGTTACATGACTTTGCCCAGGGTAACTCAGCATGTATATGTCAGAGTTAGGATTTGAGCTCCTCTCTTCTGGCTTGGAAGTCAGCTCTATCCACTAAGGCACACCGCCTCTAACATAATAAATGGTTTCAGTTTTGGCTATGAACTCATCATCTTTTCCCAAAGACCCTACTCTCTTCCTGACTTGCGCTACAGTCACCCATCATCCTCCAATACCAAGGTTCACAACCTTAATGTCCTCAGCTCTTTCTTCTCTCTCATCACCCCCGTATTCAATCAGCTGCCAAGATCTATTTTTCTTTAACACCTCTCCTATGTGCCCCCTTTTCTGACTGCCATCAACCCAGTGTGGGCCATCATCACTTCATGCCCAGCTCATAGTCTTACTGTTTGGCCACAAGTCTCACCCCACTCCAGTCCATCATTCACTAAGCTGCCAAAGTGATTTTCCTAAAGCCTAAGTCTGATCATGTCATTCCCCCTACTCGATAAACTTCAGGGGTTCCCTATCACCTCCAGAATCAAATATACAATCCTCTTTGGTTCAAGACTCTTCATAACTTGCCTTCTCTCATGTTTCCAGTTTTCTTATACTTTGTACTACCTCCCCCCTTCCCTAGTCCCATATACTCTATAGTCTAGTCACTTGGACAGATATTTCCATCTCCTGGTGGCATTTTCTCTGGCTGTTCCCCAGCCCTGGAATGCTTCACCTTAGCCTTCTTGCTTCAAGTCCCAGCTAAAAGCCCACTTTCTAACAGAAGTCTTTTCTAATCCCCCTTCAATCAATCAAGTCAGTTTGTTAGTGTTCGTTTGAGTGCCTTTATGTGCCAAGTGTGAAAGAAAGGCAAAAAAACCCAGTCCTTGCTTTTCAGGAAGCTCACAGTCTGACAGGCAGACAACTTGCAAGGGATTGTATGCAGACAGCCTAACTAGAGGATCAGTGGGGGACTGTCTCAGAGAGAAGGCACTAAGATTAAGGAGGACCAGGAAAAAGGGACTTCCTAAGCTGAGACTTGAAAGGATGTCAGGGAAGCCAGCACATGGAGATGAAGAGGGAGGGAATTCCAGCTTGGGACAAAGTGTCTGGAGCCAAGAGGTAGAGGATTTTGCCAGAGAACCAGCCAGGAGGCCACTGAGAGCAGAGCCTGTGGAGATTAGGTTTAAGAAAATTGGAAAGGCCAGAAAGAGCTTTAATCATCAGACAGAAACTTTTCTGTTTGATCCTGGAGGCAATCAGGAGTTACTATAATTTACTGAATAGGGGGCACTCAGTGGTCAGACTTACCTTTTAGTGGAGGATGAACTGAAGTGGGGAGAGACTTATGGTAGGGTGGAGGCCAGAGACTAAGCAGCAGTCCAGGTATGAGGTGATTAGGACCTAGGGGTAGTGGGGGAAGGCCTAGAGGTATCAAGCCAGTCAATAAACTTGAAGTACATGTGCCAGGTACTGTGCTAAGCATTGGAAATAGAAATGCAAATAAAAGCCAAGACCGTCTCTACCCTCCAGAAGCTCTCCATCTAATGAGTAAACACAACACGTAAGTTGCTAAAGAGGGAAAGGAAGGTCCTGGCATGGAGGCATGACGAAATCCAAGAGCCATGTAGCTTAGGGAGAAATAGGGATAAGGCTGGGCTGAGTCTCCTCTGTAAATAGAGGACCCGAAGGCCATTGTCTTGCTTCCAGCCGGAGGGGGAAAGGGGAGGTACAGGAGAGATGAGAAGAAGGTAGAATAGAAGGGATTGGATATGGATACAAGGGTGGGTAAGAGTGAGGAGCTGAGGACAACACCTGGGCTGTAAGCCTGGGGGACTGGGAAGTCAGTGCAACTAGATGTCCCAGTGGAGAGATTACTGGGTCTAGAATCAGGAAGAGTAAGTTCAAATCCAGCCTCCCTGGGCAAATCACTTAACTTTGGCCTGACTCAGTTTCCTCAACTGTAAAAGGGGATCATGATAGGATGAAGGAAGGGAATTATAGTCAGTCTTTCATAATATGATTATTATGAAAGTGTTTTGCATTCTATCCATGTGTCAAACTGCTTGCCTTCTCAGTGAGGTTCAGTGAAGAGGGAGGAAGGGGGAGAATTTGGAACTCAAAGTTGTTTTTTTAAACTTGTATTTTTCTACATTTATTTTAGTTCTTCAACATTCATTTCCACAAGTTGTAAATTCCCCCCCCCCTCCTCAAGACAACTGGCAATCTTATATGGATTCTACACATATATTCCTATTAAATACATTTTTCACGAGTCATGTTATATAGAAGAATTATATAATAAATAGAAGAAACCATGAAAAAGAAAAAAACGACAACAAAAAAAGAAAATACTCTGCTTTGCTCTGCATTCCAACTCCATAATTCTTTCTCTGGATGGCATATACCATCGTGAGTCCTTTGGAATTGTCCTTGCATTGCTGAGAAGGGTTAAGTCTGTCAAAATCAGTCATCACCCACCGAGGCTGTTACTGTGTACAGAGTTCTCCTGGTTCTGCTCATTTCTCTCAGCATCAGTTCATACAAGTCCTTCCATGCCTCTCTGAAGTCTTCCTGTTCATCATTTCTCATAGCACTGTAGTATTCCATTACATTCATCTACCACAGCTTGTTCAGCCATTCCCCAGTTGATGAGCATCCCCTCGATTTCCAGTTCTTGGCCACCATAAAAAGAGCTGCTGTAAATGTTTTTGTGCACATGGATCCTTTTCCCATTTTTGTGATCTCTTCGGGACATAACCCTAGAAGTGGCATTGTTAGGTCAAAGGGTATGCATATTTTTGTAGCCCTTTGGGCATAGGAACTCAAAGTTGTAAAAACGAATGTTAACAATTGTTTTTACATGTAACTGGGAAATAAGATAAACAGGGAATGGGGGTATAGAAATCTATCTTACCCTATGGGAAACTAGAAGGGGAAGATGAGAAGAGGGGCGGGGTATGACAAGGGAGGGCAGAATGAGGAAAGGGGTCATCAGAAGCAAAACACTTTTGAGGAGGGACAGGGTGAAAGAAGAGAGAGTTAGCAATAGTAACTGGAAAAAAATTTTTGAAGCAAGCTTCTCTGCATTCAGCCCAGAGCTATCCATATTAGATGCTTGATGATTTATTAATAAGTGGAATCCATTGATTAATTCAATTGATCGATCATAGGATCTTCCTCTGTCACCATATCTACCTCTCCATTAGTGCGCCTTTCTTCCCTTTGCTCCAGCCAGACCAGCCCACACTACTACTCACTGGGACTCCAAAATCTCAGGTGGCCTCTCCGGGGTCTGTATTGATCTCTGCTTCCTCAGTGTGCCTAATGCTTTTGACTTCCACCACAGAATGAACCCTTACATTAGCTTTTTACAGACCAATATAGCACCTCAAATCTTGGGGATGGGGACAGAAGTCAGGATCCTACCTGCCTAAGGCAGCTGTCCTTGGGGTACTACCTTCTTATATCAACTCATGGTTCTCTGGTCTGAGCCCAGCCGTCTCTACAAGTGCTGTCAATGTCAGCATCCTGGGACAAAGTCTCCTCATCACCCTGTCCTAGTTTCTGATCTTTATTCCTCAGAGCTCTCGTTTGCCTTTATCTCACTCCTGTTTGGGTACTCATGCCCCAAGTACCTCTCATGGTCAAAACAGCTGGCATTGGAGCATCATATGTTACTGCAGTCTTCCCAGAAACTGTCATTTGGGGCACCAAGGAAACTTGATGAGGTTAGAAGCCCCAGGTAGGCCATCAACGCGACCCACCACTGGGAAGGGGATGGATGGCTAAGGCATTTTTTTTTTTGTCTTTATCCCCTGCATTCAGCCCAGAGCTATCCATATTAGATGCTTGATGATTTATTAAAGTGGAATCCATTGATTAATTCAATTGATCGATCATAGGATCTTCCTCTATCACCATATCTACCTCTCCATTAGTGGTCTCTCAACAAAATGAAAATTCTGATGCTTAAAAAAAGATTTTCTTAATGATGAAACCTGGACCTTTTTAGTGTAAAATGAAAAAAGCTTTTGTCTTTTACACCCTGCAAGAGTATCATTTTAGAGTTGGAAGAAACCTAGGAGGCCACCGAGCCCCATCTCATCATTTTATAAATATGGTTGGGGTTAAAACCACCCTATTTTGGCTTTGATAACTTACTTAGGTGAAAAGGAATGAGGAGTTAAGTGACTTGCCCAGGAAATCTAGTAAGTCTCTGAGGAGGGATTTCAACTCCAGTCTTATTGATTGCCATTTCTTGATTGTACCACCACACTGTAGTTTTAAAGGTTAATAATGAGGAAGGGGTCAACAGGCGTTTAGGAAGTGCTTGATTCATCTTGCAACTTAGCTAAGCAATTATTAAATACCTTTTTTGGACAGACGCTCTCTGATTAAGGGAGCTACAGGTTTAGTCATATAGTTTAGTGAGAATTTTTTGCCAGATCCCAAAAGGCAGAAGTAGAAACATCATATGGAAATGCAGAGAGTTAATATCAGACTGGATAAAATAAGAAAAAATACTTTCTAGTGATTAGAAATGAGCTGAAGTAGACTGCCTCAGTATTAATAGTTAGCATTTTTGTGGTGCTTTACAAATATTATCCCATTTTTATCCCTTCAATAATCCTGGAGGGTAGATGCTATTATGATCCCCATTTTACAGTTGAAAAAACTGAGGCAGATAGCAGTTAAGTCACTTGTGATGGTCACACAGCTAGTAAGGATCTGGAAGTTGCCTTAAGAAAAAAGATTCCCTATCCCTAGTGTTCTATAGCCAATGGTCTCCAAAGTAGGCAGTCATCTAATGAAAAAGGGGAACATGGGTCACATCCCCCACCGTAGGTAACTTACAGTAGCCACACAAACAGGTTTCTGAGCCACCATGTCTCCCCTCACAGCTCTAGGTCTAGGGCAAGGCTTATGACTCCTGAGGGACCTACTTGAGCCCCTGTGAAATGCTCTCAGAGTGAACTCCAAAATTTAGCTGACTGGGAGCATCCTCCTGTTTGTGACTGATAAAGACCAGGCACCTTAATCCAGGTTTAAATCTAGATTAATGGCATTTCTCTTACCTTGTTGTTTTATGGACACTATCGTGTTATGACCCTCTTTTTGTTATGAAATTCCCTTGTTTATGGCTAACAGAAACCAGCCATCCCTAGGGGTCCCTCTCTTGTTCTATGGAAACTCTAATTTTGGCTGAAAAAAGATACTGGCATGGGGGGGGGGAGGCAGGAGAGACACAGGGAACACTTTCTTGCTCTATGGACATATAATCTCTGCAACCTGGCCCCAAATTAAATTTGGAAAGAGAATTTTGAAATTTGAGAGAAATAAACATGCACATACAATCTAATTTGTTTGTCTTTCTTACAAAAAACTCTTCAAGATTGACATTCCTCATTCTTACTCTCCCCCCAAATCCAGCCATTTGTCCAATTTTTTTCATTGCTACCTTGGCTCAAAAGGATAGGGCACGCACACAACTGGGAATCAAGAAGAACCATCTTCCTGAGTTCAAATCCAGACTCAGACACTTAACTAGCTGTGTGACTCTGGGCAAGTCACTTTACTCAGTTTGCTTCAGTTTTCTCATCTGTAAAATGAGCTGGAGAAGGAAATGGCATCTTTGCTAAGAAAACTCCAAATGGAATCAGTAAGAGTTAGACAGACTGAACAGCTCCACAGCTCATCTCTAGTAATCGTTGCCTTCTCTCTGATCATACAGCTTTCACCTTAGTTCAGTGCCTCCTCATCTCCCACCTCCAGATTGACCTCTTTGCCTACTTCCAATCTCCCCATCCCATCTTCCCCAAAGCTGCCAAAATGGTTTTCATAGCCTCAGCTCTCAACAGTTTCATATCCCTATCCCAAAACTTCAGTTACTCTAGGATCAAAACTTATTTCATTTTTAGATCACCCATTTTTATTTCTATTTTTGTGTGTTCTAATGTATATGTTAGTACAGATGTGTGTGTGTGTGTTTGTATGCGTATAACCAAATACATCTATATCTTAGAGGGGGGTATGCAGAAAAGTTTTACTGCTGGGACATGGGATCAAAAAGAATTTGGAGGCTGTTTTTTAAGTAATGGCGTGATGGCCCTTAGAGGATTCCTACTTTTGTTTGAATTGGATTAGATGACCTCTGAGGATCAGAACCCTGATGCTTCTGTGCTCAAGGCAGAGAATATTCCTAGGGAATTGGCACATGCAGAGAGGCCAAGACTGGGCTGCAGAGTATCTGGTTCTTGTTCTGGTTCTGACCCCCAATCCTTGTGTGACTTACAGCCCTCACTGCCTTCTTTTAAAACAAAGACAAGTATTTGTAGGTCAAATGAGTTATTTGTCAAGGGTTTAGTACCTGTAGTCAGTAAATATTAAGTACCTACTAGGTGTCAGGTTCTGTCTTAAGTGCTGGAGGTACAAATGAGAACAAATACAGTCCCTGACCTCAGTGAGCTGTAAATCTAATGGGAGAAGGTGAAACAGAAAGGGAAGCTCAAAGAAGATGGGGCACCTAGGGTACTTATGGGGGAGGGATGTTGGTGGAGTTGAACCAAGCCAAGTATGTGATGGGAAATGAAGTTGAAAGAGGTGTCTTCCTCACACGTGCCTTTGGAGCAGCTCTTGAGATATTAGTCAAGAACCTGAAGAAAAGTAGCCAGTTGATTTGGGAAGAGACAGGCATGTTGTGGTGTGAGAGTGAAATGGCATTCCGCTGGGCCAGAATAGTGACTGAGAGATTAGTGGAGCCTTGGATAGAATTAATTTTATGCACTTATGCAGAGCAGAGTAATTGGAACTAGGGTAATTGACCTAATGATCATAGTGATGTAAAAGGTGGGGGGGAGTACTAACCGGGGTTCCACGAATTTTTTTTTAATTTGGTAACTATACATAGATTTCATAACTAGGACACAGTATTTTATAGATAGACATCAAAATATTTTGGTAACTATATGATTGTCTTGTTAATCCTAAGTATTTTACTTGATTCATTAAAATCCTGGTTCTGAGAAGGAATCTGTGGCTTCACTGGAGGGGCCAGAAGGTTCCATGAGGCCCCAAAGGGTCCCCAAGGCCTATTCTAACGTTGGCATTCTACAATTTTCCTCCCGTCTCCACCACCCACCTACCCACCCCTTGACTGATCTGCTGGACTCACCACAGGCACTCAGGAAGTACTTATTGATGACAATGATGATAAAAATGATAGCTCACATTTGCAAAATACTTAACATTATCACCTTAAGTCTATCGTTCCCATTTTAGAGATGAAAAAATTGAGTGAGAGTCACACAGCCAGGGTTCAAACTCCAGTATTTCTGACTTCAGTCCAAGCCCAGCATACTGTCCACCACACCCTTAGGGAGGCAAGCATCTCCTTGGACTTTCCCCCATTTGGTAGAATGACTTGTGATAGCTCCTGACAGTTGTCTCTTTCTCTTTCAGAGTGGCTGGTCCTCAATAGACTTAGGCCCTACGCAGTGATGACAGGAAAGCGACCACCTGGGCCTCTGGACCCCGTGATATACAATAAGTTGGCCCTCCTCGAGGCAGATGCTGGGCACAGACCACCTGCTGGGATCTGCAAGCCAGGATCACTGCCTGGCCCAGGCAGTGAGGGCCATCTGGGCTACAAGGGAACATATTTCACATACCCTGTGGGGAGCCCTGAAGTGGGCCATGACACCTTGGCTGGATGGAACCCCCATATGTCCTATGGGGGTGTCATGACTGGGCAGTCCCTGAGGGCAGACAGCATGCTCATGAACTGTCTGTTGTACCAGCGGGAAGCAGAGAGCATTCAGCCCGTGGAGAAAGGCCGGGACCACGCAATGAGGAATCTGCTCCTGGCCCAAGAGAAGTGGGCAGGGCATCTAGACCATCGTGACCCACTACTGCAGACCACCCGGGGTTCTCCATACCTGGGCATGAAGGGGCCAGGGCTACCGGCTTGTGCCCCTCTGGCAGCACCCAAGCCCATCTATCGGAACCCCATGTGTTATGTGGATCCAGGCTATGGGCCACCATCATGTTTGGCCCTGGGGCCCCCAGGGGCCGAGAGTGGGACCAAGAGGTCGATGGATGTGGACTGGACAGCTGCTGCACCTTTATTGCCTCAGGGCAACCCCCACTGCTCATTGGCCTCAGCACCCAACAAGAGTCAGCAATTGGAGGCTACTTTCCTCCCTTTGCCACAAACTGGGGCACCAGGCAAGGAGTCAGTAGCCAACCTTTCTTCCTACCAGGTAGCCTTGGACAAGTACCGTGCCATCCGGAGTGCCCTCTTCCTGGACTCCAAATACCCCCCACCATATGGAGGGCAAAAGAAGGCAGCTGAAGGGCTCTCAGGCTCCTGGGCAAAGCTGCCACAACCCCCAGTACCCACCTACCAGGAGAGGGCACCCTCCCACTACCCACTAGCACTGCATGAGCAACCTCTGCTGTATCCACCAGGATATCCACCCCCAGAGAAACCTAACAACTCTGTGCTTTCCCTGCAATCTCCCAGCCCCTACAAGACTTTCAACTATAGGGGAAGTGGGCTACCAGGGTCCTACCCCCAGCAACAGACAGCCCGTGGGCCCTGTGTCCCCTCCTCCAAAATGGAAGGCTGTGCCTATCCCACAGGCCCCATTCAGGTGAACTCACCTGGTCTGAAGGCTGGGACAGCTACCTCCCACGAACCTGAGCCACCACCTACCCCCAAGTGCCAGCTAGATTTCATCTCTCAGACGCCAGGTTATGCCTTTGCTCCTCGGGACAACCTGTCCCTTTATGATCCAGCCCTCAGGGCTGGAGGGATGTCACCTGCCCAGGATGCTCCCCGGGGTAAACTAGGAGCTAATCAGCACAGTGCATTCCAACTTGTATGTCAGCCCCCAGGAGGTGGAGGGCGGAACCTGAATGCTGGTTCACAAAGGGAGGCTTCTTGTCCTGTCTCCCGCCCTGGGAAGGCTGAGAAGCCCAGGCAAGAATTTGAGAACAAGAAGTGGTTGTATAGCTTTGGTAAGGAAGAAGCCAGACTCAGGCCCAGGTTGGAAGAGTCTCCCCCTACACCTATTATCATTCCAGACAGCCCTGCCCCAAGGACTCCACCTGGCATTGGATCCCGAAATTCACTACCTTCCCCCAGGGAGCATCCACAAGGCCTCAGGCAGCCCGAGGACACTGCGCCTCCCTGCTCCCCACCCATGCCCATCATCAACAATGTCTTCAGCTTGGCTCCTTACAGGGACTACCTGGACAATCGATGTGAGAAGGTGCCTGAGCTTTCCCTGCCCAAAGCCCAGTCCCTCAGCACCACATGCTCCCTGGTGCCTTGCCCAGCTGCAGACTCTGAGGCATTTGGTGAAGTGCCCAAGGAAGCAGCATTTGGTGAAGTGCCCAAGGGTGAGCATGAGCAGGAGAGTGAGGTAGAGCTACTGACTCCATGTAGGGAGCCCCGAGTGGATCCTGGAACTGATACTAGCAGCCAGTACCCTCCCAAGGAAGAGGTGGCGCTGGATTTGAGCCTCAAGAAACAATTGGCTGAGCTCTCCAAGGAAGCTCTAAACCAGAGGTTGCCTGCTGAGCCCATACCACCCACAGATGTGGCAGAAACTAACCAGGTTACTCAGGAGGCGCAGTCCAGGTTGCCTGCTCCCCCTCCCCTGGTACCTACCATGGTTGAGACTACCCCAAGAACTAGCTTTCACAGTTCTGTGGCCTTCATGTTCCACAAGTTCAAGATCCTCCGGCCAGCGCCCCCGCCCACCATTGCCCCTGCCCCCCCTGCTCCTGCCCCTACCCTTGCCCCTGCCCCTGCTCCTGCTCCTGCCCCTACTCCTGCTCCTGCTCCTCCCCCTGCTCCTGCTCCTCCTCCTGCTCCTGCTCCTCTCCCTGTCCCAGTCACTGTCACTGTCCCTGTCTCTGCTCCTGCCCAGTCTGCCAGCCTCCAGTTCCTCACCCAGCCCTTGCAGGTAACCTGCTTCAATGTGGCTCTTCCAGAGCCTGTGACTTTTCCAGAGCCTGCACCGCCTGCACCTCCTGCCGCATCTGAGCCAGCACCCACTGCAGGCAAGGCCAGCAGGGGCCCAGAGGCTGCTCCAACCCAGGTGGGCAGCCCTGAGCAACAATTCACAGGTCTCCACATGTCCCTGTGTGATGCCATCTCTGACTTCGTGGCACACACCTCCCCAGAAAGGCTCCGAGAGTGGCTAGAGGAGGCTGGAGAGAGCCCATCTTTCCCACTGCCACCATCATCCTCCCCAGCCAAGGGCCAGAGCAGGCCCCAAGGGGCGGAGGGGCGGGCCCGAGACACGTGGTTGAGTCATGTGGGTGTGAAGGGGCTCTTGGCAGAGCTGCTGGCCCAGTTAGAAACATTCCTCTTCACCCACAAGTGTCCCTTTCCCCACGTGGTACGTGCTGGAGCTATCTTTGTGCCCATCTACCTGGTCAAAGAAAAGTTGTTCCCCCGGTTACTGGGGTCCTCAGTAGACCACGTACTCCAGGAGCACCGAGTTGAGCTACGGCCCACCACACTGTCAGAGGAGCGGGCGCTACGAGAATGTACCCTCGATGGCTGCACTTCCCGAATGCTTAAGCTTCTGGCCCTCCGGCAGCTCCCAGACATCTACCCAGACCTGCTGGGCCTACAGTGGCGGGACTGTATCCGGAGACAGCTCGGTAAGGACCCCCCTGTTCTCACCTCTCCACACCCTTGTTTTCTCCCCTTTTCTCCAGCTCCAGCACTGCCAGACTGTGTGCCTGGTCCAGGCAACTTATCAGTATTTATTGTTTAGGAGGTCATCAGGTAGTACACTGGAAAAGACACTTGATTCAAAGAATGCAAAGCTAGACCTATTTCCACCTCATTTACCACCTGTGTGACTCAGGGCAAGTTGCTTATGGTGCTCAGTTTCATTTGTAAAGTGAGAAGGTTGGATATAGATGGCATCTAAGGTCCCTGTCAACTCTGGATACAATCCTGAGAAATCTGCCTGACTGGCAGGTGTAACCAGCTATCGTCCTAATATGTGGATAAGTTCTGGCCCCTTCCTTCATGAAGCTTATAGTTTGTTGGAATAAGGTGCCAACGCAAGTAGCTACAATAACCTAATATTACACTTAAGCACATTAGAGCATCATAGATTCAACAGATAAGAAGTCAGGGGGGAAATTCATCACTCTATCTTGCCAGTTTCAGGGGCTGTTCATGCCCAGTCTCACCGAACTGACCCACTCAAGCTCCCTGTTCATTAGAATAGCTGGAAAGATGGATGTTGGCAAGATCCAGTGAACAGTTCACCCAGCTGCTGGCTCTATCCGCTTTACTTGTGACCCTGAAGGGAAGAATGAGCCATCGCTTTCAGGTTGACTTCTACTCTCAGAAGAGTAATCCTAAGAACCTTACCCCTTGGCATGGACCCGTACCTGAAGGGTGACTCCTCATCACAGTGAGCCTCGAGGCCAGGAGGCATTGCTGAAAGGGAATACCTTAGTCAGGATGTCCAGCTTTAGCAATATCTGGCTATGTGAATTTCCCTTTCACTTTTCTGAGACGAGGTTTTTTCACCTTTAAAACGAGGCTAGTAAGAAAGCACTTTGTAAACTGCAAGTCTTTTCATTAATTTATTATGCACATCACCAATGTTCCATGCCTTTAGCTGATGGTTTCTTGAGTTGCTGTGGTGAAAAAAGTTCACCTGGTACCAACTCCTTGGTGGTGTGCTGCTACTCAGCAAGCTGTTGTGATCGACATAGCATTCAGGCCCCATTGTCCAAGTTTTTCCTGCCCAGTAGGAACTGCTAAGTATGCATTCTCCTGCTGTAGTCTTTGAGAAGCACCTAGCTGCCTGCTAAATGCTGATTAAGCTGCTCTGGGCCAGTCATGGTAGTGAGCCCTTCCATTGCACAATGAGGCAATAGGAGATGCCCCGCATTGTAGCAAGTATTTAACAAATGTTTATAGAACTGAGCATTTCACTCTGAGGCCTTAGCAAGTAAGGCCCACTCTTGACTCTTTAAATGAAATAGGGAGATAGGAGACACTTGGCTCACTCTGACCTCTTAGGCAGTCAGTGAGCTTCAGTTTTCTCATCTGCTAAATGGGGATAATAATCCCTCCTCCAGCCTTGCTTACCGTAACCTAGAGCACTTCTGATGATCAAGGTAGATAACTGAGGTGGAAAGTGGGGGGCTTGAAAACAGTAAGATGTTCTATAGCAGGCTACCCAAGAAGGCATTTATAGTAGGGAGAGAGGGTTGTGGATAAGAATCTTTGGCCCCATGAAGGGGTTTGGTGAGAGAGTGACTGAAAAATGTACCTACTCTCCTACCTCCCAGTGTCCTAAAAATCCTTTTGTTCTGTTACTGAAGCTGAGGGTGGGGAAGGGGGTTGGGGTTGGAGTACATAAGCCAGACTGACTTGAAATAATCTGTAGGAAATCCCTCTTTTAACTTGGATCCTATATTGGGTCTCCTCCATAATATTGGCATATGAATTTGGTAAATCCATGATTATCAAAACAATAAAGCTGAGTCTTAGTTATTTCCCTGTTATCACTTCTCAAGTTAAGCTTCCTATTTCTTGGCCTTGGCTGTCTGGTACCACCCTATTACCATTCTAGCCTCATGTCTTAATTATCACATTTCACATGTTCCCTGTTCCTGACAAAATTATTTCCCAAACACACCATCACACCCCACTACTGCCACCACATATTTGATCATGTTTTCCCTTATACATAGCATGTTTTCCCTGCAACTCTTTATCTGTTAAAATTTATACCTAGCCTTTACACACACACACACACACACACACACACACACTCCTGTTTTATGTCTCTGTTGAGCTTATATAATACTGTATACCATAGTGTCACAATACTGTGTATCATAGTTAAGGAATGGTATGTATCATATTGGTATCTTATTCTCCTATTAGTCCATAAGCCCCATGAGGATGGGGGTCAGTGTCTTTTATAATTATTGTATCCCCTGCTTTTACCCTAGTGCCTAGCACAGTGACCCTACACACACACACACAACAGGTGCTTAATTGATGTTTGTCAAGTTTATTTTGTTAAATTTGTTTATCTAATCTTTGTTTACATGAAGCCTACAGATGCTGTGTGAAGTCCCCGAGAGAAGAATCAATCACAATTATAATTCATCCAGGTCATTGATCAGAAACTAGACTGCCCAATAATGACTGTCATTGCTAAGGTCGTGGTTCTCCAAGTGTGATCCAAGAGCTTTCTAGCACCCATAAAGTCCAAACTATTTTCATACTAAGACATTTTAATGTCTGTAACACAGTAAATATTTATAGATATAACCCACTAATACTAGCTCACTTCATGACCCAAGGCAAGTCACTGGGCTTCAGTTTCCTCATCTGGGGAATGGGGCTGAAAATCCCTTCCCTGCCTTGCTTATTTCCTACAGCACTTCTGAGGGTCAAGCTAAATAATGGGTATGTGGGGTAGAAGTTTGAGGTGTTCTGTAGAAATGCTATGCTGTTGGTTATTACAGGCAACCTTTACAAAAGGTCTTTGGGTGGGGTCTTGAGCAATTTTGAGGAGTGTAAAGGGACCTTGAGACCAAGAATTTTTGAGACCTGCTGTGCTGAGGAAATCAAAGAAAGAACCCTAACCCTTTAGCTAATCTGATTAAAAAGAAGAGAGCAGATAATCCAATTAATAAAATAGTAAATAAATAAGGTAAAATCACAGCAAAATCAGAAAAACTAAACATAATTATCTGAGCATAGTATGTGTTTTAAAAAAACACAGTTTTTAAAAAGACTACAGTGATTTATACAAAAAATAATCATGGTGATCAAGAAGAGTTATATTAGGGATACAAAGATGATTTGATATTGAGGGGAAATCAACATAATTAATCATTTTAAAAGTTTAAACATTTAAAAGTGTATGATCATCTGAATAGATCAAGAAAAAGCCTTTGAGAAAGTACAAGACTCTTTTATGCTAAAAATCCTACAAGGTATAGGGATAGAGTGACCTTTTAGAAAATATCATAGAAAGCATCTATCTAAAACCGAAAGCAAACATATGCCATGGGTATGCTCTAATAAATACAGGAGTGAAACAAGGATGCCCACTATTATTTGATGTAGTTCTGGAAACGCTAGTAATAAGACAAGATTCAGAATGTAAGGGGATAAAGATAGGTAAAGGGGGAGAAAAAACTATCCCTGTTTGCTAATGATACGATGATTTACTTAGAAAACCCTAGGGAATCAACCAAGATAACTGAAAAAATTAAAAATCAGCAAAATTGCAGACTACAAAATAAATCCTCAAAAATCACTAGCATTTCTCTATAATAACTATATAAAAACAAAAATGCAAGAAGCAATAATAGGAAAATTCCATTGCAAATAACTTTAACATGAATAAGTATCTGTGGACCAATTTCCAAAAGTACACAGAAGACTTGTATAGGTTGAATTACAAAGTACTGAGAAATAAAAAGCAACCTAAATAGTTGGAGGAATATACAGTGTTCATGGCTAGACCATGCCAGTATAATAAGAATATTACCAAAATTAACTCATGTTTCAAATCCTAAGCCAAATTGCCAAAGGATTATTTTACAGAACTTGATAAAATAATAACAATCCATCTGGAATTACAAAAGATATAGAATATAAAAAGAAATGATGACTTGGAGTGAGAATTAAGGAGGATGGGGTGAAAATTGTACTTCTAGACCTCAAGCTATCATAAAGCATCAGTTATCAAAACCATAGAGAGATCAATGAAACAGACTAGATAAGAGAGATTCCTAAACAACAGAACTCAATAATCCAATGTTTAATAAAGTGAGAAAACAAATTAGTTAGGAAATAATTCCCTATTTGATAATTTTTTTTAAAAGCTGCTAGTAAAACTAGAAAGCAATCTGACAGAAATTGGGCCTAGACCAACATGTGTAGTGAGAACCACACTCCACGATGCATTCTAAGTAGATCTGTGATCTTCATCTTAAAGATAAGTCTCTTTTTAAAAAATTATAAGAGAAAGAGATCATATACTTCACATCTATATGTAAGAGATGTATTCTTAACCAAACAGGAGATAGAGGCAATCACAGAAGACAAAAAAAGGTAACTTTAATTACTTAAATCTAAAAATCCTTTGCTCAGATGTCAATACACATAGGATAAGAGAAGTGGCTGAATATCTTTGTATCAGCTTTCTCTTATAAGGGTTTGGTATCAAAGATCTAGCAACATAAAAGTATATATTACTAATATCCATCTCCCAAATAGATAAATATCCAAAGATATAAACAAACAGTTCTCAAAAGAACTGCCAAGTATTCACAATCCCATAAAAATTCCAAGTTACTAATGATAAGAGAAATGACCGAAAACTACACTGAGATTTCACTTCAAATTGGCAAAGGTGACAAAAAGTAGCAACAGTTAATGTTGGAAGGGTTGTGGAAAGATAGGCACACTAACACTTTGTTGGTGGAGTTGTGAAATGGTATTACTATTTTGGCAAACAGTTTGAAATTGTGCAAATAAAATGACTAACGTATCTATACCCTTTGAACTAGAGGCTCCCTTACTGACCTTATACCCCCAGGAAGCTATCAGTAAGTGGGGGAAAAGTCCCCCACATATGCCAAAATATTTTTAGCAGCACTCTTTCTAAAAAGTAATTTTTGATTGATGTTTTCTCTGTGGTGTCCTGTATGTCCATCCATATCCCCGAAAGCCATCCACATGACAAATGGTGGGATGTGGTTTTGGTTGTTGTGGTTTGGTTTTGGGAGTGGAAGAAAGATCAGCACAACTGATCGATATATTGACAAAGTCCCAAACTATGTGCGATGTGTAACACTTGTGGACCTCCCACCTCCACAAAAGGGATCTATTAGGAGTGTCTAATCATAATTCTTCATTAGAGTTCCACTTGATCTTTATCATTTTGTTACATTTACTTTTTTGTGGGACTTTATATTGAATACTATAGCAATGAGCCGCAAGCTACCAGGCTGAACAAGATTTTAAGAAGTACTGGCCTCAGTGTTGGAGGAAGAACCAGCTTTATTCCAACAGTGCACCGTATTCCTAGAAGTACTGAAACAAGAATGCTTTGTAACCCACTGTGTGGGTGCTTCCAAAGACTGTTCTCTTCAATTGACTAAACCCTATCACTTTAGCATATGGTTTGTAGTCTCCATACGTTCTGCAAGCTCTTTCTTTATACGTGTTGCTGAGGTAGACTTTTTTGTTATTGTTTTTTAGTTGTATCTGATTCTTTTGGATTCCTTTTGAAGTTTTCTTAGCAAAGGTACTAGGAAAGTTTGCCATTTCCTTTTCCAGTTTATTTTACAGAAGAGGAAACCAAGGTACACAGTGACTTGCCCAGGGTCACATGGCTGATAAATGTCCGAGACTAGTAAACTTTTAACAATGCCTTTTTCTGAATTATCACATTCCTAATTTATTGGGTTACAATTAACAAGGTTTAACTAATTAAGTTCCTGCCCCATTCAGACTTTCAACAGAACCATTCTTTTTTCTCTTTTGTATTTACATCATCTAAATTTCCCCCTGTATCCCTCCCCCATCCCAGAAGCCATGCTTTAACAAAGATTTTTTTTTGAAAAAGGAATTTAAAAAAAGGGGAGGAAGAAGAAAAAAAATCAACAGGACCAAAAAATACATTTTTTTAGAAATCTGAATGTATGTGCAGTAGCATCGGAAAGTCTAGGTTGCCTCTAAGGTCTCTTCCAGTTTTGAAATTTTATGTGAGTCAGTGATTCTAAAAAGTCAACCAGATTTGACACACACATGCACACACACACCCCTATACACTTCACACCACACACACACACACACACACTCCTATACACTTGAGACCCCACTCTAGACATCTCACGCACACTACCAGCCAGGACTTTTGCAAGGGAATTATGTCCCAGACATGGGACATTTGGGGTTAACTTTTCTCCCATGATCCAGGACTCAGCTGTTGACCCACTAGGCAACAGGAGTTTAAAAGCATTTCTTCCAGGTTTTGGTGGGGAGTTTATGAGACTCCAGGGAACTTGATTGCTGGTAGCTTTTTCTTTATTTTTATCTTTCTGAACTAGTACTTAATTATCTTGAGAAAGACTTCTACCTAAAGGAGGGTATTGGAATATGTATTTAGTGAAAGGACTGTTGGTTGCAACTCTTGCCTCTGAGTGAGCCATTGTACCAGATGCAGAATAGTGATTTAGACTTAGGATCTGTTAGCCTTTATCGTGCATTTATATGTTGTCTCCTTGGATCTTCACACAAGACACAGTAAGGAAAGGATGATTAGAAGTGGAGTGACTTGCCGAGGGTCACAGAGCTAATAATCTGAGGCAGGATTTGAACTTGGGTCTCCCTGACTTCCTAGAGACCATCACTTCCTCCCCAGTGCCACTTTATCATATATCTGTTGTCTTAAGGACCAACCTGGCTAAGTTCTCAGAGGTCATTCCCCAAGGTAGCTGTCAGGTGATGGACACTTTAGCTACAGAAGTGTTCAGAGACAATCTACTAGGGCATAGAGATGTTGGGACCCATATTGGTGAAGGGATGACCCACACCATCCAAATCACAGCTCTTTAAGTAAATGGGTTTGGGGTATAAGCTGTTCCCGTCTTTCTCATCATCCAGCACCTTTAGTGCGTTTTCCCAGTTTTCTATAGATAGGAGCAATGTTAATGGTGGCATTTCAGGCCTATGTGACAAGATGGTGGAGAAGCAATTGTACCTTAGGTAGGGATGATAGAATGATGCCTATGGGGAGGGGCCCCTTAAACAAGAATCCTTAGAAACAGTGAGCAGGACCACTTGAAGCTGGCCATGCTGCTAGATTGGAAATAAGTAGAGAAGAGACTAAAATGGCTGCAGGGCTTTTAAATTATGTAAATTATGAAGGAGGGCCTCTTCCTATTAATACCCAGCCCTGAGAAGCCTTGGAATCATCACTGGGAGGGACCCTCCAAAGCATTCTGCCTAATTCCTTTTCTAGAAGGGGAAAATGAGGCCCAGGGAGGGAGAGTGATAGAGGCTTATCCTGGGAGTGAGACTGTCCATACATGTAGTCCAGGGCTCCTTTCACAATACGCCACTGCCCTACTCTCAGTTCAGCTAAAGGGGCATCTTTCTCAGCTCTCTTCTCCCCAAGCAGAGAAGGCCAGACTCCCTTGGCCTCCCCTCTATACTCAACAGCTCCCCCTCCCTTCCTCATACTTAATCCCTCCCTCTCTCCAGAAAATTACCCCCACCTTTATTTCTTACAGGTTCCTGTTCACAGCCTGGTGGCCATGCCTCCAAGTAGGTACCATTTTGTGGAGAAAGCTTCATAAAACAATCCATGCCTTTCTCTTCATACTCTGCTTTCCCTGCTTGGCTTCCTTCCTACTCTCTGGAGATCTTGGGTTTCAGGGTGAAATGGGGAGGAGGAAAGCGCATGGTGTGGTGGTTGGAGAGGTCCACACCCCTGTATCCAAGTGAGCAGTACCCCATCTCCCCTTCCATGACTCTGCCATGCTGTGTGCAGTCTGGGTGGCCAAGTGTGCGTGTTCATGCCTTCATTTCTGTCTGCATCACCTGTCCTCAGGGGAGGAGACGGGGGCTCTAGAAAAGAGCTGCCTTTTTAAGCTAGGGGTCAAGGAGAGTGGGGGTGGGGGAGAGCAGTCATTCTCACACCACAGAGCAGGAGCTAGGAACCAGGGCAGCTGTCAGTCATTGTGCCTGCCTACCTAACCTTAGTGCCTTCTCTTCCCCCCGACTCCAACCCCCCAGGAGAACATAACAGGCAGAGCACCCAAGCGAAGGCAGAAGCTGCTCCCTCAGAAGGCTCCAAGTTCCGAGAAGTCAGCCCAATCTCAGCCAAGACCAAAAAGAAGAAGAGGGGGACTCCTGGGCCATGTTCTGAGGAGCCTGAACAGCCAGGGGCCACCCTTGAGATGGAGTCTACACCAGATGGAACCTCAGCAGCCGAGCCCAGGGCAGAGGCTGAAGGCCAGGCCCCACTTACTCTACCTGGCTCCCTGATTCGTGCCCGCTTCCATCGCCTGCTTCAAGCTGCCTGGCAAGACGGCCTGCCACTGCCCACAGGCAGGCGAAGAGGCCTGGCACAGACCCAGCCCCCAGCCTACTCAGAGCTGGTAGGGTAGTGGATCTGGGCACCACAATGAGGTGCCGTGCAAGGGCAGGAGCTCCCTTCCAAGGCTGAGAGTCAAACGTTTTATGTTCTAAGACTATGCTTGATATGGCTCAGCTAAGACTTGAGCCTTAGGTCTAGTGCCCCCAGATATCCAGAAGGATGAGCAGGAGAGTGGCTGTGGCTCCAAAGGATGACCTAGGGCTCCATGCCCTGCTGGCCTTCCACGCCAAGGATTCCCTGCTCCAGTCTGCACTTGCCTCTCTCCCACTCTTCATCCAATATTTTTCTCCAGAACAAGGACTTGGCTGAGAACTGGAGACTCCGTTCTCCATCCTTTCTGTCCTTCAGGACTTGAACCATAGGCTGGTCCTTTTATCTCGTTTCCTCTTCCTCTCCCCCTTCTCTTTGGCTTGCTACCTCCTCTCACTAGCCCCAGGCCAAGTCTTTCCTCCAGGTATCCCTGTTCTTGCTCTTCCTTGGCCCTGGGGTGGAGACAGACCCAGGTACAAACCCCTCTGCTGCTTCTGCCCCAGGCTTGCCCCGACTTCAGGTAGCACGTGGTGAGGGGAGAGTTTCCAGGGACCCTCCTAAAGCACAAAATTCCCCAGGGAAGTCTTGACCTCTTTCCCCTCCCCACCCTTCCCTTCGGTAGATCCTGCCGTGAAATATCTGGTTGATCTAGAGAAAAACATTGCCAGATATTAGAGTATAAATGTTTTCCCTCGTGACCTATCTGATCAGATTCCAATTCTGGCCATTAAGTCATGGGTCTGGGTAGGAGTCCGCTTAGTGACCTATTAAAGGAAGGGATACACCTGAAACTGAGGTATACCCCAACACTAAGGAGAGCTGACTACCTTAGGTGGGCATCTTGGCCCCTCAACCAGACCCTGAACAGAGAACAAGGTCACCCGATGGCCAATCAGCTTCCCCAGTGCTAGTGTCAATTCAGTTCCATTTATTATTCTAGGTACCATCCTAGACACTGGGAAATACAAAGACAACATTAAGCACCCCCCTGGACAGGTGCCACACCCATAAGGGTATCTTGTATTGGCCCCCAGATCTTCCTCTGGCACTGCCCAAGAGACAGGAGGAGAACCTGAAACATTTCTAAAGCTGTTTGCCACTGAACTCCTGAGAAATACAATCTCCTTTGAGCATTGGGCCCAGGGGAGGGCGGCACACTTCCCATCAGCTGTGTCCAAGACACATTCCTGCCCCCAAAGGGAGGCCCAGCTGTCCATCCATGATAGCTGGACATGGATCCAGAGGTCTCTTCCTCAAGTTTGGTTGCAAACATCCCCTTTTAGTACCCTGACCACAGAAGGAACCAGAAGGGGTGAGTTGGGCACAGAGCCCTCTCCATCCTTCTGTCTCTGCAAGTTGGCCCTTTAGAATCAGCAGCGTTTGAGACAGAAACTCCTCCCCCCCCCCCCCCAAACACACACACACACATCTCACGGACCCCACAGTCAGCCTGGTCCAGCTCTCTACCCCAGAGAAGTCACACTTGCCCTCCCTGCAGCCTATGGCCACAGAGGAGGCCTCTTTCCTTGTGTGTGTAGAGTTTGTACAGTTCTTGGCCCAAGTCACTCCCTTCACTATTTAATGTTTTGTAAGGAGGCGGCCAGCCCCGGTGGCAACACGCCAATAAAAGTTATTGGATTGTTTTGGAAGTGGTAGTCATGATTTGGGAAAGGGGAGGGGGTTCCTTAGCTGGGAGGCGTCTTGTGATCTAGGAAGATCTCTGACTGGGGAGGGCAAGGAGATGTTCAGTGTGGCCATTTGGGCTCTCAGCTGTTCCATAGGAGATGCTGCTGGGGCATTGTGGGGGTGGAGTCAGCAGGGGCAGGTGTAGAAAACAGACCGTCTCTGAACTAGCCAAGACCTTAAAGGTAACATAATAACCTCCTGCCTAACCTATTGGAGGGGTTCATCCTCCAAAGCTGTTCCCTTAGCCTTTGCTTAAATACTTAGAGCGACAGGGAGCTCACTGTCTAACAAGGAGTCATTTACGTTGCTTTACAGATCTGCTTTCAAGAAAATACTTTGGTTTTTTGCTGAGCAGAAATGTAATGCCTTGGAACTTGCCCACGGTCCTGGTCAGCCTCCATTGAACACATTTTACCTTAGCAAATGTTCCTCCTGCGTCAGTCATTTTGGAAGCTTAGTGTCCAGAAGGCTAAAGTAGTCAGGAAGCCCTGGGTTTGAGTGAGGCCTCAGACACTCAGTAACTGTGTGACCCTCAGCAAGTCACTTCACCTCTGAGATCCTAGTTCTTCCTCTATAAAATGAGGAGCCAAGCCCTGCGCTGCCTCCCTCCTCACACTTTGTTGTGAGGATCAGGTCAGGAATGGTGTGCTCCTGAAGAGCCTGGCAAACCTTCAAATCATCATAGAAACGTGAGCCATCTAAGTTCTGGAGTTCAGAACCGAGTGTCTCCTGGGTACCGAGCATTGTATCAGGTGCTGGGGATATAAGAAGAAGAAATTACAAATACCCTGTCAACCTCACCACTCTTAGATGATAATCAAGCCTGGGGTCCACTGAAACAGATTTTTTTTTTCCACATGGACAATTTTCTAGCCATGTCTTCATCCGATAAAAGAATATATAGCAGACCAAGAGCTCCCAGAGTGCCTATCTTTGACCCAGTCTTATTGACTCGTTTAAGGTATAGAGAAGTTGAGTAACTGAGAAGATTCACACTGAGAAGGAACAGTCTTAAACACATCTATCAGTTCTATGGTTCCTTCCAGCTTTGAAGTCTATAATTTTATGATCCTCTTGGAGAAAACTTAACTTTCGTAGAGCACAAACTGACTGGGAAGCCTAAGTCAGTTTTTGGAAAGCCTCAGTTGGAGTGGGGGACAGAGTCCCCATATGCTTCACCAAACTTTTTCCACCACCTCCAACTTAATCTTTCTATTAATGGTGGTGGGGGGCATAGTTGACATTCTTATGGGGTGCAAAGAGTGAGAAATATGGCAGTGAAAGGGGGCAGGGGGGCTGTTGAGGATGAAATTTTGGAGCCTTGATGCTGCCTGTTCATCTGCCTTTAACTTCCAAATAGAACATCTCCCTCCTTACCTGTTGGGGACACAGGGCTGGAAACTGAGATCCTAGCCAAAGAAAGCAGGGCTTCTGCCTTCCCTCAAGAGAAGCCCAGCAGAAGATGTCCTTAACCCCTAGATCTGAGGATTTGCCTTCCATTTATTCAGTGGGAGAGATCTCACAGTCAGGCCTCAATCATTGGGATGGGGATGATGAGTACTTAACATTGGCCTGGTCCTATTTAAGGTAATGAGGCAAAGACTCAGGTGAGGCCCATCGAGGCAAGGCTCTTAGTTGGAAAGGTATAAAAGTGCTGAGGAGGGACCTGTGTCCAATTGATCCTGTGTGGGAGGGGAATGAGAAGCTGAGTGGCTGCTGCTGAGGTAAGTAAGGAGGGGAATGGGGAGGGGGTTAAAAAGGAGACCCTTTCTCTCTAGTGACAAGGTGCCCATCCTAGAAACAGAGACATTGAGCTCCTTGAGGCGGCGTTACTCTGTGACAGATGTTAAGAGGGCAAAATGTGATTGGTATCCTCCAACTACTTCCTCTGCCCCTTCCTTGGGGTCCTTTCCCTACCCTTCTCCCCATTTCCACTCTAATTCTCCTTCCTTTCTCCTACCTGGCCCCAACTCCATCAAAGTTCCTTCAGTTTTTCTCTATTCCAGGTACCTCTCAAAGACTTTTGTCCTTGCTGAAATCACCCTCTCTAAAGATACAAAGAAATAAGTTGGAGCTTTCAGGAATAATATCCCTAGTGCATGGGGGCTCATAAGGCGATGGATATCAGCTAGAATAGATTAGCTCTAGCCCCCCACCTGCCTTCCTCTTATAGATCAGAAGGAGCTTTTGATGTAGCATCCTGCCCAGAGTCAGACAAGGAATAAGTGGTAGAAATGAGGCTTAGACTAGTCTTTCCAGTCCATCACCCTGACCAGATGACTGAGAGGATTCATGTGTAATCTTCAAAGACGATGGAAGAACTTTAGCATTTAAGAAGTTAGAAGGAGAGTTCTTTCCAGTGTCCCTCTTGGATCTATGGAGGCAGTTCTCATTGGGTCTATCTGCTGAGGGTCAGAGTTCTTCGTACCTGGGTTCAGTGCTCAGCAGGCAGCCAGATAGCCCTAACTAAATGCTGGAGAGGGGATCTAACCCCAATGTCCTATCTCTAAGTCCAGGGTATTTTCCCTTCTGTCATGCTGCCCTCAGGAGGTTAAAGTATCAATTCTGACTATAGAACTTCTCCTAAAGGAGCTCGGGCCATTCAATACCATGCTGTGACGCTTTGGGGTCTCTGATATCAGAATACGGTAGAATCAGCTCTGGGTGTAGGAGTCCAGTAATCTAGACTCAGGTCTTGGCTTTGCCACCGTGCAGTTGTGACTTCAGGCAAGCCACTCGTTTCGTTTCACACCTCTGAAATAAAATGGAAATCCTAAACAACCTTAAAAGAACCAAATGATACAATTTGTGTAAGACACCAATCATAAAATAATCATGTTGTGAGGCAGCATTCTTGGAATCTGTGACTGTAATGACAGGTGCTTCTGTCAACTTGGGGAGAGCTGAGTGGTGACCTGTGTGTGTGTCTGTCTGTGTGTCTGTGTCTGTGTATGTGTAAAGTACTCTGTTTCCACATCATCCAAAAGGTTCATCCATTTGGGGAGAAGGTTGAATGATGGCATTGCAAAAGCTCCAGGAAGGGAATACTGCAAACTGGAGAACTTTATGGAGACAGAAGACTTAAGCTGCATGACACCTACTATAAACTGTATAGATGTCTTATATACTTTAAATTCCTTGTGACTCTAATTTCTATTTCTACATAGACCACTCCTGTCTTGTGAGTTTTGTTTGGAAGGAGGAAGAAAAGAAGCATTTATAGACCATCTGCTGAGTGCCAGATCCTGTGCCAAGTGCTTTACAAATATTATCTCATTTAATTTTAATTTGTTCTACAACTGTAGCCTCATCAATGTTAGGGAACTTCTAGTGTGGAAATTCCTTCCATTGACTGGCATCTCTTGTAATTCCCTCAGAATTGAGGCACTTGAAAGGTTAAGTTAGTTGCCCATGAAGATACAACTAGTATGTGTCCAGGATCTAAACCCAGACCTTCCCAATTCCAAAGTGAGTCTTTGTTGGTCTCTCTCCCTTATGAATAAAATCTACAATGTATAGTGGGAGGGGGAAGATAAAAGAGCAAGTGAGCATTAGAACTAAACACCAGAATATAATGGTAACAAGAAAAATCCTCAATTGGCCGGACCCTTCTTTAACCCAGGAAGGTGAGGTTAGAAAGCTATGGACCATTGGTTCAGGAGATAAAGATCAGCAAACTTCAGAAATAGACTGAATGGAGATACTTGGGTCAAAGGCAAGAGTCCCTTGGTCCCAGAAGGAGGTAACATTCCAGGGGACTGACTGAATAAAGCCTGAGGACAAGGGATCTTTGTGGTGGGGGTCACACTTGGAATGGGGAAGAGGGAGAGTGAAGAATAGATGAAAGCATCTCTGGTTTGAAAAGGAGTAGAGAGTAGGGTCTGAATGTACAACCAGAGAATCGTAGAACTGGAAGGAGGCTTGGTGCTTGTCCAAAGTATCATTCTTTTGACACATGGTAAGTACTTAAGGAATCTGCATCAAGTCCAACCCATCCTCTTACAGATGAGGAAACTATGGTCTTATAGGTAGCATTTGAACCTAGATCTTTCGATTCTAGGTCTCATTCATTACACTGTGTTATTTCCTAATACCTGAGCTCTCTTTTGGAGAAATGGAGTCCTTGTTCTCCCTTTACCACACCAGCATAGTACTCCAGGGTAGGAGCAAATGTTACCACACATTTATATGGAGGCATAAGGGTAATAGCTCGAAGTGGATCCTCTTGAGCTGATATCTTACCCCTTCCAAAGCCCTTTCTTATCCATGGACCCTTACTGCCATCAGCTAGGAGGTGGATGGGGTGGGATTGGTGCCATTTTTGACAGAATGGGAACAAGCATTTATTAGTACCTACTGTATTTCAGGTTTTACAAATGAATCACTGGTTCATCACAACAACCCTGTGAGATAAGTGCTAATATTACCTCTATTTTTATAGTTGAGGAAACTGAGACAGATGGAGGTTAAATGACTTGCCCAGCTAGTAAATAAATATTTGAAGCTGGATTTGAACTTGGGTCTTTCTGACTCCAAGTCCAGAGCTGTATCCACTGCAGCACCTAGCTGACAGATGAAACTGAGAACTAGAGGGTGAGAGTAAGGTAGAGTAGGGGGACTCCCAAGTAATTTGGTAGCAGATCTGGAGAGGGCCACAGTGGATACAGTGCTTGGAGTCAGGAATACCTGGCTCCTCCTCCCACATTTACTAGTGAAAGTTCCATTTTCCATTTCTCTGCCATTAGATGGAGACAATTGCACTTACCTCCCATAGATACGAAGCTTGAATGAATGCCTACAACATACTCTGAAAAACTCTAAAGAGCTATATAAATGTCAGTTGTTAGTCATTGTTATGGCATATAAGTAATAGGTCTCAAGACTCCTCAGGCAATGATCGCTACCTTGAGAAAGTTTTTACTGAGCACTTACCCTAAGGAGGAGAGTGTGTGTGTGTGTGTGTGTGTGTGTGTGTGTGTGTGTGTGTGTGTGTGTGTGTGTGTGTGTGTGTGTGTGTGTGTGTGTGTGTGTGTGTGTAGCTGGGGGCAGCTTTTAAAGTTTGGAGGTTGCTTTGATATCGTTTCACAGTCCTCAGGAGGTAACCTGAGTCTTGTCCCCATTTCTACAGATAAGAAAGAGACTCAGAAGGTGAGTGGTTTGCTCTGTGGTCACAAAGTTGAGTATCTGTCGAACATGGGCTTCAAACCCAGATTTCTAAATCCAACGCTCCATCTACCCTACTATCAATTGCTAACATTCCCAACCGGTGGAAAAAGCACTGGTCTTAGAAGACCTGTGTTTAAATTCTGACTCTGAGTTTCTGGTTATTTTTGTCTTTAGAACAGAAATGACACATGATTTGTCAGCCTCAATTTTCTCATCTGTAGAATGGAGATGATACACATACCTCAGATTTTTTTTTTTAGCCTAAGCTTTTCTTTTCTAATCTGTAGAATGGGGATGATACATATACCTCAGATTTTCAAGGAAAGTATTTTGTAAATCTAGAGGTGTAAATGGGGCTTTAGAGGCCATCTAGTTATTTCTCCTCCCCACCCCAACCCCAGGGAAACTAAGGCCCAGAGTAGCACTGGTCAGGAACTGAGGTTCTCTGACTCTATATTCAGTATTGTCCATTATACCACCCCACCACTGGTCTTAAAGCACTATAGAAAAGTCAACTTATTTCTGCCCAGAAAATAACCATTTCCTATCACAAAGTAAGCATACTCTTCCATGGGAATGTAATCTTTTGGCCATGGTCAGTCCATGGGTCAGAGATTAGAGAGCCTTGAATGGCAGGCTAAAGGAACTTGCCAATGATATGTCCACTGAGAAGCTACATCAAGTCCCTGAGGAGGGATTGTGACTATTGCTGCTTCTTCCCTCTCAGGATAATTTCTTCTAAATAAGTTTTTATTGATATCTTTTAAAATACTGCCATATTTTTCACCGATATCCCTCCCCTCCCCTTCCCTTCCTAGAGAGCCACCCCATGTAATGGTATTGTTGAAGACCACAAAACATTTGTTTAATCAGCATAACTGATAATACATTCCCCCCCCAGAAAAACATCTGATAATATAGTCTCATTCCTTCCTTCCCTCCCTGCCCCTCACCCCTCAGTAACCCAATCATCTACCTCCCTCCCCTCAGTGATGGGGAAGGAAAGAATGATGCTTCATAAGTAGTAACTTTTAGAGGTTCAGAAATAACAAAAGCTGGTAGAGCCCTGCAGACCTGGAGCACTATGGGTGTAGAAAACAATATTTGTGCATGGCCTGGGGAGGACTCCCCCACTCTCTTCAAGGGGCCTGAGAGAAGTTCTTTCTTGAGACAAGAAAGGGGGCTCCCTAGAGCTTTTCCTGTGAGGGCTCCATCCCAGGCATTCCCCACAGAGGTCTCCAGCCCAATCCTCCCCTTACCCTCCTCTTCCCCACCTCCCAGAGCCCACTAAATTGTCCTCAGACTCTTGCCAGCCCTGATTTGAGGAGTAGGATGTCCTCCATTTCTAACTCTAGCTTAGGGCTACAGACTGCTGGAGAAGAATTGAGACTTGGATACCCCTTGAGCCTTTCTGTTCACTTGCTGGGTGACCTTGTGCTCTCTCCAGAGGCCTTCATTTCTTCCTCTTAAAAATGGAATGGGCTGTTCTAGCTGCTTTGAGGTTCTTTCCCAGCATCTGAAGCTCTCGCTTTCTCTGCTTACAGGGTCTGATGGTAACATTTTTCTTCTCTGGGAACCCCACCCCCCCTGCACAGCAAAGCTGCCCAGATATGAGAGGGGGGACCCTGGACACCAAGGGGCAGGCCCACCTGTGTGGCCTTCTGCCCCTCCTGAGCAAGCTCTCACTATAGACACCTCGAGACAGAACACAGGCAATGCACCAGAATGTCCCCCCATGATGTCTGCAGGGACTGGCCCAGAACCAAGGGGTCAGTGGCCTGGACTAGGAGTCATGGTGGTCTGTTCTCTCTGGGTTTCTGCCTCCTTGACCCTGGCTAGCACCTCTTCAGAGCAGCAGGGGCTTTTTCCAACCTCCTCTACTCAGGCGCCTGTTACACGTCCCCCAAGAGAATTTTTCAGTTCCACCCCCATGCAAAACAACGTGGATCAATCCCAGGAGCCTGGTGGGCTAGCAGGAGGGGTTGTCCCTCTCCATCCTGTCCCAGCAGGTCCTGGAGGAAAGAGATCAGCCCTTGGGATACCTTCCTTCTCCCATGTGGTCCCTGAAGGTTCAGGTGACAAAAGCGCTTCCTGGTGGGCAAGAAACTGGCAGAGTCAGATCCCGTTCCCCTTATTCTTCTCACAGAGCATTTCTCCAGATTTCAGGTCAAGGCTTCCCCCTCAAATCAAGGCCTTGCATGACAATATAGCCCTAAATCTCATGACCCAGGCTATGGGTCCCCAAAAAGACCACCCTGAGAGGTTCTTTGCCCAAGTCAACTGAAGAGATGCTGACTCCCTAACTATTAGACTGCCCGGTTCCTCTCAGACTCCAGCCATTGACTCTGGGGGGATAATGAGATCAACAGAATCAGTGGTATCTACAGATGATGGCAGAATTGACCTCCGTTATCACAATCTATCCATGCAGTCTGCTCCACCAGCATCTGCCTCCAAAGTCCAGCTGAGGATGACATCCAACTCTAGGGCCTTTCCCCCTCCCAAAGATGAGCTCAGTCTTGCCCTTTCCTCTTCCAAGGAAGCCTTGGTGTCCATGAGAACACATCCAAGCCCTGGTCCCTCACAGGCATCCAGGTCTCTGAGCCTTCTAAAAGAGGCCACAGGGGCATTGAATGCCCCCTCTTTTCCAAGCTTGGGGGTGTCATGGGGTACAGAGACAAACTCCCATGTTCCCAAGCTTTTGAGATCCTTTCTTTTCTCACACAACTCAGAGAACCCTAGAGAGCAAACTATTTCCACAACTGCCATCCCAACTACTAGCTCTTGGCCTATCAGATCTGGATTTCATTCCAGGAGTCCTAAGAAAGTAGCCTCTACTTCTAAAGATTCTTCTTCAACCAATCATCTGGCTCACATTTGGATCTCTGCTGTCCCACTACAAACTAAGCCCCTGGAACACTCTCCTGGTACAATTGGGTCTGACCAGGAGTTCTTGGCGACTACCAAAGAACATGGAGGGTATTCCCAAGTGACTGGACTTGGGAGATTGGCAGGCTCTCCTAGTGACCATATCCTTCAGCATGACATGTCCACAGGGAGGTCCAGGCTGTTGTCTGGACCAAAGACCAGCCCTGTCATGAATGTTTCTTCAGACTTGGGGTTTCTATTGTCTCTTCCACTAAGAGCCCCTGGAGGAGTTCAGCCTAAGCAACGCCCCCTCTCCTGTCCCTACACCAAAGAGTCTGAGCCTCTTGGCCCTAGGAAATGAGGTAAGTCAACCTGATGCTCTTAGCTCCCTCTTTCCATGTGTTCCTAGGACTGAGTTATCTTACACGCACCCACACACATCCCCCAGGTGAGGCTACCCTACAGCCTAGAATCAGGATGCCCCCTTCCCTTGTACCTGGGCTGTCTAGTAGAGATTCAGGAGAACACCTAGACATGGTGACCAAAGATCTCAGCACATGCATGGCCATCCAAATGCCCCCACGCTCAGAAGGACCCTCCTCAGAGCCCTTGGTAACTACATCTTCCAGCTCTCAGGACATTTGTTTCCTTTCTGCAGGAGACAAACTACTCAGCATTCCCACCTGAGGCCCATAGGGCCACCTCGGAGCTTCCTCAGCCTTTACCAACCTTGGCTGGTGAAATTCCTGGTGCAACAGATGCCTAGGAGCCTTCCAAGGCATTGTTTCCAACAAGCATGAGTCTGTATGAACCCACAAGACATATGATCCCTCCAGGAGTTATAAATCTTCAGCCAGCTCCTGGCCTTGACCCCCCATGTAGGTTTGCTTCCAGCTATCCCTTGCTTCATGTTTTTACAGATGCCTCTTTCCCCAGTGGCATAGCACAGGACTCTGACTGGACAGGACAGCCAAAGACCTCTGTGCCCAGTCCATCTCTTGCCCCCTTCACAGAGACATCTTTAGAGATTGTTCCAGCTGCTTCAGCCAAACCACAGACCAGTCAGTTTCCTAATGCAGCTGCAGAAGCTTCCAGAAGCACTTTAAATCAGACCAACTCTATAGTATCTGCCCTCCAGCACCAGGGCAGCCCAGTAGCAACAATTGAGCTGTCCCGTCACTGTGAGAATTCCTCCTCAGTCAGAAGTAGCAACCTGGGCCCCCTGGGGACCAGGACCCCCAGGGAAGGAACACAGTTCTGGACAACGCAGCAATTCCCAGCCCATGCTCAGAGTCCTGGGTCTCAGGCTGGAGGAGGTGGAACAAAGCCATCACCATCCCTTTCCTCCCTCCCGACTCCTGCCCAGCTTAAGACAAGAGTCGCAAAGGCTTCAATCACACCAAAGCCCTCAGCTTTCTCTCAGTCTGTGATTCCAGGGCCCTCAGAAATGCCAGAGGAACGGCTGGAGAATGTCTCTGCAGTTAGAATAGGGACAGCAAGCCAAGACCAAGTGGTTCCCACCGACTTAGCCACATTCTTTCCTGAGCCTCTGGCCAAGGGTTCTACCCTGGGCCCACCAACCACGTGGGCCAATACGCTGCCACCTGAACAAGAGAAGTCCCAGACCCTCCCTACTAAAAGGCAAGAGAAAGTAACCTGGCCCCCCAGCATGGCATCCCACCCTGACCCAGGGGCTCCAGCTCCTGTTATTGGATGGCTGGGCAGTAGCTCCTCCCCATCATCCCTGATGACAAAGCCCCTAAAAGGATTCATCTCTCCCGTGACAGTGCCTTCTCTCCCAGAACCTACAAAGGGAGGCTCAGTCCTTCCAATTAGACCGCAGTCTACTTCTGGAAGAGAAAGCCTCGCTGATTTCCCTACATCTGGAATAGGTGGTTCTGAAACAGTACCAACTATATCCACACCAAAGCTGCAGGCAGTCCCCATCTGGGAGGGAGGGGATCCACAGTAGGGTTCTGGGTTTCTAGATCTCACAATTCCTCTGCAGTTCCGTCTGAGTCAGGTCACCTATATCCCAGCCCTGGCAAATAAGTACTCAGTCCAATTCAGGAGACTCAAGTGGGAAGTCACATTAACCGTAAGTAGAATGCTACCACCCAGCGTCTTTCAGTAGAACCCTCTCCCTTTGGGGTGGCCGGAACACGAAGGCTGAGCGTTCCTCCCTATTTTCTCCTGCTTGTTGTAGGAAGAAATCTAGATTCCCCAAGAAATTGGTAACAAGTTTTTTGTGAGTCTTTGTTTCCTTATCACTCAAGTGCGGATGATCTATGCTTGCGACTATGCCTGTGAGGACCAAAGCAGAAAGTAGGAATGAATGGAAGAAAAAGGCTCTTCTTACTGTGAGTCAAGTTTTGAGCTAAGCTCTAGGAAAACAGAAATAGAAAACAGATCACACCTGCTCTCAAGGAGCTCCCATTCTGATTAGTGGAGAACACATGCCCAGAAAGGAGCCACAGCAGCAAAGCAGAAAGGTCATCATCTTTTACACAATACTGTTGAAATATATAATGTGGTAGCCTGACCTTTCTTGGGAGCATTTTCCCCCTATCCTTGCTCCTATGGTACTTTATATACTTTTGAATGATGATTTCATGGCATAAGCCAGCATTTGACACATGAAACTAAGGCCCAGAGATAAAATGACTTACCCAGGGTCCTACAAAGTTAGAAGCACAAAACAAATTTAATTGATAGTACTGGTGATCAATATTAATTTTTTAACAAAACAGCACTTCAAAAAAAAAAGTTGGTTGCAGAGCCAGGACACTCAGGGGAACCAGGTCAGAGGTCTTTCTACATATTGTCCTATAGGCTACTCTCCTTAATGAGCCAGAAACCATTCCACTGAGTTCTAATCCTGCCTCTGCTCTGGTCTTCAACTAGGCCAAGGGTTGGGTCTTTGGAGTCATGGTCAAGCTTAGCCCTATCTGCCCAATGCCCTTGGGGTTCCCAGAGAGTCTGTAACTTAGGTTCTGTCCTCTTCTTGACTCTTTCTAGTTTAGGCAGATGCTGTCCCACATGAATGGGTTCCAGGAATTCTACATCCTCCACTTCTTGTAAGTATCGCTGAAGTTTCCCCCTCCCCTCCATGTTGGGGAAGGAGCTGCTATGATTAGCCAAGGATTCCCAAACCTTCCCTCAGAAAGGAGACTTAGTACTTGTAAACCTTTTAAATGACTGGACCCCCTCACCCATGCCCTGTCCCACAAATGGTGTCAAATGCTACTCTAAGTGCTTGGGTGCCTACTATACAAACATGTCTCTTGCGCAATTGATGCAATCAATCATTCCTTCCTCTTCCTGAATATTCTCTCCTATCAAGGTTTTCATGGCACTGACTTCCCTAGGTTCTTACATCAGTTTGATCCCTCTTTCTCAGCCTCCTTTGCTGGTTCCTCATCAAGGTCATACCCATTAACCCTAAGTGCCCTCCAAGACTGTTTCCTCTCTTCCCCTTCCATACTGTCTCGTTTGGTGGTGTCATCAATTCCCATGGATTCAACTGTCATATATCTATGCAGATGAATTTCCAAATCTCTCTATCCAGCCTCACATCACCAATGTCTTACAGACATCTCAGACTGGATGGTCCTGTAACCTCTCAAATTTAACACATCTAAAACAGAGTTCCTTATCTCCCATTGCCTTACCTACTCCTTCCCTCTTCCCCACTTGGCTATGACTTGTCAATACTACTACCATCCTCCTAGACTTCCATTCTAGATGTCCTGCTCAGCAACTGGCTCCACATCTCCAATCTACTACCAAACCTTAACATATTCCATTTTTGACATTTTTTCTATAGTTTCCTTTATCTCCACTCACATAACCATCATCTTGGCTCAGGACTGCCCCTCCTTTTGCCTAGACTATTATAATGGCCTTCTCATGGGTCTTCCTACTCCAGTCTACCTTTTATTCATCTCCAAGAGGGATTTCCCTAAAGGCCAGATCTGACCATGTCACATAGCTCAGTAAACACCAGTGACTCACTATTATCTCTGGCATCAAATACAGGGTGTCCCCAAAGTCTTCTTTCATTCTACTATCCAGCCACCACAGCCTCTCTAATATATACCTTTTACTCAAAGCACTGCCCCCCCCTCAGAATGCCTTCCTTCCTGATTTCCTTGAAGAAGATGGGATTTTATCTGAGCCTTGAAGGAGGTGAGAGCCTCACCAAGAGGTGAGAGACAGGGAGGGAGAACACTCTAGGCATGATGGACAGGCAATGAGAAGACAGAGTCAGAAGATGGGAGAGTCTTATTGGAGGAGTAACAGGAGTCCAAAGTCAACCAGACTACAGAATATATGGGGGTGGGGAAATAAAGTTTAAGAAGACTGGAAAGGTAGGAAATGGGCCAGGTTGCAAAGGCTTTTACAAACCAAACAGGATTTTATATTTAACCCTAGAGGTGATAGGGAGTTTATTGAAGGGTTGGGGGAGTGGGGTGACCTGGTCAGACATGTACTTTAGGAAGCTGAGTGGACCATGGGATGGAGTGGGACACTTCTGGAGAATAGGGAGACCAACCCTATCGGAACATTGGGATAGTCCAGGTATGCAGTAATGGGGTCTGCAATGTCAGAGAAGTGTGTGTGTGTGTGTGTGTGTGTGTGTGTGTGGTGCACACATATGCATATATATACATATAGATGAGGATGATCTGAAAGTAAAATTTACAGAGTTTAGCAATAAATTGGATATGGCAGGTGAAGGGGAGAATCAGAGAATAAATTGAGGATTCTCCAGAGGTTGTGAGTCTTGAGTAACTGGGAACATGGTAGTACCCTCAACAGTAATAGGGAAGTAAGTTAACTTGACTGACTAATCCCTGGGACTGACAGGTAATTGTTAGGCTAGTACATCAGTGACACCAAAATGGGATGATGAAGGATGGAGCAGCTATGCCAGTGTTCATAGGAGCAAATCAAGGAAGGTTTCTTGGAAGAAGCATTTGGATAATGACCAAGGAAATCTGCAGGACGGAAACCAAGCTCCCTTTAACACGTAAGGGACTGTTTGGGGAGAGAGCTATACAGTCTCCTTCAGTAGTATTGATTCTTCTGGGGCTGATAAAAGACTCTAAAGTTGAATTTCTCCTTCTTCTGACCCCCAGCAATGGGTCTGTGTTTGTCCAGAGTGAGGTGAAAGTGGAGGGAGACCCACCCCCCACCAGCTCAGACCTCATCTGTTGCATTGTCACCATGGTGCATCAAAAAATGGATATGTACTTCTCATGGAGGGTGGACCTCCAGTCTTTGTACTCCAATGGTAAGGAGAGTTGGCCCTTAACCTAATTCCCCTTTCTCCCTAATTAGGCTGGTACTCTGAAGCAGGGAAAGAATGACCCATCTGAAAAAGTACCCTCTGGCACATAGTTTCCAAAGTATTCCTTCATCAGCTCTCATTTCACCTTCTGACTACTCTGAAAACTCCCCACCTCCTAGAGGAAGAGCCATTTTTACCAGAAGGGGTGGCAGGGAAGGAAATTATAACCTAAACCTCTAGTATTTTCTCCACTAGAATAAGTGGCCCAGCATCCTCCAATCCCTCCTATCTGCTGGTGCACCATTACTTCTTAATGCCCCTGCCCCTCTTCCCTTACCATATATTTACAAGCTCTCTCCTTGCCTCAATGTCCCCAAAGGTTATGGAATAGAAAAATTAGAACCACAGAAACTGCCCATCTCCTTTATGGTCCCAAGGCTTGGTTCCCTGGCCAACAAGGAGGATCTACAGTATCTTCTAGAAAACCTGAAGGAACAGGTGATCTGCCTTCTTCTGACTTATAATTTCAGGGCTGGGGGCAGAAGTCAAGCACTGTTGCCTAGGAAGTCAGCCTATGGAAGAAGGCCAAGAATGAGGGGATATGTGAGCCTGAGAACATGTTTCTAGGCAACCAGTGCATGATACCATCCTTGCAGCCTTTAAAGCCCAACTAAAATCCTGCCTTCTACAGAAAGCCTTCTCCATTCTCCTCCTAACCCCAGTGCTTTCCCCTCTGTTTATTATTTCCTATTTATCCTGGATTGAGGTTGCTTTGTATAGATTTGTTTGCATGGTGTGTCCCCCCCTCTAATGGATTGTGAGCTCCTTGAGGGAGGGTGGAGACAGTCTTCTGCCTCTTTTTGTATCCCCAGAGTCCAGCACATAGTAGGCAGTTAACTGACATAATACTGAGCTTTAAAAAATGTCCTTACATTCCATCTCCTACAACCAGTAGTCTCTCTCCTAACAAGTTACACTGATAAGGTCAAACACCAGAGGTGGAGTCGGGAGCAAAGTCAGCATGACAGGGAGCAAAGAGTAGTGAGGAAACTGCTAGGCTTGAAGTTGGGAAAGACCTGGATTCAAATTCTGTTTCTGCCACAAGCATATCCTTTAACTCATGGAACCTGTTTACCCCTCTATAAAATGAGGAGAATGAGGACCCACCTCAGTGTCTTGGACTCAAGTAAGGATATGTGTCAAGGGCTCAGTGTTTGCTGCTTCTGTCTCCACATCCAGTAAGTGGGCAGAGGTAGTCCAACCTTGCTTGCCAATGGCTCTAGGGGGCATTAGAACATAGTCTTTGAGCTGGAATGGACCTTGAAGCTGATCAAGATCAACTCCTACCTTTCACAGATAAAGAAACTGAAGCCTAGAGGCTAACTGAACTGAACTTAAGGGACTGGTATGATAGGACTGGGTCCTCTGGCTCCAGATCAGGGTTCTTTCCACTGTCCTCCCCACCCTCCTCCCATACCTATGGCCCTTGTTCTCTCTAGCAGGTGATCCAGGATTTGGGGAAGTTGTATCCTGTGTCAAGGTTCTCTTTCCTTGATGTCAGGTGAGGGTTAACTTCACTTCCATAGCGCTGGACTATACAAAGTCACGTCTTTCTAACAACTCTCCAGGTAAAGTAGCTTTAAAAAAAAAAAAAACTCCATTTGACAGATGAATAAACTGAAGTGCTAAAGTTGTGACAGGCCCAGACACAGGACCAAACCTTCTCATTCTGATTTTCCCCAATCCAGCTTCTAACTCCTACTGGGACCCTGAGCCTTCTCAGGCCCATTGCAGACAGGATCCAGTAATGAAAATCCCACAGCAAAGCTTGGATCTTTCCTGATCCCTGAAGGAAAGACTTGAAAAGGGTAGAGTTAGTGGCCTTTGGCCTATCTGTTAAATGAGGGACTTGAACTAAATTAGGATGAAAAAGAACATGGTGTGGTAAATAGACTTGTGGACCTGGAATCAAAAAGGTCGGGTTGTGAATGCTGCCTTTGATACACAGGGGCTGTATAAATTGGCCAACTCACTTAACTTCTCAAGGTCCCTGCCCCTCCTTCCCCTGCAAAAAGACTAAGGAATACAGTAAGGCCTGCTCTGCACTGGGTACCAAGAGTTTCTTTGTTGGAAGGTCCCCATTCCAATGAAATCACACATCCAGTCAAAATAAGTAGACAGAGGTATTCATTACCTCATTCATTTATTCTAACCTCTGTCCTGAATATTGAGGATGGGGAAAGGAGAAGAACACGAAGGAATGTTAGCTAGAAACAGAGAGTTACCATGGTTTGGGGAACCCCTGAGCCCTACAAAGCTTGATCCAAAAAATACCCTAAAAGATCACCCCAATAAGGAAACCACACAAGAACCCAGAACTAGATAAAAGTTCAAGAGTTTTTAGAAAAGGCATGCTGCATAGAGCCCATTCCTACGCTGAGCCTGGAAGGAGATACCCAGTGCCTAAATTACCATGTCCGCCCTTAGTCTAGCCAGGACCAAGCCACATACCCTGGCTCAAGTACTTTCCAAAGTACTTCCTCTCTTCTCCCTGACTTTTTTTTGACACCTCTGTTTTTGTCACACCCTTTTCTGAACACATTTCTGCCTTCCCTTGGGATAATAACCTAAAGAGAATTGGCCAAAACCAACACCTGGAGTCTCCCACCTCTAATATTCTGTCTACTTTTTCCTTGTACACGTTATTCTCACCTAGATAGCTTCTATTTTTTTCCTGATTTTTCAGGGGCAGCTAGGTTGGTGCAGTGGATAGAGCACCAAGCCTGGGGTCTGGAAGATTCTTCTTTCTGAGTTCAAATTCAGCCTCAGACACTCAGAAGCTTTGTGACTCTGGGCAAGTCACCTAACCCAGTTTGCCTCAGTTTGCTCATCCATAAAATGAACTGGAGAAGGAAATGGTGAACCATTCTGGTATCTCCTCCAAAACTGAACAATTTTTTCCTTCTCCTCTTTCCCATGGTTGAAGAAGGCTGATGGATGGGAGACCTAGTATTTGGGAAAGGGGGAGGGCTGGAAGGAGAATGGAGACATATGCCAGCAAAGACAAGCATATTACAGAATAAAGAGAACCAGCCCAAAGTGTCAGAGGTCAGAATGGTGAGGATGGAGCTTGGAGCTGGGGGAGCTGGATTTGAATCTCAGCTTTGTTACTTCTTACCTGTACCTCAGAGTCTCCATTTGTAAAAATGAGGGGGGAGGACAACAGATGACCTTCACAGTCCCAGCTATAGATCTGTGATACTATGTTCCAAGGTACCTTGTTTGCCTTTATTTTTGAATTTTAAAGTTTTTCCCTGTAAATGGCCTACTATGTAGAAATATATATGAGGGCAGAAAGCCCTGGTAGGGCAGTGAGACACACTCCCAGCCCTGAGCATTGGCTGGCAGCCAAGAAGATTGTGAGGACAAGGCTAAGTCAAAGTTCAAAGGATGGGGGAGGAGCTCATTGAGTGATGATGTAATATAACTATATGTCAACTCATCCTTAAAAAAAAACTTCTCCCTTCCCCATCCTCGATATTCAGGACAGAGGTCAGAGTAAATATCCTGTAGGAAACATAAATTTTCTATAGAATCCTGTCTTGGCTTTTTCACACTGACCTCTAAGTGGGCAAAGGAAGTCTCTGCCCATTGAAAGGTGAAAGGTTAAAGCTCCAAAGTTTAGAGCTGACTATAGTTCAGATGTCCTAAGACTCTGGGTCCAGTGCTCCCACCATCAGACCATCAGGTAGAATAGAAAGAACATTGAACTCGGCATTGGAAGCCCTGGATTTGAATCCCAACACTGTTTCCACTATGTCACTTCAGACAAGTCATTTCAAAACTCTCAGCCTCAGTTTCCTCATCTGTATAATGAGAGCGTTAGACTCGATGTCTCAGGTCCCTTCCAACTCTGCATTTAGAGTCCCTCTAGAGGGAAGATGTGAAGGCTTGAGATTGTGCTGCCTTGAAAAGGCAGGAGAAAAGACTAAAGGATGTTTTTGATGCTACCTGGGCCCCAAGATGCCTAGGACTTAGGAATTAGATCAGTCGAAGGATACTAAGAGCTCCCAGCTGTCACTAGATGTCACCCAAGAGCCAAGAACCAAAGTCGGAGCTTCACTGACAACCAACCCCGCCCCCTTCCAGGATAACTTTTCTGGAGCACGGAATGTGGTACTTGTCCAGGTTTTCGGGAGCAGAGGGCCCATCTGTCCCTAAGCTTTCCCATGACCACTTTGAGTTGGACCTATAGCAAAGTCCTCTTCTCCAGACATCCTCTGTCAATCTGCCTAGATCTTTACGAGGGGAAGAAAAATCCTGATTAAAACATCTCTAGGCCTTTCCTATCACCAGGAGGTAGTTTTCAAGCTCTCCCAACATCCCCTTTGAAGGCTCAGAGACTAAGTGTGTAATGGGGGCAGCAGGATGGCTTTTAAAGAGAGGGAGGGTAGAGCAGACTAGGATTGGAATGTGGAAGATGCTCTCCCCATTAGACAACCCCGGGAGGATGGGGGGCGCAGCGGGGAGGGAAGAGAGAGGAGAGAGAACGAGAGCAAGCACAAATGAGCAAGCTGGCTCTATTCTGGTTTCTCTCCAAAGTACGGATCACCACACCAACCCTTCCCCTCAGCCCCACCAGCGATTCTTCCATTGAAGACATTTAACATCAGGGGCTAAAGAGAACCTTCTGGTTGTCTTATTGCCCTCTGTTTACTGAAAACCAGCCTTGTTTCAATTTTACTCTCAAGATAGAGGTTCCGATTCCTCTGTATAGTCAAAAAACCTTGTATGTATTGTCCTTTTGTTTGCTTTTAACGGAGACCTAACCTTACAGGAGAGTCCATAGCAGAACTCCCAGCAGGGGTGTAGTGAGGGAAAGATATGCCCCCCAAAATGACCTCATCTTTTCTTCCTTCAGGGAGAGCCAAGGCACGTTATTGGTAGGGGGAGAGGCCTACATCCACAGCCAGACTTGGGCAGATGACCCCTACATCTTACAAGCCCTGACTGGTCTGGCCAACCAGGTTGTCGGTGGATCTGAGTTCACTCACTGTGGCAGGTTCATGTCTTTCTTTCCCTTCCTTTTCTACTTCCTCTCTGAGGCCTGGCCCTACAGATCTGGGCAGTCCTCAGGTTCAGCTGCTAATGTGTGTCTTTGTCCTCTTCCCTCCAGGGTTCCGCTTGGATCTGCAGCTCTTGCCCATTTCCTTCTTTGTCACCAATGGGAATTTTGAGAAATCTTGGCCCGAGCCCGTCCCTTGAGCACCAGGCTCTCTTCAGAAAACTGGCTAGTGTGGTGAGTGAGGATTACCTGGCTTTAGAAGGGCATGGGCAGTGTGTGGGGAAGGACTGTAACCTCACATGGACATCCCTCCTAGAAAGTGACCCCCTCCTGAAGGGCTCATCTCTCTCTACCCAACCTAGATAAAGTCAGGGAAGTTTTTACTCTCAAACCTGGCTGTAGCTTGTGTTTAGGCCCCCAGAGATGGAGTATTCACCCATTCTCTATAGGCATTCAATATAGTGGACCCTCACAAGCCAGAACCTAAAGAAATGGTTTTGCAGAGATCAGAGTAGGGAAGAGACTGGGTCCAAACCTTAAGATTCTTAGTAGGAGTCAGTCTAGTGATCTCTACCCCAAACAGACTAGGTCCCAGGGAGTATCCCAGAGCCTTAGATTCCTGGTTGTTTGAACATATCTTTTTGTTTCACAAATTCCTCCCCCCCTTCCTTAAAGAAGGCCCCTCTCTCACTGAGAATAACAATACCCCATTTATTATGTCCTGGGGAAAGAAGTATCTTCTCACCCTTACCCCAGAGCCACTCGCTGGTAGCATTATGGGAGGTTTTGAGACTCCATGCCAGTCAGCCCCTGGGGAGGAGAAGTATTCTTTCTCTAACCTACCTGTTCTCTTCATGCCATTTTCCCCTGCCCTCCCAAAGGTGAAATGTGCTCTGAGTAGTTACAGCAACCTACTGCAGGTGACAATACAGGACTGCCTGTGAGTATATGGTAGAGGGAAGCTCCTGGGGTCCACTTTCAGGCACACACTCTCCAACTCTCCCCCAATCACTCTTTCCCACCCACACATGGCTTCTTGCCTGAGCTCTACCTCTGCTGGTAAGGATACTTGTTGTGTTCGTCCTTTGTTTTCAAAGAGGACCATGACATCAGAGAAATGATGACATGACTTGCACTTGACTTTGTTTTGAGTGAGGGAGGGCTGTGCAAGGTCACCAGCCACACTTTCTCCTCCTGAGCCACCTGGGTGCAGTGACCAGATATTCATCAGGATGACTGAAGATGGCCCAGGATACAATAGGAGAACTTGACCTTTTAGGTAGGATAAGGCTTTTTCAGGTACTCACTTAAAGTGAGGTAATGCCCATTCAGTGAATAGGCCTCTTTAAAAGTGGTCATGGGGATGGCCCCTTTAATAGAAAAGAAAAAAATAGACAAAACACACTGAGAGGGGCAGGACCAAGTGGGAGAGCATTCAGATTCTTAGAGATGAAGTTAAGGGAGTTACTGGAAGAAATAGAAAGCAAAACCATACTAGTGGGAAACCTCAACTGCTCCCTCTCAGAACTGGATAAATCTAGCCATAAAATAAAAAAGAAAGAAATTAAGCAGGTGAATTAAACCTTAGAAAAGTTAGATATGATAGACCTCTATAGAAAACTGAGTGGGAGTAGAAAGCAATAAACCTTTTTCTCAGTGGTATATGGCACTATGCAAAAACTGACCACATACTGGGGTATAAAATCCCCAGAATCCAATGTAGCAAGGCAGAAATATTAAATGTATCCTTTTCAGAATGTGATGTAATAAAAATTACATGTAATAGCTGGCCATGGAAAGACAAAACAAAATTTAATTGGAAACCAAATGATCTGTCCTAAAGAATAAATGGGTCAAACAACCAACCCCAGAAACATTTACTTCATCCATTAGAATGACGATAACAAGACAACATCCCAAAACTTATGGGATGCAGTCAAAGCAGTTCTTAGGGGAAACTTTATATCTCTAAATGCTTACATGAATAAAATACAGAAAGAGGAGATGAATGAATTGGGCATAGAACTAAAAGAGAAAAGCTAGAAAAATAAGTAACTAAAAATCCTAATTAAATATCAAATTAGAAATTCTGAAAAATCAAGGAGAGATTAATAAAGTGGAAATCAAGAAAGCTATTGAGCTAATAAATAAAACTCAGAACTGGTTTCATGAAAAAAATAAAACAGATAATTCTTGGTTAATTTGATTTAAAAGAAGAAAAAAGATAAGGCAGCAGAAGAGGGAAGATGTGGTCCCCCACTTCCAGTCTTATTAGGAAATTGAGACTGTCTTTCCTATCAGACATTTAGTTATCAAAGTCCAGAGCTCTTTTGTGTATTTAGTCTAGGGAGAGGGTGGGGGAATGGATGAATAAAGACTCGTAGAAAAGGTAAGGCCTCAGACTGGGATCAAGAGACCCAGTGAGATTTTGATGGTTATTCTAGATGGAAGGCAGTAAGTAGAGATGACAAGCTATTCTAACCTGCCTCACCTCCAATCCCTTCCTAGGAATGATTCCTCTGTCCGGGAGTGCTGCTGTTCCAGGCCCCAGGGCCCAAGCCCCAAAGTCTCTTGCAGACCCTGATGAAAGCAGTGGACTCAAATGGCCACCTAGCTGGTTCCCAGTTCCAAGTGGACCCCAGATCCTTCTTCATTGCTGGTACCTTTTCTGGGTGTGGCTGGCTCAGACAGGGGGAGGAGTGGAATCTACGCCCCAGAGTGGTCTCAGACTGGGACAGGCTTCAACCCCCATCCCTGGGGTCCTTTGATATAAGGTCTTACAGGTTGCTTCTCAGGCCCCAGCCCCCACATTTGGGCTGATTCTCTTCCTATCTTCCACTCTTCGGGATGAGCCCCTCCTTTTCCTCTTGGGCATCTGCTTCTGCTCCGCTGCTATGAGTTGAATGTCTTGGCTAAGACTTTTTTTTAAGACTTGGGACTTATTGTTCCCCCACCCAGCTGGCTGGTCATCCTTTCACTTCACCAGCTTTCCAGCTCTCTTCTCCTTGTTCCTTTTCCAGCTTGCACATTTTTGGTTCTCTGTCCATTCTTAATAACTATCCCTCACAATAAAACCTCATAAACTGGCTTATTCAGCTTCCCCATCCTTCATCTCATTAGGTCCCATAGCACCTCCCAGGTAAACCTTAAGAATTCATTCCCTCAAATCTCTAAGTCCCTCTTGTGTAAAGAGATGAATTTTAAAGGAGAAAACAGGCTAGAGAACACAAGCTGAGATTCAGACCCAACAAGTTGTCATGGTGGTAAGGGCACTAGACAAGGAAAAGATCTAGGTGCTAGATTTGGCTCTGTCAGTGACACAGTATAAGACCTTGGCTGTTTCAGCTTTGATTTTTCCTCCTATAAAATAGGGATGTCACCTTCCTGGCCTCTTCACAGGCAGGATGAATTCCAAGGTCAGAGCCTTAAATAGATTTTGCCCCAAATACAATGTTTGTGTGGAAGAAATAATGCTTATTCTCTGTGGGTATCCAGCAACTACCCATGTCCCCTCTGTGTTCTGTGGGCCCATTTTCTTCAGGATTGGGAGAGCAGGGGGAAAGTGGCCTTGGGAGAAGGAACAGAAATGGGGTTGCCCTTCCTAGGGTCTACCTTTTCTCTATGCTCCCCTCCCCTCTTTAAAACCCCTTTCTCCTGCTTCTTCCCCCCATATTCTAGTTCTTAACCAGCTCAGCCCTGGTCCTCCCAGTCTCCCTGTTCCTCTGCTTTCCCTTTCCACTAGTCCCTCTATAATCTTCCTCTAACTTCCTCAACCTAGCTCTCTCCCTCTCACATTCCCCCCATCTTCTGGTGCTCCCTGAAACTAGCTTTCTCCTGAAGATGTTGTGTCTTCTGCCATCCTCTGTAAGGTTGACTGTGCTATCCATCAAACACTTGCACACATTCACTCTTGCTGACTCTCTCTCACACTTTGTCTCTCTCTTGCACTCTCTCTTTCACATACTCACACTACCTGAAACACAGGGACAAGAGTAAGATTTCACATTATCCAGATCCCTTGCAGTCAAATATCAGAGCTTCTGCTGCCACCCATCAGCAACCACCTCTGCTCCTTTCAGGTCCACACAATCCTGTCCAGGTCACTTGACAAATTCCTGGTCCTTATTTTTCTACCTCAGTCTTCTCTACCCCAATCCCAAAACCCTTTAAACAAGCTGGCCTCCAGCAGGCCTCAGTCACCCATTAGGACAGAAGTACTGGAGCCCCTCCTCCCCTGCTCAGCTCAGTTGCAGTACACCAAACTCCTTGAGATCAGGAGCTGTCTCCTCTCTCCTCTGTATGCCCAGGATTTAGCACAGAGCCTGAGATGCAAGAAGTACTTCTCATCTGAGTGTGACTAACTGAACTCATCCAAGATGCTAGAATGATGGTTTGCTCAAGGGCAGAGCCAGGATTAGTAAATCAGAGAAAGACCCTAGGATGAGTTCTGCCCTCCAGTTCTGCAGATCCCATAATTCCAAAATGCCCTCATGCCATCTCTACATTTCCACAAATATTCAGGACAACTTCCTTCTCCCTGAACTTCAGACTGTAACCTTCTCCCATCCCTCCTTCCATTGCAGGAGCCTGAAAGAAGGCTTGGCTTAGCCACAAAAGGCCTCAGTGGAGGTATTTAGGCACCATAGCACATTAATATGGGGAAGAGGATTTTTCAGCAACATCATGCCATACACAGCAGCCTGTGTGTACAGGGAGGAGATAGGGGAGCTTCTGTGGGATGTTCAAGTTCTTAAAGGCTCCCAAGGATCAGAGGGTATCTTGCCTTTGGGACAAGTCTTTTCCCCAGAACTTAGCAGTTAGGTGGCACAGTAAATAGAGTGTTGGACTTGGAATCAGGAAGACCTGAGTTCAAATCCTTCCCTAGACATTTACTAGTTATGTAATCCTAGGAAAGTTCCTTAACCTCTCAACCTCAGTTTCCTCTTCTGTAAATGGCATAATGATAGCACTTACTTCATGAGTTGTTGTGAGAAACAAATGAGACAATGCTGGTAAAATTGCAAAATTTAAATTCCTATAGAAATGTTGTTATCATTATAATCATCATCCCCTTCCCCCAAGTAGGGATTAAAGGGGCCAAAGAGTGGCTAGCTTACAATATGGGGTAGGGGCTGTGTGTTCCAGAAGAAAATCTGGCATTTTCCCCTGAATCCAAGACTACGGCCAGCATTTCTGTGACCATCATCATAATATCCCTCCTGAGTGTCTTCATAGCTTTCTTCTTGACATTCCAGGTAAGGGGGTGGGGAGAAATCCCCTCAAACCCAGGAATAAAGTCCATTTCCTGTGCCCTAGGGAGAGTCCCTTCTCCTTTTTGGCTGGGAGTTATCTCATCCTATAAAATGAGAAGTCTTTGAAAGGAGGGATGGCCTGCCTTCAGGAGATATAATAGCTCTCTTCTCATTGGAGACGTTTGAGTAGCCAAACTAGAAAATGGATTCATCTTTGGGAATGTGTTGGACTAGAGGGCCTCCAATGGGCCTCCTGATTCTAGATTAGCTCAAAGGACACCAAAAATATGTCCCCTTACAATCCTGTCCCTCAAATGTCCACAGTTCCAATAATTGGTCAAACTGAGAGGAAGGTCCTACGGAGATAGGGCAGCAAATAGATAGATCAAGAGGAGACTAGAAGCTGGAATTCTTGAGATTTCTGGACTAGAAGTCCATCTTTCTCTAGGAATCACGCTGTTTGCCTGTGGTTGGTCGGATCACCCTCAATCCATCTCTAGCCTCTCTCCTTTTCTGTAGTGTATAAGGTGCAGGCTGCTTCGTTATTGGCACCATGACATGTTCTCACTTCCTCAAACCCACTGGATGGATAGGGAGATGTTTGAGTTAGAGAACCTGTATGAGTACTCTGGTCAACAGGAAGGAAGCCCAACTTTAAGGATGGATAACCAAGACTTCCAAGGTGCATTGGAAAAGGTGAGTCTTAGCCTGGGGGAGCCATATGGTAATTGCTTCCCATGGAAGGCTCCAGATGTGCCCAATGTTTCAGCCATCTCAAATATGCTTGGCAGAAACTGGTTTGGGCAGCCATTGTGCATGGAGGTGGAGGGAGAAGATGTGTCAGATGATGAAAAAAATTGGGAGATAGACCTGGGATCTAGGCCCAACTTTGCCACTCATGGGTTGCGATCTTTGGGCAAGTCACATCTGTTCTCTAGGCCTTCACTTTCCCTGCATGTAAAAATAGGGCATCAGTCTAGACAAGTCCTAAAGTTTCTCCTAGCTCATGTCTTCTGAGATGGAGAAGTGGAGAAGGAATAAGGCAGTTGTCCAGCCTTGCCCATAACTTACAGGGAGGGGTACCCCTCTTCTGCAGATTTTATGGTCATTGCAAAAATAAACATGCACTAGGCAAATTTCTGGGGCACCAAAAAGGAAGAATCTTTTCCTCCCAACCCTGCTACCATCAGTCTCTGTCTCTTTTCTTCCCCCTTGTGTCTACCTGGTTGAAAACTCTCATCTAATTCCACAATCTTGGAACCTTCCCTTCTTGATCTCATTTCCCTCCTATCTCTTCAGGACTCTGGAAGCAGCAGCTAAGAGATCCCCTTTCTTATCCCAGGACCGCTGAAGCAATGAGAAGCCTAGGCCAGATCTTGTCCTGCCTTGATCAAGGAGAAGGTTTGGGAGTCCTACTGTTTTAGGCCAGGATGCAATCCCTTATTTATTCTCCCCATTCTGACCATGTTTCCCCCATCAATCACATGTCTCTACTCAGCCCTTAGAGTTAGGCCTGATTTCTCCTTGGGCCTGTTGCTGTCCCCATCAGAATACTGGAGCACTTCTTCTTGGCTTTGTTGTGTGTGTGTATGTGTGTGTGTAGGTTGTTTTGGGTTGTTTTATTTTTTTAAGATTGTTTCATACTTGGGGATATTTTTTTCGAAAAGGAACTGATTACGAATTATATTCTATTTGTCTGGATGCTTAAATTAAAAGCAGTTTTTTAAACCTCTGAGCTAATGTCTAAATTTCCTCTTTGGTTTATGTTCTCCTTTCCTCCATCATTTGGCCCAGGATTCAGGGTGTCGTAACTGCTACCCAAAGACTTGAGACTCCATTACTGACCCCTGCTCAGTCTTCTTCAACCTCTTTGCCTGACCCTGACCCTCAGCTCATGGCCAACACCTAACTCCAGTAGGAGTTCTGAAGCTACTGTGCTCCAGAGGAAGGGGGAATGTTGCCTTGTTACAACTGTCATTGATCCTGTCATATTCCATTCATCCACTAAGTAGGTGACAAGCATGAGCCTGGAAGTCAGACCTGGCCGCCTGATGACCAGAACCATCCTCAGACTTCAGCTGAGTATCATAGATTTAAAGCTGGAAGGAACCTCAGAGGCCAGCTAGAGAAACCCCCTCATGTTAACAAAAGAGGAAACTGAGGTTCAGAGGTAAAGCTGGCTCACCTAAGGTCTCACAGCTAGTGAGTGACTGCTGGGATTCCAAGTCAGCTTCCAGAAACCAAAGTCAGCATCCTGGCCATTGTACTATATAGAGCTAGTGTTCCCTCCTTTGTGAAATAAGGGGTTACACTAGAACTCTTGGGGACTCGATCCTCCTCCTCCTTTTCCCTGCCTGCCCCTCGCCACCTCACCACCCTTCCCTAAGGCCTTCCCTCAAGACTACCATTTTAAGGAGACCATGCTTCACCTCACTCACATCTAGATTCTCTTTACCTGCCTCCTTGGATCCACATGAGCACCCTTTCCCTCCCCACCCCTATCACCAACTCCTCTAGATGTGTTGTCTTTCCCTATTACAATATAAGGCCCTAGAAGGGGAAGGCTGTGTTTGCCTGTATCTGTAGCACCAGTGTTTAGCACAGTACCTGACCTGTGGTAAAACAATAAATGCTTTCTCTCTCTGTCATAGAATATAGATAGGGCTGGCCTTTGGCAATGATGTGCTAAGGGACATCCTCATCAGAAAGTTAGCTATGGTCCTCTGAGCAATAAATCATTTTATCAAAGGATCTGGGAGAGGGAAACTCTGAGAGAGGGAGAGGGGTGGGACTTGGTGGGGAGTAGCCTATAGCAGTCACCCCCTGTATCCCAAGATTCAGATCAGCAACCTGCCCCATCCATACAGAGAACAACAGGAAAGTGGGTGTTATAGGAAACTGGGCCTAGGGAGTTCAAATGCCTAAGCCTGGCCTTTGAGAGCTTTCACAAGGTCACCTGCATCTTCCTTTCCCCAACCTGTTATCCCCAGATGCAATTCTCTTCTCTAGCCAAGTTGGTTTTCTGTTTCCCTTTGCTCAGAGGGTTTCCTGGACCCTCCTTTATGGGGAGTGTAGCTTCAAACCCTGAGCACCTGCTGATAAGAAATTGATCCCAGTGTCCCTTTCCCTCTAGTTTTTCTGGGGTAGGTGAGGGCTGACATGAATCTGGGGGTGATGGGTGATCACTGAAGACCACAGGCTCTCAAAAGGCAGAGGGATGGTAGGGAACAGGGCAAAGCTGAAATGGTCCTGGGTAAGAGATGGGGGCTCTGATCCCAGGTAGAAGCCCTGTGATCGTAGAAGGAACTTCAGGCTACTCAACTACTTGGAATAATAGGAAGGAGATTTCAAGCCCCGTCCCCCCCAAAAAAGAACCATCTATGGGGCCTTATCCCCTCATTAGGGTCTTTCCTTTGGGTTACACTACACCAGAAGGCCCCTATGAAAAGTAGAACCACCACCTGAAAAGGGACTTTTGGGATATCTCCCCTTGGTTTATGAAAAGAGTTCCCCGAAGCATGAGCAGAGATATGAAGAGAGGAGGGTTGGATCTGGGGTGGAGAGGAATCAGTCTGAAGCCCCAAATGCTGCCGGGAAAGTGGCCTTAGTGGCCCAGAAGAAGCTTGGCCATTCATCATATCTCCAATTCTGTCCTGTCAAGTTCAGGCAAGGTTTTATGTGACCAGTACTGGAAGGAACTGACCCTGACCAGAGAAGGGGGCAAGACTCAAACCTCCCATCACACTTCAGCCTCAAGTGCTCCCACCCCAATTCCTTTTTCATTTTGGGACAGTAGCTGTGACCCCCAGGGGCCCCAGATGGCCGGAAGGAGGCACATCTTCCTCAGGCTGTCTCAGGGGTCTCTCCTCCTGGCAGTACATCAGTGTTTGAGGCCATAGGAATGCATCTGTGAGGGTGGAAGGAGAAGCTTGGGTTAGATAAGCTTCTGGGGAGAGGGTCAAGGCCCCCCAGGGTTTCTGCTTAGAGGCCACACTCCTAACTTTACAGTCTTTCTTTACACAAAAATGCCCTCCCCCTAGAAGTTCATGGACTTCTCACTGGAAGTACCCTCCATCCTCTGTAGCCTCTCCTTCTGATTGACCTGTTCTTTCCAGAACCTCCCTTTTAAGGATGATGCCCTCCAAGGCCTGTATCCTAAGCAATCAGTTACTAACATTTCAGTATGAATTGGTTCATCAGAGCCTTTCGAAATAGCCCTCCAGAGGCTATGAGGGAAGTTAGGCTATCTGGATGGGAGCCCTGCTCTATGACCTTGAGCTACTCCTTTCCCTTCCACCTGCAAAAGAGGACTAATTATACTTGTATCTCCTCCTTACAGAGAAAACTTAAAGTGCCAAAGATATCATAATTAACTAGTATTAACAGGGAGGCTCACAGAGAGCAGAGGTCTGCATAAAAGCACAGGGTCTAATACCAAGACCTGGCAGATGAGCCTGCAGCTGGTCCATAACATTTATTAAGGGCCTACTATGTGTCAAGCACTATATTAAGTGCTAGGGATACAAAGAAAAGCATAAGACAATCCCTGCCCTTGAGGAGCTCCCACCCTCACAGGGTAGACACTAGATGGGCCAAGATAGGGACCCTGAGCCAGATTTCAGGACCACCCGATTTGACTGTGGGCTTTTCTTTGCTGGCTTCCCCATCCTCCAAACTCATCCCAGTCCCAGGCCCTCTGTGTGCAGGAGAAAGGGAGGAGGGGGTATTCCAGGCCTACCGTATATTCGGACGAAGTGACCTGGCGGCCGTAGCCAGGCTTCCGGACACACAGGCCAGCCATTTGGCTGCAGATGCTTGTCTTAAATGCCTAGAGCAGGAGGAGAGGCATGTGTGTGTGTCTATAAGTGACTGAATCTGGCCTCTGTCCCCCCTAAGGATCCAACCAGGACTGGCTTGCAGTCTTCTCAATATTCCCCAGCCCTCCTGCCCAGAGGATCATGAATTTAGAGCTGGGAGGAGCATGGGAAGCCTTCACACCAAACCCTCTCATTTTACAGAGGAGGTAACTGAGACTCTGAGAGGTTAATTGTCTAAGGTCACACAGATAAGTGGATGAGTTGGGATTTAAAGCTAAGTCTCTCTGTTCAGAGCTTTTCTCTCTACAGCAGGATGTCATCCCCTCTTCTAGCATCTCAAAAGCCTGGGTCATCATCATGAGTTCAGGGTATGGTATTCATGGGCATAGTGGACTCCAGGTTCACACCATCCCAGGAAGCAAGCCCACTCACCAGGACAAGAAACAGGGGGACAAGCAGGAGGAACAGGAGACCCAGGACTATCATGGCCACAGCATAAGGAGGGAAGGAGGCCTCAGGCAGTGCCAAGGGCCTAGAACTTGGCAAATCTAAAACAGAAAGAGAAAAGACCATGGCTAGACAGGGGATCCCTTAGTGCCTAGCACAGTAACCCACACATATTAAGCACTTGATAAAGGTGTATTGATTGACTGGTACAAAGAGCATATACAGACCTTCCCCTCCCATTTTGGCTCAGGAGAGAAGGCATATGCAAAGCTAAGACATAAGGCTCCAGAAGAATCCATGCTCCATATAAAGTGTACAAGCACTAGGAGTTATCAGAAGAGGGAACCATCACTGAGAGCTGGGGACATTCTGTTTGCTGAAGGATGTAGGATCTGAGCTGGACCTTGAAGGATGGATAAGGTTTGGAAGAGATTGGAACATTCCTTCTATTTTCATAGCCTCTCAGCATTCTTCAAGCATTTCCTCCCTCCATTCCACCCTCTGCACATCCGGCAAATTAATATTCCTATAATATAGGTTGACAGTGCCACTCGCCTGAGAATCTGTAGTGGCTCCCTATTACCTCTGAGGAAAAAAATACAGTCTCTTCAGTTTGCCAAGTAATGCCTTTTGCAATCTGGTTCCAGTCTACCAACACAAGTTCATTTCCCCTTCATGTACTATACTCTATGTTTTAGCCTATGAAGATGCCTCACTAACCATCCCCTAACTTAGAGATTTAATCCTGTCTCTACGTTCTTACCTCCAGCTCTTGGAACCTTTAGCTTCCTTTAAGACCCAGTTTAGATGTCACCTCCTACAGGAAGCCTTTTCTGACTCCGCCACCATTTCCTCCTAAAATGACTCTTGAATTCACTTTTCAGTATATATGATGTATCACACCAGTGAAACAGAAGTGCCATGACGGCAGAGACTATTTCAATTTTATCTTTGTGTTCCCAGGGCTTAGTAAAGTGCCTTTAACACAGTAGGAGCCTAGTAATTTTTTTCTTAATTAAATTCAACCTGGATAATTATGGAAATGAAGTGGCTTGTGGATAAATAAGAAGAGAAGAGGGTGGAAGGTCTGGGATAGAAAAGACCTCAGAATGGTCTTCAATGCCATCGTGGAGTCTTAGAACGAATCTGATGAGCACTTGAGGAGATCTTTGAGGGTTTTAAGGAGTGAGTAGTGACTGGCCATCCTTCTCACCTCTGCCCCTTGGGATCTCAGGAGTCCTTCAAAATTCTGCTCCACTGCCACCTTCCTTCCTGATTTCCCAGCTGCTAGCACCACCCTCCCCTAATTTACATCTAATTTGCATGTATTTTACATATATTTAAGTACATGTGATCTCCCCACTCAAATATAAGCTCCTTGAGGGCAAGGACAGCTTCATTTTTTTTAATGCCAAGCTCTTAGCCCAGCACCTGGCACATTATGGGCACAGTATAAATGCTTATTCTCATTTCCTTTCCATTCCCCAGCATATAGTGGGTGCTTAATACATACTTGCTGATTGATTAATCTAGATTTTCAGTTCACTGAATGGACAGATTTGTGATTGATTATATGATTAGATATCGATGCTGAAAAGGGGCCTCAGAGCTACTGTACACCCTTGTGAGGCTAGAGATCTGGGATTTCTCTCTTAAGGAGTCAGAAGATAGGCTATGTTGGGGAAAGGCAGGACTGTTATAAGGATGGACAGGCAGATTGAAGAGGCTAAAAAAGAAGGAGTCAGACATACAGAGGGACCCATACAGTGGGTCCAGTTCTCCATCTCTAGAAGCCTTGAAGAGAAGATTTTGGGACCACTTACTGAGGATATTCCCAGGGGTATGGTGGGGGACTGACCAATGAGTCAGTCCTGAGAGGATATGCACAGGGTTACCTACTGTTTCCCTACTCTGAAGTAGTGAACAACTCGAGAAGTAACCCTGGAAGGAGGCTATGAGGGGATTTCTACTGAGGTAAAGGTTGAACTCAGTGACTTCTGCCAATGCTCCAGGTAGATGGAGAACCAGACAGATGAATGGAAGAGACAAGAGTCATCTGATATAAGGATAGAGAAGAGGAAGAGAGACAGACAGACAGAGACAGAGATAGAGACAGAGACAGACAGAGAGACAGAGACAGAGAGAGAGAGACAGACAGACAGAGACAGAGGTAGAGACAGAGAGAGACAGACAGACAGAGACAGAGGTAGAGACAGAGAGAGACAGACAGACAGGCAGAGACAGAGACAGAGATAGAGACACAGAGAGAGCTGGGCAAACGGATCCAGGAAACAGACTGGAAAGAAGTAGAGGGAAAGAAGACTGGGCCACATGAGGGAGCACTGACCAAGGCCGGGACCAGCCACCTCCACATGGAGGCCTTCAGCATCCTTGAGGCTTCTCAGCCCCTGGCACACCCACTCTTGGATATCAGCCTCTGAAGGTCCAACACTGAAGTAGATGAGCCTCACTTTGGCCATCACTGGGCTGAGCCTGTGGAAAGAAGAGAATCCAGAATGGTGGAAGGGTTGGGATGCAGAGGGCAAAGCAGGCCAGCTTGGCTCAGACTGTCTGAATCCTCTAGATTAGGAAGCATCCCCTGCTCCCAATGTGTCAATGTGTCCATCCCCTTGCCTCTACATGTGTCTCTATTCTTAGAGAAATCTGAGATTCAGAAGCTTGCGCCTGAAGGTTCAGGGTCAGAGGTAGCCTAAGGGGGTAACCCTCTAGTTGCCTGACCCTTCAGAATCAAGTCTCTAGACCCCTAGGTCTCCCTGGGGATGGTCCTTGGTGAGTAAAAGGGAGTGGACAAAGGAATAAGGGGAGCAGTTCGGATACTCACAGGAATTCTTCCACGATGATTTCCACAAAGTTCTGGGTGGGCTTGAGGATGGCAGTAAGCTGGGACACAGAAGGAGGGATCGTGGGTCACAGCCTTCACCTTGTCTCTCCCTTTCCCCCTCCTCTCCTCCCCTATTTCTTAATAATATAGACTCACCCCACGGGTCAGCTTCCCCCGTAGTTCCTGGGACTCCCTACTCGCCTTGTCCTTCAATGCCTCAGTGAATGACCAGTTGGGGATCCGAAGCCACAAGTTGTATACAGTCAGCTCTGCCTTCTCCTCTGAACAGTGAAGAAGGGATAGAAAGTCAGCCCTAGGAAGGGATGGAGAGGATTTCCCATCCCATCCAAAAACTTCCTTTGGACAAACATGCATAATGGATAGAACACTGTGGTACTTGGGATCAAGTGCCCTGGATTCAGATCCTGCCTCAGACACTTACTAGCTGTATGATCATGGGCAAGTCATTTAATCTTTCTAGGTCTCAGTTTTCTCATTTATAAAATGGGGATAATAATATTTACATCACCTACATTGTATAGTTGTGAACCCCTTAAAGTGCTACAAAATGAGAATTATGAAGATGTGGGAGGGGGAGTTGGTCCCTCATCAATTAACCCTCCTCCCCCCGGCCAATTGATTCATTTGTAAAAAAGTAGTGGGCAGGTAACAGAAGGGTTAATTTGTCAAATGAAATACAAAATATGACTAATATGGAAATATGTTTTGCATGACTGCACATGTTCAATCTATCTCAAAATGTCTGCCTTCTCAAAGAGGAGGAGGGAAGGGAGGGAAGGAGAGAATTTGAAACTCAAAATAAAATCAGAGACAAAAATTAAAAATAAATAAATAAAGTGCCAATGTCTGTCCATCCCTGTAACCCCTTTACACAGCAGGAAGTTTTCCTTGATGGAATTGGAGGGCAGTTCTCCATTGGCTAGCTCAAGATGGGCTTCACCTCTGTAACCTTCAGAAACCCAGCTTGCCTACTTTGAACACATTCAAGGCAAGAAAGTTTTGTGAAGTATTAACCCTGGCCATGGTGGGTAGCCTCCTACAAAGCAAAAACCTTCAAAAAGATCACTCTCTACTTTTTCCACTTATGCCTTTACCAAAGGGCATTGGGGGTGGGGAAAGGAAAAGGCTTTTTTTCTCTTCCCCTCTCTCCATTGGCGGTAGCTTCTTGCTCCTTCGTACTCTTTGAGTAGGAAACAACACTGCCACCAGGAACTGGATCCAGAGAGAGAAAACAGAGACTCACTGATGGTAGCTCCAAGGAATGTCACCCCTGGTAGCAGAGAGGAGAACCAACTATAGATATAAGAAAAAAACTAACCCTGGCAGCCAGGAGTCAAAGTGCAGAGAACAGGCCCAGGGAGTTTAGCTGAGCAACCTTCTCTGTAGACTCTACACCCAGGGATGAGAAAGGGAACTTCATACATGTCCTCTATGTGCACGCTTCACTACCAACATTTCTAAGTTTGTACCCAGTCTTTCCACCATGCTACATGAATTTTCCAGATTTATAAAGGAAAGGATTCATAGCTATTTTCTTACCACGTTATATCAGTAAATGTCTTTGTTTTGAGATAATTATGTCTATTGGCTGACTGTTGAAGGGAAAAGCATCAATGGGAGCTCAGGAGTTATTGTTTTAAGAGTGGGATGATACAGAGTAACTTTGCCTTTGGATGGTAGTCATTCCTTTGGGGGATCCAAACTATAAGTTGTAGGGGAGGGATAGCTCCTGGAGGGAGCAGCAGTGGGCTGAGTTCTGGATGCATGACCCTTGTGACCAAGCCACCTGGCTTAGGAAAGGGTGTCCTTCCCTGGCTCCTCTTATCCAAAGATTGTAATAGACCTTAGCTTGGGACAAGATAACCCCAGTATGTTTTGGGCCCATCATACTTTCTGGAACAAGGAGTTCTAAACCTGGCTCTGCTGAATAAATAACTCTTGCCTTTCCTCCCTAGTTGCAGTGTTAGAATGGTGACAGGAAAGTTTTGTGAAAAGGATAATGCTATACAAATATAAAGGGTTAGAGTTATTTTACAAATTTCTACAACTTCAATTTAGACAGACACCATATTTATATAGCAAGAGTTTCTCCCTCAAAGGAACTCAATTCAGTTGGCAATGTTACATTTTCTCTTCTGAAGTGAACAAGGGTTATCATACCTATGTATACGGAGGGGGAAAACTGAGAATTAGAAAGTTTAAGTGACTGGCCCCAGTCAAGGGCAGAGTGAGAAAGGAACCTCAATTTTTCAAACATCTAGACCCCTAGGCCATATCACAACAGTGCTATCCAATGAGGGTACTCCCCCTTCTTATGCAGAAAGGTAACTGACAGATCAAGGATAGACTCACCATTGACTGAGATGCTAGATTTCTGAATATGGGTATCTGTCACCTCACGGGCAAGACGGTCAGCCAGGCCTCGAAGACCAGCAGGGACAGGGACATTGAACTTGTACACAATGGTGACACCCACCCACTGGTCTTCATTGCTGAGAGAGCAGAAGGAAAATATTCAAGAACTGGGCAGATGTGACCAGGGTCCAAACTTCGGGAGTTTCAAAGGTGACTGGACTCATTCCCAGAAGATGGGACAGAGTTTCTAGTGGCTTGGTCCCCCTTTATTTCCAACCCCACTGCCATCCAAGACCAGACTCAGTTTCCCAGAACAATATGATGCACCTGTCAATTTCTACAATGACATTAACATTGTAAAGACAACTTTGGAAGACTAAAGACTGCTTATCTCTGCAATGACCAACCAGGATTCCATCATTACATGATGGAGCACACCCAAGAGGTCCAAAGCTGCAATGAGCCTAACCCCCTGTTTTCTTTGATTTTAATCAACTCTATTGCCCTGATCCCTTTGAGTGGGGTGGTCAGGGCAGTGGATAGAACTTTGAACTAGGAAAGTCAGGATACCCAGGCTTTGGTTTATTTCAGCTCTGTCACTAACTCATTGTGACCATCAATAAGCCATTTCTTCTCTTGGGCCTCAGTTTCCTCCTCTGGAAAGTGAGGGGTTTGGATGAGATCAGTTCTTAACTACTTTGTGTGAAGACTTATGAACCTTTTTTCAGAATAATATTTTTAAACACACAAAATAAAATAAGATTAAAATGAAAACCAATAATATTGAAATACAGTTATCAAAAATATTTTAAAACAAGTTCACAGACCCTAGGTCTTGAAAGCATTCAGTGAACGGGAGGAACTCTCAGCTTTAAGGGAAGTGGAGTGTTGTACCTACCTGAAAAGGATTAAAGGCTGCTTCTGCTGCTGGGGATGCATCCCATAAAATCCCAACACCACTGGGGTCACCTGCAGAAAATCACAAGAATGGTTACCATGGATGGGTTAAATCCAGTCAATAGCCCTTCTCCATTTAATCTTCTCCAGTCAACATTTAATAAGTGTCTACTCTATGCCAGGCACTGTGTTAAGTGCTGGGGACACAGAAAGAGGCAAAGGACAGTTCACATCCTCAAGGAGCTCACCATCTAAAGCCCTCCCAGCATAGATCTCTAGCTCTGCCTTAAAGCTCAAGGGGTATTGCAGGTCTGCCCTCCTAAGTCTAACACATATCTGCTACTACCTCAGGACCTGAGTTCCAATGCAGTCTCAGACACTTACTAGCTGTGTGACCCTGGGCAAGTCATTTAATATCTGTCTGCCTTGGCTTTTTAATCTGTAAAATGGAGTTATTAATAGCATCTGTATTCCAGGGTTGTTGTGGGTATCAAATAAGATAATTTTTGTAAAGCACTTTGCAAACCTTAAAACACTGTCCATGCATATGCTGACTGTTGCAATGATGATGGTGTACCTGTCTTTGAATTAGTTCCCACCCAACAAGATACAAGATTATCACACTGGATGAGGGGGAGTAAACCTGAGTTCCCTAGTTGGATGTCTTATAGTCAAAAGATTTTAGAGCCAGAAGGGATCTCAGAGATCACCTGGTCCAACTCTCTCATTGTACAAGCGAAGAAAGAGGAAGCAGCTTCTCTAAGGACACAAAACAATAAGGAAGAATCAGGAGTTGAACTCAGATTCATTGACTCCAAAACTCATGTTCTTTTCCCTGTACCATACTGCTCTTGGACAATCCACTTAACCTGTCTGGGCCTGTTTCCCCAACTGCTCTGATTACCTCACAGGTGTGCAGTGAGCTCCAAATGTAATAATGATATTTCCCACCTCAGAGCTTTTCTAGCACTTGGCATTTCCAGGTTGGTATTGGTACCTAGTAGTCATTTCATAAATGGTTATTGGAAGGATGGATGGATGGATGGATGGATGGATGGATGAATGGATGGATGGATGAATGGATGGATGGATGAGTACATGTCTTGTCTTCCCAGCTAAACTGCGTACTCCTTAGGGACAAGCATTTTGTCCCCATCTCTTTTCCTCTGTCCCCTCCTTCTAGTGCTTTGCAGGAGGACAACACACACACACACACACACACATACACACACACACACACAGGAGAGAGTCAATAAATATGTATTGATCCACATTGACTATTTTAAGCACTTTGAAGACAAATGTGAGGAATTATCATCTGAGAGGGCTACAGAAAGCTTAGGCAATAAAAACTGATGCAGAATGGTGATGGGGACGGGCAATGTAATAGAGCAGTTGTAACATAAGAAACAAAGAACTATCCCCACCCATCACCTCCTTAATGGGACAATGGGGCTTATGTCTCCCTTCCCAGGACAGGATCTCCTATGATTCTTCCTTTCTGTGCCATTCTCCTTCACCCCCCACCATCCCAAGCCCAGGGCTGTAGCCCCACTGACCAAGTACAATACTAGCTCTGCAACTTTGGTGAGTTTTCTTCTGTGGACAATGCAGAGACTTGAAGGGAAACAGACTCACCAATCCCGTAGTCCATCCTTCCAGGGTAGCATAGGTATCAGACCCAGGTCTCAGGAGTGAGGACACAAAGGGTTTCATGATGGTGAGGGAGACATGGACAATTAGAGAGGCCAGGGTGGTTAGTGTGGAAGCTAGAGACAGATTGGAAAGGGGTAGGAAGAGAGACAATAAGTATTCCAAGTCTCCTAACCAACAACAAGCAGGACCTCGCGATCCCTGAGATAAATCAGGGCCACAGGAAAGGTGAATAGAAGCTTTCCCTGTCTCAATGGCTTTCAGCTCATACCTCCTTGAGTACATCCATAATATCTTGGTCCCGTGTCTCTTGCTTCTCATACATTCTCTTCCAAGAATCCTTCCCATATTAATCCACACCACTACCTAATCTGCCAATATTATTTTTGGGCCCTCCTTTCAACAGCACCTTTTAGAATTCTGCAATGACCTATATCAGATAAATCCAAGTTTTTCCTGTCTTGTTTGCAATGATACTATTTGATCAGTTCTCATTGTGCTATGTCCTTATTCTGGGGGTCTTCCCATTTCTCAGCACTGGGAATCTCTGGGATATAGCCCTGGCAGTCCCCACAGTCATTAATTGCTTTCTAGTCTTTATATAATGTACATGGTCTATTATATGTAGTATAGGTATACATATATGTATAGGTATACATGCCCTAAAATTGGGCACAGTCTTACCCATTCATGGGGTAGTCTAGGAAGGCTGAAAGGGGGCAAGGTCAGTCTACAAACTCCTGAAGGAGACCAGGAAGGGGGATCCAAACTCATTACCCCAAACCTAGAGGGGCCCTTTGGAGCTAGAAGGAAGTCATTTGAGGACCAATTCTAAATTGTTCAGTTTTTCCCAACTGGAGTCAGCATATGGGACTCATTCTCCAAATCAGGGGAATTACTAGAATCCAAAAGATTTTGGAAAACTCCTTAGAAAATTGTTCCCTAATGGGTCAACTGAAAAGAGCTAAGAGTATGTCAGAACTGGAACGGTTCAGTGAGGACAGCATCTGGGAGAATGGCCAGGGCTTCCCTTAATGCCCCCATTAGAATGGGATGGGAGTTTGAAGGAATACAAAGCTGGTAGGAGTGAGGGAGTGCCATTGCTGCTGCTCTTATGAAAATGAGTGTGCCTTTGTCCCCAGAAGTCTTGGAACTTACCTTCACATTGGATGCTGTTCTCAGATAGAGAGAGATTACCTAGCATCATCCCCAGGCCCTTTGCTTCCCGATACAAGACCCAGACAATATCCATGGGAGAAGGGGCTCGAGTATTATTTCCAAATACAAGGGTTGTGTTCACCATCACTGAGTCCAGCCTGAGGACAAGGATTCAACATATTTGTCAATTATTTGGATAAAGGTATAACCAACAAACTTATCAAACCTACCAATGCCACAGGTGACACAACGGATAGAGCACCAGAACCGGATCCAAGAAGACTCATTTTCCTGAGTTCAAATCTGACCTCAGACACTTGCTAGCTTTGTGCCACTGGACAAGCCACTTAACTCTGTTTGACTCAGTTTCCTCATCTGTAAGATGAGCTAGAGAAGGAAATGGCAAATCACTCCAATATTTTTGCCAAGAAAACCTCAAATGGGGTCACAGAGAGTCAGATACAAACGAAAGAACTGAACAACAACGAAGAGATGCCACAAAACTAGGAGGGAGAGTTAGCACAATGGATGAAGGAATCAGGATCCAAAATTAACAGTACAGGCTAGAGTACTGGATGGAAAGCAAGGAGATGACATCAAATAGGGATTTTTCTGTTTGTTTATGAACTAGTATTTGTTTTCTTTCCCTCTTAACTCTCCCTACAATGGAAAAATCCCCTCAAACAACATGCAGAGTCAAGCAAAACAAGCTATATCCAAAATGTGTCTCATTCTACATATTAAGTAAATCCAGTAAATGTAAAGTTTCACCTTTATATTCAGAAAACCAGCTATACAAGTAAAAAATGGGGAAAGTATGGCCTAATCCCAGCTCAGTGAAAAGATCTGAGTATTTTGTGGGACACAAGCTCCATATGAGCTAACAGAGTGATATAATTGGGTTTTTTTAGTGATTTATGGGATCCCAGGCCAGCAACCTGGTGATCCCATATTGGGAGGTCAGAGTTCTGCTTTAATCCCCTCTGGTCAGACTATAACTGCTCCAACCCCAGGCACTACATTTTAAGAACCTGACAAGTTGGAGCATATCCAGAGAACTATAATCAGGGTGGTGAGGAGTCTAGAAACCATATAAGGAATAATTGAGGAAAGTGGGATGTTCAAGAGGATGAAATAAATTAAAGGCAGGGGTGGAAGGTGGGGGGATTCTGGCTGTTTTCAGTGAGGGACTGAATATACTATATGTGGTTCTAGAAGACAGAAGTGCAACCAATGACTAGAAATTAAAGAGGCAGATTTCAGATTAACATAAAAAAGAAACTTCAAACAATTATAACTGTTCAACAGTGGGACAGTTTGCTGTGGATGGTAATGAGCTTCCCATCACTGGAGGGAATTAAGCAGAAGCTGACTGAGCTCTAGTGTTACATTAGATGACCTCTGAGGTCACTTCCACTCTGAGATTTTATGATTTTGGGATTCTAGATCATAACTCACATTCTTGACCCTCCCAAGAAAACACCAACCATCTCTCTTCTCCAATAGGGGCCGATTTATGGGACATACCAGAAGAGATACAGTTTTGTGGTTGTTGTATTTGACTTTTCATGACCCCATTTCAGGTTTTCTCAGCAAAGATACTTGAATGGTTTGCCGTTTCCTTCTGCAGGTCATTTTACAGATGAGGAAACTGAGGCAAGCAGAGTTAAGCGACTTGCCCAGGAAACACACAGCTGGTGTCAGAGGCCAGATTTAAAGTCAAGAAGATGACCTCTTCTTGACTCCAGGCCCAGCAGTCTATCCACTGTAACACTCCTCACTGAGTGCTCCAGCCCATGCTGTCTCTGTCAGCACCTAGAGTATGATCCACAGGCCCGCTCTTAACTTCACTGGTTTCTCACTGTTTTGTGTATATGATTTATACCCTATTCAGACTAGTTGGTCTTAGAGTGTAGACACTGGGTCTCCTTCTCTTGTCTTTTCTCCAAGGTTTAGATCAGGCACATGGTCAGGTTGGAGACAGGTGGGATTCGGTAAAGATTTCTTGACTCAAGAGTTTGGGTAGCTTTGGTGCTGTCCCAGGTGCTGAGCTGAGTGACTATAGACACAGGGCCTTTCAGAGATTTACAAATCTGGTTTAAATGAATACATTCTTTTCCTAGTTCCTTCTTATCTCTTACTGCAAGGGGTCTTAAATTGGTTGGAGCAAAGAATCCTAGTGATTCTCATTCTCTCTCTCTCTCTCTCTCTCTCTCAAACACACACACAAACACACACACAGAACCATATAAGGTTAGAGGTAGACAAGATCTTAGAGATCTTCTAGTCTGGAAGATCCACAGATAGATTTCAAAAAGTCTATGAACTTGGATGGAGAAATTTCATCCTTATACCAATATTATTGGTTTCCTTTATAATTCTATGTATTTTATTTTATGTATTTGAAAACATTATTTTGGACAGTTTCATAGACTTCACCAGATTGCCAAAGGAGATCATTATACATACACACACACACATACACACACACACACACACACGTTAAGAACCCCTAGTCTAGTTCAGCCTCTTCATTTTACAGTGGAAAGAAATGAAATTCAAAGGAAGACAGTGACTTGCCCAAGATCACACAGTTGGTCTCTGGAAAGAACCAGGACTCAAACCTATGTCTCAAGCTGCTTCTACTGGGTATGGCAAAGGAAGGTTGGTGAGGAGAGAAGGAAGGGGCCCAGAGGCAGAGGAATAATTTTGGGCTTGGAAATATTTTGTTAAATAATTCCACTCTTCCATTTGTGGCTAAGGAAAAATCTAATCCCTATTCCAAAACCATACCTGATGACAACTACATAAAGAGGGAAGAGGGATAAGAGTATAGTGCTGTTCCATGAAGACTTCTTTAATGTTCCCAGATCTCTTTCTCTTCTGACATCATAGGACGTTTTATTGCTTTTATGCATTGATATTCTAACTTATAATACAGGTGTCCCAGAAGTGTTTGTGAAGTTTAAAGCTTCGCACCCAGATTTTTGGAGCTCCCTGCATCATGAATTAGAATGATCAGTGCATGAAAGGAGTACTAGGTACTCTGAAGTCAGAAAATATTAAAGCTTAAAACTACACTGACTTTTGGAATATCCTATGTAGTTGTATATGTTATTGTCTTATTTTTCACAGTAAATTAAACTCTTTGAGGGCAGGAATCTCATTTTAATTATCCTTGTAACTTTCCCACTGGACAGAATTTTCTCTCTCTACATAGTGTAAATGAATGAATGAAAGAGCATTTATTAAACCACTTACTATATTCCCTACACTGTGCTAGATACTGAGGATAGACATTCAAAACCAAAAATAGCCCCTATTCTCAAGGACCTTACATTCTAATGGAGGAAACAACACATATAGGGGAATGGTGGGCATAGAGGTCTGTGAAATCCATAGAGATGGTAAATCCAATCAGAGGGAAATCAATTTACAGTAGATACTTAACCATTTTTTAACGATCTAAAAGTGGAGTTGGAGGCAGGGGGAAGAGAGAGGAAATCATCACTTACCCAAAACCATTGACCTCCACTCGATCAAAGTTGGAGAAACTTCTTTGATAGATGGGAGTCAGCTGGAAAGGACAAACAAAAACAACCTGATGTGACCTGCCTCCCACCAGTTCAGGGCTCCCAAGAGCAGTCACTGTGCCTGTCAAATGAGAATAAGAATCACTGGCATTTAGGTAGTGTCAGCCAGCTAATTATCTCATTTGATCCTCATAATGGTGCAGAGTAAGTCATACATGTGTTATTATCAACTCCATTTTATAGATAAAGAAACTGAGGCTCAGATGAAGTGGCTTGCCCAAGGTCTCACAGTGAGTTTGTGGTAGAACTGGGACTGGAATCCAGGTGTCCTGACTCCAAGAGTTGTCTTCATTCAATGACCTTATCATTCTCTCATAAAATCTGGGTTTAAAACAACAACCTAGTTACACCACACACACACACACACACACACACACACACACACACACACACACCAACACCAAATTACCCTCTCACCTAAAATAGACAGATTTTTAAAGCCTCCTGCCTAGGGGGGGTTGTATGTATGTGTGCACGTGCGTGCATGTATGTGTGTGCACACATGTGTGCACATGTTTGTGTGTGGGAGTACATTTGTCATTATTTATATTTGCCTGAATTTGCAAATTCATAAATGTAGGTAATTCCTGGCATGGAGCTGTCCTCCACCAACGTAGATCAGCAACTTCTTGGTAACTCATTAGAGATTTCCTTGGGAGCATTGTGAGAACAAGTGACTTGCCTATGGTCACACAGTGTGTATGAGATAGGATTTTAACTTGTCACCCTGACTCTAAGGCCTGTCGCTATCCACTCTATCCACTATCTTTTCTGCCTCTGTCCCAACATCTCTCACAGTGTTGTCTATGCAGAGTTGTACCGGAATCAAGGCCTTTGTTGGACACATCTTATTATAGCTCTGTGGCATGGACAGACAATTCTCCAAACCTGAGTCACAGAGGCACTGCTGATAGTTAAGGGGAATTTCCATAATTCATCCTTAGACAAATCCCTAAGACAGTAAATTTTAGGTATATTGCAAAGTGGGTCTACATTGTTGGAGTGAATTCATTTCCTATGTATACTTAGGTATACATATAGATGCAGATGAATTCTCTCTACATTTGGGTGGCATGTGTAAACACCATCTACAATGAGGTCTAGGAAAAATCCCAGTACTACAGTGAACAAAGGAAACTTAAAAGTGAGTTTGGTTCCCCACCTTCAGTATTTAGGTCAGAGTCCATTAGCCACATGTGGCTCAGAACACTCCCAAGACTGCACCAGATTCAAATGCAAATGAGAAATATTACAAAATAAAATACAATAACACAGATAATATTATTATGCCATTTTCTAAGTCAATGTGAGACCTGTAGGGACTCTCAAGTACAGGTTAGTGGTCCCCTTTTCTATCTGAGTCCTTTTCTATCTGAGTTTGATTCCACTGTGCTAGAGGACTTTAAGGCTCTTTACTAAGACTGTTTGAGCTTTTTTATCGGTGGGTTGTAAAAAGCTAGCTTTAGACAATTGTCTAGGATTGGATAGTTCCTAATAATTACCTTGATACTTGGAAAGAGCTGTAGTTTTATCTCAGTTTTCTCATTTGTCGAATGAGAGAATAGTGACACCTACCTGTCTGACTCTCAGGTATCATTCAATGATAAAAGGAGTTAATGGATATGACAACGCTATCACCATGGAAAGCTTAAAGATACAGATATAATTTCCCATTATTTTTAATAGTACTTCATTGGAAGATCTCATCAATGTGCAGGGAGGAATTTTCTCTTGATTGATGAAGTTCCAGAAGAGTTTCTGCCTAGACACTCTTTCACCTTTATGAAGATCATCAAAGGTAGGAGCCACATCCTCCACTTCACTGGTCCCCTTCCACAATGTTGGATGTCAGATGGTGAGGATGCTAGGAACTTAAATGGGGAGGGATGCCCACCTGAAGCTGTAGGGCACAGGCAGCTACCAGCTGCTAAAAAAATAATTGATTAAAGACTTGGAGCTAGAAGAGGTCGTAGAGGTCACCTGCCCAGCCCCCTCATTTTATAGGTGAGAAAATTGGGTCCTAGAGAGGTTGTGATCTGCCCAAGGTCACATAGGAAGTAAGAGGCAAAACAAAGATTAGAACCCATGCTCTTTGACTCCAAAGCCCTCGGGATGATGATGGCTTACTGAACTCATTCCTCGATGACTAACAAATTGCCATCATATCATACCCATCCCATTACTATGATTCTGAACCCCCAACTGTTGTTATTTGAACATAATTATCTGTCCCCTGCTAATCATTTCCTTAATCCTATCTTCCTCAACCTATCAACCCCCAACCTTTCATTCTAAAGTTACCTATCCCTTCTACTGTGCCCTCTGGAATGTCTGTTCCATAGGCAAAACACCTGTTTTCATCGTAAACATTTTCCTCTCTGACTTCTTCTGTCTTCTTGTACTTATTGAGACCTGGCTCCCTCCCAGTGATGCAACTTTCCTGGTCACCTTTTCCAGTACTGAATAAATTTTCACTCATATCCCTTGAGTCACTGGTCAAGGTGGGGGAGTTGCAACACTTCTTGTTCTCCATCACCAATTCCAGAATCTCCCTCTACCACCATCACCAAGCAACCACTCTTCCTTTGAAATATACTCAGTCCTTCTTTATCACCTCAACAGTGTTCTGGTAACTGTTCTTTACAGAACTCTGTGACATTCTTCTTCCTTCTTTAATGAGTTCAGTATCTGGCTCACAGTTTTGTTTTGTTTTTCTCCTCCCCAACTCCATAGTCATGCTAGATGACTTCAATATATTTATCAGTACTCCTTCAAATACCCTAAACTCCCAGTTCCTCAACCTACCCATTTCTTATGACCTACTCCTCCATCCCCTGCACTGGTTACATTCTCCTCTCTTCCTCATCTTGACTCCTTGGTCTGTACTGTTCTATTCTCTTGAGTATCTTAACCCCTTATCCTAGCAAGGATCTCACCCGATCAAGCTTCAGCCTTGGATAATTCCCACCAAGCACTGTCTTCATTCCTACTCATGTGCTACTTAAAGACATAGGAGAAAATCATGGAATTTGAAGAACTTGACCCCCTGGGAAACTAGTTCAATTTCACACTTCCCTCTTGTCTCAGATGCCTTGGCCCTTTATCCTATCAATGACCTTACTCTACCAAATCTCAGGCTAGGCTTACTCCCCATTCACTCACTGCTTTACTCCTCTCCATATGCACAGAGGTAATCACAGAATTCTGCTACCTGGGTTCACTGCAGCAAAGTAATCCTTTTACACTTCTCTAATGGATTGCTTCACACTGCCATTCACCGCAAAGGTTTTTCCAAATCTTTTCATCCCTCTTTAAAGTTCCATGACTCCCTCCCCCTTCTCAGCTAAGAATCTTGCCTTATATTTCACTGGGGGAGGGGGGGTGGGAGAAGGAAGGGTTGAGGCCATTCACTAAAAGCGCTCTCTTTTCCCCTCCTCCTCATTTCACATTACTCAGATGGCTTCCACCATTATCTCCTCTTCCAAGCCTCTCTCACATTAAGAGGTGACCCTTCTCCTCACCAAGAAAAACCACCAAGAAAAAACAAATAATTCCTTTCCATCCTGTCCTCTCCAGCAAATTATCCCCTCTGTCATTTCCACTCTCACTACTCTTCAATCTCTCCCTTTCTATTGGTTGCTTCCCCATTGTCTACAAACACATTTATGTCTCCTCCACTTTCAAAAAAACCTTAATTTGATCCATTCATCCCTACTAATTATCAGCCTATATTTCTCCTCCCTTTTGTGGCTAAGAGCCTGGAGAAAGCTGCCTACAATGGATGTTTCCACTTCCTTTCCTCTCACTCTCTTAATTCTCTGAAGTCTGACTTCTGATCTTATCATTCAAATGAAACTACTTTCTCCAAGGTTCTCAGTGACCTCATAACTGCCAAATCAAAATAGCCTTTTCTCAGTCCTCACCCTTCTTGACCTCTCTGCATTCTTTAACACTGTCGATTTCATGCTTCTCCTTGATACTCTCTTTTCTCTAGGGCTTTGTGACGCTGATCTCCCCTGGTTCTCCTTCTACCCATCTGACCATCCCTTCTCAGTCTTCTCTGACAGATCTTCATCCAAAGCTCTCAGTAACAACTTTTTGAAATGAACAAATAAACAAATGAATGAATGGAATGGAATGAGAATGGATGAAAGTAGTCCACTAAACCCACCTGATTTTGCACATTCTCACTCAGGAGCCTGTATTCCAGGGAGGTGGGATCATACAAAGGAGCTGCGAAGATTTCGTTGGTTATTTTGAAAGTCAAGGGTCGAGTCACATGTTTATAACCTGAGGAGGTGGATACTGAGTCCAGTAGTGAAGGGTATTGAGCAGAAGAGGCAGAAGGCATGGGAAGTTCAGTTCCAACAGAGGTGGGGCTCCATGCTGAATCCATAGACTCAGTCACTGAAGGATATGACCAAGGCAGGGAAGGTGTGATGGTGGGAGTGGCCGTCAAATGAACATTTAGAGTAGTTGAGGATGATGAGGCAGATGAAGTGCTTGAGAAATTTTCCAGGGAGACCAGAGAGCTGGGAGATGAATCCATCATACTGGTTTCATCAGAAATGACTGCCAACCCCAAAGTGTTTGCCGCTGAGGTTAATGAAGCTGTGGTAGGAGTAGATACAGATGGTGGGAATCTGGTGGGCTCAGATGTGGTCAGCTCTAGTCCTTCTTGATTGGTGGTCTGATGGGAGAATTGTAAGCTAGAGGTGTTGGTTGAAGACTCAATAAATGCTGATGTAGATGTAGGCACAGAGGGATCCCTAGGAACTCCAGATGTGGTAAACTGGGTTGTACTTAAAACCAACACTGATGGTGATAGTAATAGTGATGATGATGACGACAGTGATGACGGTAGTGGTGGTAATGGTGATGGTGATGGTGAATATAGTGTTGGAGATGGTAGTGGCAATGTTGATAGTGATGAAAGGGTGGAAGGACCCCTTGAGCCAGAGCTCACACTGGAAACGAAAGCATTACTCAGTGGATTTTCATCCTGTGTCAGGGGTGGTAAAGCTCCTCCAGCAGGAGGAGGTTCAGATTCTGGCTGCTCTGAAGGTTCAGGAGTAGGAACTTCAGTCTCTTTTGGATGAAGAGTAACGAGGACAGGAAGCTCAGATACCACTGGTGATGAAAACTCTGCAGATGCTAATGTGATGGAAGCAGGTGTGGAAGCATTTGACTTCAAGGTGTCTATAGAAATGGCATTCCCTGAGTCATTTGGAGCCAGTTTCAGATACAAGGAGGTACTTGCTTCAGTTGTGCCAGAGTTCAGAGCAGGAGGGTGCCCTACTATCCCGGGTCCTTCCATCAGAGGGGAAAAAGATATGGATAACTGAGTTGGTGTGAGACCTTTGGTGTCAGCAGAAGAGGCAAGAATAACAGTAAGGGCAGATGAGATTCCACCTGATTGCCTTCTCAATCCAGATGTGTTCAATTCAGAGGTGGTGGGTTCCCCTGGGGCTATAGACATATTAGCCCAAGGCCTATAATCAAGGTCATTCAAGAATGATGAAGGATTCTCATATCTTTCAGTCCTGGGGGTCTCATTGGACATCAATCCATCAACTGATGGCGTTGGATCAAGAAATGAGGGTGAGGAAATGATTCTAGGAGATTCAGGTATCAACATCTGTTCCATTGGCCCAGAGACAGGGGCAACAGCAATGGATGTGGTTGCAGGCTTGGTTGTTGTTTTGGTAACAGCAAGCTCCATTGGCCCAGATGGGACCAATTCAGAGGTAGCTGAACTGGAGGATCCAGAGGATGTAAAGGGAGCAGGATAGTCTGAACTAGAGGGCCAGCTCAGAGGCACAGTTGGAGAAAACTGACCAGATTCAGACCTCGTTCTAAATAAAACCCTCCCAGCAGCTGGTCTTTGCATCATCTGTATTGATTGTTGTGGGGTGGCTCTCTCTCTACCTACATCCTCTCCAACTTCTATCCAGGGGGAGAGTCCCTTCACGTTATCCTTTGAGGAAGATGAAGCCAAGAGAGCCCAGAGGGGTGAGAGGGGATGGATGGGGTGCCTGGATTCATGTGGATCATGTCGGGATGAAACCAAAACTGCCAAGAAACCTGAGAAAAATGAGCAGTTTTCATCAGCCTAATACCTGGGAAGAGACTAGACTGCCCTATGAAGGATGATGATAATACTACTACTACTAATAACTCACATTTCTATTGCATTTTATAATAACCCCATGAGGTAGAACAGTACATGTATCTTTATACCCATTCTACAGATGGGGAAATTATCACCCCAGATTTTCTAAAGAGGGAAGAGACAAGAGTCTGCAAACTCTAAGACAGTGAGACCAACTTGTGGTAAGATTCAAGAATGAATCATTTTTAAATAATATTTTATTTTTTCCCAATTACAGGTAAAGCAATTTTTAACATTTTTAAAGTTTTAAGTTCCAAATTCTATCTCTTCCCCCTTTTGTTCCCTCTCCTTCTCTCTCCCTGAGATGGTAAGCAATCTGATATAGGTTATATATGTGCAATCATTCAAAACATTTCTACATTAGTCATTTTGTAGAAAAAAGACGTGAATAAGAAAAGAATGAAAGAAAGTGAAAAATAGCATGCTTCAGTCTGTATTCAAACAATACTGTCTTCCTCTGAAGATAGATAGTATCCTCATGGGATCACCTTTGGGATTGTCTTGGATCACTGTATTTCTGAAAATGGCTAAATCACTCACAATTCTTCATCATACTATTGCTGTTACTGTGTGTGTTCTCCTGGTTCTGCTCATTTCACTTTGCATCAGTTCATGTAAGTCTTTCTAGGTTTTTATGAAATCATCTCATTTGTCATTTCTTATAGCACAATAATATTCCATCACAATCACATATCACAACTTGTCCAGTCATTCCCTGATTGATAGGCATCCCTTCAATTTTCAATTCTTAGCCATCACAAAAAAGAGCTATTATAAGTTGTTTTCATTTTGTTTTTTACAAGTAGGTCCTTTTCAATTTTTAAAAAAATTTCTTTAAGATAGAGACCTAGTAGTGGTATTATTGGAGATGAAAGGATATGCACAGTTTGATAGCCCTTTGCGCATAACTCCAAATTGCTCTCCAGAATGGTTGGATTAGTTCACAACTCCCCCAACACTGCATTAGTGTCCCAGTTTTACCACATCCTCTCCAACATTTATCATTTTCCTTTTTTGTCATATTAAGCAATCTGATAGGTGTGAGATAGTACCTCAGAATTGTTTTCATTTGCATTCCTCTAATCAATGTGATTAAGAGAATTTTTCCATAAGATCATAGATTGCTTTGATTTCTTTTTCTGAAGACTCCCTGTTCATATCCTTTGACCATTTATCAACTGAGGAATGACTTGTATTCTTATAAATTTGACTCAGTTCTCTATATTTTAGAGAAATGAGGCCTTTATAAGAGATACTTGCTGCAAATTTTTTCCAAGTTTTATGCTTTCTTTCTAATTTTGGTTTTGTTTGTGCAAAAACTTTTTAATTTCATATTATTAAAATTTTCTATTTTACATTTCTTAATATTCTCTATATCTTGTTTGATACTAAGTTATCCATAGATATTCATATATCTGACAGGTACACTATTCCTTGCTCTCCTAATTTGCTTAAGGTATCACCCTTTATGTGTAAATCATGCACCCATTTTGACCTTATCTTAGTATACTGTGTGAGATGTTGATCTATACCTACTTTCTACCATACTGTTTTCCAATTTTCTCTGTTTTTGTCAAATAATGAGTTTTTGTCCCAAAAGTTTGGCTCTTTGGGTTTATCATACACCAGATTACTACTATTACTTGCTAAAATGTATTGTGTACCTATTATGTTCCGTTGATCCACTATGCTATTTCTTAGCCAGGACCAGATTGTTTTATAATACAGTTTTAGATCTGGTATAACTGGACCACCTTCCTTTATTTTTTTTTCATTGATTTCCTCGATGTTCTTCACCTTTTGTTCTTCCAATGAATTTTGTTATTACTCTTTTGTAGCTCTTATAAAACAATTTTTGGGTAGTTTGATTGGCATGGAACCAAATAATATATTGATTTAGACAGAATTATCATTTTTATTATATTGGCTCAACCTACCCATGAACAATTAATATTTTTGCAATTGTTTAGATCTGACTTTAGTCATGTGAAGTGTTTTGTAATTGAATTCATATAGTTCCTGGGTTTGTCCTGTGTAATGTTAATTAGAGTTAATGATCTTACCCACCCAGTTGTATTCAGGCCTCACCTGAAGCCCATTAAGGGAAGCTTTTGGTTAATTTCATTGAGGCACTGAGTCAGGAGGGTTGTGATGTCCTCTGGCTCTGAAAAGTGTATCTATATTCTGAGGTGAGATTTTGCTTTGGGAACTTAGAAAAAGGTTCATGTGCCAGATGAGACTCTGGGTAGCCATTAAGGAGGACCCCCCTTCCCTTTGAAAGCCCAGATGTGGGTACTTCTGTCTCTGGTAAATATGTATGTATATAATGGTCAGACAGTTTGGATCTGTGATATATGTATTTTTTATGGTCAGACATTTAGAATCTCTGTCTGTTGGTCTTTATTTCTCTGCTTGTATTTTCTCTGTTAGTGAATGTAATTAAAGTAGATTGTTGACCCCTCAAAAGTTGTTTTCCTTTTAGAAAAACAGATCTAAGAACTTGTGCTAGCAGGCCCTCCTGCATATGTCAGGGTGCTTGTTGCTATATCTTGGCAGGTGGATTCTCAAGTATTTTATATTGTCTACAGATAATTTAAATAGAATTTCTCTATCTCTTGCTGCAGGCTTTGTTGGTTATACTGTGTGTGTGTGTGTTCGTCCTCTGTTGCCAAAGAAGATCATGCCATCAGAGAAATAATGACGTGACTTGCACTTGACTTTGTCTTGAGTGAAAAAGGGCTGTGCAGGTCACCAGCCTCACTTCTCCTCCAGAGCCATCTGAATTCAGTGACCAGATATTCATCAGGATGACTGGAGATGACCCAGGATGAAGCAATTGGGGTTAAGTGACTTGCCCAAGGTCACACAGCTAGTCAGTGTCAAGTGTCTGAGGTGACATTTGAACTCAGGTCCTCCTGACTCCTGCACTGGTGCTCTATCCACTGCACCACCTAGCTGCCCTTGTTGGTTATATATAGAAATGCTGATGACTTATGTGAGTTTATTTTAGATTCTGCAATTTTGCTAAAGTTACTAATTATTTCAACTGGTTTTTTAGCTGTTCTCTAGGATTCTCTAAGTATACCATCATATCATCTGCAAAGAATGATAGCTTTTTTAATTTATTTCCTATTCTAATCCCTTCAATTTCTTTTTCTTCTCTTATTGCTGTAGCTAACAATGCCAGTACAAAAGAATGGATTATTGAAAAAAGGTTCATGATCAGCCATAGGAAGCAATGATCACAAAGAACTAGTGAGACTGACCAAAAAGGGTGATGTCAGACTGTCCCTGTTTCCTTTCTTTTTGACAGGATTACTAAACTGATGGAACAGGGAGGTAGCAAAATAGTTTAATTTAATTATGGTCCAACATTTAATAAAATATATTGGGCTATCATTGTGGAAAATATGGAGAATGTGCTTTGCATGATAGTGTAATTAAATGGATTTAGAACTGGATGAATGGCTGGACTCAAAAAGCTGTCATTATTAGTTCCATTATGACTTGGAAGGTGGTCTCCAGTGAAGTGCCCCAAGGATCAGTGCTCAGAACTGTACTAGTTAACATTTTTATCAATGACTTAGATAGCAAGGATGGCATATTTAGCAAATTTTCAGAGGACAAAAGTTTGGAAAATAGAAAACATTGGATGTTAGAATCAAGATCTACAGAGATATTTACAGGCTGGAGAATTGGGCTGAAACCAACAAGATCAAATTATAAGACTAAAAGTAAAGTCTAGTATAAGTTCAAAAAATGAGACTGTACAAACACAGAATATGGGAGACCTGGTTAGAAAGTAATTTGATTGAAAAAGATTTGGGGGCTTTAACTGACTTCAAGCTCAATGAGTCAGCAATGTGAGTTGTGGGGAGTTATTTTTTAGTTGTGTCTGACTTTTTGTGACCCCCCCTCCACTTGAAATTTTCTTAGCAAAAATACTGGAGTGGTCTGGCATTTCCTTCTGCAGCTCATTTTACAGATGAGGAAACTGAGGCAAACAGAGTTAAGTGACTTGCCTAGGGTCACACAGCTAGTAAGTGTCTTAAGTTCAGATTTAAACTCATGAAGATGAGTCTTCCTGACTCTAGGTCCAGCAGTCTATGCATTATGCACCCTTAGCTCCCTCAGCAATGGGAAAGGGAAGCCACCCCCTCCCAAAAAAAGAATCCAACCTTAGGTTGCATAGCTTTGAGAAATAAGGTGGTCTAGCAACAACCCAGTGGATGGAATGTCAGGTTTGGAATTAGGAAGGCCTGGGTTCCTCTCTCAGATTCTTACTAGTTTGTGCGATGCTCAGACAAGTTACTTCATTTCTCTGAGCCTTAGTTTTCTCATCTGTAGAATGGGGTCAGTAACAGTGCCTCCTTCAAAAGATTATGAGGATCAAATGAGGTAAGATATATAGGTGCTTTGAAGTTCTCCAAGTGCTGTACAAGTGGAAATAAAGCTATCCTAATGAAGTTGAATGTCCCACTGTATGTACTCTGCCCTCATCAGACCACACCTACAGTATTGTGTCCAAATCTGGGTGCCACAGTTTAGGATGACTGTCCAAAGAACAGCAACCAACTGGGTCAGTGAAGAACCTTAAATCCATGCCATCGGAGAATTGGCCAAAGTAACTGGAGAAGGAACTTGGCCAGAAGAAGGGAAGACTTAACAAGAGAATGAAGGTTGCCTTTGAATAAGTGAAGGTCTGACATGTGGACCCAGCAGGGATTGTCCATGCGATGGGGTATCCATGAACACAAAAGACGAGGCTCTAAATTGTCCTTGGAGGTCGACAAGCCCTTGATTCTGATTGCTATTTGTCAGGAAGGAGTCTCTGGAGCAATTTCCTAGGGCCATAGAGAAGCTGCCAGATGTCCATCCTTGCTATCTCCTTCCTATTGTTTACTCTCTAGAGATCTGGGGAACAGGGACTCTGAAAAGTGGCCAGTGTCTTCTCCTGAGCATTCAAGCTTAGCCTCTAAAGTTCATCACAACGCAGAGGACTAGGACCTAGAAGAAAATAACTCACTTTATGCCTTCTGAAGCCTAGAAGAAGGTTGTCTTGTGTATCAAAAAGCACCCTATATCAAATATAGTCCCAAGTTTGAGTCTTACCTGTCTCTCACTAGCTGTGGGGCTTTGGATAAATTGAACCCTCTGTGCCCCTAAGTTTCCTCATTTTTAAAATGAAGACGGTCCTTACCTGCTCTGACATGATTCAACCATGGAATGATTACTTACACATAGCAGATGTTTAATCAGTGTTTACTGAGCTGAATTACAGGCTATTTCAATGCAGGGTTAAACAAAGAGAAGTATGCTCTCAAGGGTCCCTAAGGAGTCCCTGGTGACTGCGTCCACCCTGTCATCAGCCATCAGATGTAGTAACCAGGCTGTTTGCTCAGCCATGTCATGAAGATCCAGATTTCAGATTGCTCAGCAGGAGAGCCGTACCAGTGATCTGATGGGATTATGGTCTATTTGTGTTTCTTCCTGAGAGAAGGTACAACTTTGTGTATGAATCGAATTGGCGTTTGGAGTGTAGATCAAGGATATGGATGCTTTCATGCTCCCTGGTTTATCAGAGAGGATGAGAGAAATATATTACAATGAAAGTAAAGAAGCAAGAGACTCTGAAGAGACAGAGAGGAATCCAAAGTAGTAGGGAAGGGTTGGAGGGTGGTATATGCCAACAAGGAGGTAAGGGGGGAAATCACCTGAAACATGAGTATGAGGCTCTTCTGGTTATGGGGTGAGCTGAACCTTCTAAGAAGAAAAAACCCTCCTGTGCTCTCCAGAGGATCCATCCAGAGATGTGACCAATATTGAGGACATCCACCACTGGCCATAGCAAGAAATGTTGTTCCTGATGGTTGGAGACTTCCCTGAGGGGACTATGGAAGTGGCCATATGTGAACACCTGGCCTGTTTGCTGTCTTTCAGGATCCGACCAAGAGCCTTTCGAGATCTGTCCAACCTACCAACTAGCCTGCTGGTGACTGATGTGCAGAAGAATAAAAACCCCCAGAGGGAACCTGGGAAATGGCTCCAGGAATTCAAAGTGCTTGAGAGAAACTGAAGAATTACAGGGAGGGTGCGCAGAGTTGGTGCTTTTATCATGGTGTTCTAGTAACATTTAAGGCTTTAGAAGAGAAAGGAGGATGTGGAGAGTAAAGACGTGGCTAAAAAGATAGTGCTGGAGAATGGAACTTAGCTCACTGGGTCATGATGTGAGATGCAGGAAGGAGGAGGAAGGGATTGGGTGTATCTAATAAGGACCAGGAAGAAGGTTCTGAAGACTTGTTAATAGGAAGGATTTTGTATTTATTTTATTTATTCAGAGAGTTCTAAGTGCACAGTCGAAGAGGAGGCAGAAAACTGCCCAGATATGGCTAAGTCAGTTAATTAGAAAAGATGTCTGGTGCCATAGCAGTGGAAGATCCTGGTAACTTATAGAGGAAAATCATCACAAAGGAGGGCAAGAAAGCTGCTTCTGGCTTCAGATGCCTACACATAATTTCACAAAATAGAGAGAAAAGTCTCTGTCCTACTTCCTTTACCTATTTTAAAAGGCTAGGATGAGAATAAAGGTTTACTTCCTTTGCTTTCCAATGCCTTTCATGCCAACTCTCCACCCGAAGAGCCCTCCCTCCTCCTTTCCTGAATCTTTAGGACCAACTCAAGTTCCTCCTCCTCCAGGAAGTCTTCCGTGACCAGACTATCCCCTTCTCTAAACTTCTATTATGAAATACCACAAATAGAACTTTCTTTCCTTACTGCTGTTAGTCTCTTGTATGCGTCTCTAACTACATGGCAAGTCCCCTCAGGCAATGACTGTGTCTTTATTTTCACCCCCACACCTACAGTATCCCCTAGCTCAGCGCTAGGTACGAAATAGGCATTCTATACCAATCAACAAATTAGCATTTAGTGGCTTTAACAAGTCACTTAACCCTTCGGGGTCTCAGTTTTCTCATCTGTATAGTGAATGGGGTTGCACTTGATCTCAGAAGTCCCTTCCAGTTTTTGATCTGTAACTTGGCCAAACACTTCACCTGCCTGGGCCCCTTAATAGATAAGTCTCCTCAGCTGAAAAATAAAGGGACTAAACTACATGGCCTCTAACATTCCATCCTGCCTTAAGTCTATGGTGCTACTTTCTCCCTTTGTGCCCCAGCCCTTGTCAGTCACCCATCAGGGAGACAGGAGACAGCTTAATGGACTGGGGTGTGTGGTGAGGATGCCAGTGGGAAGCAGGAGGTCCAGAAGTGAGAGTTCCAGGGCCACCACTAACTCGAACTCGCTTGTTGGAACTGACCTCCAAGGCTATTCCCACCATAACATAAAAAAGCCTTGGTTGAAAATATCCAGTGTGGGCACGCCCACTACTTCTGGAGGAGACACAGCTGGCTTCCCCACTCACTCCATTCAGCTGCCTTTGATAGCTTGTTTTCTTCTCCCATTAAAATATAGGCTCCTTGAGGGCAGGGAATATCTTCCTTTTTTCTTGCATCTGTATCCCCAGTGCTTAGCATAGTACCTGGCCTATAGAAAAGGCTTGATAAATGCTTGCTGTTGTTATTTTGGATATCTCTGATTACTAGGAAAATTTTTTCCTTACACCAAAAAAACCCATATCCCTTCTCAATCAATATTATCATACTAGGTAATGAGAAGATACAGACAAAAATGAAACGATGCCTACTCTCAAGGATTTTACCTTCTATTGAAAGAGGCAATGAGTATATTTATAAGTATAGACATAATACAGATAGAACAGGGGAGACAGGGCTAAACTTTTGCTTAGACCACTCCCAATGGCACATATGCCTCAGTCTCCAGATGTATGTCCCTTTTACCAAGAGCCCAGAGTAGATGTGTCACTAGAAGTGGCCCAAGGACATGCCCAGCCCCATCACCCATGTTATAGCACATATAAAGAGAGGTATAGTGTAGTATATTATACTACATATAACATAACATAATATAATATATTATTAAATATAATACACTGTGTATGTATATATACATATGTGTGTATACATGAGAGTAAAGTAATTAAAAGAGGAGGCACTAACAGTGGGAGGAGCAGAGTTCAGGAAAGGTCCCATGTTGGTGACTAAGTTGGGGCCTTACGTGTAAAGTAAGCAGAGAAAGAGGATGCAGTTGGGCTATGTTCTCTCTCAAGATCTCAAAGATTCCTTGTAGCCCCTGGGAACTCTGAATGGAAAAAGAAAAAGAAAAGGCAACTACCAGGGTTAGTGTTCACAGAAAGGAGAGATCAGCATGTAATCAATATTCCTGAGTGACTGATGGGTAGAGTGATTTATTGATGAGATCCTGGGTGGGAAAGAGGCTGGGATGGGAAAGGGTGGTAGAAGTTGGAGGTGTATAGATGGAATTCTCTGAGCAAAGCTTACCCTCGTGGGTTCTTCCTCCTGGGGGCCCCCTGGCTCTACCTCCAGTACCCTCACTTACCTAACAGCAGAAGCCAGGCCATCAGAGTAGAGTTCCAGTCCATTCTGAAGTGCCAAATGGCCTTCTCCTTGAGCAGCTGCTGATTCACACACCTCCTCCTTCCCTCAAAGGAACAAAAGCACATGCCTAGAGTTAAGTCCCTGAGATCCTCTTCCTAACTGCCCAGAGGGAGGAGGCCTGAAACCTGTTGGCAAAATTCCTGCCCCTTCCCCAGCAATGATCTGAGCTCCCCTCTTAGGAGCATCTGCAGTAGGAGAACCCAGAAAAGACCATGCTGAACTCAAAAGGGTGAAGAGCTAATGGGCAAATTTTAAGTACTATGGAAAGCCAGTGTGTGTGAAAAGGGACACAAATCAGGGGTCTTCCTGGAGCCTTTCACAATAGATTACTATTGGCCCCTAAATGCAACCCTAGATGCCTTTGACATCTGGGAGGGAGTCCTCCCTAATGCTCCCAGCACAGACTGTGCCTAAGAAGTAGCAGAGCATGATGGAAAGACCAGAGGTAGAGGGCATCTGGTGAAGTCTGGGTTCAAATTCTTTCTCTGACACCTACAGTCTCTGAGATTCAGTATCTTCCTGTAGAAAGGAACCCTGTAATCCCAGCTTCCCATGGTTGTTGTGGACATGGAGTGAGATCAGGTTTATAAGGCACTTTGTAAACTAGCCCTCATCAGGCTATCTTCCCTTTCCTGGGCATCATCTACTTCCAGGCTCAGAGAGCCAAACCTACATTCAGGGACCCTGAGAATTTCCAGTCCATCTTGCTTTTGATGCCATGCTCTTGGGAAGGATATGGAACAATCTCTTGAGGCTCTTTAACGCCCTGTACTTGAAGGGGATCCCTGATGGTCCTGACCCTGCCTCAGGATTGGATGTAAAACAGGGCTGTGATAATAGCTACCTTTTCAAAAGTTCAATCTGTTTTATTGACATTTTCTCCATTACTTTTTAAAGTGTAGCCTTTTTGAAGTCAGATCAAGCCTTGATTTATAATGTTTCTGAGGTATAAATGTTCTCACTAAAATTGTAACGGTCACCTCCTTGGAGCCCAGTTGAGCTGATTCCAACACACTCCTAGAAGGGGCTCCTAGCTTCTTCCTAGGGGTTTTCCTCTTCCTATCCACAACCCAGATCCTCAATCCTCTCCCTCCCACTTCTAACTAAAGATTTGCCTCCAACTGGTTGTGCTTCTCCAGTCTAGGGAGAGTTAAAAGCTCTATTGAATGTATTGTGGAGATGGGGGAGATCTGCTGGGGTGGGGGGGAGATGAACAGCAGGAGATAAGGGAGCAGCCACTCTGGCTGCCAAGTCTCTCCCCCAAGCCAAGCCCAGTAAGCTGGCATCAGATCCCCACCTCCAGTAGTGGCAAGCACACGCATTCCTGCCTGGATTCCCATCCAGGTCGGAGGAGGGAGCTAGCCCAGTGACCAAGAGTGGCCACCAATGTGCTCAACATTGTCTCCCCCAGTGCCCAGCTCCCCACCCACCTGCATTCCCACTCCCTTCCCGGGCCTTCTTCTTCCTCAGTTCTCCTTTTCTTTTCTTTCCTCATGCCCCACGATTCTCAACCCTCTTGCTTTCTCCTCCCGCCTACCCTGGTGATTCCCTCTCTCCTCCTTCCTTAGTCTTTCTTAGTGTCCCTCCTGTCTCCCCATCCACTTTTCCCCTCTCCTCTCCTTTTCTTCCCTTCCTCACTTCTGCTTCCTTGTCATGTTTTCCCTGCCCTTCCCCATTCCCCTCCCCCTTTATCATTCCTCTGCCCCATCTCATCCCCAGTCCCTCCCCCTTTTTTTATTCTGCCCCTCCCTGTTCTCCCTCTTCCCTCTTCTGGCCATCTTTTCTTCCCCCTCTCTCTCCTCTGTCCCCTCCCTCCCTGGCTTCTTTCTGTCTGCCACAGACATAGGAGATTAAGTAACAGGGACCAGAAGGTAAGAGGCTTAGAGCTCTTGGCTGAGGAGGAGGGAGGGAGAGGAGGGAAGGGAAAAGGAATGCTGAGGACAAGGAGGAGGCCTGGCCAGGGGTCTTCAGATTTTTAATGGGGGCTGAGTCAAAAATGATGTCTCTAGCCTTCCTTCCATGCCCTTGGCATGGGTCCTTATGGCAAAGGTCCTTATTAAGCCTTAGTCCCAAAGAAGTGACCACTCTGAAGGGCCATGTGCTTTCATTCTACTCTCACCTCTGAGGGTGGCGGGGAGAGAGACAGAGACAGAGAGACAGAGACGGAGAGACAGACAGAGAGAACGCCTTGTCCAAGGATGCACAGCATATCAATTAGCAAAGGTCCTAAGAAGGGTCCAGGTCTCCTTTGGAGAAGAAGGAAATCTCTGGGGAGCTTCCAAAAGGAAACTAGGTTTTAAAAGCCAGCAGGGATACCCATCCCCTCCAGAACCTGTGTGCATCTTAACATCTCATTTTTCTATTAGCTGAACTTAGCCCTCCATCTGTTCCTCCTAAATTTCTTAACCCTAATCCTAGGTGAGAGAGTAGAGGAGAATTAATGCATGAATCATAGACATAGAGCCAGAAGGGACCTCAGTGACCATCTATCCATTTTCCAAATGAGGAAACTGAGGCCCAGTTATGACTTGGCTAAGATCATACAGGAAGTAAGCCTGAGAGGGGAGATTAAAATCCAGGTTCTTTGACTCTTTGGCTGATGATCTTTCATCCTATACCTATAGTTTCTTTAGTCTCCTCAGCTCTAGCCCACCCCACTGCAGAGTCCAAATGGGTCAGAAAATGTTAAAGAAACATTGCCTCCCCTACCCATTTATTAATTTAAAGCCTTAAAAAGAATCCTCCCTTCCCACTTTCCCCCTTGGCAGTGGGCTCCATGGGCATCCACCACTCTCCCCATCTAACAATCTGCCATCTCACTCAAAGTTCTCTTGCTGCTATTTCTTTGTGTTGTGGATGCAGAGACCTCCACTCTGGTCCTGTCTCCTCCTAAGCAGAAAAACCATCTGAACAAATCCCTGGCACATTCAGGGCCTAAGAGGAAAGAAGTAATTCTGGGACGCTGTGTTAAAAAATGGGAGATATTTGTTTCCTGTCCCCATACACTGCCTTCCTATTTGATGGCCCTTTCCTCCCTCAGTGATTCTTCCTCTCCAGGAATGCCACCATAGAGCCCCACTCCTCTCACCTACCAAAGCCTGCTCTCACAAAAGAATTCTCTGAATTCATTCAGAGCGAAGTACAAGTAACTGAGAATAGCTTAGTAGAAGAGGGTGGGAGGTGGAAATATAAGCATTTTGCCTTAGGAATGTATTTCCAAGGGGAAATTTCAGGGTCACCCACCCAGGCAGGTAGGCAAGACATTTATGGCCAGAAAGATTCTCTTAGCACTCTCCCCCTACAAAAAAAAAAAAAACTACCACATTGAGGATCATCTGCCGTGCCTCTGGATAAGATCATCCCTGCCTCAGGACCCTATCTCGGATTACTACCAAATGCTACCATGATTCCCATAGTCACTCAACACATACTTCTAAAAGGAAGGGAAAAAAGCTGAGAGTCAAGGGCCAATTCCTAGCACATCTCCCCATTGCCAGGTTTCCTCTGGCCTAGGTGTCCCCTGCTCAGAGTCTTTTCTGGCCCAGTTCTCCCTGGCCTGGATCTTCTTGGTCCTATGTCCCCAGCCCAGGTCTCACTGGGCCAGGTCTTACCTGGCCTGGATCTTCCCTGGCCCAGGCCTCCCCTTCCCTCACCTGAGGTAGCCTAGGTGAACAACGATTGTCCTCCTTTCAGAAGTGTCTCCCCACTCCACCACCTGGAGAGTCGACTCAGCTCCACCCCAGCCTAGCCCTCCCTTAAATGAGGAGGAGGTGTGGCAATTAAGTAAGGGAGGGATGAGGTTGAATTGGATCCGTCTCCTATCTGGGGACACTGTCTCCTTTCAGACTTCCCACCCCTTTTCTCTCCTCTCCCCTTCCACCCCCTTAACTCCTGCCTCCCACCCTCATGGATCCAAGACTCTCTCTTCTTTGGGCTCCATCCCAAGATGGGGAGCAGGTGTGATGCACCTGTCTGATTCTGGGGGAATGGGTCAGGTTTCATCTCCAGCTCTGTTTCCAATCTAAATATTAGAAGGGAAAGCAGAAACAGAGGGATGCTGTAAAAAAGGGATAAGACTGCGAGATGACAAGTCAGAGATCCTGGTTTCAAATACTGTCTCTGCTGCTTACTACCTGCATAACCTTGGGCAAGTTACTTCTCTGGGCCTCAGTTTCCCTATCTATCAAATAAGGGGGATGGACTCTATGACTGAGTCCTGATCCTGGGGGAGGAGAATAAATAAAATTTTATATAGCACCTACAATACTCTAAGCACTATGTAAGCACTCTTATAAATATTATCTCATTTTATCCTTGCAATAACTCTGTGAGGTAGGTACTGTTATTAGACCCATTTTACAGCTGGAGTAACTGAAGCAAAACAGAGGTTCAGTGACTTGCCCAGCTAGTAAGTATCTGAGGTTGGATTTGAACTCAGGTCTTCCTGATTCCAGACCCAGTGTCCAATGCAAAGATACTGCCTGGGGTATTCTGGTACAGGTTCAGATTGGCCTCCAGGCTTCCTTCCAACTCAGATTCTGTGACTCAGCTTGATGAGAAATTCTGCTTCTAACCCTCAGAGGCATCACCCTGTCACTAAGGCTTGGACTCACTCTTCATCTATCAAATGGGAGATGGGGACTGGAGGAGGAGACTAGATGGTCTCTAAGGTATCTTTCAGTTCCAGATCATATGAGAGCCACCCACCTCCCCCCCTACCCCCAGGGCCTCAGCAGAGCCCAGGGTACAGGGAAGGGATATGTTCCTTTTGTGGTTCCCTTCTTGTGGTTACCCTGCCTAGTAAAGGAAGGAACAGCAGCTCCCGGATTTTCTTGGGTACTCCTCTGGCCACCTGGCTTGGGGGAACCTGGACAGAATAGCAGCTTATCCGCTAGGAGAAGGAGGTCTCATCCTGGGATCCTCCTCCTCAAGGTAGGGCAGGGAGAGGGTTGTTTTGGAGTCAGGAGAACTGAGTTCAAATTGTAGCTTTAACACTATGTAACCTGGAGCAAATCACTTGACCTCTCTGGAGCTCATCTACAAAATGAAGGGGTGGGAGGGGTATTTTTCAGCCCTCATAGAGCTATGATATCAGCCTTAAAGTACTAGATTACAGGCTAAGGGGATGTGGAGTTGGAGGGTCCCAAGGAGGGATCACCTAGGCCAGCTCCTCATTTGACAAAAGAGGAATTAGAATCCCAGTAACTATGAGCTGTTACCTGCATGAGTTAAATAGTGAGTGTGTCTGGGTACTAAGAGAGTCTACCTGAGATCGTGCTTAATGAGGGCCTACAGGGGCTGGCGTCCTTTAGATAGCTGGGGATAGCACCCAGACCGGAGCTGTTCCATTATGATATGCCAGGGAATGACAGTGGGTAGACCCAGTGATTCTGTTTCTGAACCCCCATCACGCAGGCCTGGGAGGGGGAGTCCCTAGGTTCGCCTCCAGCAGCGGTGAGGGGATAACCTGACATCCTCACTCTCTCACCCAATCCTCACTGGGATGAGGTTCATCTACACCTGGGGTCAAGGATCAACCTGTGACAGGAGTTCCAGATTCCTTCATGGCTTAGCATAAGGGTCAGGCTGTCTCTGTGCAAGGGCTCCAGACTCCAAATAGTAAATTCTGACTTCATTTGAACAGACCCATAAAGAGATAGACCTTCAGAGTCACATATGCCCAAAGACAGCACAGACTCATTTTTCTAGACTAAGGTACATATGCCCAAAGCATGAAAGAAATTAAACTAACCCTAAAATACATCAGCCTTCTGGCAAGGAAATATGAGGGGAGAAACCATTCCCCCAGGGGCAGTAGTTGGGTCCCCTACCTTATTGGGGATCTACTCCAGGGGCTCCCCCTACTCTTACAACCTTCTCAGAGAGAGAGGCTGGATGAGCACAGACAGAATGCTCTGAGCACTCCCCACTGAGTCCCCCTCAAAGCCACAAATGAACCAGAGACTGCAATGCTGGTTCTCTGTGAACAGAGAGAGACACAGCCAGGTTTCAGAAATGATCAAGGACCTATCTCTCCCAGGCAGATGAAGACAAAGGAGAAAAATAAGGAAATGACAAAAAAGGCGGGGAGGGGAGTAGGAGCCAGGGAAAGGTGCAAGAATACCTTCCTGAGGCAGGATATAAACAGGGTCCACTTTGTGCCAGGGAAAGCAGATATTTGCCTATAGACATAGAGCTGGAGGGATCAGGAGACTTAGATTTTCTTAAATACATTCTAGATACCAAAAATGGAACTGATGGGAGGGAACTGGTGGGGGAGAGAGCAGCTAAACTGTGTCTAATGTGAGACAATGTGTGCTAATGGCTTAGCAGCTTCATGGAAGCTTCCCCCAGATCAGGAAAGCAGCTAGATGGCTCAGTGGATAGAGTGCTGGGCCTGGAGTGAGAAAGTTCTGAGTTCAAATGTGGCCTCAGATACTCACTAGCTGTTTGACCTTGGGCATGTCACTTAGCCTTGTTTGCCTCAGTTTCCTCATCTGTAAAATGAGAAGGAAAATGCAAACCACTCCAGTGTCTTTGCCAAGAAAACCCCTTACGGGGTCATGAAGTGTCAAATGGGCCTAAACAATGAAAAGAAAAATTTGGATGGACATGAGAGCATTCAGAGCAGGAGTCAGGAAGATGAACATTGACAACGGCCAAGTATTAGGGGGTGCTGAGGGGATCTGGCTGGCTGGATAGAGGAAAATCATGCACCAAGGACTGGAAGGGACCTAGCGAGCATCCAGTTCAAGACCCTCGGTTTACAGATGGGGAAGGTGAAGCCAGGGAAGCTAAGTGACTCTCCCAAGGTCATACAGTGGATAAGTCTCAGGAGTAGAATTTGAACCCAGGTCCTCTGAGTTTTCAGTCACTGCTCCTTCCAATACCACACTGCCTCTAAGTAAGAGGTTTATGGTTCATGTTACTGAAACATAGAAGATAAGGCTGGAGGAGACATTGGGGCCAGATTGTGGAAAGCCTTGGTCTGAGGATTGGATTTTATCCGATAATTCCATTGTGTGGTGGCAGTCAGTAAAAGTCAATAGACATTTATTAAACACCTACTATGTGCCAGCCCTGGGGATATAAAGAAAGGTAAAAAAATTAAAAAATTAAAAAAAACCAGCCCCTGCCCTCAAGGAGCTTATGCTGGAATGGGAGAGAAAACAGGAAAACAAATATCTAAAGCAAGCTCTATGCAAGATAAATAGGAAATAGTTAACAAAGGGAAGGCACTAGAATGAAGAGATTTGGGAAAAGCTACCTGTGGAAGGTGGGATTTTTATTGAGACTTAAAGAAAGTCAGGGAGTTCAGTAGGCAGAGGGACAGAAAGCATTCCAGGCATCAGAAACAGTCAGAGAAAATGCCCAGAACCGAGATGGAGAGTCTTGTTCTGGTCACAGTCAGGAAGCTAACGTCACTGGGTTGAAGAGTACATGGCGGGGTGTAAGGTGAAAGAAGACAAGAGAGGTAGGAGGGAGCTTTCAACACCTAGCAGAGCATTTTATATTTGACCTTGGAGGGGATCAGAAACCCTTGGAATTCACTGAGTAGGGCATGGTGACATGATCAGAGCTGCATTTTAGGAAAAATCACTTTAGTGGCTGAACGGAGGATGGATCGGAGTGGGAAGAGAACTGAAGAAAGCCAAGCCTCCAGAAGCTATTGCAATAATCTAAGCAGGTGATGATAAGCGTCTGTACCAGGGGCAGTGTTAAAGAAGGGATATTTGAGAGCTTGGATACAAGGAGTGAGAGAGAGTGAGGAATCCAGGATGATTCCTTGGCTGAGAGACTGGGAAGGTGATAACAGGGAAAGAAGGAGGGGGCAGCAGTAGGATTTAGGGAGAAAGAGAATGAGTTCAGTCTTGGACAAGTTGAGTCTAAGATGTCTGCTGCACATCCAATTCAAGAAGTCTGAAAGGAAATGATCTGAAAGATCAAAACTGGAGACCCGGTATGGGAACAGAAAGGAAAGGATGGGTATTAGAAATGGAGGGAGGGGGGGAGAGAGAAAAATCACCCTTTCCTTCCAGCCTAGACTCTTTTATATGCACAGGAGAAATAAGTAATAATCCAATGTAGGTCACATGTATAAAGAATGTAGTGTTTGGGCTAGTAACATGGAACATACATCCCACCTCTGAAGCAGAGCTTAGTTAGGGAGCGGGGAGGGAAGAAGTAGCAGGAGACAGCACCCTACACATCAACAAAACCCCCCTCGAGTTAATTTCGTCATTCATGATGTGAAATAATACAAGCAGTAATTAAGAAAAATTCCCTTAAGTAACAGAGGGAGTTAGCGGCTTCTGTGATGGAAGGTAAATAATTTAACATATGAAAAGTACTAAAGAAATGCTAAGGAGGATAAGTATAAAGGAATGAACGACACAGGTCCTCTAAATTTTTGTGCCCTAAGGTAATGACTTAGTTAGAACTTTTTGTTGCTGTTTAGTCATTTTCAACCATGTCCAACTCTTTGTGACCCCATTTGGGATTTCCTTGGCTAAGATGCTGGAGCAGTTTGCCATTTCTTCCTCCAGCCCATTTTACAGATGAGGAAAATGAGACAAACAGGCTTACTGTGCCACCTAGATGCCCAGTTAAGACATTACATTGCCTCAAAAAACAAAATTTAGAAATTATTCCTATAATAGAGCTTACTCTTAAGCCCCATATATAGATCACTCTTAAAGATGACCAAAGACAACTCCTTTTTTTTTTTATACCATCCCAGCCAAAACCAAAATTTCCCACCATCAAAGCGGGTCTGCATCAAGGTCTAAAAATTCCCTAACTAGATTATTAGAGTAAGGTATTGAAAAAAGGAGACCCCCTTGTATAGACAGAAATGTGTTACCTACAAGGGTGGAAACCTTGCTATCAATGGGAATTCCACAGTGCAGGAGACAACTGCAAAGTGTGGAGACAAGATGACCTTTTATTCCCTTGGCTGCCCTTATCTTCCCATTTAAACTATACGGTTCAGAACACACACACACACACACACACACACCTTCCCTTATTCCTTTCCCACAACCTAAAGGTAGTTGGGCAGAGTTGTGTTAAGCGAGTTAAAGATAATTGGACAGATACCCCAAAGAGGAGTATATGATTTATTTCTTTTCCCTTCCTGTGTACAGTAAAATGAATGAATACAGGATATTGGAGAGTTGAGACTGTGTAGAAAAAAATTCACATGCAGGGTAGGGATATAATGAGCTAGAGATTATCTTATCTTTAGTCCTTTCAGAGCTATGAACTATATATGTATATATCATATATACAAGATGTATAGATATGTGTGTATATATATGTATATTTGTATATATAAATATATGTATATGTGTATTTATTTATATATATTTATATGTGCATGTATGTATATATGTGTGTATATGTATATATACATATATATGTACACACACACACACACACACATATATATATATATATATATATATATATATATATATATATATATATATATATATCAGAACCCAGTTCCCTAGTTCAGTTTTCAATCTGGTAAGCAAGGTTTCTTTGTTTTCCCAAATGGAGGTGAGGGAGACGGATGTCCTGTGCACACAACAGAGAGACCTTGGTGAGACCTTCATCCTGGTATCTTAAGTATAGTGACTCCTGGTGGATAAATTAGATATTGTTCAGTTGTTCAGTCATGTCTGATTCCTCATGACCCCATTTGGGGTTTTCTTGGCAAAGATACTGTAGTGGTTTGCCGTTTCCTTCTTTAGCTCATTTTACAGATGAGTAAACAGAGGCAAACAGAGCTCAGTGACTTGTCCGGGTCACATAGCTCGTAAGTGCCTATGGCAAAATTTAAACTCAGGAAGTGAGTCTTCCTGGTTCCAGGCCCTGCACACTCTCCGTTGGGCCACCTTGCTGCTTTACACTCCCTCATTGAGTGATAAAATTATATCCTGTCTTTCCTACAGGCAGGTCCCAGTGTGAATTGTTTGGGGCACTCGACTGTCTCAAGTGCCACATGGATTGTAGGACCGTAGATTTAGAGCCAGATCAGACCTTAGAAGCTCCCAAGTCTGACCCATATATTTTACAGATGAGGAAAATGAGGCACAGAGAGGTTGTGTGATTAGCCCAGGGTCACACAACTAAGTGCCTGGAGTCTGACTCGAGGTCCAGTGTGCTATCCACCACATTCTACCACCTCTCAAGGATACCCACCAAGGGCGCAGACACACACACACACACACACACAGAGCCGACATCCATGTCAGACTCGCAACAGCCATGCATGAGTTACTACTCCTATTTTATTGGTAAATAAACTAAGGTTGAGAGAGATTAAATTATTTGCCGAAGGTATTATGGAAAGAGCACTGACCCAGACAGGATGTACAGCTGCAGAAAGCAGCCGAATCACTGAGGTCACAGATGTACCCAGAAAGGAAAGCATTCTGCATGCATTGTTTCCTGTTTCTCTATGTCTCTTCTCAGCAAATTGTAAACACCTCAATAGTGACAATGACCTTATCATATGCTTCCTTTGTTTTTCTGCTAGTACGCAGAACACAATACTCAATAAATATTTGGTGAATGAGAAAAAAAATTTAAAAAACGAAAAACAAAATGTAATGAACACCTAAGACTTAGGGGCAGCCAGGAAGGCTTAGAGTTCCAATCCAGTCTCAAACACTTACTAGCTGTGTAACCTTGGCCAAATCACTGAATCCTGTTTGCCTCAGTTTACTCATCTGTAAAATGAACTGGAGAAGGAAATGGCAAACCACTACAGTATCTTTGCCAAGGAAACCCCAAATGGGGTCACAAAGACTCAGACACAACTGCAAACACTGAACACCAACAGAAGAGAGTTTGAGTCATAGATGAACATGACTTACTAGCTGTGCAACCCTGGGTAAGTCACATAATCTCGAGGAGCCTCCATTTCTTCATCAATAAAGTAGGGATAATAATACCTAAACTCCCAATCTCCCATATATGAGGAAAGCACTTTGACCACCTCAAAGGGCTATGTTAGGGTCAGAAGTTAGCCTTCCTCAGTGGTCAACTAGACCTGGAACTCCTTGTCAGATTCTCTTTCCATTTGACATGATGCTGCCTCCCACAGAAATAAGCTTAGAATATTTTCAAGAAAAAACTTTATGTGAAAACCAAGGGAGCAGAACAAAAGCATTTGCACAAGTCTGGAAACAGACAAGCTAATAGATCAGATTTGTCATCCCAGTGTAACTAAAGTCTAGCCACAGGTTGGCAGAATCAGAGAGCCCAGCCCTCCTCCTTTTTCATTTCTATGGGCAATAAATTCTCTAGTCTATTCTGGCTCCGTTGACACACCCTCAGGTAATCCCATCTCAGAGTCTTTCTCTCCAGGGAGTGAATTTCTCCATCTTTATGCTAGCAGTGTTGGCCAAGGTCTAGAGTCCTCCACTAAGGATCTTCTTGAAGCCTGGGTCAAGGGACCATGAGTTCCAGAGGTTGTATCAAGGTGGAAAACCTTTGACTACTGATCTGTGTGGGCTTGGTGGATGAACTGTATGTCTGGCTTCTAAGGGCCAGAGAATGCATCACCGGGATGGTCTCCAGGTGATTTTTTGGTCACCACAAATCACAAGATAGCTTGGTAGAGTGGAGAGCATTCTGGTGTTGAGTCATGAGAAGCTAACTATCTTTAACACTAACTAGCTGAACAGCCCTGAGCAAGTCACTTAATCTCTAGGGAGTTCAGTTTCTTCATCTGTAAAATGAAGCTAATAATGGCACCTACTACACAGGGTTGTTAAAATGCCCAAATCAGGTAAAAAGATTTTTTTTTCAAATAATTATCAACTAAAATACCCAGTAATTATCAATATTTCCAAAGAATATAAAATATATCAAATAACAATAATTATAAAATGTTTCAAGTAATTATCAAATAAGATAGAAATAAAGTACTTTGCACACCTCCAAGTGCTATAGAAATGCTAGTTATCATTATCACTAAGTCCTAGAGGGGCTAAGTATTAGTGAAGGGAATGTTGGTCTTATTGTAAAGTCATTTAAATCATGTCCAACTCTCTGTGACCCCATTTGGAGTTTTTTTGGCAGAGACACTGGAATGGTTTGCCATTTCCTTCTCCAGCTCATTTTACAGATGAGGAAACTGAGACAAACAGGGTTAAGTGACTTGCCCAGAATCACATAGCTAGTAAGTGCCTGAGACTAGTAGTGAAATCTAGGCCTGGTGCTCTACCCACTGAGCCACCTAGCCGCACCTAGGTACTCACAAAAATAATGGATTCTCAAAGGATAAAGAATGTAAGACTTAAGATCAGTCTAAGAGGTGTCTGATTTCCATGACTAGTCTGTACATACTCTGAACCTGTGCATATCTAGGGCCTGCTTATTTTAATTTTAAATTAATTTTTTTCAAATAACAAAAATTTATTTTCTCTCCCTTCAACCCATTCCATCCCACCCACCCCACCCCCCATTGGAATAAAAAAAAGGAAAGAAAACCAAACCTTTGTAACAAATATACATAGTGAAGAAAAATAAAATTCTACCCTGTTGGGTGTATAAATGTGTTTCTCTGAACCCTGAGTCCTGACCTCTCTGTCAGGAGATGAGTAACTGCTTCAGCAGTCATCTGGAATTGTGGTTGGTCATTGCCACATCCATCAGAATTACTAAATCTTTCAAAAGTTGCCTTTACAACATTATTGTTATTGTCTATAAAATTGTTCTTCTGGTTCTGCTCACTTCACTCTTTGTCAGCTCATACAATTCTTCTCAAATTTCTCTGAAATCAATCTTGTCATCATTTCTTAGAGCACCATAGAATTCTATCACACTCATTTACCATAACTTTTTCAGTCATTTCCCAAACAATGGGCACCCCTTAGTTTCTTTGCTACAACCAAAAAAACTCCCATTTTTGTACATGTAGATACATAATTGTGTATATATTTCCATACATGGGAGAAGGGGCTTTTTTTTCTTTCTCTGATCACTTTGAAGGTATAGGTCTGTTAGTAGAGTATGTGTTTGTTCTTCATTGCCAAAGAAGACCATGTCATCAGAGAAATAATGACATGACTTGCACTTGACTTTGTTTTGAGTGAGGGAGGGCTGTGCAGGTCACCAGCCTCACTTCTCCTCCAGAGCCATCTGAATCCAGTGACCAGATATGCATCAGGATGACTGGAGATGACCCAGGATGAGGCAATTGGGGTTAAGTGACTTGCCCAAGGTCACACAGTTAGTGCGTGTCAAGTGTCTGTAGTACTGCTGGATCAAAGGATATTGTATCCTTTTATTTGGGGCAGGGGGCACAATGGATAGAGCATCAGCCCTGTAGTCAGGAAGGCATGAGATCAAGTCAGGCTTCAAGCACTTACTAGCTGTGTGTCACTTAACCATGTTTGCCTCAGTTTTCTCATCTGTGAAATGAGCTGGAGAAGAAAATGACAAACTGCCAAGCAGATTGTCAAGAAAATTCCAAATGGGGTCACAACAAAAAAAACCTCTTATTTACTGAATTATTATTACTTTCTCCTGGGCTCAGGATAATGTTGTAGATAATCCAAAAACATTAAGTGGTAACAGCTACAAATGATTCTGTTTCCCTCTACTCCCACCCCCATCACCAGGAGTACATTATCTGATAATCTCCACTTCCCCTGAGCCTGGGAAAGCTGTGATAACAAGAAACAGAAGGATGAGATCTGTGTGCAGGTATTCAGATATCTCCCTGAGCTCCTTTTTCTCCCCTTCATCCTTAAGAAAGACTCTCTGTTTGCCATTTGGGGCACCAGGAGTGGGAAGCCACTGCAACCTTGGCTTTGGGGGCTTTCAGTCATTATCAGGACCCAAGATTGTTTGCCTCCGCAGCCTCTGGCTAAGTCATTGGCCCATTTCTCTCTGTTCAGTTCTGTTTAATTCTATAAACATGTATTAAGCATCTTCTAGGAGCTTGACTCTGAGGAAGACAGAGAATGCAATCAGTTCATAACACCCACTTATTAAGCTTGTCCTAGGCTGAGTGCTAGGTATTAGGAATCCAAAGATAAAATACATTGTGTTTCCCTTCCATGAAAATGTATAAGTATATATGAAATAAATGTTTACGTAATTAATACAAACTAATTTGTGAGGAGATGAAGAAGTAGATTCTGCCCTCAGGGAGAGTGTGGTCTAATTAGGAGGATACAGTAATGGAGATGCCAACTAAGCATCTGTAACTAAGTATCTGGATTCTTGGGTAATGAGAATGTCACAGAGAAGCAAATGGCTTTCCCAGGGTCCACAGAAGGAGAATTGCAAACCAGGTCTTCTTGATTCCTGGCACATGAAACTCGTCTGCCAGTTCGTTGTTAGAGTTGATCCTACCTTTGGGTGAGATTTTCACCTGTAACTTTAAACTCACAAGTCCCAAGCAGCCATTTGGCTTAGATGATGGGAGTTGCTACCCTGAAGCCTGACCTCTGCCGTCAGTCTTTGTCTCTGCTTCCCAGTCAGTACTCATCCTTTGTACCTCCATCCATGGATAATATATTCCATGCGTGTTTCCTTCCAGAGGGACTCCTCTGCCCCTAGCTGCATGGGCAGACCAGAGGCAATTGGCATGGCCCAGCTCCTGTGTACCAGTTCCACCCATGTTCTCTGGGATGACTCAGCACTCAGGTGTTGTCCTACCCCCAGCACAGGACAGAGCATGACCAAAGGGCTTGAAATATAACACAAGAACCCAGAACTTCAGAGTGAGATGTCAGAGGCCATCTAAACCAACCCTTTCCTGAAATATCATAGATGGTCATCCACAAATGAAAATAAACCCACCTCCGCCGAAGCAGCCTATTCCACTCTTGAACAATGATAATTTTTAGGAAGTTTTTCCTAAAATCAAGCCACTTCTGCCCCCTTGTCTCTAGTTCTATTCTCAAGGACCAAGCAGAACAGGGCTAACCCCCCTTGTACCACACGGCCTTTTATAGATTTGAAAGCAATAGCCGTGTTACCCTGGGTTTTCTGTCTTCCAGACTAAATATCTCCCTTCCTTTTAATTGATTGTCACATGGCATCAACTTGAGGCCCTTCAACCTCTTGGTCACCCTCCCCTGGACATTGTCCAGCTTATCAGTGTCCTTACTAGAAGGCAACACCCAGAACAGAACCCAATACTCCCCAAACACCAAGTTCTATCTGCAAGCCAGATAGACATCATTCCCATTATGGGATGAAAATGTTCGTGCCTGCCCTTGTCTCCCTTCCCAGCCCTCCCATGATAAGAGATTACGTCCCAGTGACATAGGAGCCCTGGCTTTAGGCCTAGCAAGCATTCTGAGTCTCCAGAGGTATTGTCTTCCCTGAGTCTTGACACTCAACCCTGGTCTTTCCATGTTTCCTCCACCATGTTATACATGCTGGCATCTCTCCCATCGCCAGGAGGATGGTGGGGGTAGACATTAGTCATCCTGTTTCCTACCCCCAGAACAAATTCAACACCCTTCCTTCACCTCTAGCCACCGCTAGAAGTGACCCTCCATCTGGATGGAATGCTACCTGAGAGCAGAGCTCCAAGGAAAAATCAGGACCCTCAGGCTCATCTTTGGTGACTATTGGGGTTGGGGGCTGTCAGAATATTCTACCAAGAATGATAACCAGACAAAAATGTGAGAACATTCAAAAACCCCTTCATGCAATCAAGAAGCTTTCTGATTGGATGAGAATAAACCTGGGATTACAGGGTAGACCAACATGCTAGAGTGAAAGTACCCAGGTGGATAAATCCCAGACTGGTTTGTTGTTGTTGGGTATTGGGGGAGGGGTGGAATGGGAGGGTTAGGTGCTAGGGAGACAGAAGGAAAAGAACTCGGAGGGTTTGGGATCAAGATAAACCTGAAGAAAAATACCCAGAGAGAATAATATGAAAATACCAGGCATCATTCAGTCTGGAACCAGGAGGTTTCCTTTTGATCACATTTCCAGTTCCCTTATTCTGGTTTCTTGTTTCTGAACACATACACATGTATATGTACATATATACACATATGTATATATACATAGACACATATACACACATACATATATATGTACACATATGTGTGTATATATATTTTTTCCCTCTAGAAATAAACTCTAGGAAACTTAATCTTAGAGTCTTCAGTATGTGGAGGAGGGAGCAAAAGAGAAAAAGGGATGACTCCTCCAAAGCTCCCTAGCACTCTAATATGAGCATTTCTTTTTTTTTAAGTTATTATTGATATATTTTGTTTTTAATATCATTTTTTTCCTGTGGTCACCTGCCACAATTCCCAAATATATCTCTCCCCATTCCCCACTGAGATATCCTTTGTAACAAAGAGAAAGGAGAGTGGAGGGGATCTAGTTCAGTAAAACCAACAAGTTCATCAACTAAGTCAGAGAGTGTATGCAATGTTCAACACTCATAGTTCCCCATCTCTGCAAAGAAGGAAGGGAGCACATTCTCAAATCTCTTCTTTGAGGAGAAGCTTGGTCATTTTAATTACACAGCATTCATCTCTGTTTTGTTGGGAGGTTTAGTTCTTTCCAATAGGGTTATTGTATCTATTTTTTTTTTGTTCTACTTTACTTCACTCTGCATCAGTTCATATGAGTCTTCCCAGGCTTCTCCGAATCCTTCAAATTCTTCATTTTTTTAACAACCCAGTACAATTCCATTAACTGATTATATGAACACTTTTTTAAGCCAATGACTTCCACTTGTGTTAACATGACTGACTAGCCCAGCAAGTAACAAGCTACACTTATGTAACACTTTCTGGTTTATAAAGTCCTTTCCTCAGAACAGTCCGATGAGGTGAGTGGTACGGCCAATAGCATCTATTAAACACTTACTATGGACTAGAAATAATACTCGGCACTGGGGGCACAAAGAAAGGCAAAGCAGGATCTCTCACAGAGCTCACATTCTGTTTGAGGAAAAAACCTATGAATAACTGTCCTTTTGAGACAGATACAGCATAAATGGAAGATGACCTCAGCCACAGGGGGATGAAATGGGGAGCTGGGAAAAGCCTCGGCAGAAGGCAGGATTTGGCAGAGTCTTAAAGGAAGCCAGAAGTGAGAGGCGAGGAGAGAGAGCATTCCAGGCACTGGGCATAGCCGGCACAAATTCAGTCAAGAGATGGAACAGTGTCAATAAACAGCAAGTAGCCAGACTGCAGAGTTCAGGGAGGGGAATAAAGTGTAAGCGCTTTCTTGTCCAACCTTCTCATTTTACAGATGAGAAGACTGAGGCCCAAGGAAGGGAGAGATTTGAACCCAGGTTTTCTGACTCCGATCCCAGCCCATTTTCCAGAGAGCACCTCCAAACACTCAACAGGTGAAAGCAGATTATCCTCCATATTCTTCCTCATTTTCTGTTGAGACCCTAGCTGAGGATGAAGCCTGGAGCAGCTGGGGGATGGAGTCAGGTGTCCTGGGTTTGAGTTTGGGATGGGATGAGGGTGGGAAGGGTATAAATGCCCTAGGCAGTAGCTCACCTCCCCTAAGGCGGGTGAGATGGCACTGGGAGCTAGGCTAGCATCTGTTCTCCTACTCTGGGCTCTCCAGGGTGGGGACTGGGCTGGAACCAAGGTCCTCCCCTGGGTCACCCAGCACCCTGCTCTGGGATCTGCATTCTCCCCACCCCCTGTGGTAGCCGTGCAATGTGAGGATGACCGACTGGTAGTGAGTGTGAACAGGGACTTCTTTGGAACTGGGCGGCTGGTCCAGGCTGCAGAGCTGACCCTGGGTCCTTCAGCCTGTGCTCCAATGCCCGCAGACCCCCTGAGTAAGAGAGTCATCTTTGAGGTGGGACTCCATGAGTGTGGAAGTGAACTCCAGGTAAGAACCCACCCTAGAGAACATTCTTGAGGCCCAAAGGATTTGTTAGCCATTAAGACCACAGGAAGGGCAGCTAGGGAGTGCAGTGGATAGACCTCTGGTTCTGAAGTTAGGGAGACCTAATCCAAATCTGGCCTCAGACGCTTACTAGCTGTGTGACCATGGCCAGGTTGCTTAACCCTATTTGCCTCAGTTTCATCATCTGTAAGAGCCCTAAAGAGTTTCTTTGCCAAGAAAGCCCCAAATGAGGTGACAAGGAGTCCAGTGTGACTGAAATGACTCAACAAAAAGAAGATCACCATAAGGGTAGCTAGGTAGCTCTGGTCCTGGCATCAGGAAGTTCAAATTCAGCCTCAGACAATTCCTAGTATGTAACCCCAGCCCAAGTCATTTAACCCTGATTGCCTCAGTTTCCTCTTGGCCAAAGGTGAACACAATCTCTGGGCTGAGTTGGGGGATCTAGTCCCAGGTCCTAGCACCATCCCTGACTCATCAAGATGCCCCACATCACTCCCAACTCCTGTCTTCCCAATCTGTAGAGCAGGGATTATTTGATTTCTGTATTCCTGGATTAGTGTGAAAGAATGAATGAGAAAAGTACTGAGCTAAAGCTCAGATACAAAGGGATCAGTCAGTCTCCCTGACTTCAAGAAGCTCACTTTCTAATAGGGGAGTCAAGGCACATGGAAGGCTTTAGTTTCAAGGCAGATGGAAAGGTCTCCTGATCCTCAAGGACAGCAACAAAGAAAACATTGATGCCTTTTCCTTAATGTCGTTTGCACTTGTAAAATTGTATCTGATGTGATCTGACAATACTAAGAATTCTGGTGGCAGGAACTTTCTTTTCTGGGTCTTTTCTGGGATATAGCTCCTGCAGGATTAACTATTGGGCTGTATCTTGACAGGGGTTGCTTCCCAGGATGATGGCTGTGGATGCTGGACTGGGAGCATTGCTGCTGCAAAGGCTCCTGGGTTGAGAGTCCTGGAATGTTCCATTAGAGTCTGAGGGTATGATGGTAGCCAAGGTGGTCTGCCCTGCCTGGCACATAAGCACCTCCTGTCTCTTCCTCAGGGTGCCCTATTGCCCCAGTTAGGGTAGCAGGCCTGCTGTATGAGTATGGATTCAGGACACTCCCCTAGTCATTGAGCTGCAGGGTCCTATAGATCCAAGGTCACATTGGGAACTATCTCTTCTCCCCCAGATGACTCCAGACTCCTTCATCTACAGTACTGTGCTCCATTATGCACCAAACCTCTCCCAGAGCCCAGTGGTCCTTAGAAGCAGTCCTGTCTCAGTCCTCATCCAGTGTCAATACCCCAGGTAAGGGATGGGGGAGGGTAACCTCAAGGACTCAGGCCTTCCCCAGAGAGTCTACAGCTGCCCTTTCTCAGGACTCTGGGGCATGAGGCCCTCCCTTCCAAGGAGTCTCTTTACCACCCCAAAGTATCTCAGACCTCACTCCTTCCCTTCCAGGAGAGACAATGTGAGCAGCAGAGCCATCCTCCCCACCTGGGTCCCTTTCCATTCCACCCTGTCCAGGGAGCAGCGGCTTAAGTTTTCCCTACGCCTCATGGCAGGTATGGGACATCAAGAAACATGCATGAATTGGGCTCTTATTATGGGCACTGGACCTGCAAAACCAAGTCCTTGATTTCAAGGAATTTATATTCTGATGGAGGATAAAGGGGAGAGACGAAAGCACCCTACATGGAAGCATGGTTTTGAAGTCCAGAAACCAGGAATGTGACTGGTATGGAAATGAAGGCTAGCCTAAGAAACTACAAAATGGTGGCCCCAGGAGGCACTCTCCAGTGGGAGAAGGGGGCAGGCCTTATAGACAAATATTTCAGTTTGAGAAGGCCACAGGGATGTGAATATTTCAGGACAAGGAATTCCACCACACACACCCAAGTTCCAAGGGAAGTTCCAGGATGAAAAAGCACCAGAAATTCCAAAGTCAGGGGTAGGGGGTGGGGAACAGGTGGGAGAAAGAGACAGTGATTTGGGGGTGGGGTTCTCATGGGGGAGGGGGTTGGGAGGGAAATGAAAAAATGAACCTGTTCTCCCTCTCCTTAACTTCTAGATGACTGGAGTACAGAGAGGACCTCTTCAGCCTTCCAGCTAGGGGACTTGATCCACATTCAGGCTGAGGTCTACACTGGTTACCATGTGCCCCTGAGGCTCTTTGTCGATCGCTGCACAGCCACCTTGACCCCAGACCCAGTCTCTGTCCCCTACCATGTTATCATTGACTTCAGTGGGTAAGAGGGTACAGAAAAAACCAAGACTTGGGGGAAGGGGAAATGAATAG